>CM076582.1:1506821391-1508021391 GCA_034641835.2 Pinus albicaulis | reverse complement strand
GAAATCTTTCAAAGCACGAATGGATCTATATGTAAGTGTCATAATATATTTTAGTTTACTTTACTGGATTTTGGATAAATAATAATTAGGTGTTTTATTAAAATATTCTTTAATATAAGATTATTGGTTCAATTCCTTTAATCAAAATAATATATTAAACATGATAAGAAAATAATTCTACCAAAATTTTAAAAAAAAAAAAAAATTTAATATATTTTATTTTATAATAATATTATTATAAAATTCATTTATTTTAATAAATAATAATTATCATTAAAATAAATTTAAAAAATTATTAATTATATTTTATAATTTTAAAAGCTCATTTAATAAATTTATTATAAAAAAGATATTTATATAAAATAAAACTTAAACAATAATAAACCATATATTATCTTTCCATTATCAACACAAAATTTATTTAAATATATATTAATTTTTAACTATAAAAAACTATTTTTTATTAATTTTTTTAAGTATAAACTCTATCAGCTACAAGAGAATCAAGTGATATACTACGAAATCCTCATCTCTTTATATTTAAAAATATAATGAAATACAAGCCTTTATTCTCCAAACATCTATTTAAGAATTCTCGAACTCAATATTTTTCGATGCTTATGATACATTTTATATACATAAGAATTTGATTTGAATTTGGAACCTTTTTAAAGATAATCTAATGAATGAGTGTGAAATAAATATAATTTTATAAAATAATAATAATTTAATTTTAAGGTCAATAATAATTTAATTTTTTTTGGAACTTTTTTTGCATTTTTAAGGTGATTTGAACTCCCTTATGCATGTTGCTTTGAGGATTTGTGTTCCTCAGCTCCCTCTGTTATAGGTTGACTGGTGCAGCCCCCTACTGCCATCATGGAACCACCGGACCCTCCGTCAAACGGGGAACCTCCTCCTAAATCATTGAACCTTGCTCATGATGAAAACGCAAACGCTTTCGCATCTGTGATCTCCTCCATTTGTCCCCCAAGAACCAAACCCTCTGTATCAAAATTTGTAAATAAACTTGATAAAATTCCAGAGATCATTCTTCCTCCGTCCCTCCCTCGCAAAGCAGCATAGTCCCTTTCTGAACGTGGCTTGGTTGGCTAGTTCACTAGCCTCTGGCCATCTCCTCGCTTGGTTCAGAATTGGGTTGAAAGGAACTAGTCCTCTTCAAAAAACAGGAAAATATCCATCAGATTTTGCGGAAGAGGGTATTACACCTTCCACTTTGAAACAAGGGAAGATAGAGACCTAATGTTTAGAAATGGCCCATACTTCATGAACATGTGAGGTCTCTATATTAACAGATGAATGCGAGACTTCGACCCTGAAATGGATGTGCCAAGCGCAATCCCTGTTTGGGTCAGACTTCTTCACCTCCCCCTCCAATACTGGGGTGATGAATCAATTAAGGCAATAGGGAATGTTGTGGGAAAGTACATTAACATATGCGAGCCAAAGGCGAGCATGCACGCCTATGCGAGGATATACGTTGAAGTCGACCTAGGGAAAGGCTTACTAGAGGCAATGAAGATAAAAATAGACAAATGGATGCACATACAGCAACTGGACTATGAGCAGATACTGTTTAAGTGAAAGGTATGTCATGAATACGATTATTTTGCAAATGGGTGCCCGAAAAAACAAGAAAATGAAGAAGTAGAAGTTCAGGAAACTAAATGGGAACAAGTAAAAAAGAAAAAAACAGCAAACAAACAACACACTCCCCCCCCCCCCCTCCACTACCCAACCTCAGGCTCCCTCCCAATCTGGGCCTTCTCCCACCTCACCTCTTCCTCTCAACCCTCCTCTATCTTCCTCCACCTTGACTAACTCGAACCCTTTTGTTCCTCTTGATGACCCTCCCATTCTTACCTCCCCCCCACCCCACCACTCTCTCCCTCCTCTCCTCACCCCATCTTCCCCCAGTATCCCTCTCAGCCCACCTCCCCCCTTTGTTGATTGAATCTTGACAAGGAACCAGTCAAAAGATTATTTACTCTCCCTTGAACACCAAAAAAAACCAGGAAGAAATTCAAACAAAGAATTGAGAGATGAAGCGGCATCAAAAGAGATGGCATTGGGCACCCAACAACCCATGTTGAAATTTACAACAAGAAATAGTGAAATTGGCATCTAGAAACAACATGACATCACCTACACTAGTGTGGGACCACAGGTCATGTAGTGATGGGTCCTAGCGATACATTAGTGCGCAATTCAATTTATTTAATAAATTTGAAATGTGTCGAATTTAATTATCCCTTAATCAAATTGGACAATAAATTGTAGTCATATCTAAGACACACTTGTAAGAGTTAACTAAGTGTGATAAACTCAATTAGCTCATGAATTTCGAGCTTAGGGTGGGTGGTGAGGCATGTAGAGTGATTCTATGTGTTTTAGAGTTCAATTTGCAATTAAGTGCATTAGTTTAATGCATGAGTAATCAGTTAACTCAGTGAGGTGAGTTAAATTCAGTATAGCTAGTTGTAACTGATTTTTGCACTAATGAGAGGTAAAGTGAATTAAATCAGATTTAATTCACATGCAGTGATCTGTCAAGTGACTAATGATTTAATATTAATAGCTGCATGCATGTCAGTTCCAGTGGATACCCAGTTGAGACAGAGGTTAAAGGGAAGTTGACTATCAGTTTTGTTATTAGCAAACTTCCCAGATGCAGTTAAAACACCATAGGATTTCCCATGATACTTGCGCAGTCAAGGAAGGCTAAAATTCCTACAGAATAGGGATTGCATTCCACATAGGATTGCATTCCACAAGGTTGATGACAGGCTAAGAATTGGCTAAGTATTGGCCCGATTTTGTTTGGATCAGTGTGAGACGATTAGCAGAGTGCAGGGGACTCTTGTGAGAAGAGTGAATTGTAATTGTTTCATGATTCCTTGATGAATATACAATAGAAGATAGATTGGTTTTGAGCATCAAGCTTTCCACGGGAAATTATATGTGTTGTGGTTTTATTTGATACTTTCTTTACTTGTTGTGAATGGTGATCGTGTTTATTTTCTGCAATTTATTTGTAGAAGTATTCAATATCTTTCTTTAGCATATTGCATGATCAGATTGAATACATGAAATACATATTGTTTGTATAATTTATACATGGTATCATAGCACAGGAAATCACTATAGTGGAGAAGAAATTGAGTTAGTGACTAAATAGAATTCGAATTTGCAAAAGTATTCTTGGTGCGACAGGTGGATCAAGATCGAAATGGATTTCAATGGCTTGAGATTGGAGTATGCACTCGAGGGCAGCTCTAACTATATTGCGTGGAAATACAGGATGGAAGCAGTACTGGAGGACAATGGGTTGAGAAAATTCATTGATAATACAATCCCAAATCCATCGCAGCAGATGCATCAAATCTTGATGCTTCAAAAAATAAGGTTGCAAGGGCGAGGAGGATATTACTGGAGGGAGTACGAGACCACATTGTCTCAAGTCTCCATGGTAAAGCGACTCCATATGCAATGTGGAAGGCTTTGATAGATTTTTTTCAGAGCATAAATGATCATAGAAAATTGGCACTGAAGAACAAGCTCACGAAAATCAAAATGGAGAAAGACGACACTATTCCGAAATACTTAACCAAGTTTGTCCAATGTCGAGATGAGCTTGGGAGCATCGGAATTACTGTCATGGATGATGACTCGGTGAGCCTACCTCTTCTAGGCCTTCCCAAGAGTTGGCACAGTTATCAGGACTTTGTCAATGGGAGGGAGAAGTTGCCAAACTAGGAACGACTTTGGTCGGATTTGGTGCAAGAAGAATTTAGGAGGAATACCAGGGATGGATCTTCATCTAAGACAGATGATGAATAAAATTGTGCCTTGGCTAGTAAGGCGAAGAAAGGGAAAGGAAATAAATCATATTCCAAATCTGAAACCAGCGAAGAAGGCAAGGAGCGTGACATGTCCAAAGTGAAATGTTTTCATTATCACGAGCTAGGACATTATGCCACTAATTGTCCACAAAAGAAGAAGAAAAATAAGGCTTTAGGATATGCAGCTGGTGAGGCTTTGGCCTCACAATTTTAGCTTGAATTCTCTCTTTTGCATGCATGGTGTCAAGTGAAATGGGATCGGTGTGGTACTTGGATAGTGGTGCATCTTTCCACATGACGGGAGACAAAGAAATTTTCAGAAGCTTGGAGGATAAGGACCTCCATATGCATATCGAAATGGGTGATGAAGGACGATACAGTGTTATCGGGATTGGTACAGTTACCTTCCAGAGATAGTCAGGTAAACCTTTCTTATTAAATGATGTAATGCATATACCAGGCTTGAAAAATTATTTAGTTTTAGTCGCAATGTTGGAGGATAAAGGTTATGATGTGGTTTTCTGTGAAGGGAAATATTTCCTTCGACACAAAGCCACGAGACAAGCCAAGAAGATTGGGATTCATGTGAAGAATCTCTATAAAATTTCTGTAGATGGATGCACATCATTGATGGGTAAAGCAGACAAAGTGGTGAGCTGGGATGAGGGTGAGTTATGGCACAAGAGATTGGCCATCTACACCAAAGAGCTTTGAAGGTCATGCAGCAGATTTCTACGAGGCTTCCAAAGGGTACTCTTGTGAATATAGACACATGCAAGGGATGTAACATGGGGAAGTGTGAGAAATCCATGCAATTTTCCATACAGAGGGAGGTTGATTTGCATGCAGATGAGGAACTCTTGGTTCCTAAGGATGAACCTCAAGATGTGGAGCAGCCACACAATGATGATCATGGAGTGGCAGAAACCACTCATGCAAAGAATTAATCCCAAGAAGAAATTGGGGAGGGTTCATTGAGATGGTGTGTCTCATGGATCAAACCTGGCTACGAGGAGCC
This sequence comes from Pinus albicaulis, assembly GCA_034641835.2. Classification (NCBI taxonomy): domain Eukaryota; kingdom Viridiplantae; phylum Streptophyta; class Pinopsida; order Pinales; family Pinaceae; genus Pinus; species Pinus albicaulis. Next base: position 1,508,016,510 of record CM076582.1, on the reverse strand, counting down.
CACATTACAACAGTATGAGGAAGGATCAGTTAGATTGATGCATTCAGATTTCAGCAAGACAAAAATCAGAGTGACAAGTGTCGGATATTGGAGCACAGATCAATGTTGGCAGCAATGTAGAGTGCGTGGATGGAGATGTCAACAATGCAGGGAGTCCACTAGACATGTGCAGTAGCTAGTAGCAGTCAGAAGAATTTGATGACAGATGCATTATACTAATTTAGTTGTTTGGAGGCTATTTAGTTTCAAAAGTGTTGCATGCAAGAGTTACATGTGCGAACAACACTAGAGAAGTGTTGCATGCAAGAGTTGCATGTGCGAACAACACTAGAGAATTATTGCATGTAAGAGGTGAATGTGTGCATGCAAGGACAGTCCAAGGTACCGGATCGGGACAGATTGATTCCTTTCTTATTGAGAGGGAGTGTTGAAATTTGCAACAAGAAACAGAGAAATTGGCATCCATAAACAATATGATAGCACCTACACTAGTGTGGGACCACAGGTCATGTAGTCATGGGTCCTAGCGATACATTAGTGTGCAATTCAATTTATTTAATAAACTGTAAATGTGTCAAATTTAATTATCCCTTAATTAAATTGGAGAATAAATTGTAATCTTATCTCATAAACACTTGTAATAGTTAACTGAGTGTGATAAACTCAGTTAGCTCATGAATTTTGAGTTGAGGGTGGTTGGTGAGGCATGCAGAGTGATTCTATGTGTTTTAGATTTCAAGCTGCAGTTAAGTGCATTAGTTTAATGCATGAGTAATCCGTTAACTCAGTTAGGTTAGTTAAATTCAGTATAACTAGTTGTAACTGATTGTTGCACTAGTGAAAGGTCAAGTGAATTTAATCAAATTTAATACACATGCAGTGATCAGTCAAGTGATTGAAGATTTACTATTAATAGATGCATGCATATTAGTTCCAGTGGAGACCCAGTTGGGACAAATTTTAAAGAGAAGTTGACTATCAGTTGTGTTATTAGAAAATTTCCCAGATGCAGTTAAAAAACCACTGGATTTCCCATGATACTTGCACAGTCAAGGAAGGTTGAAATTCCTACATAATGGGGATTTCATTCCACAGGGATTTCATGAGAAAGGTAGGCTGAAGACAGGCTGAGAACTGGCTAAGTATTGGCTTGATTTTGTTTGGATCAGTGTGATATGATTAGCAGAGTGCATAAGCCTCTTGTGAGAAGAGTGCACTGTAATTATTTCATGATTCCTTGATGACTATAAAATAGAAGATAGAGGGGTTTTGATCAACAATCTTTCCTCGGGAAATTATCTGTGTTGTGATTTTATTTGATACTTTCTTACTTGTGATTGGAAATCGTGTTTATTTTCCACAATTGATTTATTGAAGTATTCAATATCTTGCTTTAGCATATCGCATGATCAGATTGAATACATGAAATACATATTGTTTATATAATTTCTACAGCCCATGGACTCCTTATTTGGAAAAATTTTAGGAAATAAGGATAAAATCCAACACCACCAAAGAGGGAAAGGTCCCTCATCCTCCAATCAAAATAAATGATGATTGTGGTCTCCTGGAATTATCGTTCTTGGGGGCATCAACGAAATTCAATGCAGTGAAAGATGTATTAGCAATGGAAACCCCATACATGCTAATGCTACAGGAGACTGAAACAAGTGCTCAAGAATCAAAAACTATGATCAAAAAATAAAAAAATAAAATATGAAGGAACAGCTCAACAAACTATAGGTGCCTCGGTGGTATTTGCACTCTATGGAGAAAAGGAAAATGGGAGCTAATTCAACCAAAAAAAGAGCAGCACTGGATCAAAACAGACTTGAAAAATATAGCCACCAATGATAAATATTGCATGGTCCACATATACGCACAAAATCATTATAGGGAGAAACAACTATGTTGGAACATTATTAAAGAGACACTAAATAATTCCCAAAACATAAATGTAATTCTTGCAGGTGACCTGAATCTAGTTTTAAATGTGGATGAGAAATTAGAAGGAGTGTGCCACGTAGACCCATCAAGAGATGAAATATAAAATATAATGGAAACACATAAGTTGCTTGACATCCCTCCCAACAATGACAAGTTCACATGGAGTAACAAGAGAATTAGCAGCAGCAATATAAAGGAAATACTAGACTGCATTGTCGTTGAGGACAACATTTTATCCAAACACAACTCAGCATTGTCGAGGATTTTTAATACAACAACATATGATCACAAGCCAGTGGTTATCTTTATTGGGACTTTGGGAAACCAAGGCCCCATTCCTTTTAGGTATTATCCAACATGGAACAGCAATGAGTATATGCAAAAATTAATTGTAGAAGTATGGTCCCAAAGAGTCTACGGTTGTCCATATTTTTTGTGGGAGACAAAATTTTAAAAATTGAGAAGCAAATTGAAAATTTGGGCCAAATAAAATGATAAAAAAACACAAAAAAGGAAGGTTGAGTTAATTAAAAAAATGGAGGCATTTCAAGAGACAAAGGAAACTAATGTAGACACCAAAGAAATCCAACTTCAGGAAAAGGCTCTCTATTGGAAAATTTATAGAGAACATAGAAAAGAAGAAGAGGTGTAGATATTAAAATCTCTAAGCCTATGATTAAAACCAGGAGACAAGAATACATCCTTTTTTCACAACTCAATGAAAAATCGAAGGACTAGAAACCATATTGACAGTATTTAGATTGAGGGAATGGAGATAAGAGGCCCAAATGAATTAAAACAAGAAGCATAGGAGCACATGAGACATTGTAATGTAAATGAATGGCATAGCTAGGGTTTGGTGCGATGGCGAACGGCGGTAACAGAGGGCTCGAAGTCTCGACCCTGTGACCTTCGAGCTCCTCCAACACACAGAACCTCCTGACTGGTGCTCTTCTCGCATCACACCTCCTCAACCGCTACCTTGTTGTTCGCCTTGATTAGTTGTCATGCACGACATTGTCCATCCTGTTCTCCTCGCCTACATAGACACCACTGTCGGTCGCTACCCTTCTGCGGAGTTTGTGCCCTGACTGACGGTTTTTCCTATTTTCAACGATTTTATTGGGGATGACAATGGCAGGGACCCAGGATGAGGTGTTATTTGGTTATTCAGAGGACCCATATGCCTCTATGGACATATGGGCTTTGTCTAGATGCTTTTCTTCTGGTATGCATGTCACATACCCAACTTCTTCTACTTTTATTTTATCTTCTAACTCGGGGCCCTTTCTTTCTACATTTGCACCCATCCATTCCTTCCCTGGCCTCGACTCTTTCCTTGTCCCCGACCTCACCCCTGATTATCCTGCTATCTTGTCTATGACCGACCTCGACCTCATCTCCTCCCTGGACCTTTTCCCTCCATCCCCTGCGACGCTCTCCATTCTCTCATAGACCATTCCCCTATCATATGTTTCTCCTTCCTTTTCGTGCCCTTGGACCTCCTCCTCATTCTCCCCTCGCCCTTCATCTGAGTCATCCCCACTCCCCAGTGACCCCCCCCCTATCAACCTCCTCCTTGCCCCCTCTACCCACCTCCCTTAACCCTGGTCCCACGCACCCCTATCCTCGTCGACCCTCAGGACGTTTCAACATCCCCCCCCTGAGCATTGTCGTCCTCCCTCTCCTACTTCCACCTCCCCTCCTCCCTCCTCGATTGCCTTGGAACGTCCCTTCTCTTGTGTTCCCCCTCATGCGCCCTAGTGCATGAAATGTGTTTGTGCTTGTAACCGAGGCGGTCTCCTTACTCTTGGTGAAGGCATTTATATGGCGGATATCCTTGGTACGATGGACAAAGTTTTGGTTGGCTAGGTGCGTGGCCGTAACTATGGGGCCGAGACTGTGGCAATGGGTACTATAGATTTAGGGTGGGCTGCTACTTGATCTCCCCACTATTCACACCCTCACCAAAGTTTGGTTCGCTCTTCGCTTCACTTCACTTCCAAGGATCCCACTGAATGGTTCCCATCCCAGTATTGGAACATTGAGATGGCCGCTGTTCTACTAAAGCGATGGATCCCTCTATTCGATCCTGAGCGGGAAAATTTGGGGGCAGGACCTGTCTGGGTTCGTCTACCTGGTCTTCCCCTAAATTTATGATCTAAGTAGATCTTCGTCGACATCGGAAACATGTTAGGAACTATCTGGATCATGACCGCTCATACATCGAGTTGGGAAAGATGGCCTTTGCCCGCATACTCGTTCATCTAGACAGTAGGGAGGGATTAGAGGATTCATTTAAAATTCAATGGCGCAACTCTATCCGGATTCAGATATTGGACTATGAAGGTGTCCCATTCCGATGTTGTTGTTGTCACAAGGTGGGACATGTATTCAATCACTATCCATTAAACAGTCAAGCATTTGGTTCTCATTCTTTGGCTGGCCAACATCCATTGGACCCAGTCTCAGTCTCCCTACATCGCCAGTCTCAACTGACGGGCTTCCTCTCAACTCTGGTGACTACACATTTGGGGACTGATTCACGAGATGTGGCCAATGTCTCGACCAAGGTCACACGCTCCATGAATTTCACGGCACCTACTAGGATTTATTCGTATTATGGTACTCCTCCTCTCCCTCCCCTCTCTTTTATGTCTATTATTTCATCTTCTACATCGCATATTTGCACTACTCCCCCATTGGCTGGCTTATTGGTATCATCGATCACCCGCCCCCTACTTCATCCCATTTACTATTCTCCCCTACCCCCCCCCCTCCTCCAACCATCCCTCCCCTCTCTATTCCTCCTCCCTCCTCCCTCCCCCTTGCCCCCCCTCCAACCACCCTATCCCCCCCACCTCTCCCTCTATTGCGACAGACTCAATTGACTCCTCCACCTCACACCCTTAAAATATTCATCCTCCCCATTCTGCTCTTGTTGGTCTGGGCCCCCCCCTCGGCCCTCCCTCCACCCACACCAAGCTTCCTAGGGTCCCTCACTCCAGTATATCGAAGGCCATCCTACAGGCCAGATTTGATGTTGCCTCCAAAAAAAAACTCTCCATTGAAGGGGTTCTTAGAGAAAGACACACCTCCGTCCTGTTTTCCCAATGAAGTGCCTCTCCTTCAATTGTAGAGGGCTGGCTAGCCCAGCCAAGCACCTTCCCCTCAGTTGTCTCTTTGATTCTACCCCTGTGGACATAATCCTACTTCAGGAAACCCTCGCTTCCTCTGAATCTTCCATTCACACTCTATCAGCCCTCTTTCCCACTTGGACCTTTCATGCGCTGGATGCAATTGGGCGATCAGGTGGTTTGGCACTTGGGTTTAATACCTGATACATTAAAATCCTCAATTGTTGGGGCAGGGAGGGGACTCTAGAAGTGGATGTATTCTCAGGATGAAGTGGATGTTTAGGATCATTAATGTATATGGCCCTTGTCTGCTTCAGCAACAATTCTAGTCCACTCTTCTACAATATTCCCTGCTATGTACCAACAACTTAATTCTCGCAGGGGTCCTAAAATTTTCACTTGGACTTGCGGAATCCTGGGCCCAAATTCTCATGTGGATGCCCTCTCTAGTTATTTCCTACATCAGCTTGCGATTCATCACCTAGTTGATCCCTTATCGGCCTTCCCCACTCCTACTTGGCGCTATCGTTAAACTGGAAATGCCATGGTTTCTCGCATGCTTGATCGCTTCCTCATTAAGGAGGAAATCTTACATCATATTGGCTCTTTCAGAAAGTGGGTTTTCTCAAGGGGCATCTCTGGTCACTTTCTGATCTACCTTGAAATTACAGGGGTATTCAACAAGCAGGCCTCATATTTTAAATTATGCTCAGTATGGCTACATGATGCAGATTTTATTAATATGGTCAAAGCACATTGGAGGCTAGCTCGTCCCCCAGGGAATCATTCGCCCTCATCTCTCTTCATGCACAGACTACACTCCATCAATAAATTAACCATCACTTGGGCAAAGAACAAAAAAATAATGGAGGGCCATACCCTCTCCATCATTGAACAGGAAATCAAATGTCTTGAGAATCCCATCAGTGGTGGCTTCATTACTGAATCTGCTAAAACCCAACTCATCAAGCTGGAAAAAGACCAACTGAAAATACTATAGCACAGAGAGAAAGCCTGGAGGCTTAAGAGTAGAGCCAATTGGATCAAATCGGGGGATGAAAACTCCAAGTTTTTTCACCAATTTTCCAGGGGCAGGAAAGCCATTAATACTATCTGGGAACTTGAGAATGATGATGGCACCTCTGCTAATACCTTTAAAAAACTTGTATAGAAAGGTATCACCGACTTCAGAGAAATATACAAGGCACCTCAGCAATATTCTCTGGTCGAAATCATCAAGGTCGCCACCATGTTCCCCAGATATGTGGACCAACATTCACCTGAGGATCTCCTCACACCTATCACTATAGGGGAACTCGAATCTGTCCTCAAATGGTTCAAGAAGGATAAGAGTCCCAGCTCCGATGGATGGTCTATGGAATTTTATCTAGCTTTTTTTGACTTGTTGGGACATGACCTATTGGAGGTGGTGGAGGAGACTCGGACATCTGGGCGCATCTATGAAGCATTCAACTCCACCTTCATTGCCCTCATTCCCAAAACTGATCATCCCTCCTCTTTCAAGGATTTCCAACCTATTTCCTTGTGTAACTACATTTATAACATCATGGCTAAAATTATTGCTAACCGACTTAAACATATATTAACTAATTTCATCTCTCCTAAAAAATTTTAATTTCTTGAGAATAGACAGATTCATGAAGCTATCGGCATTTCTCAGGAAGGTTTACACTCCATGCACACCAAGAAAATCAAAAGATTGATAATCAATATTGACCTTACGAAAGCTTTTCATCAAGCCAGTTGGCTCTATATCTGCATGCTCCTTACACATCTTGGCTTTCCCAATCAGGTTATCAACTAGATCATGTGTTGCATCACCTTTGTTTCATACAGTGTCCTCATTAATGGTGCTGCATATGATTTTTTTCATGCAGAAAGAGGCCTCTGCCAAGGTTGTCAATTGTCTCCCCTTCTCTTTCTCTTGATCATGGAAGGACTTAGCAGATGTATTATTGAAGAAAGTTACAAAGGCAGACTGAGAGGCATTAAGATCATGGATGACTACATTCTTGCCCATCGACTAGTTTTCAATGACATCATTCTTTTTTTGAATGGGTCTCTTGGTGACTCCAATGTGGTGAACATGGTTCTACTACTCTTTTTTATAGCTATAGGAATGACCTGCAACAATAGAAAATTCACTATGACTTGCCACGGTTGTTCCCCATATGATGTCAACTTTTCACAACAGAGATTCCCTTTCAACCACACCATATTTGAAGCAGACCTGAAATATTTGGGTTTCTATATTAAGCCTATTAACTACAAAAATGATCATTTTATTTGATTGATCACTAAGAGTGAAAAGGGATTGAATAATTGGTTCCATCGTTGCCTCTCCAGGGTAGGAAGGTTAGTACTCATTAATTCAGTGTTGGAGGCCATCCTGGTTTATTGGATGTCTTTGACCTGGATACCTAAAGGTATGCTATACAGGATTCAGAATATATGCTGCAGATTTATCTGGAATGGGGCAAAAGAAGGACACACATTTTTATTGTCCAAATGGATGAGTATTTCCCTTCCAAAGAAATGGGGACGATGGGGCATCAAATACCTCCCAACCTTTTCACAGGCTCTTGCTACAAATATTGGGTGGAAGATCCTCACTAAAGATAATCTATGGACCAGCGTTTTCATACATAAATACATCCTCCCCCGCAGCATAATTGATTGGATTGGAAAAATCCCTATACATAACTCCAACATCTCTACTATTTGGAGGGAATTTATGAGTTCCATCACACACATAAGTAATGGACTGGCCTAGAAAGTGGGATCTATCACGAATGTTAGCATTGGCTGGGATCCTTGATCTGGGTGTGGAAACGCTCATATCCTCCCCCTGCCCTCATTGACTCACTCAATCGTGTTGGTATACACACTCTGCATCAAATTTCTGACAGGGATCGCACCACCATATTCTCCCAAGGCTGGTTGAGTCATCATGCTCTACACCTTCATCCATAATGGGAGGCGGTCTGGACTCTTTACCTAAATGCATTAATTGAAACACATGTCAGAATCACGGACCGTGAGGATGAATTCATATGGACCATCTCAAATCATGGAAGATACACACCTAAATAGGGGTATCTACACATCTACAGCCCCCATCGGCCTCCAACACTACTACCTTGGGCGTACTCTTTGGAAACTAAAATTTCCTACTAAATATAAACTTCTTATGTGGTGCATACTGACCGAGAAAATACCCACTGGGGCTAATCTTCAATTGCACTCTCAAATTGGACCCAACATATTTATCCTCTGTGCCTCGGCCTCTGAAGACACCGTGCATATTTTCCTTACTTTCCCAGCCACACTTGACCTTTGGGGCCACATTATTCCCTCCCTCAACCTCCATCATAGATGGGAGGAACCAACTCTTTCTTCTGCATGGGAATCATGGTGGCTTTCTGCAAATCCCCACAAGATTTGTAATCTTCCACTATTATTCTATTGGTGTTTATGGATAGCCCTCAATTATACCAGCTTCCACAACATCCCACCCAACTGGATATCATTCTCTGCCCACATTACCTCTATTTATCATATGATACCGGATGTCTCCCCCCCTCCCCACCCACTCCCTGGATTATCATACCTAAACTCATTGATCACTTGCCCCTGGGCATATTTTGATGGCTCCACACAATTGGATGGTTGTGGGGGTGGTTTCATTCTTATTCTATCAACTCTAAACTACTTCAAATTTGATATTGGTCTTGGTCATGGAACTAATAATTTTATTGAGCCAACCTTCCTACTAGCTCTATTACAATTTTCCATTACAAAAAACTGCAACAAATTACAGATCTTTGGTGACTCCAAGATTATCATTGATTGGTTCAACCTGCTATCAACATGTCACGTGCACACACTACAGAACATATTGGATGAATTCATACAACTCAAAACTCATTTTGATATCATCTCATGTTAACATATTTACAGGGAAAGGAAGGTGATTTCCGATATCCTATCCAAGGAGGCAGCACACCTATTCAGAGATCACATGGAGGTACAGGAGCAGAATGAACATGCATATTATCAGTATTTACATCGTCCTTTTGATCCAAATAAAAGGATGGAGTGACATCCTCAACACTATCAGCATCTATTATCTTTTTTGGCTATTTATGCAGTTTTTTGAACATTGACAATAATGTAAATATATATTGTTTCCATATACAGTTGTACCTCCATGGACTCTATTTCATATGTATTTATTTTATGTTATCATGATACAGCTTCTTAGCTGATATGAATATGCTGCTATGAATATACAACATGTAACTTTTATTTTACATATAATAGAAGTTATGATTTTTCTTGTGGAAAAAAAAAACAATAAGCATACAGAGATTTTAAAAGCCTCCTTACATCAAGTGTAGAAACCGTATATTATGAGACCATTTTACAACATGTCCCCAACAAGATAAGTGTTGATCAAAATATGAATCTCACACAAGAATTTGAATAAGATGAAATTGAAAAGGTTGTTTGGGGCCTTCACCCGGACAAGGCACCAAGTCCTAATGGTTTTACAATTTCCTTTTACAGGAAAAATTGGTATACAACCAAGAAGGACCTTACTAGAATGATAAGGAATGTATTCAAGAAAAAAATAATTGGTGGTTTCACTAATTCATCCTACCTGGCTCTCATTTTGAAATATGCAAGGCCCTCCACCTTCAATCGATTCAGACCTATTTCATTATGTAACTCCTCTTGTAAAATAATCACAAAGATCATAGCCAATCAAATAAAGAACCTACTTCTTGATATTATATCGCAAAATCAAGGTGGGTTTGTGCCAAATAGATAGATCCTCGACAATGTGTTGATTTTCCAAGAAGCTTTGCACTCAAGTATGTTAAAGAAAGAGCAAGGAATCACCATAAAGTTGGACATGGCGATTGCAGTTGACCAAGTAAGCTTAACCTTCTTAGCAGTTGTCCTCAAGAAATTTGGGTTCTCAAATGAGATCATTGAATTCATCGGAGCATAGATTGTGGGGCCATGGATTGCACCATTGATAAATGGAAGGCCAAGTGAATTTTTTTAGACTTCCCGTGGGCTGAGGCAAGGTTAACCCCTATCACCGTTTCGATATATAATAATGGCATATTAATTAAGCCGATATTTGGAGAAGAGCAAGAGAGACAGGTCACTCAATGGCATCCACATCTCCCAAGGTGTTAAAAAGCATCAATCACTCCTTGTTCGTTGATGAGACACTGTTGATGGGTGGGGCATCATGCATTATCGCCAGAAGTTTTGAAAAAGTGCTATAAAAAATTATGGACGCCTCAAGCGAGCTTCTAAATACTAAAAAATGTAGAATTTATGGATAGAATGTGCCTCCATGCACCCTACAAAGAATATCTCATATTTTAGAGATCCATACACAAGAAAATTGGAGTCATTTCCATTATCTAGGACTCCCTATATCAAAATAAAATTTGAAGGCAGAACTATGGAATACCAAAATTGAGAAAATGAGGAAAAATTTTCAAAGTTGGGGAATGCAATGGGTAAATTTAGTGTGCATAGTGATATCTATTAAAGTGATGCTTACAGTGCTGCTAGTTTACCAATATGCAATAATCTTGGCACCGGCCAGCATCCACAAACAAATAAGGATCATAATAAGAGAATTTATGTGCAAGGCCGAAAGACTCAAACCAAAAAGTTCAGTTTTGTAAAATGGGACCATGTAACACTTCCTTATGAAAAGGGAGGCCTATCTATTAGGTTACCTGGAATTATGAATGTGGCTCTTGGGGAAAAAAAAAATTTGAGACTTATTACTAGGAAATATTGCTAGTGGAAACAAGTACTGGCCTCAAAATATATGAATCAACATCGAACTCTTATCCTAGAAGGAAGTGCACCAACCATACCATGCTCGCAAGTCTGGAAGCTTGTTAAAAAATTCCTCCCCATTGTCATAAAGCATACTTCAAAGCTTCCTGGAAAAAGAAAAAGTGTTCTTTTATGGGAAGACTGAATAATGGGCAATCCTCTAATATCCTCCTATACATATCTCCATGAATTAAAAAGGTGGATGAGGACTAAGGGATTGACCACCTTGCACTCTATCTCTCACTCGCAAAACAGAAATTGGGATGATTGGCACACCCCCAATATGCCACACAATTTTAAAAAACTCAGGGATTCCTTATTCATGTGACTTAAGGGAGCAACACCAACTAATTAGGACGCTCAATACACCTTCATTTTGGATCCTAGTGGAGGATATTACTCAGTCAAATCAGGGTATATGACCATACAAGCACCGCAAAATAACCAAGTTTGGGCACCTTGGAAAACAATATGGAAATATGAAATTTTTTCCAAAGTAAAAATATTCATCTGGACACTTTTAAAAGGTAAATTCCTTACAACAGACAACCTCAAAAGGAAAGGATTTTCAGGGACTTCAAGGTGCCCCATGTGCTTGAATGATGAATAAAGCATCCAACATATTTTCCTCGACTATCCCTTTGCAAGATAATGTTGGAACCAGCTAGTGAGCCCATTGGAAATTGATCTAAATTTCTCAATTACCTTTAATGACTTCTTCATAGCATGGAAAAAAAAATATCCTTACTCATTGTTGACACCTAATCCTAAGGGATTGGTTAAGATTGTACATTATTATAAAATAGGAAATAAGGAAGGCTAAGAGACATTGGGAAATGGATTCCAACAGTCTCACCTCCATTTATAAATTCATGCACACCCTCCATCTAATTCATAATCAATTTTCAGAGTTACCTCTTGGCGTGACATGGTATCAGAGCCAGCTATATTTTTGGCATCCTTGCCTTCCTTGTAACTCCCTCCTGACAGACCTGCCTCTCTGCTTCTCTACCAGCACCTGGCAGAATTAATCATTATCTGTTTGTTTCCCATTATTCCCTATCAAATTCTGCAGATACATAAAAAAAAATTCAAAACAGAGTTGAGATCTCCGCCCTCTCTCATCGCTCTCCACAGTATATATCAAAATTTTGTAGGAAATTTTAGTAGGTTGCTCACTACTTTCCCGCAGTTAATCGAACTCATAATTTCTTGTTGCATGTTTCTGCCCACTGCAACTCGACCTCTATGCAGACCTCTACTTAGCTCCTGCCTCATGTCGGCTCCCTCCCCATTGCACCACAATGCCTCCTGCACTTGTTGCATCCCTCCTCCATCCCACTGCACACTCCCTCCCACGCCGACTCCTCGGCTCCCACCCACACCGGCTACTCGGCTCCCTCCCACTGCCAACTCCTCCCCTCCCCTACTCCCACTCCCCCTCACATGTGTGGCCTTCGTCGATCATTGCCTCTCCCTCCACGCAGCCTCATTATCCCTTCACACAACCTCACACTACCTCCTCAACTGTGTGGCCTATGTTGAACGCTACTTCTCCCTCCACGCAGCCTCATTCTCCCTCCACGTAGCCTCGCGCTGCCTGCTCCCTCCCTTGTTGTCGCTCCCTCCCTTGTTGTATTCTACTGCTCTGTCACCCACATAGCCTCCCTCCCATGGCCCTTCGCACCTCCTGTGCCCTTTTCCACATGCACCCTCCCTCCCCCACTTCCACCCTCTTAATTTTTTTTTCCAAAAAAAAATAAAATTAAAATTAAAAAAATCAAGTGCAGAATTTAATTTCTCTTAGCACCAGAATTGAGTATCTTTTTTATAGTGGCCCAGCAAAGTGAATTTTTTAAAAGAATGTATTCTCTCATATCTATTGTGAGATTTTTTCTCTCTGGCATGGAGAACTATCCTAAATGGTCTCGAAAAATCAAGCACACTCTCATTTTTAATGAGTTGTAGAGAGGAATTTGTGAAGGAGAAGGAGACCATCCACCAGCAAAGCCCATCTCAGACAAGGAGAGAGCCATTTGGAAAAAAAATAATTGCAAGGCCTATGCCTTGATTTCAGCTTCTGTTAATGAAGAGGTTAGTTGCCATATTACATCATTTTCAAATGCCTATGAAGCCTTGAGAAAATTAAAATAACTCTATGACTCACATTCAAAACTTGAAATTGTTCAATTAATGATTAAGCAGTTCAGCCTTGAATTGAAAAATGATGACCCTCTTTATTTAGCATCAGAAGTAAGATCTATCATGCATGAAATTAAGAATACTGGTGTAGAATTTGACACACCTCTCACTGCTTTTTAAGGCACTTTATCCCACTTACTCACATTACCTGGAGTCATTACAAGCAAGTGGAAATCTCATGAAATCACCTTTGATTCCCTTGAGAAAAAAATTGCAGAAAGAGAGAAGGATTTTGGAAAGATGACAACCCCTCTATCTTCTGAAGATACTGTATTTTTTTCACATAGAGAGAAAATTCATGCTCAAGATTCTTCCAGAGGAAGAGGTGGCCGAAGAGGAAGAGGAAGAAGGAACTTCAAAGGAAGGGGGGGCAGACAAACTCAAACTGGAAAATATGATCTTCGTTTCATATGTTGCAATAAATATTGGCATGATGCATCTACATGTAATTTTCCTTGGGATAGAATTGAGCAGAAAATAAATCAAGAAAAAGGTAAAACTCATGATAGAGACAAAGGCAAAGCACCTGAATCCGCTCATTATGTTGTAGCACATTTTAACAATGGAGTAACCAAAGACTAGTTTGATGTTTCATTTACTTCTTGGAGAAATGATTGGTTGCTAGATTCAGGAGAAACATGTCACATGACTTTTAGAAAATATTTTTTTGAAGAAATTACTAACAAAGTTGATGGAGCAGTATACTTCACAGATAAATCCAAACTCAAGCCATCAGGGCTTGGCACAACCAGGCTTAAGTTGCATGGTCTTCCAGATCATCTTCTACATGAGGTTATATACGTCCCTGAGTTGAGGAGAAACTTGTCTTCCTTGGTCCACATCTGCCAGCAAGGACACTCCATTCACATGTTTGATGGCAAGGTTGAGGACAGAAATGCATCATATTGCTCACTTGTCATGGAGGGAATAGAATAAGGAAGACTACTAAAGCTGTAAGGTTCCTCTGCTCATGAAAAATACTTTACATTTAATTCTCATCATGATGAAGGTACATTCCCATCAATTCTTTTATGGCATGCTAGATTTGGACACTTAAACTATGACAACCTTCTATTGCTGAAGAAAAATGGTGTTACTAGATTATTCCTAGGAAACTTAAGCAATGTGATTCTTGTATTCTAGGAAAGCATAGAAAATGGACCTTTCATGATTCACATTCCATAGCACATAGAAAACTTGAGCTTATTCATTCATGTTTTTTTGGACTCGTGTTTGTTTCTTCTGCAAATGGAAATAAATATATGATGAAATTTATTGATGATTACACCAAAATGTGTTGGGTTTACTTATTGAAGAACAAATTTGATGTTTTTCAAACATTCAAGAATTTTCATGCATGGATTGAAAATGATGCACAAACTCATATAGGCTCTTTGTGCACTGATAATGGAAAAGAATACATTTCAAACGAATTTGAAAACTATCTTCGCCAACATGGGATCAAACATCAAACAATTGTGCCCTATAATCCCCAATAAAACGGTGTAGCTGAAAGAATGAACAGGACAATTTTAAATATGGTTCGCTCCATGATGTTTTTTAAAAATGTAAAATTGATGTTTTGGGCTGATGCAGTTCTATGTTGTGTACATAAATAATAGGTGTCCTTCAAATTCAATCAGAAACAAAACTCCTTATGAAATGTGGCATGGCCACATTCCTTCGATAAAACATTTCAAGGTCTTTGATTCCACCTGTTATGCTTTGATACCTAAGGCAAAAAGGAATAAACTTGGTGCTAGAAGTGGAAAATGTATATTCTTGGGGTATTCCAATACCTCCAAAGGATATCGTCTCTATGATGAAGTCAAAATGAAGTTTGTAGTAGCCAGAGATTTCATATTCCTTGAATCTTCCAAGACTGGCAATGTTGTTGAGCGACAACTTGATCGCTTGGATAGATTCACACATGCAAATTATTTTCAAGAATTTGATAATTAGATTCCACATTTTGAAGGGGGGATTACTATACTGAATCAATATGTGGAATCATATTCCAAAGCACTCTCTCCCCCACATGAAGAACCAACCACGGACGACACCTTGAATGATGTGATTGAAAGAATTGGGAGATTGAATCTTGATTCAATTCCAACTCAGTCAAAGGAGCAGCCTGGGCCATCTCAGAAAGGTCCCCCAAAATGGCTGACAAAGACACTAGAAAAATTTCGTCCCAATGAGGTTGGAAAGACAGGAACAAGAAGTTCCACCAGGCAAAATGGAGGTGACATAGATTATTCTTATTCACCTACTGATATAGATATTTCTTATAACTGTGAACTGAATTTTTCTACAGATCTTGAACCAACTTCCTTCAAATAAGTCTCTTCTCATGTTGAATGGAATGAAGTGATGCAAAAGGAGTATGGTGCCTTGATAAATAATGGAACTTGGAAGCTGGTTGATCCTCCTGTGGGAACCAAACAAATTGGCTGCAAGTGGGTCTACAAGAACAAGTACAAATTAGACAGCTCACTTGACAAGCACAAAGCTAGGCTTGTGGAAAAAGGTTTTACATAGAAATAAGGGGTTGATTATGAGGAAAAAATTTCCCCCACATCAAAATGGGCCACCATCCAGACACTCTTTTCCCTAACATCTCAGAAGGGATGGAAATTCCATCATATGGATGTAAAAACCACCTTTTGAATGGAGATCTAAAGGAGAAGGTTTTTATGTCCTAGCCAGAAGGATTTTTTGTGAAGGGTCAAGAACACAAAGTATGCAAGCTTATAAAATCCTTGTATGGCCTCAAGCAAGCACTGCGAACCTAGTATGAGAAATTAACTGAGCATATTATGAAACTTAACTTCAAACATTTTGATATTGATGATGCAACTTTGTTTGTTAAGAAAGTTGAGAAAATAGTTGTATATATTGTAGTGTATGTAGATGATCTTTTGATGAGAGGGAATAATGAGAGCTATATTGATCCATAAAGAAATAATTGAAGAAAGGTTTTGAAATGAATAATTTGGGCTATGTTCACTACTATCTGGGTATTGAAGTAACTCAACATCCTAAATTTATATTTCTTTCTCAAAATAAGTACATTGGAGGTATTTTGAACAAGTTTGGAATGGATGAATGCAATCCCTTAACCACTCCAATGGAACAAAACTTGAAGCTCACATTCATTGAAGGGAAGGAATTCGAGGATGCAACAAAGTATAGACAGCTTGTAGGAATTCTTATCTACCTGACTACTACCAGACTAGACATCTCATTTGTTGTTGGAATCCTCGCCAGGTTTATGCAAAAGCCTTGTGAAGGAAATTAGTCTACTGCAAAAAGAGTTCTAAATTACTTGAATGGAACTCAAGACTTTGGACTCAAATATACACAGGTGGGCGACTTCAGCTTGATCATATACTCTGATTCAGACTTTGATGGGGAAAAATAAACTGGGGTATCTACTTCAGGTTATACCATGATTCTTGGATCAGGAGGTGTCTCATGGGCATTACGCAAACATTCAATTCTAAAATATTCAACAACTGAGGCAGAATATGTGGCAACAGCTGAAGCAAAAAAGGAAATTGTGTGGCTCAGAAAAATCCTAGAATATTTGCAGATGAAACAAATGCATTCAACTCCACTCATGATCGACAAAACCTATGCAATAAATTTGGCCAAGAACCCAAAGTTCCATGATTGAACAAAGCACATCAATAAAAAATACCATCTGATTCGACATCATGTTGAGGCCAAAACTATTCATCTACATCATTGTTCCACAAATGAGAAGACTGCAGACATCTTCACTAAAGCGCTTGGAAGAGAAAAGTTTGAAAAGTTAAGAATGATGCTTGGACTCACCAACATCCCTTCAGATTAAGGTGGGGAATGTTCACACCTAATCCTAATGGATTGGGTGAGATTGTACATTGTTGTAAAATAGGAAATAAGGAAGGCTAAGAGACATTGGGAAATGAATCCCAAAAGTCTCACCTCCATTTATAAATTCATGCACACCCTCCATCTAATTCATATTAAATTTTTGGAGTTACCTCTTGTCTTGACACTCATTGAAGCAAATGCACACCATTAAAATATTTTGGGAAAGCCTCCCATATTTCCTCTACTAGCAGGCCTAGTTAACCAAAATTCAACAAATATTTAAAAATCAACCTCCAAATATTGGCAGAGTTATGCCATAGACATGAGGAGTCACAACAGAATTCTTAAACATGTCTTGAGAGCCATAGACAGCATCCATATCCAGCATGAATAGAGGATATGGATAAGATTTGCAACAAGTAGAAGTAATGGGACAAGCAGTCACAAAATAAAATCAGTGATCCAAAATTGGAAAATAAGATTAAAAAGGGATGATTTCATTCTTTGGATGAAAAATATTAACAAGCATTTCATCTTCTTTGATGGCGCAACAAAAAACAACTCGAGCAGGGCTGGCGCAGGAGGCATACTCCTGGATCTACGTGGAACCAATCACATCTCCTTTAAATGGGGATTAGGAAAAATCTCCAATAACAGGGCCAAGGCATATGGATTACTGTTGGCAACCATGATACTTAAAAAAATGAAAATTCATAATCAAATAATCGTGGGAGACTTAGCTATAATTATTCAAGCCATGATCAACATGATAAATCCTCCAGACGCAACAATGGGCCAAATAATCAATAGAATCAGGCATAATATGACATATCTAGGCAAAGTCACCTTCAAACACATATTGCGAGACAACAATAGCGGCGCAAATCACTAGGCCAACTAGGTATTTTCTAGGCCTGAAAGAGAAACAAGAATCCAAAATGAGGTTTCCTACACTCCAATACCTTAGCCAACCATGCATCCCTCCCCTACCACAATCACATCGGCTCATGAGGAGGATTTTGACAAAAAAAAATTAAAAGGAATCCAGTCAGAACAATGATCCTTCACAGATTTTGTATAATCATGTAACTCCCTGCAGCTCTATTCTTAGGCCATGCCGAACTCATGACACAATCCCATCCAATTCATACATCTCTTCTCTATTTAATGGTATCGATCTAGGCTTGTCTTCCATTCTTGGGCTCTATAAAACTCTACATGTATCTTTCCACTCCATTTTTGAGTCTTTGTTCCCTGTCAATCACGCTCATTATTTTATTTCCCTGTTGTCAGTTCCTTCCATCCACCTTTGCACCTAACCCTCAGAACTCCCTCCTTCCTTTGCACAATCACCATTCAGCTTGTGCACTATGTTTCGCTAATCTCCTACAATCACTCACCCTCAACTTCATCTTTGTGTGTTGACATTGATATTTACTTCCTTATTTCCTTCTCTGCTAAGTTGTGCAAGCTCAATCTCTGTGTTATCACCAAAATCATACCTGATTGGCTGCTGATTAGACAATTTCAGTGTAACTATTTCAAACCACTTCTAACTTAAGCTTAACCTCTTCAGTCTAAGAGGGCTCTCTCAAGGGAGTTTATAATATTGGTTAATGATAAAAATAGATGGCTAACTCTATGATTTATGTATTGTTTGTATATGTTTGCAGGTTGACAATATCATAGCTTATTACCATTGGGCTATGGAGTCAATGACAGGGATCTCAATAACAAGGCTTTCCTTGTGAAAGTTTAGGCTTGTAAATATTTCAATGAAATAACAAGACATACAAGAGGTTTTCAATATCTTGAGGTTCAAAGGAAGTCAGACCATGTAATACATGAATTCTGAGTGATGAGATATCAAGACATTGAAGGTAAACTATTAAGAGAGATATACCATAGCGTAATAATTAAAGGAAGTCAGAGCATGAAAAATCATGAGTTTTGAGTAATAAGCATTAAGACATTGAAGAAAACCTTTCAAAATATAGGACAGAAACTCATTGAAATATAAGAAGAATCTCAGGTGAAGAAAAGTTTTGTTGTTACTATATATAGCAACAAACTCCGATAGCTTTACAATCAAATAGTCTTCTGAGATAACATCTCCAACATGTAGGTTAAAAATAATATCAATATGTAGCCATTGGGATTATGGAGTCAAAATTTCAGTGATCCAATGATTTTACTTGACATGGAAGTTGAGGCAGGTCAAAGTTTTTAGTAGTAGGACACACACATGAGATAAGGAAATACATAGTCAATTCACTTATAAAGGAATTCAGAGCATCACAAGGATTAATTTTGAGTAATATAAATGAAAACCACTGTAAGAGATATATATAACAGGTAAATATAGAACAGTTAAGCACTAAAAACTCTTTCAGAATCTCAAGTTGGTCAAGTAACAAATCTTTGTATTAGCTGAAACAGTCAAATTACAATAAGCTGCAATTTTGCCAAAAATCTCCAAACATTGACAAATTCGACCCCGTGGCCTTTAATAGACATGTTAAATCCTCATATGATCTACCTCTAAGCTATATACATCAATTTTTTTCCTAATGACACCTTTCATAACCATAAAACATCAACTTTAATGATAAACAGACACTTATTCTACTTGACAGTCCTATTTCAAATAGGACTCAAACTACTCATTATTATCTTTAACAACCTTATCTACTAAATAAAATTACATCCTTGACAAGTATACATTCACATGGTCGAATTTAGATGATGGGATTCATCCCTTTATGACCACTTAACTGACCTCCTCATAACTAGGCAACAAGACCCTATTTTTTAGGCAAATGGTCTT
This sequence comes from Pinus albicaulis, assembly GCA_034641835.2. Lineage (NCBI taxonomy): Eukaryota > Viridiplantae > Streptophyta > Pinopsida > Pinales > Pinaceae > Pinus > Pinus albicaulis. The sequence continues at coordinate 1,507,996,641 of CM076582.1, read as the reverse complement.
CTTCTTATTTGAATATTTTGGCTGTCATTTAACCTTCAATTCATGGGCCTTGAATTTTTAATCATGGCTTGACATGGTATATTATTCTTCCATAACCTCCAGCTATCTAAAAATCGCTTCAAAACCTGCTCAAAAGGATGAAATGCAGTGCGCTACGAAAGTAAGGCAGTTTCGTAGCGCTTTTCGTAGCACTGCAAATAAGCCTTTATCTTCAACCATTTCAAATATTTCCTTTTGCATCATATTTATAATCATCCAACACATTTTTCATACCAATTTCAGTTCTCACACCCTCCATAACTAGTCAAAAAGACAAAAACGCAGCTACAGTAGTTTCCTAGCACATTGTTGCCCTTCAAGCCTAGAGGCGCTACGAAATTGCAGAAAAAAACATATTTTTGTATAATTTTGAAAATTGAAACCTGTGAATGCCAAAAAATTGTATCTAATCATGTCATCAACCTCAAATAACCATAAATCAACTCACCTAATATTATTTAGGTGTCAATCTCACCTTTCATATTTAAGACATTCTTGCAGATTTTTCCTGTTTTTTCCTTAAACATAGGTCTTGGAATAGAGCCTATATCTTCTAATCCATGATGTATTTTGCAAAACTGAAGGATTTTTTTTATTTCAGTATGTCTTGAATAAAAACCTCTCTTGGTTTTTGTTTGGTCAATTTAGTGTGTCCTAAATTGCTGCATTTAATTTGTCAATCCGGGAATCGTAAGCTGATGAAGTGCGGCGCACTATATGTGCAAGATAACCTATTTCTTAACTTTTGTCGTTTTTGGTCTTTCTAAGTTGAAATGGAAATTCTAAAATGAAAACAAGTTTGGTTATATTTGTTCAAGGAAGTGATATCCCCTATAATGATTTACCAACTTGAAACTTTTAAAAGCAAATTGAAAATTACAATGACAAGACTTGAAAGAAAGTAAAAGTGTACTGCTGAAATGAAAAGGTGCTGCTAATCTAATGAATCAAAACAGTAAACTAGTGAACATGAAAATCAAACTATTCTTGCTGCCAACTAAACACAAAAGAAACTATACTTAAGGAAATTCAAAATTGCAACAAAATAAATCTAAATCAGATTACATCAATTCATTTTCTGACCCTTCATCATTAGACCAGCTATGACTTTCGGAAGTAATCATAAACAACATGTGTAACTGATATTTAATTTGCAGAAAGTAAACTAATACTAAACCATACACTCATGATTCAATCCCTCGCCATCAGTCCAGCTGTGGCTTTCGGAGGCAACTGAAGATGTCATACATGATTTAATATGTCTAAATTTGCAGAAAAGAAACTAATACTAAACTACACATTTCATAATGCAGTCCCTCACCATCAGTCCAGCTGTGGCTTTCGGAGGCAACTGAAGATGCTATGAGCAGCTTAATATATCTAAATTTTCAGAAAAAAAACTAATACTAAACTACACATTTCATAATGCAGTCCCTCACCATCAGTCCAGCTGTGGCTTTCGGAGGCAACTGAAGATGCTATGAGCAGCTTAATATATCTAAATTTAACTACTGAATCAAATAAGCAAAACTGAAATGTACAAAGCAAGACTGAAGTTAAACAAAAGCTATGAAAAACAAACTAGCAGCAGAACAATGTTAGTTTCATGTCATTAGTAAAAATACTATGAAAATGCTCGGGCTGTCTACCTAAAACCTGCACAAGAAAACTGATCAGTGATTAACAATCATAAAACATGTAAGACAGAAATGAAATGGAAATTATGGAAATGTATAAACAGAAATGAAACAACTAAAAAGTATGAACATATGGATGGATTATGATACAATGACTTTTAAAAGAAATGAAATGAGAAATGTACACTAATACACAAAACCTTAGCTGAGCAGGGGCCCTCTACACAGCTTTGGTAACGATCCTCAAACACGAATTAAGTTGAAAAAAACAGAGTCTTCTCACATTAAAAAGCAGTTCATTACAGAATGGTAGTGTTACGGCTCAAGGGCAGCGTAATCACTACAAAGCAAACTAACAGATAACAGATTTTATTCACGAACATCAACTATCAACTAACAGCTAACTTTATGTGCGTATGCAAACACTCTATATATAACAATAAACTGTAATTGTCTCCTAAAGTTCATGATGGCAGAGAGCACGTAGACCACTACGCCCACGGATATAGAAGTATGGCCGTGTTGGAAAGTGAATCTACGGAAGGTGGATGCCAGATTCAACTCAGGCTACTGCCTGAATGTCGATTTAACCTCGCATGAAACAAGAAAGCATTGCTGGATGTGTTTATGTGCCACGAAACAGAGTCTGGCCGACATGAAACTCCATAGTTGACTTCCATGTGGACGCCTTTGACCGCGGCTTCTTTGGACGAGCTTGCTTGAACCAATAGGACACGAACCATGTCCACGTCATTCCTAGCCTGCCCATGTGGCTCGTTTCCCTTGTAGACACATGTAGCATAGAATTCCACAAAATAGCTGCGGAAAGTTGCAGCAGCTGCGGAAAGTGGCAAGATTCCGCAGCTGAATGAACAAAATCTAGATCAAATAGAAAACACAAAAATATAATTAAAAACCATGTTAGATACCCTTTTTCACATGATATTGACAATTTGGGAGGTTTAGGTGAGTGAAAAAGGTATGAAAAAGTGTATGGAAAAGATGCAAATTTGGGACTCAACATACCCCCACTGTGAAGGTGTTGCATGTCCTCATGCAACCAAAATTTTGATACTCTTTGTTCAGTTCATGTGCCTTGATACTTCAGCCAGCACATCCAACCCCCTTCTTTTCTTCTTTGGTACTGCCATCATTCTGGGTTTCTTCATTAAGCACCTAAATTTGATATTCACAAGTGCTCTGCTCAATTTCTGGCATTTCCTTTTTAATTTCTTATTCTTCTTTTGCAAAATTCCCAAATGTAACATAGTATTATCATGGATGATCTTGTCCAGTTTGCCTTGTTCTTTCAGTGTTTCATTTTCATTTTTGATATGCCGATTTAAAAGCTCCAGCTCAAAAATTTCTTGTTTTAATGACTGAACTAAATCATCCTGCAATGTATGAGGTTGAATGGAAGAGGTACTTGGACCTGTGGTTGCCTTTTCCAAGGATTCTATATAGTCATATACCTCCTGCTGCTTGGGGTCTACTTCCGGTGTCATTTTCATTGGGTTGTCCCCAAAATGCTGTAAAGGAGAATTATGTTCAAAATCTGGCCGAGGAGGGCTTACATCAATATTTTGTTGAGAATAAGATGGAGTATGCTCATTGTCTGATTGGGAGTGAAAGGAGTCAGGTTCACTAACTGACTGAAATGGACTATGGTCAGTTGGAGACTGTTCAGATGTCTCCTCACCCAAATCAATGAAATGAGGACCCTTAATTTGTGGTTTTCTCAATTTTCCCTTAAGCCTGCTGCTTCTCCTCACATGCTGTGGTACACTACCCTTTTGTTCTTGTTTTCCTGTCTCTGCCTTCTTGGATATAGATGACTGTTTTTGAAGATAAACTAATCTTTCAGATAGTATTTGATGATCTTCTTCTTCAGAAGAAGGAGTTTTATGTACAACCTCAATAGTTTCTTTCCCTTTTGGTATTATTGGCTTCTTACCCTTGATTTCCTTCTTCTTTCTTTTTACCAATCTCTCTTCTCTATCAGTTCTTTCCATAGTAGTAGTAGGAGTGTTTTGGATTTCCTCAATTGTTCTTTTCCTCCTACTTCTTCTTGTTGTGCTAGCTGCAGGAATTTCCTGAGCAGGAGTAATTTGGGTTTCAACACTTATTCTTTTTCTTCTACTCCTTCTTGTTGAACTACCTTCAGGAATCTCCTGAGGTTCCTCAAAGAAATTTCTAACTAGAAATTGTTCCCATGTGTCTTTTCTTTCCTTTAACTCCTTTTCAATCAGAATTTTTATAAGGCCATGGTGATATAGATGAGGCTCTACATCTCCTAAGTGTTTTTGAACAGTCACAGCCATTTTCTTCAAGCTATTGAATAGAAAATAAGGGAGATTGAGAGTTTGGTTTTCTAGAAAATTCATCAATAGCCTAGTATGGTACATGTACATAGACCCAAAACGACCTTCACATGTAATGAATTTCTGAACAATTAGCAGTAAAACGGCCCATTCTTCTTTTATTGCATGCACAGGGATTCCTCTTTTAAAAACAGTGATATCCATACCTTGATTTCGTAGGATTGTTCTCCATGCCTCATCACTGATACTTTTATTTTTGAACCAACGTTATCCCTCCTGAAGAAGCTCTGTGGCTGTTGCTATTGATGCTTCATTGACCAAAAACTTGAGGTCCCCAATTTCTACTTCCGAGCCATCAAATGACCTTGCAAACGCTTTCGTAACTTCTTTGTGGTATCCTCTGAATTTCTGAATAAAACGCAGCCATTTAGCTTTCCTCAACATCTCTTTTGCTTGCGGATATCCCTCTATAAACTTTGGTCCTTCCGGCTCTGCCCTTAGCAACTTACCCATTGCTTCACTAATTTTCTTTCGTGAGGGTTTAAGTGGAAATGGAACGACTGAATGCACAGGATCGAGCACAATGACTGTGGGAATGTATCATAGAATGGAAATGAGCACCATAAACGGAATGGAGTAAGACTGTGGGTAGATATACGGGAGTGAGAATGAGCAAAAGGAACGAAATGGAGTGAAACAGGGAGTGAGAATGAGTGAGAATGTGGGGTTTTGTAAACACGGCAGAGACACGACAAAGAGGTTAACAAAGTATAATGCATTCGACAGCGTTTTGAATTTTGGTGGCTGTGTAATAAATATGAACATGTTTCAATCAACGGTTATGAAGTTATGCGGCTTGTAAGAGTCCTTTGTCAACTCAAATACGTCTCATTATCTACGGTGGGATATTGGAACATGAGTGAGAATCGGAATTTCAATGATGAAACCGTTTATGAATGAATGCAAGAGGATAACATGGAGATTGTGACCGGTTACGAAACTGTCAATATAATAATTGCGCGTAATGGGTAGAGCTCATGATTTAAAATTATATAAAAATGTGTTTTTCAATACTATTTGAAATAAACTTTATTCATACCTTTGGAATCCTTGCTTTTGCCCTTGGTCTTCAACTGATTGATCTCCATTGGTGTCTTGAATGTTCCATTGATCCTCTCTCCTGCATTTTATTTCATAATTATGAAAATAACAACTGATTGTACATTCTCTTTGAAAACAGAGTAGTAGCTGCGGAATCTGCTTCTGGCTGCGGAAACTGGAGTCAGCTGCGGAAACAGATGTCAGCTGCGGAAACTGACACAGCTATTACTTGGTTGAATAGAAATGAACAAATGACAGATGACCAGGTGGAAATGGCCATAAAAAAGATTTTTATTGATGGAATGGATGAAATGAAGTGGAGTGAAGTGAAATGAAATGAAATGAAATGAAATGAAGTGGAATGAAATGGAGTGGGTGGTGAAATGAAATGAAAGACAGATTTTTTTTGGAAAATATAGAGTGTCAGGTGTCCCTGATTTTCACCCCATATTTTCTGTATAAGACTGCCAATCAATGATTGGTTTTCAGGCTTATACCATTTTTTTTCTTCTCTCTCTTTTTTTTTTTTTTAAACTTGAAAAACAAAAGCTAGCCTGGTAGAGAAGAAGGATTCTTCTGTACCAGCCTGATTGCAGAACTTTCTTGAAACAACTTGACAAAATCCTCTTTAGAGAGTGGCTTATGATAAACTTTCAATCTCTGGCCATTCACAATAAGAGGAGTTTGAAACTCATCAATGGTCTTGATTCTTACAGCTCCATTGCTAAAGATCTTGTCAATCTCATATGGCCCAAGCCAATGAGTCTGAAATTTCCTTGAAAATCTTTAAACTTGGAATCAAATAACAATGCCCAATCTCCTTCTTGAAACTTCTTCTCTTTGATATATTTTTCATGCCATTTAGTTCTTTGATATTGAACTAGATCAGTTCTTAGAATTGCTTCTTGTCTGATCTCATCTAGCTCATTCAATTGCTCCATTCTATGCTTTTGGGCTTCTGATAAGTCCATCTCCAACTAAACTGCTATCTTGAAGGTCTTGACTTGGAATTCAATGGGGAGCAAGACTTCTTTCCCATAAACAAGTTCATAGGGAGAATGTCCTGTTGTATTCCTCCATGTAGTTCTGTAGGCCCACAAGGCTTCTGGAAGCCTTTCTGCCCAATCTCTTCTATGTAGATGAACGGTTTTGGTGATGATACTTTCAAGAACTTTGTTTGTGGACTCCACTTGACCATTTGCTTGTGGATGGTAAGGAGTAGATTTTCTGTGCTTGATTTTGTATTCTTCCATCAACTTCTCCACCAAATTTGATGTGAATTGGCTCCCCTGATCTATTACAATTTCTCTTGGAACACCAAAGCGAGTAAAAATATCCTCATAAAGAAAATGAACAACTGAATTTTCAGTAGCAGACACTAATGCTTTAGCTTCTACCCATTTAGTAACATAATCAGTGCAAACCAATATATACTTCTTTTTCTTAGATGGTGGATTAATCGGTCCAATGAAATCTAAAGCCCATTTTTCAAAGGGTTCAATGAGTACCTGTGTTTGCAATGGCATTTCATTTGAAAGGGTAGGGTTCCCTACTCTTTGGCAGCTATCACACCTTTTGACATATTGTTTTGCATCTTTGAAGAGAGAAGGCCAATAATATCCCAAGGAAAGGATTTTATAGGCCGTCCTTTTGTCCGCAAAGTGTCCGCCGCATGGTTCATCATGACATGCCTTAAGAATATCGGGCATTTCATCTTCCCTGACACATCTTCTGATCACAAGATCTGGCCCTGTTTTAAACAATTCGTTAGAAATCCATGAATATCTTGAACTCTCCTGAATAATTTTTCGTTTTCTCTTGGAAATAAATGTGAAGGTAGTTTCCCTGTAACCAAATAGTTAGCAATATCTGCATACCAAGGGGTCTTAATAGTTACTGCAAACAAGTATTCATCGGGAAACTTATCTTCTACAGGAGAATCTTCTTTAGTATTCTGAATCCTAGACAAGAAATCAGCTACTGTATTCTGTTTTCCTGGTCTATCCAACACAGTAATATTGAATTCTTGCAAAAGTAAAGCCATCTTGTCACTCTGCCATTAGTAACAGGTTTGTTCATTAAATATCTAATTGCAGAATGGTCAGTATGAATAAAAGTTTCATAGCCTGTTATGTAATGTCTAAACTTATTAATTGCATGAACAACGGCTAAAAACTCTTTTTCAGTCACAGTATAATTCAACTCTGTGGGAGTCAAATTTTTACTGGTATAATAAATGGCATAAGGAACTAAATCTTTTTGACCCAACACGGCTCCTAGAGCTGTATCTGAAGCATCCGTAGAAATATGGAAAGGGAGTTTCCAATTTGGTCCTCTCAAGATAGGTGCTTCAGATATTCTTGTTTTCAAAGTTTCAAAGGCTGATTGACAATCGGGATCCCATTTAAATTCACAGTCTTTTGTAAGCAATTTGAAGAGTGGAGATGCTATTTTAGTGAAGTTTTCTATAAATCTTCTATACTAACCAGTAAATCCTAGAAAACTTCTAACATCTCTTTGACAATTTGGAATAGGCAACTTGGAGATGACTTTAACTTTTGATCTATCAACCTTAATCCCATCTCCTGAAATATGATGTCCTAAAACAATCCCTTCAATAAACATCATAAAGCATTTTTCATGGCTTAATGAAAGGTTTGTTTCTTTACATCTTATGAGAACTTTTTCCAAATTTTCTAATGCCTCTTCAAATGAATTACCATAAACTGTAAAATCATCCATATAACCTCTACACAATCATGGATTAGATCAGAAAAAATTCCTAGTACTGCTCTTTGGAATGTTGCTGGTGCATTACATAACCCAAAAGGAAGCACTCGGTAGGCAAAAGTTCCCCATGGACAAGTAAATGTGGTCTTATCTTGATCTTCGGGTGCTACCTGAATTTGATTATAGCCACTAAAACCATCCAAAAATGAAAAGTACTTTTTACCTGCTAATGTATCTAATACCTGATCAATAAAAGGCAAAGGAAAGTGATCCTTCAAAGTTGCTTTGTTCAATTCCCTGTAATCAATGCATACTCTCCATTTACCATTTTTTTTAGGTACTATAACCAAAGGAGAAACCCATCGGCTATCTGAAATTGGATAAATGAAGTTTACATTGAGAAGTTTTTGGAGCTCTTCTTTCACTATCTCCCTAAGATTTGGATTCATCCTTCTTTGAGGCTGTCTGATTGGTCTATTGTTTTCCTCAATATAGATATGATGGATGCAAGTCTTAGGATCAATACCCTTCATGTCAGTATACTCCCATGCAAATGCAGTAGAATGTTTTTGCAAGATTCTGGTTAGTTCTTCTTGTTGTGATTTCTCCAAATGTGTGTTGATATTCAATGTCTTTTCTGGAAAAATCTCAATAGCAGAATTACCAAACTCTTCCATAGAGTAAAGAGACATTTGTCTTGATGATAAATATTCTATGTCAGATTCCAACTGAAATTGTGTGGGGTCATGTTCTGAAGTTATCTCAAAATTTTCTAATGTGTTCAGAATTTGACTATCCTCACTAATTTCAGAAATGGTAAAGACAGGTTGTATAGTGTTCTCATCATCGACCCATTCATTGTCTCCTATTTCTGTGATTGCTCTTGCTGGAGGATACAAATTGAATTTCTTTGTCGAATTACCATTAGAAATGTACATGTCTCCGGATCTACAACTAATAAAAGCATCAGCTGTGGCCAGCCAAGGTCTTCCTAAGATAATTGGATGTCCTCCTAGATTACTTTTGGGAGTCAAAATCATAAAGTCTACTGGATATTCCCAAGAATCTAAGGAGACTGAAATATCTTCGAATACACCATCTGGTTTAATAACCGATCGATCTGCAAGTTGCAATAAAGTAGGTGTAAAAAGAAGGTTAGGAAGTTTTAACTGTTCCATAGTCTGTCTACTCATAATGTTGATAGCAGCCCCTCAGTCAATCAATGTGTTTGGAATTTCTATCCCATTTATATGTGTCTTGACAATTGGACTTCCTGGATCTACATATTTCTGCATGGCAATTTTTCCCATCATAATGTCTGCAATCTTTCCTACCAGGTGGATTCTTCTTGTGTCCTTTAGCTTTCTTCCTGGTCTTTTAAAACTCAACTCCTTTATGGTTTTTGCTAGAATAGGAATTTCTCGAATGGCTTGTAGCAATGGAATCTTGATACAAACATTCTTCAATTCATCTAGAAAGTCATAGTTAGGCAATAAAATTTGTTTTTCCACCCCCTTATCAATTTGTAGTCTTTCCGGAAAAGGAGGTGTAGATGAAGATACAGGTTGCTCAACTATAGGAGTTGTGGATGTTAGCTTTTCTTTTTCTTTTTGAATTTTTGAATTTTGAAGAGATTCTTCCTCGGAACCCTTATTGACTTGAAGAGAGTCCTCCTCAGAGGTATCTTGCTCTTGAATGTCTATAGAAGGTTTTTCTAAAACTCTACCAGATCTGAGTTGTACATCGTTGAGAGGAACAATCATATAGGTAGGAAATTGTTGTCCTTCTACCATATAAGTAGTTTGAGGTTTCTTATTGTTAGGATTTGGCAATGGCTGAGCTGGAAGTTGATTTGTCTTCTGTTGGTATGGGAGCATGAGTTGAGGATTTGTATTTTGTTGAGAAGGTTGTTTTTGTGGAAATGGCAATGAAAGTTGTGGATTTGGGCTTGGAAGTTGTGGAGCTTGTTGATTTTGAAAAGATGGAGGATATTGATAAAATTGAGCAAATCTCCCATAAGGAATTTGCATCCCTTGTACCCATGGCTGATATGAATTTTGATGTTGGGGCCAAGGTTGTTGCCAAGGAGTCCAATTTGGTGGGGTTTGAAGATTCATAGGGTTATTAAACCCTTGAGATTGTTGTCCCTGCCAAGGTCTCCTTGCGACAAAACAGAGAGATTCTATTGAATTTGGATCTTCTTGAAAAACGGCTTTGAGTCCAGGGATTGAAGGACAATCCTTGATCTCATGATTTTCTGAGCAAATCATACATGTTTCTACAACTTTTGCATCCAAGGGACATTCCCTTAAAGCATGTTTCTTTCTACATTTCGGACAAAATATGGCTAAAGCATCTGTTTCTGCTTTCTGCTTGTTTTGAATTTTAAGGGTGTCTAGTTGTTCACTAAGACCCCCTAAGATATCAGTTTTAAACTCATCAAGCATATTACCAATCTCTGCCCTACTTACTGATCCAGTTGCAGATTTGTTAGCCCTAATAAGAGAAGAATCCCTCGGCCCTTTTCCAGTTTTAGATCTTCCCCTTGAGAATTGGATACATAGTTCTGTTATATCATGAAATGGGAGTTGAGAAATGTCTCCTTTACCCATCATGTTTAAAATGTCTATCCATTCATCTCTAATGGCTTTTAATAGGAGGGCTTTCAAGGGTTCATTATCTAAGTTGCTCATCTTTGCTCACTTTGACTCAAGTTGTGTGAAATCTTGATTAAGTCTTCCAAATTTTCATCTTCTTTTTGCATATTTGGAATACATGTCTTGTAGTTGGTAGGCATACAATAATCCAAGTATCTATCCAAAAATGTTTGTTTCATATCATTCCAAGTCCTGATAGATTGAGTGGCTAATCCCCTGAACCATTTCAAAGCAGATCCCTTCAATGTTGAAGGAAATAGTTTGAGTTTTTGAGAATCTTCCATATAGTCATAAGTTCGGCACACTACTTCAAACTCAGACATGTTTGAGTTCCTCATACCAATCCATAAGAGGGAGAACGGATGGTGAGATATTTTTCATTGTGGCATAGTTTCCTCATCAGCTATAGGGAATCCAAGCAAATCCCTATTTCTACCATTGTTTCCTTCACCATTTATCTCCACTTTAGTCCCGTCTTCTACCTCCCACCTCAAGTTGTGCTTCCTCTGCCATGATAGTTTCTTTAGAGTCCTTATAGTCCTCTAGTTCTTCTACCAAGGAAGGATGAGAGAAAGTCTCTTTGTTTTCTAAATTGAGTTTTTGAAGGTAGGTGGTATAGGAGAATCCTCTAATTCGACTGTTCTTTGACTTCCCAAAATCTTAAGGCTAGAGGTAGATGGTGGTGAATTTGGTCTATGCCTTGAAGAAGATGGTGTTATGAAAATCGAACTCTTGGCTTTGGCTATAAACCTTCCCGTAGAATCTCTTGCTCTATGCATGTCATTTTTATTTTTTAAAAAGTTGGGCTAATAATTCTCTTTCTGATCTTTGATCTTTCGGATCACACTAGGTGCAAGAAGAGCATGTACTTAAGTACTAAACCAATAACTCTCTTTTCTGATCCTCCAGTCACACTAGGTGCAAGAGGAGAGCATACTTCGAAGTTATCAAGTTTCCCTTCTTTCTGATTTTATGTTTTTAAAGAGTGGTTACCTAGTTGCCTTCCCCGACCTCGTGACCTTGACATCCAATGTGGACTATTGTTGTTGTGTCTCAAATTGCACTAATACAAATGTCCAGGGAATCGTAATTTCCTGAAGTGCGCTTTTCATATCTTGCAGATAACCTATTTCTTTCTTAACTTTTATGCCGTTTTTAGTCTTTCTAAAGTGAAATGGAAATTAAAATGAAAACAAGTTTGGTTATATTTGTTGAAGTGATATCCCCTTTAATGATTTACCAACTTAGGCTTTAAAAGCAAATTGAAAATTACAATGACAAGACTTGAAAGAAAGTAAAAGTGTCTTTGGAAAAATGAAAAGGTGCTGCTAATCTAATGAATCAAAACAGTAAACTAGTGAACATGAAAACCAAACTATTCTTGCTGACGACTAAACAAAAAAAAAGAAACTATGCTTAAGGAAATTCAAAATTGCAACAAAATAAATCTAAATCATATTACATCAATTCATTTTCTGACCCTTCATCATTAGACCAGCTATGATTTTTGGAAGTAATCATAAACAACTTGTGTAAACGTAATGGCTAATTTGCGAGAAAGTAAACTAATACTAAACCATACACTCATGATTCAATCCCTCGCCATCGGTCCAGCTGTGGCTTTCGGAGGCAACTGAAGATGTCATACATGATTTAATATATCTAAATTTGCAGAAAAGAAACTAATACTAAACTACACATTTCATAATGCAGTCCCTCACCATCAGTCCAGCTGTGGCTTTCGGAGGCAACTGAAGATGCTATGAGCAGCTTAATATATCTAAATTTCTAGAAAAGAAACTAATACTAAACTACACATTTCATAATGCAGTCCCTCACCATCAGTCCAGCTGTGGCTTTCGGAGGCAACTGAAGATGCTATGAGCAGCTTAATATATCTAAATTTAACTACTGAATCAGATAAGCAAAACTGAAATGTACAAAGCAAGACTGAAGTTAAACAAAAGCTATGAAAAGAAAACTAGCAGCAGAACAATGTTAGATTCATGTCATTAGTCAAAAAGCTATAAAAATGCCCGGGCTGTCTACCTAAAACCTGCACAAGAAAACTGATCAGTGATTAACAATCATAAAAACATGAAAGACAGAAATGAAATGGAAATTATGGAAATGTATAAATAGAAATGAAACAACTACAAAGTATGAACATATGGATGGATTATGATACAATGACTTTTAAAAGAAATGAAATGAGAAATGTACACTAATACACAAAACCTTAGCTGAGCAGGGGCCCTCTACACAGCTTTGGTAACGATCCTCAACCACGAATTAAGTTGAAAAACAGAGTCTTCATATTAAAAAGCAGTTCATTACAGAATGGTAGTGTTACGGCTCAAGGGCAGCGTAATCACTACAAAGCAAACTAACAGATAACAGAGTTTATTCACGAACATCAACTATCAACTAACAACTAACTTTATGTGCGTATGCAAACGCTCTATATATAACAATAAACTGTAACTGTCTCCTAAAGTTCATGATGGCAGAGAGCACGTAGACCACTACGTCCACGGATATAGGAGTATGGCCGTGTGGGAAAGTGAATCTACGGAAGGTGGATGCTTGAATTCGACTCCAGAGCTCTGCACAGATGTCGATTTAACCTCCGCAGGCTTAGAAACAGCCGTATGGATGTTTATGTGCCACGAAACAGAGTCCGGCCGACATGAAACTCCATAGTTGACTTCCATGTAGACGCCTTTGACCGCGGCTTCTTTGGACGAGTTTGCTTGAACCAATAGGACACGAACCATGTCCACGTCATTCCTAGCCTGCCCATGTGGCTCGTTTCCCTTGTAGACACTTGTAGCATAGAGTTCCACAAAATAGATAGTTGCGAGTTGCGTAGCTGCGGAAAGTGGCAAGATTCCGCAGCTGAATGAACAAAATCTAGATCAAATAGAAAACACAAAAATATAATTAAAAGCCATGTTAGATACCCTTTTGCACATGATATTGACAATTTGGGAGGTTTAGGTGAGTGAAAAAGGTATGAAAAAGTGTATGGAAAAGATGCAAATTTGGGACTCAACAGTTTTTTGACACACATCTCCAGCTGTCCAGCAACTACATTTGCAAAACATGTGTAAAACAGGAAACTCTGTTTTCTAAAAATAGGGTTTAAGAGAAATCCTTTTATCTCCCAATGGATAACACCTAGGAGAAAAGTGAGAGAGGTTATTTTTATTTGATATTTTTTTGAAAATAAAATCTCTCATTTTCTTAAAATATCATTCTGTTGGCCCAGAAACCACCTTTTAATTTAACTTCTCAAAGTCATAAAACAAAATTTTGCTTCATATTTTGCAACGAAACTTTCAGCAGTTTCGTAGCAAAAAGTGACTTTTTATAGTGTAATGCACTACGAAACTGTGGTTTTTTGGCTAATTTGGCACTTTTGGTAAAAAACCTTTGGAAAATGAAATGAATCAAAAAATTATGAATGATGTGACATGAAGGAGTTTGAACATGAGTGGGTTTAGACCTTAGGGTAAACTTAAACCATAAAAATTTAATATTTCCCTTGACCAAACTTATAAATGAATCCTATAACCATATTTTGACCCATGAACCTATTTAGCCCTGTCAAAATGATGTTTGTATTTTTTGAGTGATAACACTTTGCACAACTCTGCAGACCTCCTTTCAAAGTCTCCCTCTCAGTCCTCTTGATTCTTTTTGAATCTCGATTTGTTCCCTTCAAGTGGTGTGATCTCCTCCAATCCTCAGCATAGCTCTACAGTTTTCTTGGCACAAACTATCTCCTAGTCAACGGAGTGAACTTGGTAGAGAAAGCATCTCTCTTTTTCCCCAAAGCACATAGTAATAAATTCTATGTCTCTCTCCTTCAGTGGATCAACCAGAAGTCTCCTTGGAAAGCAGCAATGGATCTAAATCCAATAGAAAGAGCCTCAAAAAATGAGAAATGAACAAAGTGCAGAGCTAATAAATTCATGATTTAAAAAGTAAGAGATATTGTTAAAGACTTGAAGTTTTGGGTAAGATCTGAGAATTCATCCTTGAAGAGGCAACTTGAGGGACAGAAGGAAGAAATATATGCCCTCAAAAACAAATGCTCTCATCTGGAAGAGACAGTCAGTTATCTTAAGAGCATCACCCTGAATCAGGAGGGGGGGAATTCAAACTACCAAGGTTGTAAACAAAGATCACACCAAGAACAATCAATAAAAAATAAATAAAGACCTTAGAAGATCAAGAAGGATCTCCCCTCAGCCTATAATAATATTTTTCCATTATGTTATGTAAATGTGTTTCTCTATTTTTTCAGTTTGTAAGGTAGTATGCCAAAATGTAGTAGAAAATCCGAGAAATTTTGGAATCAATACTTTAGGTAACCAGGACTACACTCTTACTCTTACCTCCTTAAGTCTTCCTCTCTTTAAGCCCTTCATGTAATCGGAGCTTGATCCTTTTATTTTTTGAATAGATATCTCAATAACCAACTTTGTAAAAAAAAAACAATAATAATAATAATAATTTAATAGTAAAGTCTATAAAGATGTATGTACTCTATCTTTGTCTAAATTTGAAGATGTGACATCTCATGTGAAAGCATGTATTCTTAACCGTAAAACACACTCAAGCTATGATGTTTTTGTAGAAATTTAAACAATAATGTGATGTATTACCAGACGCTCCTGATCTAACAATTATATCCATTGTTAATTACATAATTCTTTGCAGAAATTAAATCGTCAATTGCAAACACATGAAGAAAAATCAATCGCAGATAACAAGATGTTTTTACTAGGAAATCTTAAATCTAAAAACCCCAACTATCATATATTATGTATATCATGGATCATGAAACAATCTCATAAAAAACTCTACGCCAAGAGCTCTCAGTATAATATGCAATTGTCTCACACTATCATGATACAAAAATTGGTTCACACATGCACCAATTTACTGCCTCTTGATAGCTTGCCTCCACTGCGCAATCCCTGATGGTCAAGAACCTCTGAACTATTTTGATATGGCCAGCCTTGACTGTGCAAACCTCATAAGAATCTCCAATGTGTGTGTATATGCATTGAATGCACCACTATAGTCACAACTGATAGTCAACCAGGCCCTTTCCCCTATCTCTCAACTGGGTCTCCATTGGATCTGACATGCACGTAGTTAACAGTAGTATTTCTTCAGTTGCAAGTGAGATCACTCCATGTGAATTAATTTAATATTTAATTCACTGATCTCTCACTAGTTTATCTTTAGTTACAACCATTTACAACTAGCACAACTGATTTTAACTCACTTAACTGAGTTAAACTAAATAACAACTCACATAACTACACATCCAACTCTGTTACAACTTTGTATCACTCAGTTACAATGAATTCCACTGCATGGTCCACCAACCAACCAATTCAACTCGAAATCCACTTAGCTAACTGATTTTCCACTTGAGTTAACTAGTTCCAAGTGCTCATTGAAAACAAACAATTATTTGTTGTCTAATTTTTGTTAAGGGCTTAACAAAAATCGACATGCATTCTAATTTTAGACATGCATTCCATGAAAAAAATTTAAACATGCATTCCAAACTTAGACGCCCATCCATCCATATAATTTTCTCAACCATCTATAAATAGACTCCTGCTATAAATAGAATTTTCTCACCATTCTAAAAATAGACATACACCTAAAAATAGCGTGTGTGGGCCCCACCTAATGTAGGTGCTTAACTTTTCACTAGTATCAAGGATGTTGTTTTTGGATGCCAGTTTCACTGTTTCTTGTTGCAACCTTCAACACTCCCTCTCAACAAGAAAGGAATGTCTTTGCATGCAACATGCAACTCCATGCATTCGCCCTGCAACCTTTGCATGCACGATGCAACTCCATGCATGTGCCCTGCAACTCTGTATGCAACACTTCTCTAGTGTTTCTCGCACATGCAACACTTGCATGCAACACTTCTGAAACTAAATAGCCTCAAAAAAATTGAATCATTATAATGCATTTTTCATCAAAGTCTTCTGACTTCTGTTGGTACCAACGGTACAGTCTTCGGGAACCACTGTGTTGTTGACCTCTGCATCCATGCACTCTACACTTGTTGTCAACTCTAATCTGCGCTCCAGTATCTGACACTGTCACTTTGATTTCATGTCCTCCCAACATCTGATTGCATCAATCCAACTGATCATGTTACTTTTTTACTATGGGCTCTGTTAGGGCCTAAATCTACCTCAAGCTTAGAAAGGCAGAATCTAGGGTAACATCAAACCACGCTTAACCTGGTAGCTAGCCCTACCAGATTGGGAGAGGGCTCTCTCCTTGTCAATATCAGCAAAAAATGATCAATGAGGCTTGATATGACTTGATGTGAAGACTGATTTTATGCTAGGTATGTGTGTAAAAGAGTTTGATTGAATTTAAGGATGTTTTTTTGGCTCAAATGGAAAGGCAAATTTTGGGTCTGGGGAATGAGGCTCAGTTTTGCAGAGATCTCAATGGGGCAAGGCAGGAAATTGATTTGACACTTCAAATTGAAATAAATAAAGTGTCAAATAAATTTCCTGCCTTGCCCCATTGAGATCTCTGCAAAACTGAGCCTCATTCCCCAGACCCAAAATCTGCCTTTCCATTTGAGCCAACAAAACATCCTTAAATTCAATCAAACTCTTTTACACACATACCTAACCTAAAATCAGTCTTCACATCAAGTCATCTCAAGCCTCATTGATCATTTTTTGCTGAGATTGACATGGAGAGAGCCCTCTCCCGATCTAGTAGAGCTAGCTACCAGGTTAAGCGTGGTTTGATGTTACCCTAGATTCTGCCTTTCTCAGCCTGAGGTAGATTTAGGCCCTAACATAGTGGTGACCATACTAGGGACACTCAAGATTGTTTGTTTGTTAGTTTTATTCATTTTATAAACTACAGATGGAGCCTAAAGTTATGCCAGGTAGCCTTCGAACTGCACATTGCTTTGCAAGTGCATAAGTAGATAAACGCTGCTTCAGTCAATCTTCGATCTAGTCTTATAAATGTAACACCTGACTTGAAAATTTCCCCAGTACATCAGATATTTCTAGACTTTTGGATGATGATTTTAGAATCTGATAGGCTGAACAAGTTGATTTTGTCTATTTGATTTTTGGGAATAATTCAACACACTGGCTTCCAGATGACACACCAAGGAAAATTTGGATCCTGATCCACCTCCTGTGTATGAAAATCCAAATCTTATTCTGAGAATCCTTCGTCGAGAAAGTCCTGTGATTCCTGTGTTCAAATCTCATTCATGTCCTATTGTTTTTTAGTATCTTTAAGATCTTTAGTTTGACGAACAATTTGAGCTATCATTGTTTGAGACCAAGTTCGAAAGTGTTGTTGGTTCTACTGCCTTAAATCCAGAATTTGTCAAAGATCTTGAAATTGAAAAGGCCAATAGATCAATAGACAGTTATATATTGAAACTTCATACTTCTATTGTGGCTACAAACATTCCCGAATTCTTAGAGTCTGCATCTGCAACTCTTAGGTCATACGCAATTACATCTAGTTCAGAAATTCCTACCGAGCCTCCTTTCATTCCCACCATTCCCGTGCAGCCTTCTATCTTTGATCAAAAATATGCAGTGGTTTCACCTCCATCCACACCACATACACCTCATACATCAACTACTCCGACTCCTCCTATATCCCCAAGACCGGTTGTAAATCCACCTAGAGCAATGGCTGCCCGATTTACACCCCTTGTGTTGCCTCAAAATTTGGATAACATGCTCACTGATTATCAAAGAAAAATTCCATTGTTTTATGGCACTCCTCAAAATGTTACAACTTAGCAACATGTGGATAGGATGACATATTTCTTTGACCTTCATGAGATTGATGTGGAAAATGTGACAATGAGACTGTTTGTACAAACCTTTGGAGGCGAAGTGAGGAAGTGGTTTAGAGCTTTGCTGGCTGCAAGTATTACTACGTTGAATAATCTTCGGCGAAAATTCTTGGATCGATGGGAAGTGAAGAAAAACCCTCTTCAGATCCTTTCTGAATATGAGAATATCAAACGAAACATTGGTGAGTCTGTTCAAGATTATTGTATTAGATTCAATTCTGTTTACAATGCAATTCCTGCTGATATAAAGCCACCTATGGGGTTGGCTTTGATTAATTTTCTGGATGGTTTCGATCCTGATATGGCCTATCAATTAAGAGAAAGAGATCCGGCCACTTTGGAAGACATGCAGAAAATTGCAGTCAGTGTTGAAGCCAATTTGCTTGCTAAGAGAGCTAGAACGAAAGCTGAAAAGAAAGTAACAATAAAGGAAGAGGTTTCCACTTCAGATCAAGTGCTCCGTAAGATGGAAAAGATGTTTGACAGATTGACGATTGACAAGTCTGAACCGAAAGTCAGAAATCCTAACTTTCGTGGCCAGCAGCAACCACAATTTAGAATCAAGCAAAGAGAGAAACGAGCACAAGACCAAGCAGTATAGCAGCAAGTGAAGACACCCTTACAGCAGAATTTTGTACATGGTCCAGAATCAAATGACGAGGAGAATGTAATTGGAGAGGAGAATCATTTCTTTACACCCGAAATTATGCCAATTTTTATCACTGAAGACGAGGAGTATTCCGAGAATTCAACTGTACAAAGGGACGAGAATTTCATCTTGGTGAATGAAACAGTTATTGAAAAAGAGTCTGATGAATATCAGAGAGGGTATATGAATGCTTTGACATCCCAGAAGCAATAATATTCACTCATAAGTAGAGATGTACCCATTAATCCAATTCAAAAAATAAAGGAGGTGACAGCACCAATGAATGATCCACTCGTTATGCAGAAAAAGGGAAAAGAGACAGTTGATCCCACCACTAGAAAACCGCCATCAGCAAATGAAAGATCCAATCAGCCAAATATCAAAGGAGAAAACTTAAAAGAAGGATGTCCCAGCTAAAGAGGTAGAGAAAACTTCAGTTTTTAACTTAGAAAATGAAATTTCTAAATTAACAGTATCCATTCCTTTGACTGAATTGATGAAGAATAGCAGCTATAAGGGTCAGGTGTCTAAGATTTTGAATTTAGATCCATTATCTGATATGGTAAACGTGGAGGATGATCGACCTGAGTTTATTTTTGGTCCATCATTGGATGGTCAGTCTCAAGATAGTGATGTACCTCCTTTTTACATCAGCCTTAGGTTGCACGACTATGTGTTACACAATGCTATGTTTGATTCTGGAGCCTCTCATAATCTCATACCTAAGGCAATCATGGAGAAATTTGGATTGGATATCACCAGAAATTATCATGACCTTTATTCTTTCGATTCTGGTAGAGTAAGATGCATTGGTCTTATCAAATATTTGGTGGTCAGTTTGGATCAGATTCCGACTAAAAATGTTTTTATGGATGTGGTTGTGGCGGATATTCCTCCTAGATTTGGCATGCTTCTTTCCAGATCTTGGGGAGTGAAACTTAAAGGGACATTGCAGCTTGATTTCTCCTATGCTACTATTCCCGTGTTCGGTCAGATGAGGAAATTATACCAAGAGCAAAAGATGAAGTACATGATCACTAGCAAGGAGAAACAGGTAAATCATCCAATCAACTATGTACATACTGATTTAGAATCATTTGTTTTATACTCAGATAGCTTTAATGATGTAAATAGCCAAATAATTGAAGTAGAAGACATTCCAGAAATCACTGAAAATTTCAAAGTGGTCTTAAAGAAAGAAAGACAAAGACTTGATAGTACTGATGAGAAATCAGTCTTCCAACAGCAGCAAAACATTGATGGACAGCAAGGAGAAGTAAAAGAGAAAATAGAATTTCAGCATTTGGAAGAGGATGAAGCTGGTTTGTGGACCATGGATTTTGATGGCGCGATAGGAATGGAAGGTGCTGGAATTGGCATTTGGATACGCAGCTCTGTTTTCTCCCCAAACAAAGTGTCAAGTAATGTAAGGGTCTGTTCTTATAAATTGGCTTTTGACTGTTCAAATAATGAGGCTGAATATGAGGCTTTAATTGCTGGTTTGAAAATTCTTAGAAAGTTAAATGCCAAAAGGATTGCAGTGTATGGCGACTCCGAGTTATTTATCAAGCAAGTGAAAGGTGAATACCAAGCTAAGAATCCTCGAATGCGGGCCTACCGCAATGCGGTGTTAGATATCTTGAGATTGTTTTCAGATTATACTTTGACATGTGTCCCTCGTATTCAGAATGGCATTGCAGATGCACTTGCAACAGCAGCAAGTAATTTGAAAATTCCGATGAATTCAAACAACAAGTTTGAAATTCATGTGAAGCATCGCCTAACTGTCCCTGACAATCAAAGGTATTGGCAAGTGTTTCAAGATGATAAAGAAATCGATGAATTTCTGCAAAATGAAGGTAAATTCAAAGAAACTTCTATTGATGGGGAGCATGATGATGGCAAGGCAGATATAGAAGTCAATCGGATGGAAGTTTTGTAGCTGAAGGAAAATGTCATTCCTAAAGGTATAATACCTTTAGAGGAGCTTTTCGACCAAGATGATGTAGCTCGAAAACCGAGCTTGCTGCCAACCGAGAAAGGAGTTGAGGATGTGAACATTGGATCGGCAGAAAATCCTAAAATGGTGAAATTATCTAAGGCATTGCCCCCATAGGTAAAAGAAAAGTATATCAGTTTATTATCTTCTTTTGCTGATGTATTTGCTTGGGATTATTCAGATTTGAAGGCATATGACACAAACATAATTCAGCATATCATCCCGACCAAGCCAAATCAAAAGCCCTTTCGACAGAAGTTAAGAAGAATAAATCCAAAGTTGTTGTCCTCAATAGAGAAGAAAGTGAATCGGTTGTACAAATCTGGTATCATCGTCCCCATAAGATTTTTAGATTGGATTTCTAATTTGGTGCCCGTGCACAAGAAAATAGGTGAGATTCGCTTATGTATTGATTTTAGGAATCTGAATAAAGTATCTTTGAAAGATAACTATCCATTTCCCAAAATGGATCACATACTTCAGCGAGTAGTTGGAGCATCCCGCATGTCGCTACTCGATGGTTATTCCAGTTATAACTAAATTCTGGTCCATGAGGATGACAAAGATAAAACAGCGTTCACCACTCCGTGGGGAACTTTTCATTATGCCAAAATGCCTTTCGGGTTGAAGAATGTTGGTGCGACCTTTCAATGAGAAATGGATATTTCATTTGCAAATGAAAAATATGTCTTTCTAGTTATTTATCTTGATGACTTGATAGTTTTTTCTAATTCATATGAAGAGCACCTTTATCATTTGAAGATTGTATTTCAGCGGTGTAGAAAATATGGTATATCTCTCAATCCAAAGAAGAGTCTGTTTTCCATGGATGAAGGAAAACTTCTCGGTCATATTATATCAAAGGATGGCATCCGCATTGATCAAGCCCAAGTGGAAGCCATTCAGCAAATTGATCTTCCCCGAAGTAAAAAGGAGATCCAATCATTCAACGGTAAGATGAATTTCTTACGTCGGTTCGTGCCCAATCTTGCAGAACATTTAAGGGAAATCACAAACATGCTCAAGAAAGATAGTGTAGTGAAGTGGACTGAGGAAGCAATAAAGTCTTTCTATTTGGTGAAATTGGCCCTTTCTTCAGCTCCGGTTTTGATCAGCCAGGACTATACTCAATATTTCATTTTGTTTTCATTTGCCTCAGATCATACTATGGCAGCAGTCTTGATGCAGAAAAGAGACCAACTTGAGAAACCAATAGCATTTTTCAGCAGAACCATAAGAGATGCAGCTTTAAAGTATAATATTATTGAAAATCAAGCTCTTGCCTTGGTAAAGGAATTGAAAGATTTTTGAGTTTATTTTCTTCATTCTCACATCCTTTCTTATGTTCCTAATGCTGTTGTTAAAGATTTCTTAGTGCAAACAGATCCAGAAGGGAGACGAGGCAAATGGATTGCTGCCTTGTTGGAATATGACGTGGAGATCAAACCAACAAAGCTCATCAAAGGACAGGGGCTGGAAAAATTAATGGCTGAGTCAAATTTGCATGCCTTGGACATTAATCTCATTGTTGCTATGTCCGAGGAAAATGAAGAAAGTTCGCCTGCTCAGGTATCAGAAATTTTTATTCTTTCTCCTTGGTATTCGAACATTGTTTATGTACTCCAAAATCTTTCACCGCCACCTGGAATGGCTAAGAACAAAAGTAGGACATGGAAATTGAAGGCTGCCAAGTTTTGTATCATGAATACTGTGCTCTATTGGAAAGATCTCGGTGGTGTCTTGCTCAATTGTTTGGTTGAAGAAGAGGAAAAACAAGTTATGGAAGACTTTCACAAGGGAGATTGCGGAGGTCATATTTTCTGGAAGACAACAGCCAACAAAATTTTGAGAGCATGATATTATTGGCCAAATCTCTTTGCTGATGTGTACAAAACTATTAAAAGCTATCATGAATGTCAAATTTTTCAAGGAAGGAGAAAATTGTAGCCTTTACAGCTCAAGCCCATTGAAGTAAGTGCTCCATTCCAGTAGTGGGGTTTAGACTTCATTGGCAAGATCCATCCTACTTCTTCATCACAGCATAAATGGATCCTTACAGCGACAGAATATTTTACCAAATGGATTGAGGCGATTCCCACTATGCAGGCCACTGATTCGGTAATAATTTCATTTCTTGAAAACAATATTTTGTCTCGTTTTGGCTGTCCAAACAAGCTTATCACTGATAATGCAACAGCCTTTAAATCTAAAATAATGATTGAATTTTGTAATAAGTATCAAATTACTTTGGAGCACTCAACCACATATCATCCACAAGGCAATGGATTGGCCAAATCCTCAAATAAATCCTTGTTCAATATTATCAAAAATCTGCTGGAAATGAACAAGAAAAGTTGGCACAAGAAACTGGTTAATGCACTTTGGGCAGACAGAGTAAGTCAAAATAAATCTATAGGCATGTCCCCTTTTGAGCTTGTGTATGGTGTTGACACTGTATTCCCGACCTCTCTCGCAGTTCCAGTGGTTAAATTTCTGTAGGAAGCTGGCAATGAGGATGATCATTTGCAACGAAGAATCAATCAAATGATCCATTTACAGCAGACTAGAGAGGAGGTTTTTCAGAACACTTTCAGGCTGCAAGAGAGAATCAAGAAGATATATGATCGAAAGGCAATGGCGGAAAAGTTTCAAATAGAAGAAGTTGTGCTAAAATGGGACACGAGAAACGAAGATAAAGGTAAGCATGGCAAGTTTGAGAATATTTGGAAAGGACCTTTCAGAATTGCTGCATATCAAGGCCAAAACGCTTTCCTTTTGAAAGAAATGAATGGAGATGATTGTGTAGGTGGGCCGGTCAATGGTCGGCTACTCAAACGGTACTATTTTTGAAATGTTTTCTGTTGTCATATGTATCACTATACATACTAGTTTGTTTAAATTTCATTGCAAGTGTGTGTTGTCATCATTCTTTCAGTTTGGGGCCCGAGGTGAAGGCTATAAAACTGAGGGTTGATTTCTGTTTTGGTTTGGTTTGTTTGAGTCAGGTCTTTCACTTGATTTCAGTCTTGAAATTGAGTCAGTTTTGAGTCAGATTTTGGTCCTGAAATTAATTCAAGAGTTTGGTTTTGGTTTTTTGAAGTAATTGAATCCATATCCCAATGGACGAAGGCACTGCCTGCTTTCCCAGAGATCTGTATTTCTTGGCACCTCCAAGGAGCTACCATCCCCATTGGAGCCAATGTTAGTGTCAGTATCTTCATCCCTCCATCAGTGATCAAATTCTCTTGTTGCATTGCATATTAGGTGTCTCGCTCAATCAGTTGCATTCCATTAGGAGAATGGATCATCTGACGGTAGTGTCTTGTTGTACATTTTCCCTCATGTCCTTTACCTGCTCGCCCATTTCCATTCATCAAGATCATCTGCAGTCACTTTTTGTCTTTAAATTTGCAAGAGTCATTTTTAGGGTTTTTAGTCCCATTAGGTCTAGGGTTTCATCAAAAAGGTCTTCAAAATGTCCAATAATGGTTAGCAGGCACATGAGGAGGTTGAATAAAGTTCCAATACCAATAAATTTCATAATCGCATCCTCATAAATGTATTTTTCCCCAAAACCATGTTTTGAGGAAAAACAGAGTATTCTATGTTTTGATGTATAAAATTTGATGTAATTTCAGTTTTTCCCATGTAAGAAACTTCATTGGCAACCCTGGTCACCTTATCAAGCTTCAGAAACTCCATCCCCTGCAAGGAAAACAAAAAATCAAGTCATTCAGTTAATCAAAGGAAAAATAAAGCAAAACTACCTAAAACAGAGTTTGAAAAGAGTAAGCCACAATGCAAAAATTATAAAAGTGGATTTTATGAGTGAAAAATTAAAAGTTCTTGTATATAAACCCTTTTATCATCTTCAAAGATCTCATTGCAATTCAAAGAAGAAAAATTGAACAAGAGAAATTCGTGTTGGAGAAAGGGAGTGAATTTGAGGGAAAATTGTGCAAATTTCAAGGGCGCGACGCATTGGGCTTGAGGCGTGGCACATTGGAGCGCCCTCCACAGTGCAATAAACACACAAGCGTGATGCATCAGGGAGGCGCAATGCACTAGGTTTGAGGCATGGTGCACAGATCTTCAAAGCCCGATTTTACCTTAAACTTCCCCGAATTTTCCCAATTTGCTCAAAATACGTGGTGTGCAAGTAAGTTAAGATCCCTTCCATTGCTAGTGAAGAAGTTTTCTTAAGATTTATGGTGGTTTAGTGTGATAAAGTTCAAACCCTACCTCCTTCCAAATTTTCTCAAAAACAATTGCCTAGGGTTTGTCTTTGTGTTTTTTCTACCAAATCCACTCCATCACTCCCTCACTTTTTGACTCCTTCATTCATTTTTCACTTTCATCCATTCATTCCCTAATTCCCATATTCCTTAAATCCCACTATCATAAACCCTAATTGCTTTCCCAAAAGCCTAAAAATTGTCCCTAAAACCCTTCAATTCCCCAAATTCCAGTCAAAAACATTCCCAAAATCCCTCTTACCCTCTCCCTTCATAGTCCTTCATACATTTTCATACACTTGGCAACAAAAGATCAAAGACACCTAAATATATTCATACTCAATCTAAGACAACTCAAACTTTAGCAAACATGTAGTCAGATTCCTCCTATGACCGAGATGAAGAAACACATAGTGACTCTCCAACCGAAATGCATGCACCAAGGAGATCTCACAAGGGTGGTAAACATGTACGGGAGGAGCCTACTTCACTCGCTGAGCTGCAGGCCTGCCCTCTTGCTATCACATGCTTCCAACACCAATCCTGTTATCAGTTCTGTGAGATGGTTGCTAGAGTCCAATACCATCATGAGTTGTCCAGGTTATTTGTGCTTCATCTACATAATGGCCAAGTTACTCTTGCAGGTCTGACATTCACCTTGACACCGGTCCAGTCTATTTCTCTAGCAACCGGCATTCCAAATATCGGAGAGCAGTGGAATAAATGGTAGAAAATTGATAGGGAAAATTATGAGCCATACATCAAGCCTAGTTATTTGAGACAACTCAGTATATTTTTTCCCTTTCGGTACCTGAAAGACTCATATGCTCCCTTGATGAAACTCATAATTAAGTATTTCAGCTGTGAGGGCCGGTTTTCTCGCCTATATGCCTATCACATCAGATTTTTGATGCACTTTACCAGGGTGAGAATGATGAATATCCCCTACTTCATGTGCCAAAATATTGAGAGGATGACCACCCTAGTGCAAAATAAAACTCCTCAGCAGCAGTTTAACAGTATATATCATTTTGCACTCATCAAAATTGTGGTCATGCATCAACTTGGTTTGCAGGACATCTCATGGGAGGATTTCGTTTCTCATGAGTTCTTCACAGCTCCTCAGATACCTGCAGAAGATTTTCATGAGACAGGTGGACCTTCACATCAGCAGGATGGTCATGAGACACAGACCGCTAGTGTGCCGGTGTTTGTCACCTATCAAAAGGGCACTAAAAGATTGTTTGCAGCAGCCAAGCGAGTATTATCTCTGCCCAGGGTGGAAGGGGTCTCGCTTCCTCCATTAGCAGAGCAAGTACAAGACAGGGGCAAGTAGCCATTACATTATAAGGGGCCTTCAGGAGGGCAAGAGACAGATTTCATTCTTATTCAGGATGATGACACCGATTTGGGCTCACCAAGCTCAAAACATAAAGAGATCATTCGGGAGCAACGGGCGGACATTAATGCTTTGTCCCTCAACCTACAAAGAGCCAAGTGGATAATAAAATAATTTGAACAAAGAAACAAGTAGCTAAAGGATCAGAAAACCAATATGGAGCTGCAAAACATACAAGAGAACCGACAAGCCGCCAAAAGGAGAAAAACCAAGTTGACATCACGTGAGCAAGAAATTGAAGTTGATCATGAAACTTGGCTTGAAAGGGTAAATATGCATTTGGAAAAGCTGTTGGAGAAGGCCAAAAAAGATAAAAATATGTTGAGGCACATGGCCAACCATTACTAGGCGAGAAACCATGTGTGCAAAGCAAGAATCAAGATCTTGAAGGCCAAGTTGAAGAAGGTATCGAAGCGGCGAAAAGAGAATCATAGACTTCAGATCTTGGCTGAGGCTTCCTTGGCCCAACACAGCTCTTAAGGGAGGACACTCAGCCCAAATTTCAAAAAAATTGGGACACTTTTTTCATTTTTGGAATTTTTGGGCCAAAACACAGGTTTTTCTGCCCAATGCGTCGCGCCACCTGGGGCTCGCTTTTGATGGGGGACTCCTTTTGATGAAAACTCAACATTTTTGGATTTTTCATGAAAAAATACACATGCTAAAAAATGGCCAAGAAATTTTGACAGGTTTGGGGCTTCCAAAAAGGTCAAAAACACCCCAAAAGTGACCTTTCTGCCCCTTTTTTGACACACAGGAAGCAGTCTTGGGAGAACTAATTTTTGGAGGAGAAAATGGAGGTAAAATTCAAAAATTCCACTTGTGCTGGAACTTATACAGGTATACCTTTCCAACAAGCCCACTTGGAGAAAATTTGGACACCGGGAAGGCCTCAAAAATCAGCTGCAAACAGCCGCTACGCGTAGGGAAATTGGAGGAATTTTGCTCATTTTTGGTCAAAAACTCTGTTTTTCGCCTAGTTTTTTCACAGTTTGACTTTTTTCCTTCTAGTTGTCAAACTCATGATGTAATTTAATGTGAAATGATGGATTTTGATGTAATTTTTCTAAATTTTCACTCATAGAGGTAGATTCATCCATTAAAAGGTAGTTTGCAATTGAATGAATCAGTTTCCTAGTTTTTAGAGGCAAGTTGTTCCACTGCCTACTTTTTAGTCCTTAGTTTATATTTTGTTGGAACAGCTCCTAATCTTATGAACTCGACCCCTAGAGGCTAGGATGAGTTTTTTTTTGCCTATATCTTATGTTTTATCAGTCATTAGCATGGTTGGAATTTTGGGAATGCTTTGAGCATTATTGTACATTCATCTCTACAGTTTGGCAAAGGAATAGACCAGGGTTTGCAGCACTCTATGGGATTTATGTGGCATCTTGCTTTGATATTGTGTTTCTCTCTATAAATGTAAGTTTACTTTTGTTTTATGTATGCCATTTTCTCTCTTATTTCTTCTTAACTTAAACAAACAAGGATAAAGGTGGAATCCATTGAAATTGCAGTGCTCTACCTAGGGTTTGTTTAGTTATCTATGTTTTCAGCTGTTTGAAGAGGATCCCTGAAGGTTTCTTGCCCTCTTAAACTCCTCACCTATCTAAAGCTCTCCATTTCTTTCAATTTGAAGTGTCAAATCAATTTCCTGCCTTGCCCCATTGAGATCTCTACAAAACTGTGCCTCATTCCCCAAACCCAAAATCTGCCTTTCCATTTGAGCCAACAAAACATCCTTAAATTCAATAAAACTCTTTTACACACATACCTAGCCTAAAATTAGTGTTCACATCAAGTCATCTCAAGCCTCATTGATCATTTTTTGCTAATATTTACAAGGAGAGAGCCCTCTCCAGATATGGTAGGGCTAGCTACCAGGTTAAGCGTGGTTTGATGTTACCCTAGATTCTTCCTTTCTCAGCCTAAGGTAGATTTAGGCCCTAACAGGCTCCTCATATCCAGGTTCAATTCATGAGATCCACACCATCTCAATGAATCCTGCCCAAAATTTCTTTTTGGGATTATTCATGCATGTCGCCCCACATCTCACCTGGTGGTATAGCTGCATGCACTCCCTCTGCACATCTGGCTCGAAATTTCTCTACATGAGTGGTTGCTCCCACTCCATGATCCTCATCTTGTGGTTTCTCCACATCCTGAGGTTCACTCTTACCTGCATGCAAATATTGCTCCCTCTCAAGCGTCAATTGCATGGCTTTCTCACACTTCCCAACAGTAGGAATATTAGTAGAAATCCCATCTACTTCAATTATATAGAAATTCTTAACTCAAATCCCAACCTTCTTGGCTTGCCCTGTTGCTTTGTGTCGCAAAAAAAAATTCCTTTACTAACGACAACATCATAGCCTCCATCCTCTAACATTGCGACTAAGATTAATTTTTTCTTCAAACCAGGAACATGCATAACATATTTTAAATGAAAGAGTTGTTGAGTATGTGTTATATTCTTTCCACAAATAGTCATGTGCAGGGTGGTCACAAGGGGGGCGGCAGCCCCCCCTGTTAGGGTCTGGGACAGCGCCCCAAGAAAAAAAAAATTGGCCTTATTTTTCGGTGGGCAGACCTGCCCATGGTTTTGTGCATGGGTTTGCACATGGTTTTCGCCCCTGTTATTTTGTAGATTCGGTCAAGGGAACTATGGTTATGTTCTAATCCAAGATTAATGGATTGGGGTTTATGTATGCTTCGGCATGTATATATATGTGTTGTAACACTAAAAGGAATATAATGAAAAATCAAGTTGGTCGTCCCGATTTGGGATCCAGGGGAAAATCTCTAGGTTTTTTTGTTTTATGTTCTATGCTCTCGCTATTGTTTATTTTCTGTTTTAAGATTCATTTGTAGATAATTTCTGTACATGATTAAAACCTACAAGAGTTTACCTGATGCCTTCTGAAAGTTAATGGTACCAATGTTGGTCACACTTTATTGACCATTGTCACCCAACTCAATATGCCTCCAAGTCACTGAAAAGTTTCTCATCTCCCGTCATGTGAAACGAAGCACCACTATCAATGTACCACCCTGATCCCAATGTACTAGACACCATGCATGTGATCAATGAGAATTCAAGCTCAAATTTCGAGGCAAGATCCTCACCAGCTACAGCTCTAGCAGCCATCTTGTTCTTCTTCTTATGTGGACAATTTGTGGCAATATGTCCATACTCGTGATAGTGAAAACACTTCACTTTGGACATGTTGTGCTCCTTGCCATATTCACCAGCCTCAGAATTAGAATGGAATTTCTTCCCCTTCTTCTTCTTCGCCTTGGAAGCCAAAGCACAATCTTCTTCATCATCATGCATTGATGAAGAGCCATCTCTAGTGTTCCGCCTGAAATCCTCCTACACTAGATCCGACCACAGTCGTTCCCAATATGATAGTTTTTCCCGTCTGTTGACAGAGTCTTGATAACTGTGCCAACTATTAGTAAGTCTCAAGAGATCCAAGCTCACCAAATCATCATCAGAAACACTTACTCCTACACTCCCAATCTCATCCCTACATTGGACAAACTTTGTTAAGTATACTGGAATAGTGTCGTTCTTCTCAATCTTGATTTTTCTGAGTTTATCCTTCAGCGCCAATTTCCTATGGTCGTTGTTTCTTTGTAAAATATCTGTCAAAGCCTTCCACATTGAAAATGGAGTGGATTTCCCATGAATTCTTGAGGAAATATAGTCTCTCACACCTTCCAACAGAATCCTCCTCGCCCTTGCCACTTTCTTTTTCCATGCATCAATTAATGTAGCATCCGTCGAAGTGGGCTTAGGAACATCACTGTCGATGAATTCCTTCAAGCCATTATCTTCAAGCACCGCTTCCATCTTATCCTTCCATGCAATGTAGCTCAATCTTCCCTCGAGTGCATACTCCAACCACAAACCATTGAAATCCATTTCAATGTTTACTTAACTGTCACACCAATAAATTCTTGCAGAAATTTTGAATTGTTTCCACCAACAAAAACTCAGCTACTTCTTCAATATTGCAATCTTTTCTATGATTAACATTGCTCTGATACCATGTAGAAATTTAAGCAATATTGTGATGTATTACCAGACTCTCCTAATATAAAAATTATATCCAATGTTAAATACATAATCCTTCTACTTAATTCTTTGCGGAAATTAAATCGCTAATTACAAACACATGAAGAAATATCAATCGCACATAACAAGATGTTTTTACCGGGAAAGATTAAAACTAAAAACCCCAACTATCATATATTATGTATATCATGGATCATGAAACAATCTCATACAAAACTCTACTCCAAGAGCTCTCAGTACAATATACAATTGTCTCACATTGTCATACAAAAATTGGTTCACACATGCACCAATTTACTGCCTCCTAATAGCCTGCCTCCACTGCGCAATCCCTGATGTTCAAGAACCTATGAATGATTTCGATATGGCCAGCCTTGACGACGCAATCCTCATAATCATCTCCAATGTGTGTGTATATGAATTTAATGCACCACTATAGTCACAACTGATAGTCAACCAAGCCCTTTCACCTATCTCTCAACTGGGTCTCCACTGGATTTGACATGCATGTAGTTAACAGTAGTATTTCTTCAATTGCAAGTGAGATCACTCCATGTGAATTAATTTAATATTTAATTCACTGGTCTCTCACTAGTGTATCTTTAGTTACAACTAGTTACAACTAGCACAACTGATTTTAACTCACTTAACTGAGTTAAACTAAATAACAACTCACATAACTACACATCCAACTTTGTTACAACTTTGTATCACTCAGTTACAATGAAGTCCACTGCATGGTCCACCAACCAACCACTTCAACTCGAAATCCACTTAGCTAACTGATTTTCCACTTTAGTTAACTAGTTCCAAGTGCTCACTAAAAATAGACAATTATTTATTGTATAATTTTTGTTAAGGGCTTAACAAAAATTGACATGTATTCCACGAAACAACTTCGCACATGCATTCCAAACTTAGACGCCCATCCATCCATATAATTTTCTCAACCATATATAAATAGACTGCCGCTATAAATAGAATTTTCTCACCATTCTAAAAATAGACATACACCTAAAAATAGCATGTGTGGGCCCCACCTAGTGTAGGTGCTTAATTTTTCACTAGGATCAAGGATGTTGTTTCTGGATGCCAATTTCATTGTTTCTTGTTGCAACCTTAAACAGTTGTAATTTGATGAGTCAGTTTGTAAGGTCAAGTATATTAAGTTTCATGTAATAAGTTTCAAACTCATGTATGTGATATTGAGGAAAGAGGGGAGTCTACAAAGGGTTTAGCTAAAGGTATATGGGAGGGTTTGTTTTCTAGATAGGATGAATGATGAGGTACACCTTGTCAATTCCTCAGATGAACAATATTCAAAGATAAATATTCTACTCCCCGCCAAATGTAGTATCTCTAATGGAGAGGTTGTTGTGGTCATTGGGTGTTGATGAACCATATTCACCTGGCCTAAGAAAAGATGCCAAAAATTATTTATCTAATATTTGAATCTGTGGTATTGGAGAGGCCATATTTGTTGGTACCTCCACGAGATTTGGCTAGTCTAGAGACGATACTTATGAGGAACCTACAACTCTTTCCACCGCTGGGAGTGCACCTATGTGTTCAGACCTTAGTTTATTGTAGGAAATTAACTAAGGATGTTGATCTTTTCAATGCAATATTGACAACACTAGAAGGAAACTCTCTCAAATTGGTCAATGATCTAGTAACATTATGATATAATACTCCCATTAGTGTTGATAGTTTTGGTTATTTTGGGTCCAGGGTTAGTATTCAGCACTTGCAAGCAGGTTGGTTCGAAGGGTAGGGACCTAGAAAAAAAAAACATAAGGTAATCAAAAGTCATAAAGATGATTTTTTATTAGTGGTGGGGGAGAACATTATGTTGAACCAAATTCTCAATCTATCTAGTCATACCTTGCTAGGAAAATTCCTTAACAAAAGAGTCGGGATGGATTTTTTAGTGTCCTAAATGGAAAGGCATGCGGGCACTAGTTTAGGGTATACCTTGTATGATCCATATCTTGGGGGTAGGCCCCCAAGATCTAAAAAAATTGAAATGCCAGAAGAAAAGGGGAGAACACACAATAAAAAAAAACACAAAGAAACTTTTTATTAAAAAATAGAATAATTGTAAAAGCTACATTTTGGTGGACAATCTTCCCTTTTACAAAATGTGACATGTTACTTATAGCATTTTTTAGTTATAATACCACGGGTAAATTCCATGGGTGGGTAAATACGTGGGTGAATGAATACCATGGGTAGATGTCACTTACAATATTGTGGGTGGATAAATACCACGGGTGGATGAATACCATGGGTGGATAAATACCATGGGTGAATGAATACCATGGATAGATGCCACTTAAAATACCATGGGTGGATGAATACCATGGGTGAAATCCATTTTCCATTCAGATCATTCCTCCCTTATTAATAATAAATGGTCCCCATTGCATAAATTTCCCTCCTAAGAAGCTTTTGTTGAATATGAAGAGTCATTGAAGAGAAAGGTTTCATGCGGTTAACCCATAACCATGATGAACGAAGATCTAAGGATAGAGTTACCTAGTAATGCTTGTGATCAACTATGATACTAATAGGCATAGAAAATGGACTTCAATGAAGTGTGGTTTTGTGAATGACCCATAACCATGAAAAATGAAGATCCAAGGATAGAGATACCCTGTAATGCTTGTGACCAACTATGATACTAACAGTGTGTGGCCTAGAAAATAAACTTTGATGACAAGGGTTTTGTGTGCTTGACCCATAACCTTGGGATTGTGGGTAACCCATGACCGTGATGCTTTTCAGTCTGCTTGGTAAAAGCATGGCGGCTTGTCTGGTAGATAATCCATCCAATGATATGTTGTAAAGGATTCTTTCACATTATAGGCCTCTTGCTGCAACTTTGTTGATAACTTCTACTACAGGTGATGAAATCAATTTCCGTCAAAACCCCATTTGAGGTATTGAAGATATATTTTTATTGATATAATACACTTGAACTTTGATTACTTGTGGAGTGATAAAATGATTCCAGAAACTCATGGTATGCACGACCGCACAATGTTCCAGATATGCAAAACTTCAATTTCTCATATCTCTCAAACCGGGAAACGAAATCAAATTTTGTAAAAAATGAAGTTGAGCTAACATAGAATAATTTCAAATCAGCTATTTTTCAGCTTCTAAAATTCTTTTTGGAGGTCGTATAAATTTCATGAAGTTTTCTTAATATTGTTGCAAACCTTGGAAACTGAAATATGCTTCAAACCCTCATTCTCTTGGAGTTGTAACCTGAATCTGATACCATTGATTCGAAACTTGGGGGAAGGCCCCCAAGATATAAAAAATTCAAATAACAAAATAAAAGAGGAGAACACACAATAAACAAAAACAAAAAAAAAAAATTTATTAAAACAGAGAATAGTTGTAAAAGCTACTTTGTGGTGGACAATTTATCCTTTTACAAAATGTGACTTGTTACTTATAGCATTTTTTTATTTACAATACCACAAGTAAATTTCATGGGTGGGTAAATACCATGGGTGAATGAATACCATGGGTGGATAAATACAATGGGTGGATGAATACCATGGGTGGATTCCACTTAAAATACCATGGGTAAATTCCATGTGTGGATGAATACCATGGGTGGATAAATACCATGGGTGAATGAATACCATGGATAGATGTCACTTACAATACCATGGGGGAATTTTTTTTTCCATTCATATCATTGGAGGCACATCTCTTAGCCAAAGGATGGCCTAGAATCACTTATAGATTAGAAGAGGACATTATTTAAATTCTTAAGGAGGTTCTTTTTATGGATAGGTCATACTTATCCATAAATCATGGCATCCTTATTTGATTAAAGGAAGGAACCAATTTTTATAACCCCAATCTAAATTCAATTGTTATGGCTCCTTGTAAAATTTTGGATGACGCAAGCCTTATGGGCCATTAGCAACTAGCTTGAGAACACCGTATTAGTTGATGACATTTTTTTAGATGAGATATTTAAGTTGATAACTTGAATTCTAGTAGACTTGGATATTAGCAAGGGTTTTTCAAATCCATTGATTTGGTTCTTTAGGATAAACGTTATTTGTAGATCCTTGATTATGTCAATCTATAGTTCTATTATTCAAGGTTTCCTATGTATGGAAACATTAAGAAGGATTATATGAAGGTATTTCTTAAAATATAAATTTGGAGGAGGAAAGAGGATCTACATAGAGTCGCTTATAAGGAGAAGAGGCCACCTATATCCAATAATATTGTTCACCACAAGTCAATTATTGAAGTATCTCTTATGATTTATTCACACATGGAAGTGGGTTAAATATTTTAAGGGGATATCAAAATCATTATTGGGATCTCTTAATAGCTTTAACTATTACAGAAAAACCACTTTTGGGTTATGAGGTGGTTTCTAAAAGTGGATAACATCCAACTTTGGAGCGCAAATCCTCCTCACATATTCAAGTGGTCTAGAAGTAAATTTTGAACACTTGCGTGGATGATGAGGGTAAGTTGATTATTTCCTCTTCTTGTACAGATTAAAAGACCTAGAAACCAACCTCAAAAGATGACCAAAACCCTAATTTTATATAATATCCCTCTTTTTAACCTTTTCCATGACTATGACCCATGTCAACTATTATCTTTCAGGTTGACAGAGGGGTTGGGGTCATTTTCATCTAATGTTCAATCTGGAGGAGGTGTACGATCTATGTCCTAAGACATGACATCATTTTTTGTTCAGTCCATTTGGAGGTCTATGAATGGATTCCACTATATAAGTGTGGAGTCTCTCAATTGGTAAGAATTTAGCCTTTAAATAATCACATGAAGAGGAAATCAAAGAAATCAATCAAGGAAAATAGAGCGTTATTATTGGGGCCCTTAAAGTGGGACTAATCCTTCTAGAGGTTTCCCCATGAATATTTTTTCAATTAATATTTGAGGCTTGGGGGATAGGCCAAACAATTGTCCTTATTTAGAGTGGTAGACATTGATAGACCTGATATTTCTCTATTACAAGAAGCCATGGAAAATATGAGACCTTAAATCCCCAAACTTAAAAAGTTGATGGGGGATTTTGGAATTTCTTGCACTTGATTTTGTATATTTATTTGTGGGGATCATTATGAGTTGGAGTATTAATGTTGTGTTGCCTGATGCATTTTCAATTAATTCATTTTTTTTACATAGGTTTTTTTACATACATTTGAGATTTTATTTTTCCATTCTCATTATAGTAAATTTTGGGTCTAAAATGGGCATCCTAAGTAAAATATTGAACTAGTAAAAGTATATGTGATGTCACACTAAGTTAGAGGTGTCATCTAATGAAGGTTAGCCTACATTGTCTCATTAATTATATTTGTTAGGTAAGTTGAATTAACATAGAGTTAAAGGATTCGGATTAAAAAAAAATACTAAATGCTAATATTAATGGTCACACACATCAGGGACCAACTCTCCTCTCCTATCCAGGTGGTTAGGGAAGGATTGTTCATTTTAAGTCATTTCCCTTAATGACATCACCCCTAGAATTATCATATAGGAACGGCATGATCCTTCAGTGTCATGGGGATATTTTATGGAGTTGTACAAGAGTGTAATAAAGTGTGTGGTGGAGGGTCGATGATGTTCCTGGCAGCCTTACATTCATTCCATATCTCCATGGGTTTCGGTAGTGGCACAAATAATATGGAAGAGTTTATGGTGCGCAATTCAATTATTTTATATGCTATATAAAAGGGTTTTACTTCTTTACGGGTCTATGGAAACTCAAAATTAGTCATCAATTTGGTGAAAAAAACTCATTCGTGCAGGAACATATATATTTTTCCTATCCTAGAAGAAGTATTTTATCGTATTCATTTGTTTAACGTTATTGCATGCACTCATCTTTACAAAGAGAGGAATCAACTCACAAATTCACTTTCAAAAATAGGATTAAGGCTGGAGCAGGGGCTAGGGTCAATGGTCAAGCACAATAATTCTAAATAATTTCATTTCTATTCTGGTCCTTATATAGACAGGGTTGCACAGGGCCACGGGGTAGCCTAGTCTTGCTTCCCTCAGTTGGGAAGTGTTATTTTTTATCATTCCTCCTCGGTTGTGGCAAAGATATTTTATGGTTTATGGGGGGGAATTTTTCCCTACTTTATATTTCATATTATGTCTGAAATTTATGCGACAGAAGAATGCCATGGCTTATCATATTTTGTTATGAATTTTTGACAGATTTCCATTTTTTCTTATTGTGGTTGATGGTAACTTTATACAGGTTTTCCACAATTTCATCGTTTTTTTGTACTTTGAGATGTTCGGGATTATGTTTAGATCATGTTGGTTTCACTTCGAATACCAATAAACCTTTTGAAAGTAAAAAATTATCTATGTGTTAGTTGATACATGTTTTAAAATACACCCTAGTGTATCTTCAATGCAACTATTTTATTGTTTGGTGATAAAAGTTACGGATTTTTTTTACAGAAAAAATTATTGGTCAAACGCAATAAGTGATACAATAGAATGAATATACACACACACACAATATTGTGTAGGTAAATCCCCTCTGTGGACAGAGGCAATCCCTCTAGCCCTGGAGTGGGTCTAGCAACAAGGGAACAATTTGGACTTTTGGACTCCTAGCTATAAATGAAAATGAGTTAGGATAGATGGCCTAGCTTGGTCCAACACTTTTGTTGTAGTTTGTAGCAGAAATTTGTTGATATTTGTCTTCACATTTCGTGGTCCTTCAGTGATAATTTCCGTGTACCTGCACAAGGATCAGAGAATAGTGACAGCATACAAAAACATATTTTCATCTATAGCTATTTGATTGGTCAAGGAGAATCAAACAATTTTCATATGATCGAACACAAAATTGGAACCAAAAAACCAGTCATGTATTAATGATAGAGAAAATAAGTTTATAACCTTAATGCCTTGACATTGCAGCCTCCTTCGACGGGTTCAGTCAAACGCATCTCAAGCATTTGTCAGGGGACGGACTTGGTGAGGCAATGGGCCTAAACTCTCTCTCGACAATGGATTCCTCACTACCTTATTCTTCACACCAGCTATAGTAAGGATTGTTCAGCTAGTTGAAACCATGTGAGAAGGGTATATTTATGGGAGAGGAGGAGGTGTTTTGGGATCCCTCATAGGTTGGAGGAGAGGTCATGTCCCTTTGGGGATTTTCACAAATGTAGGAAACAAGAAGCCAAAGGGAGTATTTCAACGTTATTCAGTCGAACAAACCATGATGACTCCGCTCACAAAGTAGTTAGGAATGGAAATTTCGCTTCTATTTAAAAAAAAAAAAAAAAAAAAAAAATCCAAAAACAGCGTGGGCTCGGGTCTACTATTAATTTCCCTGTCGGCGCGGGACCATAACTTCCTACCAGGGCCGACCCAGAAACACATTTTTTTGAGAGTCTGCTTGAGGAGTGATAAACAGAGGAAATGTTCTTGACATGTCAAGGGATGAAATGAGACTTTTTGCAAGTTATGACAATACACAGCAGTCACTGAAATGGTCATCAAATGTGCGGGATGGGGATTGCAGGGACAGTGAAAAAATAATGTGTAACAGATGCCCCTTAAAGCATGAGGTCTAAGAGAGAGGGAGGGGTGAAATTCTTTATGAGAATGCGCCCATACCAAACACTGTCTTCGGTAGATCTGTAAGAACAAGTACAACTGATATCTCTGATACATGAATATGTGGCATGGGCGCAGCCATCCATAATGGAGTACATATAAAAATAATATCTGAGGTATAGACGCAGCCATCCAGCAAGAAGGATCAATAAATAGACTCAGGTATGGTCGCAGCCATCCAGTCATAATATTCATGCATAAATTCATGATAAACCAAATCATCTCTAGTCTAGATTTTATCAGAGAAAGCCTAGGTTCTTGTATTCCATCTCGATCTGAACAAGTACAAATTCAAGCATGCGAATGAGTGAGCTGAAGTTGAACATGCAAGAAAATCGCCTGATTACCAGCCAATGATGAAATCTGTTAACATGTGTGAGAGAAACTACCAATAATGGCAATGGATCTCAAGGAACAACTAGTACAATTCGAGGAATGTGAACATTGAGCTAGAGTCAAACACCCGCGAAATCACTCAATCGAAGGCCAATGATGAGGACTTGTTATCGAATGTGAAGAATTTTCCATTGAGGCATGCAAGCTCCAAGGTACCAGAAGGGAGTCTCTAGATCAGCTTCCTGGATAATGAGCTGAAGTCGACAGGAAGTGACCTGGTCGAAGGAGGGCCATAATGTTTCCCACATCATTGACACGATGTCTGCTCAACTTAGTGTTCCTAAATTGATGTCATAAATTGTCAACCAGGGCTAGTAAATTGTTGAAGTGAAGTGCACTATTTGTGCCTAGGTATCTTCTTCCTTCTTCGTTGTGTTTAGTGTTTTTCAGTGTTTTTTGTTTTGTGTTTTTATGCTAAGAGGAAAAGAACTAAATTGTTGGCAAAGAGAAGTTATTGATCGACCTAAAACAAAACAGAACCTACTTTAAACTATGTATGGCACTTCAGAACAAAAAATGCTAATCCACAGATTGTAAAGCTTGACAAGAAAAATAACTCATAACATTAAACTCAGTCCAATTCATTTCATTAGAGGTATGTTGGAACAGCCTGAGAAAATAATAATTTTGATGTAATGAAGTTCTCTATAGTAAACAACAACTTACAATATCACAGAGAAAATCTCATCCATAGTTAGGAATTTGTTGGAACATTTTGAGAAAATATTATCTACAACATAGTAAGGAAACCTATGCTAAAATGACTTATGACACTAAAATTAACCCATTCTTCCACTCAAAATGTTACTACTAAGCCTCATTCAAGGGTTAGAGATCTCTTGGAATAGCTTTGGAAAAAGGTTGTTTGTAAAATTATGAGAAATTGCAGAACAGTCAAAAACCCAAAATGAGATAACTAATTCTTTTCCATATGATAATGATGTGTTAGAAGGGATTAAGAAAAAGAGCAGCTTGTAAAATAATGAGGTTCTTTTAAATCCAATTAACAGGACTAGAATGCAATTAACTAATAAAAACTTGAAATACAATGAACAGAACTAAACAGGACTAGAATGCAATTAACTAATAAAACTTGAAATACAATGAACATAACTGAGCTAAAATGAAATTAACCTCCAAAGTACTACAACTCTATCTCATTCACGTGTTAGTGTTATATTGGAACAATTCATGAGAACAGGATTGACTGTAATATTCAATGTAAGTAAACATAAAACATGATGCTCAGAAAACTGCCTGAATTAAGAATAAACAGAGTTAAAAATCACTTATCTAGAAAATATGCACAAAGCCTCTCAGACAGTAGGGGCCCTCTACCATCAGATTAGCACACGAATCCTTAACTCCTTAATATTTCCTCAAATAATGCATCAAATTTGTACTTCTTTCATTAAAGGAAAAACACTCAGAAACAGAGTATCACAGTCTTTCAAGAATTAACAACAAAACATCAACTAGTTAACTATCTCTCGGTTCACCGAGTTATTTTTATAAGCAAAATACATAACTGATATTGAGTAGAAATAGGCATAGGTGTCTTTTTCAATCAAAATCGAAGTAGGACTCCTGTTGAGGACTCGTACTTTGCTGAAGACATCTGCAGAGTCCTTGTCCTTGTAGAAGTCTACTTCTTAATTTTGGCTTCCTCCACGTGCATAACCACTTGCATATTTTTGCTCAGACTTCGTAGAGGGAAAGGAATGATGTAAGAGAGTTCTGGAATTTAACCATATGTTTTTTTCCTTGAAATGACACCTGTAACCTATGTGAACATAAAGATGGCTGCGGAATATGTGACTAGCTACAAAATGGTTGCATTCTGTAGCTAAGTCTGATCAAAAATCACTATGACAACAAAACCACAAAATTTTAGTAAGTCGGTCATTGCATGAATTCTTAAAGTAACTTTAATCATTCCTATTGATCTTTTAAGCCTATAACTAATAAAGGACAAATGGAATGAAGTGAATTTTTGTGAAAGGAAAGGACATCTTTGGGGCTCAACACACGACACAGGGGAAAAATATGATAGTGAATCAGGACCAAACAGAGGATCAAAGGTTAAAAAACTGCATAAGGAAACTTCTCTTGAAAATATTTGTGACATGACTCTAGAATTCGGCATTATTTGACATCAAGGGAGCCGAGGTCATGATAATGTGTCAGAGAGCATATGAGAGGTCAAAACAGATAACACAAACCCATGGAGGAAAAAATGACGAAATGGGATGTCCCCAACCCGACACGAATTGCAGACAAGTGTCATGTTCAAGAGCGAAATATTGCCGACATGACTGAGAACTGGTTCCATTTTCCCCCACCATTGCTAGCGAGTACCCCAATTATTTTTGGAAACAAGCTTGAAGGGGATAGCATATGCTTGTCATATAAGTTTTTCCTTCGGACAAATCCATCCTAGTACATTTTATGAGCCCTAAGATGGAGGAACTCAGGTACGTCATGGTGACGATTTCCGATGTCATGCAAGTTTTAACGAGTCTGACAAAGGAAGAACTCAACATCTTTTCACATTTATGGAGTTTGAAAAGAAGTAGAAAAGAAAACTTCATCATGTCCCTTTTTGTAGATAGTCTCACAGATCCGAAAAGGAAGAAAACATTATCTGAGAGAACCTCTTAGTAATGATAGGCTAAGGTATACATTTTTCATAAATAATCTGTCCCAGCCCGAAAAAGGGGTAAACATATACTGGGCAGATGTCATTTCGCAGCCTTTAATGAGTTCAAAACTACAAGAGTCTCAGCAATCTTTTCAATTTTCGAGAGTCAAAAAAGAGATGAAAGATGACTCCAGGGGGTGAATTTTTCATGTTTTTACCGAGTCTGAAAAAGTAATAAAATACAACTCATCACTTCATCGCCATCACATTAAGGACTTGTTGTTGCACAAGAAACACACGTAAAACCCATTTTTTGAGATAAAATATTAAAATAATCAAAAAATATGCTCAAAAACCTAATTAGTGTTCTGAAAAGTTTATAAAATGCCAAAATTGGTAAAAATAAACTACTTCTCACTTTTTACCACTCGTGAGCATTTTTACCCTTTTTCATTGTGATCTTTCTGGAGCTGACAGCGGAAAATCCAAGAGACCAAACGCGAATCCTTCTTTTTCAGGTGAGAGCTCGTGTCCTTGCCTGCATTTTGAATTATTTTCATTACCTGCATTTCTTTTTTTCATATTTGTGGGGGATTTTTGTTCAATTTAGGGTGCGGCGATTAGCGTGGGTTTCGGGCATGGACTCACGCCAACCCGCTTGAAATTCAAACGGGGCCGCGCCAACCGCGGCTATGAATTTTGCATAAAAATTCTACTAATAGGCCCATTTTAAACCATTCAATAGTTAATACTTTGACTAATGATGGCCCCATTGATGATTTTGTAGGTGTGAAAAAGCAAAATGTTGATCGAATGGAAAGAAAGAGAAAATGGAGATGAATATGTGGAAGCCATGGGTAATGTAAGATGCATGGATGTTCTCAAGGACTGCGGGCTTCTAAAATTCTTCACGGCGCAATGTCTCCGAGCTCAACCGGATTTATTACAGTACTTGATCAGTGTATGGGACATTGATCAGGAAATATTCGTAATTCACGATCAAGAGCTATAGATTGAAGTTTCTGATGTATACTTCATAACTGTATTATCACGGAGGGGGGCAGTACCAATCTTGACCGATACCCGGCCCATGATGGAAAACATGAGCATGGTCATAGACAGGGTGTGCTGAGGGGCAATGAAAGGATCAAAGAGTGGGAAAGTGGATATTCAAACCATTCTCGATTTGGCACTAAAAT
Organism: Pinus albicaulis; assembly: GCA_034641835.2. Lineage (NCBI taxonomy): Eukaryota > Viridiplantae > Streptophyta > Pinopsida > Pinales > Pinaceae > Pinus > Pinus albicaulis. The sequence continues at coordinate 1,507,953,995 of CM076582.1, read as the reverse complement.
TAGTGTTGCAGTACACCATCACGCAAGTTTTTGGATCTTAAGCTCTGCATGAAGCCACAAAAACACAACTACTACTTGCTATAGATTGCATGGCACCAACTCTTTACAACTGGGTAGAGGTTGTAACAATCAATATGAAACGCCAACTGCCAAAATGCAAGAATGGAAAGCTAAAACAGTTCGGTTATGGTTCCATCTTGGTACCATTCATCCTGGAACGGTTACCAATCTTTCAACGTCAGGAAGTGATAGTTCCAACACCACTAGCCCAAGAGCCATGGATGGTCCGTTGGGTGGCTTTGATGCCCAGATCAGGAGGCAGTCAACAAATGTCATGGAGACCAGAATTATTTGACTAGCTCTGCCAATAATTAATTGTCGTGGAGGACTAGCCCTATTCTGGCATGAACTTTACGAGTGATGTGGATCTCCCACTCCCAGCAAGAGAGGATTGGGATGAAGCATTGGGTAAGACTCATCTTTTTTATTTTGATGAGTATTATGATTTTTTTTTTATTATATATGTTCTGATTTTAATCCATGTATTTGCAGATGTTGGCACAAAAAGACCTGCAAGAATGTCTCCAATAGCACAGAGGGTTCCTCGTGATTTTTATATGGGCCTTCATGGTGAGGGAAGCAAGGAGGAGAAAATCGTACACAACCTAGAGGGACTCACCAGTAGAATCCCAGATTAGGCAATATTTGACGATGTTCCTTGCACATACTAGAGGCACACTGCGGGGGTGTCTAACCATGTTCACTGCTTATTGAGGCGACTGGTGCATGCAGTGACATGCTACCATGAGCATCATGTTGATTAGATGCCTAGGATTTTATTTCTGCATATTTTTTGAGAGACATGATGTCTCAAGATGTAACCAAAACATGCATATTTTTTGAACTTATGATGCAAATGGATGAAAACACTTGATATTTATTTATTTATTTATTTATTTATTTATTTATTTATTTATTTATTTATTTTCCTGTATGAATCGTATTATGTGATGATGACGTTTTACAAATTACGCAAATGTCTATCTAATACAACATTGGCTACTGTATCAATTAACGCATTCATTCATCTAGGAATATGCTAATATGTAAGGTAATCAAAATTCATTTCTAATAAACGAACACGCAAATACAACCTTAAGATTTGATGATTTATAACATAATAATGCCCGTTAAGCTGAAGAAAAACAAGATAAGAGTCTAGGTTAACAATTAATGCATGAATGTCGAGAGAAATGGCCTCAGTTAAGATTTCAATGACGACACTATATTCAGCGACATTGTTTGTGGTTCGGCCTAGACAAATACCTTGAAGGTATATCAACTCGCCATCAGGATTATAAATCACCGAGGCTACAGAAGATAGGTTCTGGGTGCTACAGGAGGCACCATTCGCAAAGCCAACATAAGGAGTGATAGACATCTGCACTATAAGCAACAACATAATAAGCAGGAAAAACTACTCGCAAAGCACACCAGGCCAAAAAATGTACAAAAATGAAAAAACACCTATGTACATAAGAACATGCACGAGAAACTTATGCATAGTATATTTTGATATACAACCCATATATGGTTGATCTAAAGGATAACCTTCATAATCAATTATCTCATAAGCCCCCTTCTACAAAATGCACTTAACGATATAGGGCCCATGCCACATGGGTTCGAATTTTCCTGCCCCCAGCTTATCATGAGCTTGGTCATACAAGAGGATGAGGTCTCCTTCTAAAAAAGAGTGAGGGGAAATTGACCAATCAAAATGAGTTTTGACCCACTTTTTTTGTGCTTCTATGACAAGAGCAGCAAAGCGGTGAGTTTCATCAAGCCTCTCTAAATATAGAATACGCTCTTCTTTTGGTGAATTATTTGGCAGGAATTAAATAGCTATCTTGAGAGAAGGGATTCGCATTCAATCGGAACAGTAACTTCCAAACAATAAACAAGCTGGAATGGAGTGAATCCGTTGCATTTTTCACCAAGGTTCGGTAAGGCCAGAAAGCTGAAAACAACATGAGATTCCAGTTGGATTTGTGCATCCCAATCGTATGTTGAAGCATAGTGACTAGAACCTTGTTCACGGCTTTAACCTGGCCATTGGCTTGAGGGTAGTATGGCGTTGAGCTGTCATGATGCAGACCCAACTTGGAAGTCAACTCAGCCATCATGTAAAGACAAAAATTAGAACCATGATCGGTAACAATGGCTTGAGGGACACCAAACCTAGTAATGACATGATTGAATAGAAATTGTGCGGTTGTCTTACTGTCAGCTGTAAGTGTAGGCATTACTTCGGCCCATTTAGTGAAGTAGTCTACGGCTACGATGATATAAGCATGCCCCCCAGTTGAGTTAGGGTTACATGTCATAAAACCGATGCCCCACTTCGCAAAGGACCTACGGTAATGACAAGGTGGAGGTGAACAGGTGGCGCACAGATCTTGCGCTAGTAAATTTGGCAATCGTGACACTTGCAGACAACAACAATGCAATCTTTAAAGATGGTAGGCTAGAAATATCCAGCACGAAGAATATTTTGTGTAGTATCATATCCAGACATGTGACCGCCACAGGCACTAGAGTGGCAATCATTGAGGACTTTTTTAGCCTCCTTGAGAGTTAAACACTTGCGGAGAACAGAATCAGCTCTGATGTGATAGAGAGTAAGTTTGATTATGTGATAAGGTTGTAAATGATGGCGGAGGCGTCGAAAAGCATCCTTCATCAACTCAGATCGAAAGGTAGAAGTATGAAGATATACGATGATATCACCATACCAAGGATCGAGGGTGCTAATAAGAAAAAGGGTGTTGTCCGGAATGCATTCCTCAGAACCAGATGGAGCAGAATCAGAAGGGAGAGAGCAAATCAAATCGGTAAAACCCATTGAGTTCTTCGATTTGGCAGTAGTAAACTCCAAATCGAACTCTTGGAGGATAACAATCCACTTTGACTATTTTCCCCCTAGCAATTGACAAGTCAATATGTAGGTCATAGGGTTGCAATCAGAAATCACGGTTACTGTGCACAGTATAATATAATGGAAAAAATGTTGGATGGATTGAACAGCATCCAATGCCAATTTCTCAACATGTGCGTAACGTGTTTCGGTATCGAGAAGATTGCGGCTCAAATAATAAATGATATGCTCGTCACCATCATCGTCATCTCACACCAAAATCATGGCAATAGTGTTGAATGCGGCAGCCAACTAGAGGGAGTATTCATGATGATAATTGGGAGGATGCAATAGAGGAGCATTGATAAGCAATGTCTTCAGTGCATCAAACGATTTTTGGGTGATCTCATCCCAGAGGAACGGGACGCCTTGCCTAAGTAATTGCATGAATCCTTTGGCCACTTCAACATAGTTCGGTATAAAACGGTGTAGGAAATTATCTTTCCCTTGTAGACTCTATAGCTGATATAAGAGGAAGGGGAGGGGAGATTTACAATAGCTTCGACTTTGAGGGGATCGAGACGAATTCTGTCTTTAGAGACGATAAACCCTAAGAGTCTACTGGAATTAACGCAGAAGACACACGTATGTGGATTGAGCCCGATGTTATAGCATCTATAGCGAAGAAATATTTGATAAAGACGATCTGGGTGGTCTTTACGCTTAGCAGAATGATCCAGAAGGTCATCTAGGTAAGGTTGAACAATGCGCTTGATATCATGGAAAGCGTACGACATTGCTCTTTCAAATGCACCCCCAACATTCTTAAGGCCAAAAGGGAGCTTCTTATAGGTGAAGGTACCCCAAGGACAGATAAAGGTGGTCTTGTTTTGATCGACTGGAAGAATATTAATCTGGTTGTACCCAGAAAACTCGTCCATAAGGTAAAATATCTCACTCCCAGCACATTCGTCAATGATATGGTCAATAAAAGGAGTGGGATAATTATCCTTAGGGCAAGCGCAGTTGATATTTGGGCAAGCGCGGTTGATATCCAAGTAATCTACACAGACACGAAGAGTACCCTACTTTTTATCCACAAGAAAAATATTAGAAACCCATTCTCTCAAGGGAATCGGGCAAATGAAGCTAGCTTTAAGAAGTTTTTCAACTTCGCCCTTGATGACGGCCGCCTTTCTAGGGTGCACAGGATGAATACGTTGGCGAATAGGATTCAAACTAGGATAAGTAGGAATCTCATGCACAACTATACTCAGATTGATGTCGGGAATTTCTTCATAAGACCAGGTGAAAACGTCGTGAAAATTGCGGAAGGGACTAGTATAGATCTTGATCCCATCAGGAGAATGTTGGGTATGTGTTATATTCTTTCCATGACTAGTCACGCGCGGAGGGGTCACAGGGGGGGCGATAGCCCCCCCTATACGTTGTGTTGGGTGAAATAGGGGGTTCACATGGGGGGCACAGCCCCCTCTGTCGGGGTCCGAGGAAGCACCCCGAGAAAAATATTTTGGGCCTTATTTTTCGGTGGGCGGACCCACCCATGGTTTTGTGCCTAGGTTTGCACATGGTTTTGGGGGACGATGGTTTTCGGCCCCTAGTATTTTGTAGATCCGATAAAGGGAACTATGGCTATCTTCTAATACAGGGTTTATGGATCAGGGTTTATGTATTCTCCAGCATGTATATATATGTGTTGTAACACTAAAAGGAATATAATGAAAAATCAAGCTGGTCGTCCCGACTTGGGATCCAAGGGAAAATCTCTATGTTTATATATTTTATGTTTTATGCTCTCGCTATTGTTTATTTTTTGTTTTAAGATTCGTTTGTAGATAATTTATGTACATGGTTAAAACCTACATTTGGTATCAAAGTTTTTTCGGCTTCAAGGGGATGCCTTTGTTACTGAGGTTTTTTTGCTCGGGCTTGTGGTAGACCCTGTTCAGTGGGAGATTTGCGGGATCGATTCTTGCAGTGAAAGAAGATGGTGAGAAGTGGAAAGATAGAGATTGAGAAATTTAATGGTCATAGTTTTGAGTTGTGGAAGCTCAAGATAAAGGATCTATAGGTGGATAAAGACCAGTGGATCGCGGTAGATCCAGGTACTAAACCAACGAAAATTTCAGATTAAGACTGGAAAAAGTTGGATCGGAAGGCGAAGAGCACAATACGGTTGTGTGTCTCAGATTCGGTATTGTTGAATGTATCTGGAGAAGCTACGGCAAAGAATTTGTGGGAAAAACTTGGGACTTTGTACCAATCTAAGTCTCTGGTGAATAAATTTTTCCTGTGGAAAAAAGTTATATAACCTAAGGATGAAGGATGGAGACTCGGTGACAGAGCATTTGAACGCCTTCAATACTTTGGTAAGTCAGTTGTCATCTGTTGATATTAAAATCTCATATGAATATAAGTGCATCAATTTTTTGTGTTCTCTACCAGAGTCGTGGGACAGTCTGGTTATTGCAGTAGGTAGCAATACAACTACCTTGAATTTTGATGACATTGTCTCAGCCTTGCTATCGGAGGAAATGAGACGGAGAAATATGGAGGGTCAGAATGGATATGCCTTATCTATATGAGGAAGGTCCCAGAACATAAACAAGAATAAGGTTTTGAGTGGGAGATCTAAATCTCCTGGAAATTTTGTAAAGGTGTTCTGGAAATGCAGAAAGGAAGGTCACTACAAAAAGGACTGTAGATCTAAAGCTCCTGAGAAAGGAAATGGATCTGATGATGCTCCTTCTGCAGAGGAAAAAACCACCTCAGATGAAAGTTGGGATGTGTATTTGGCTTCTTCCTCAAATACACATGTAGATCATGAGTCATGGTTGATTGGCTCGAGTGCATCCTTTCACTTCACTCCCCATAGGGATTGGTTCTGCGAGTATGAGAAATATGATGGCAGTGATGTCTTCCTAGGGGATGATAGGAAGGCCATAACCATCTAACGTGGAAAATTCAAGTTAAAGTTGCAAGGTGGAAGGATTAGAACACTTCTTGGTGTTCTGCACATTCCTGCATTGGCCAGAATCTGAATTTTGTAAGCAAGATGGATGATGCAGGTGGAAAAACAGTGTTTGAGAAAGATACTTGTAATATGGTTCAGGGTGCACTGATATTAATGTGGGGAGTTCAGATTGGAACTCTGTACAAGCTTCATGGCAGCATTGTCATTGATGGGTGCAATAGTTCTGTGGTTCCCGAAAGTGGAGCGGAAAGACTAGCGGTCTTTGGAGAAAAGACCATGCTATGGCATCAAAGGCTTGGACATATTGGAGAGAAGGGCCTTCGGAGACTGCATGGAAATGGTATGGTAGAAGGTATGTCTAATTTCTCTCTGGATTTCGATTTCTATGAACATTTTGTATATGGGAAGCAGAATCGGGTGAGTTTTCCTTCTGGTGCTAGGAGGGCGAACAAGATATTAGAGCCTATGCACAGTGATGTGTTTGGACCTGTTTCGGTTCCATCACTAGGTAAGTCTATGTACTATGTTTCATTCATAGATGACTTCTCAAGGAATACATGGATATATTTCTTGAGGAAGAAAGATGAAGTCTTTGACATATTTAAAGAATTTAGGGCTTTGGTGGAAAACCAGACAGAGAAGATGATAAAGGTGTTGAGAACAGATAATGGTGGGGAGTTTTGCAAGAAGGAATTTGAAGAGTTCTATAAGAAGTGTGGTATATCACGGTAGAAGACTACTCCATACACACCTCAGAAAAATGGAGTTGCTGAAATAATGAATAGAACGCTGATGGAAAAGGCAATAAGCATGCTCAGTGGTACTGGGTTAGGACAAGAATTTTGGGCAGAGGCAGTGGAGACTGCTTGATACTTGGTTAACAGATCACCTTCATCAGCGTTGGAGGATAAGACTCCACATGAGGTATGGACTGGTAAGAAACCCTCTCTTTCACATCTGAGGGTATTTGGATGTGATGCATATGTACATGTTCCAAAGGAGAAAAGGACCAAGTTGGATAATAAATCTGAAAGGTGCATCTTTATTGGGTATAAGGATGGTTTAAAGGGCTACAAGCTTTGGAACCCAGAAACAAGGAAGGTTGTGTACAGCCGAGATGTGGTGTTTAGAGAGGTGAAAGATGTTGTTAAACATGAATTCCTACCAAAGGAACCTGAGAAGATAGAGTTTGAGCTAAAGGAGGATGAATCAGACTCTACAACAAAAGAAGACTCAAAAGAGGAAGAGCCACAAACTCCAGCTGTGAGAAGATCAGCTCAGGAAAGAAGACAACCAGAAAGGTATAGTCCATTTGCTTTTTGTTCAAATTTTGCATTAACTATAACTGATGATGATCCCAAAACTTTCAGGGAGGCAATAGATTTAGAGGATGGAAAACTCTGGAAGGAGGCTATGGTTGACGAAGTGGCATCCTTGCACAAAAATGAGGCATGGGATCTGGTGGAGTTGTCGGCTGGAAGGAAGCTCAATGGGAGAAAATGGGAATTTAAGAAGAAGATGAATGTAGAAGGCAAGGTGGAGAAATACAAAGCTCGGTTGGTAGCAAAAGGTTATTCCCAGGTGCCAGGAATTGATTTTGGTGACATTTTTCTCGTGTTTCCAAAGTTAATTCTATTAGAATACTTTTATCTGTTGCTATTGCATTTTATTTTGAGGTAGAACAGATGGATGTGAAGACAACATTTCTTCACAGGGATCTGGAAGAGGAGATCTACATGAAAAAACTTGAAGTCTTTATGGTGAAGGGGAAGAAAGAACTGGTATGCAGGTTAAAGAAGTCTCTGTATGGGTTAAAATAGTCACCATGGATGTGGTATCGAAAATTTGATACCTATATATGGGGACTTGGCTTCAGCAGAAGCAAGGAGGATCATTGTGTTTATTTTAAATTAATTGGTGACCATGTTATTTATTTGGTCTTGTATGTGGATGATATGTTTTTGATTGGAAATGACAAATAAATTATCCAAGAGTTGAAGACCCAGTTGTTCTCCAAATTCGACATGAAGGATCTTGGTGCTACAAACTATATTTTGGGGATGGAAATTAAGAGAGATAGGGCAAAGAGGAAGCTCTGGATAAACCACAGAAAGTATATCGAGACTATATTGCAGAGGTTCAATATGCAGGATAGTAAACCAGTGAATTTTCCTATTCCTCTAGGTGTAAATTTGTTTGCTGAACAGTGTCCCAAGACACAAGAATAAGAGGAGGATATGTCCCATGTTCCATATGCAAGTGTAGTGGGTAGCCTGATGTATGCAATGGTATGTACTAGACCAGACATTGCACATGTAGTGGGAGTATTGAGCAGGTTTATGTCAAACCCAGGGAAGGAGCATTTGACAGCAGTGAAGCGGGTTTTCAGATATTTGCAAGGCATTAGTGATTATGGCTTGTGCTACTAGGGAAGACCAGGATTGGAAAGAGTGTTGGACATTTGTGTTTTTGTTGATGCAAACTGGGCTGGAGATCTGGACCAGAGAAGATCTACAAGTGGGTATGTTTTTTTCCTATTTAGAGGTGGAGTCAGTTGGATGAGTAAAAGGCAATATGTAGTGGCTCTTTCAACTACACAAGCAGAATACATACTAGCCACTCATGCAAGCAAGGAAGCAGTTTGGTTGTATAGATTGTGTTCAAGTATGGGGTTGGTGCAACAAGCTATAAGAATAGACTGCGATAGCCAAAGTGCAATTTTCTTGGCTAAGAACCCTAATTATCATTCAAAGACAAAGCACATTGATGTTCAATATCATTATGTGAGATATATGGTTGAGACTAAAAGGATGTTGCTGGTAAAGGTGGACGCCTTGAAGAATGTTACAGATGCATTGATGAATTCTATGAGCACTCAGAAGTTCTCTTGGTGTAGAGAAACAATGGGTGTTGCAAAGCTGGGCTAATGACTAAGCTCTCTTGTGGCCCCCTACGGAAAGAAAACAACAAGTGGGAGAATGTTGGGTATGTGTTATATTCTTTCCACGACTAGTCACGTGCAGGGGGGGGGCGATAGCCCCCACTATATGTTGCGTTGGGCACATCAGGGGGGTCACAGGGGGGGCGGAAGCCCCCCCTGTTAGGGTCCAGGGAAACACCCTAAGAAAAAAAAATTGGGCCTTATTTTTCAGTGGGCGGCCCCGCCCATGGTTTTGTGCATGGGTTTGCACATGGTTTTGGGGGACGATGGTTTTCGGCCCCCGGTATTTTGTAGATCTAGTTAAGGGAACTACGGTTATGTTCTAATCCAGGGTTTATGGATTGGGGTTTATGTATGATTTGGCATGTATATATATGTGTTGTAACACTAAAAGGAATATAATGAAAAATAAAGTTGTTCGTCCCGATTTGGGATCCAGGGGAAAATCTCTATGTTTATATGTTTTATGTTTTATGCTCTCACTATTATTTATTTTATGTTTTAAGATTCGCTTTTAGATAATTTCTGTATAGGGTTAAAACCTACAGAGAACAGGTCACCCCAATGTGGATTTTCTAGACAACCCCTCGTTTTATGGAGAAGTCGATAGGCACCGTTTGCATAATGTTTCCCAAGTTACCTTCCACAAAGAATTTATGTGTCAGGATGGGCGTTTGAAGCGGATGAGAGGGAGCTTAGGAAGTGAAATTCTCAAGACAAGTAGACATGGTCCCAAGGCTGGGCATGAAAGAGGAACGATGATGACTATCATCCCAAGGAGGATCCTTAAGAGACATAGTTTCCACGATGGCCTCATCAGTGGGAAATATCTCCTTTAAGGGATCGGTCGAATCCAAAGTGCCGAACCAAGGGGATTGAGAATACATGTCAAGAGACACACTCAAAGTATTATGATCAGAGGTAGGAGGAGTCGAAGCCGAAATAAGTTCACAATAATCAATTTCTATGGGCTTAATGGCATTAAGTCACCAAACAAATCAATCTTCTCGGGAAAAGGGATGATCCACGAATCAGAAGATCTGGAGATCATGTTAACTTGAGCAGTGTTGGGTGGAGGAAGATAAAAAGACCCATGAGAGAAATATCTTTGAAAATACCTGGTCCTATTCTCTCATAAGGCATAGGAATACGAACTAAATATGGAACGTTTCTCTTGAAAGACAAGGAAGTGAAAAATTTCAATTGATCGACAGTGACGATCTTTCCTTTATGTGGGAATCGAAGAGCGTGAAAGAGAGTGGACGGGATGCACAGCATGGCGTGAGTCTAATTGTGACTGAGGAGAAGATTTAAATGAGTTTGGAATCAACGACTTCAACCTCAACGTTAATTATTTTCCCTTCTAACGTAATAGGTAAACTAGCGATAACACCAAGAGGGCGAGATTCTCTTCTGTCAAAAGCTTCTAAAGCGTTTGGAGATTGATTGAGGGTTGGAGAACTGATGACTTTCCATCAATCAAAATATATGACGCACGTAGATGAACCCTTGTCCACGACTTCTTGATGGATATTCTTTCCATTAATCCCAACTTTAATAATCAGTGCAAGCTGGTGAGGGAGACGTGGGATGAAATTTTCTAAATCGAAAGTGATAAGGCTAGAATCGATGGGGTTGATCCCTCTGATGGAAGATAACAAAGCCTTTCATTGTGATGGACAGCTCTGAAGTACTTCCAGTGCAGACATAGAAGATGGCACTTGAGCCAAATCCTCAACAATACTGTAATGCTAAGCGGCACTGGCATTGGGATTGTAGGAATAATTTCGGAGTACACCTTTAGAAGGTGGTCGTAAGATGGGCTCAGTACGAGGCATTTCGATATGAAGAGGGTCAGAAGCAAGTGGGGGAGGAGGACCATCAGCGATTTCTTTCCCTGCTACCTAACACGGTTCAGTATAATCTTTCAATCGGGTAGCAATAGAAACGGATGCAGTATCGTTCATCATGAGAACCTAAGAGCCAAATGGGGCGGAGGATTGAGGTTACTCCACCAGTTGAGTTTGTTGTGATGGGAATAGTTCTTTAAGAACAACTAGAGTGCCTTGGGTGCCCTTGAGCAGTCGACTCACCTCGACCCATCATGGACAGTCCTTGGTGTAGTGCTCATCATCACAAATCATAAAAGGGTACTTCGGTTTTCGTTTTGAACCATCATCATCATTTTGTTTCAAAGAATCCTGTTTTGGGGTATCAGCTTTGGCCTTACCTTTACCCTTCTTCTTACCCTTGGAAGTTTTATCCGCCGAATTGGACTGGACGGCATTCACTTTTGTGTTTTTACTAGAATTCGGAGGTGGCTGAGAAGCAATGTCGATGGAAGGAGTAGATTTTTGCTTCGTAGGATTTGGAGAAGAATTTCAAGAATTCTAGGACACATAACCAATAAGACCATCGACAGATGGTGTCGTCAGTGCTTTGGTATCTCCATGTTGCAGAGAATCAAGCAAGAGTTCATACAATGTTCCAGACTAAGAGTAAATAAGATCAAGGTACTGGGCACGTACAATGGCTTGTTCCTCAGTAACACATGCCCCCATAGCAATATCCTTAGCAATTGGACCGATAAAAGAGGTTGTGAACTAATCAGTTAGAATTTGATCATTAATTGCAAAATTGATCAAATGACAGCGCCGCCTCCATTCATGAATATGATGGGAGATATGAGTAGCCTGATCATGTTTCAAGGAGTGAGGAAGTGCATCTTAGTTTTATAGCGAACCAGTAACTGGAAGTGGGTGAGAAATGCCATAGCAAGAGAGTTGAAATCTTGAGAAATTTCACGTGAGAGTTCAATGTGCCACTTTGCAATGGCACTAGTGAGAGTCCTTTGGAATAGACGTAGCCAAATTGAATCGTCAACCCAAGAGTTAGAGGAGCACCAAAGATGATACGTCATAACATGCGCTTGGGGGTCTTCTCCGGACTTGCCATCAAATTTGGGACAATCGCCAGGGATTTTAGTTGGAACTAGAAACCAATATGGATTATGAAGAATCAGATCATTTGTCAACTTCAACACATCAGGAAGTTCCAGTGTAGCAAGAAAATGTAATTTCGGATTGAAAGGCATTGCAGGCCTTTGATAAAGACCACCATTGGGATTCAACCAGGTTGAGAGAAATTTTTCCCCCATATGTTATGTCTCAGAGGATTTTTTCCATAGGGGTTATAAGGCTGATAATTCTGCCCATACACTGGTTGAGGACCAAGATATTGGTTCTGATCATACCACTGAGGTCATGTCTGAGAAACATATGGATTTTGTTGCAGAATGTAAGCAGTGCCTTGAGGCACATTATATACCACCTGATATTGACCTTGAGGAATATAATTAGTGCCTTGGGGAGCATTGTACACTACCTGATATTGACCTTGAGGAATGTAAATAGTGCCCTAAGGTTGTGTGGGTTACCCATGGGGTGTAGGTTTACCCAGTTGCTGCGGTTGAACAGGCTATCCCTACGGTACAGGTTGGCCTGGATGTTGGGGTTGGACAGGTTGTCCCTGCGGTGAAGGTTGGCCTAGATGCTGAGAGCCATTGGGTTTCCCTTGTGGAAGAGGTTGGACTGATGGTTGGGATGAGCCAGGTTTCCCCTGAAGACTAGGTTGAACCAACTGAGCAGCTGAGGGTTGACCTTGTTGTATAAAAGTGGGGCGTTGTTGAATGTAAGGTTGGTGATGTTGCACAAAAGGTTATCCCTATGATGGATAAATCTGCCCCTGAGGAATATAAGATACTCCCTGTTGAACATAAGGTTGACCAGCAAGGCCGTAGGGTTGTCCTTGTTGGACCAAAGGTTATCCCTAAAAGGGTTTTCCTTGTTGACCATAAGGTCATCCCTGTGTACCATAGGGTTGTGCCTGTTGGACCGAATTTTTTCCCTGAAAGGGTTGTCCTTGTGGACCATAGGGTTGCCTCGGTTGGTATGTGAACTGATTGGGGTTAATAAGAGGAAAATAGATGAGATTTTCATACTCATCATAATGATGTAGAGGATTAACAAGAGCTTCCGACCACTGAGAACCCTAATGGGAGTAATTATTTTGTTGAATGGACAACATGTACTGATCGTACGTCAAAGCTTTAGGAATTGGATTAGAAGAAATGGGCGCACTACCAGTAGGTTGGATTCCTGAAACGTGAGGCTGTGATCCACTCACACCGAGCCTAACGGGTATCATGGAAGTGATAGAAATCGACCTACGAACAGTAGAAGATGATGACAATGATTGAGTTGTACTAACAGCCAGTGTGGATGAAGCCACACAGACAATGGTCCGGACTGGGATAGACGTAACAATCGTCGACATCATGGGAGTCAAGGGTGATGCCCCCGACACGGTGACAACGGGCTTCCTGAGGGATTCAATGTACCCGACCATATCAGGTTCTGATACAATGATGCAACACCAAAAATGATCTGACCCAACATATGATAACCAACTGGGAGAGATATCAGTTGTGAAGCAAGGTTACCCAAGACATAAGGAAAATTCCCTGGAGAGAGCTAATATTCTCCTGTAGAAACATAAAGCTCTTCACTACTACTGGGACTCAAAGAATCCATGTCGGATGAAGCCACGGTATCGTCGAAAAGGCAACGAGTAGTGGCAAGTAAAGATGGTTCCGAAGTAAGAGGATGAAACTCTTCCTCGTTTCCAAAACCAGCCCAAGCATCTAGAGGCTGTAAATTGATATCAAATGGCTCCTCAAGAGGATATCGGGTAGCAATAGGTAAGATACTCAGAAGAATAGACTGCCAGAAATTGATAGGCCTAATAGGTTAAGGTGCTCCCGTAGAAACTTCAGGAGAAGGATCTCCACTAGGAGGTAATGAAAAGGATGATGACACTGGTGGTTCCACCACTGTGACTTTGTCTCAAAAATAGGAGAGAACCAATATCACCAATTCAAGGCTTCAAGATCAAATACTAAGGAATTAATAAGAATAGGCCAAGAAAATATCTTCAATAGGCGTGTGATCGTAGGAAATCGATTTTATGACACTGAAACAAAACTCTACCTTTTCATATTTTAAGAGTCAAGAAAAAGGCAAAAGGTGACTCTAGTCACTTTTAGGTTGAATGAGCATGAAAGGTCAATTGCTCGATGATATTTTCAATTTTGGAGAGTCATGAAAAGACCAAAAATACTACTCAGGAAATCTAACCAACAGCGTGTACCAAGCTTCCGTGAATTGAAATATACACCTTGGTGATCAAATGAAAGATAAATGACCAAGGACTTAATGTACGTGCAGGTATTCTCCCCGAATGTTGCATTTGGTGTGTGATGGTTACAGCGTGGCAGACTTGGCTTTCTATGGACAAAGGATTGCAACCTATGAGGGTCTACCTTTATATACTCGATGGTATGGGGAGTAGAAATATGTGCTAGTGTTTTCTAATGTTGGGTGGCGAACAAAAGCTACTAGGTTTAACGACGTCGGAACACGTCACTAGCCTATACCTCTAATTTGTGCGTTAAGTTTCAATGCTTCCTTAGGTTTATTGAATTCATTTTAAAGTTGATCTTGAATTAATGTTGCAATTTCAAGGCCTTATTGAATGTGATCTCAAATTCTTAATGAACAACTATATGTGAAAGAAAATCATTCCAATTCGATGAATGCTAGCTAAGAGAGGGATAGTAGATCATAACGAAGCAGCAATCAATCGAATACAAGAAGAAATTTTCCTAAAGCATCTAAGACAACCAAATCAGAAAACAAAAATCTCTTTCCTTGTTCACTAAAAGCTACTAATGCACAAGAACGTTTTCATTTTCAAACTAAGAGAAAGAATGCAATTTTCCTCCTTCTAGATGAATGAGAAGTGAAAATGCACTACTACACTAAACGACAAAATAGAGACTAGTTTTGAGAAATTATAATGAAATGATATAAAACAAAGAAATCAATCCAACACGAACATCAAACACACTCAAAACAAAGATGCACTCCTTTAAGAAAAACAAATGGCTTTCAAACCGGCTTAGTGAGAAATGTAATCTATGCTTATAGTGATAGATGGAGAGCTAAAAGAACATGAAAATGATCACTCAACGACCCAACAACACGTAGAAACGAAAGAAAAACTAAGACAATCAGTCAACAAACTGCAAAATATAGACCAAACTGACTCAAACTCAACTCAAAATGTTCAGTGAGGAGGTAGTCGAACAAGTAATGTAAGGCACCTAGAAACCCTAGGGTGACAAACTTCACTAATTAGATGAGGGAAAAATAGCTGAGAAGAATGAGACAATAGAGTCAAAGCAATTCTAGTGGACCAATTAAAAGATGAAAATTCAACCCAAAGGCAAGTGAAACTGACAAAACTCAGGGAAAAGGCTAAAATTTTAACCTATAGGATTCGGCGCGTCTGTCTAACTGTAATCCGCGCTAAACATAGGATGTCGCGCCTGTGAAAAAGGAAGTAAGCACCAATCGGCGTGATTTTTCAAGCAACAGCAGCGTTAAGCTAGAAAAATATAGGAAAAAAAATTCCACTGAGCAGAGGTCAGACTTGACACTTTGAGACTAAATGTGATAGCTGAAATAAGTCAGACAAGCATAACAAAGCAAAAAAACTATAAAACGACCAAAATCGAACAGACAAGCCAAACGCTAGACGAACAACAAGAGGCAAAAAACACACTGATCCCCAATATGGTTGCCAATTTTTTGTGTAGGTAAATCCCCTTTGCAGACAGAGGTGATCCCTCTAGCCCTGGAGTGGGTTTAGCAACAAGGGAACAAGCTGGAGTTTGGGACTCCTAGCTTATCAATTAAAACAAGTTAGGATAGATGGCCTAACTTGGTCCAACACTTTTGTTGTAGTTTGCAACAGTGATCTATTGATCCTTGTCTTCACACGTCGTGGTCCTTCAATGATAATGTTCATGTACCTGCACAAGGATCAGAGAACGGTGACAACATACGAAAACATATTTTCATCTATAGCTATTTGATTGGTCAAGGAGATTCAAACATTTTGCATATGATCGAACACAAAATTGGAACTAAAAAACCAGTCATGTATTAATGATAGGTAAAATAAGTTTACAACCTTAATTCCTTGACGTTGCAGCCTCCTTCGATGTTTTCAGTCAAACGTGTCTCAAGCACTCGTCGGGGATCAGACTTAGTGAGGCAATGGGCCTAAACTTTCTCTCAAAAATGGATTCCTCTCTGCCTTATTCTTCACACCGGCTATATTAAGGACTGTTCAGCTAGCTGAAACCATGTGAGAATGATAAATTTATAGGAGAGGAGGAGGTGGTTTTGGATCAAGGTGGAGGAGAGGTCCTATCCCTTTGGGGAGTTGCACAAATGTAGGAAACAAGAAGCCAAAGGGAGGATTTCGACATTATTCAGTCGAAAAAACCATGATGACTCTGCTCACGAAGTAGTTAGGTATGGAAAATTCCATTGTATTTTTTAAAAAATTCCAAAAACAACTCAGTGTGGGTAAGACACTGAGACAGAGCGCCAATGGGTGCGGGGTCTAGTTTTAATTTCCCTGTCAATGCGGGGCCATAACTGCTGACCAGCGTCGACCCAATAACAGATGTTTTTGAGAGTCTACTTGAGGATTGATCAACAGAGGAAATGTTCTTGAAATTCCAAGGGATGCAATGACACTTTTTTCAAGGTATGACAATACACATAAGTCACTGAAATGGTCGTCCAATGTGCGGGATGAGGATTGTAGGGACGGTGAAAAAAATACTATGTAGCACACACACACAAATGTGTGTGTGTTTATATATATATATATATATATATATATATATATATATATATCAAGTATTATTTATATTCCATTTGAGGAATACCTCTTAGGCTCGAAGCCATTACATCAAAGATAATCATGTCACTTATGGGAGTTGAACCTCATTGAAGAGGGTCCCAATCATTCCTCCCAACCACTCGAGATAAATCGAATTTACTAAAAAATTATATGTAATATATAAGAAGATATATATAATACATATATATCTAGACGACAGTCATTGCTAATGTCAGGACTACCAAAATGAAACTATATAAGTCGACAAAGATTCTAAGAATATCCTAAAAGTCAAGATTCCTCTAAACTTATCAAGGTGAAAAGCCTTATCCTTTGCAAATCACAGCCTAGTTGGTCAATTTACTAGGATTTGTCCATCTCCCAATATTGTGGCAAATTGGGTTCAAAAAACTTGGAAACATCATGTTAAATGGTAGTTGAGGTACTTCTTCTATGAAAGAGGGTTATATGCCTTTCTCTTCAAGCTCAAGGAAGATCATGACTTGATTTTTTGAGTTGGGACATATTTTCTAGGTACTAGGGGAATTTAATCGAATAGGTGGATACCTAAATTCAATATAGAGAATGATATTCCATTGGCTATTATAGTTTGGGTGAGGCTCCTCTCCTTAATTATCATTGTTGTAGAAATAATGTCTTTTGTTATAGAGGAAACCTTCAAGGCATTAGTGGGACCGAGAAAAACAAAAGAATACTATTTTTCTTGTGTTAGGATTACCTTTTGTTATATATGAAATATTATAGGCATTAGTGGGACTAAGAAAAATAGAAGAAAACTATTTTTCTTATGCTATGATTTGTGTTGAGTTTGACATGTGATGAAAACCATAGATAATTGGCAACATTGTAACATACCTAGCATCTTAAATCCTAATTAAGGATGTGGGGTGTCTAATGTTAACCTCAAAGGTTACCTTGTGGAGATGGGAATTATCAAAATTCCTCTTCCTTCAACCACCTTAGAACTTTTTTCGAAGACCACTATCGCCGCCTTCTTATCAATATATTTCCAACGATATAAAATTTCATCAAAATATGAGCTCTAGATATAAATTTATTTTCATTAGAAGATTCTCCCTTTGTGACACATCAGTGTTTGAAAATGTAAACTTTGAAACGGGAGTTGATAAGAGTACCCGTTTTTTTGAGGTAGAAAAAAAGTAATCCAATTTTGAAAAGTGTCGATTCAGGATACATTGTTTTTTTTAGCATATTTTTCACACTTTAAATTTTCTTATGTATCAAGTATAAACATTATTTTTAAAATGTTAATGATTTTCATGTTGATTTTGAAAAGTGTTGATGCCAACATCAACCCCTTTTTTTAGAAGACTTATTTTTTACTTTAAATTTTCTAATGTATTAAATGTGAATAATTATTTTCTAAATTTAACAATTTTTGAAGTACTATTCTTATTCTTCTCTAACATATTTTTTTAAAGTGTTTTTCAGGTTTGTGTTTTTTTGTTTTACTTTTCTTTTCTTTTTTGTAGTGAGATCTTTGATATTTTGCATAGTTTACAAAAAATGTTGAAATTTTAAAGTTTTGATCTTCTATATAATTATATATTGTTAATTAATATTTCAAAGCACATCAAATAATTGTCGCTAAAAAAGAAATTATTTTAACAATTGACATAAAAATACACATTTTGAATATAAAAACAAAACAAACAAAAACACATTTTGAGACTTTTTTGCTAAAAGTGACATGCCAAATAAATGATTTTTATAGGAAAAAATTAACAAAAAAAGTTTTAAAAATAGATTTTTTTATGAATTTTATATCAAAAATGTATAATAATCACAGTTTTTTTCAAAAATTAAATGATTCGCATAAAAATTAAAGTGAAAATCTCATAATACAAATATTAAACATATAATAACAATAATTGAATACTTATTCTTCTCATAATATCTCAAAGTCAAAATATTACAAGTATAGCTAATTAATAATTACAAAAAATGAGTTTCATTTGCAAGCATAACTAGAATTTAATCAATAATATCATGTAATCCATACTCTTCATCTTCTAGAGTTTCATTATTGTCTTCTTCCATAATAGTTTTTGCTTCAATTTGGTCATTTTCTTCTTCTGATGGATCTTTGATGTCTGCGAATCTCCCAAAGTATGCCTTTCCAATCATTCCATCTAATGGTGGTTGAGGTTCCTTTTCCTTTTTTTCCACACAAGATTCATTAAAATCCCCTTTCCTCAGACCAAATTCTTGCATTGAATCTAGAAGAAATTGAAGAGCATTAATTCTTTGTTGAATCAATTTGCATTGTACTAGGTCTTTCTCAATGGAAATGAAATTTCTTCTTTTTTGTAAGCAACATGTTAGTGTTGCACCTAATCATCAAGTAAAAAATAAATAATTAAGTAAATTAGTATATACACATAAAATTAAAAAAAAAAAAAAAAAAAAATTATTGAAATTCAATTTTATATAATAAAACTTACTTGAGCCTGAGAATAAATCCAAAACACAATCTCCTTCATTTGAACATAAATCTATAAGATATTTAATCAATAATTGTGGCTTTTGATATATGTTAACCATCTCTCATTTTGCTTCTTTATCTTCATATGTCAATTTTTTAACAACAACATCAGGAACCAGTACTTGGCTATGACTCTTTCCATCTACCTGATTAACAATCATAGACTTATAGCTATCATATTTTGTCCAACTTTCATCATGAATGAACTCACAATCACTTATAATTGGTTAATCTAGGCAACCAATAATATTTGACTTTTTCCTGTAACATGAAATAGTAAAAGTTCAATTAAATTGTACATAAATTATTATTTTAACATTAATCAAACATACAACTTCAACATCTTACCATGTAAGATGCATCCTTGAGTTTTTTTTTCCCTTGAAGCTTGTTAATAACATTGAAAATTGTATGTCTGAATGAAATGTCACAAATCTCGAAAATGATGATGTTGTGACTTCTAGAAATCTCACAACCACTTTACTAAAAGTTTGATCATTGTAAGGGTCACTATCATATTCAATGTTTGGGATATTGCAACCATGAGGAATATCTGCAATAACTGGGGAATAATCCCTTTTAGGTATGGTTTTTGTAATGTCTTCACAATAACCTTGTATTATTTGATATTGGATAGTGTGGAGCCCATTCCAAATGAAATGACTAAGACTAGGATCAAGTTCTTACACAATAAATTCTCACCATGCTCACTTCCCATCCCTGATCGTGAAGTACTCTATGACAGAGCTTGTGCAATTTTTCCAATATCAAGAAATATGTAACTACATCCTATGAAGACTCAAATAAAACTGCCTTGGAAGATTACTGAATGATATTGGTCAAAACCCTAGTTTTCTAGGTCAGGGTGTTTCCTAGTTTCATTCTCACGCTGATTTCAAGTTGGCAGTTCTAGCTTAGCGCTGCTAGTGTCATTATTCCTTGGAAAACTACATTTATCCCTTTCTGGTAGTGTTTCCTCAAATGGAGGAGAAGCTTCGACCTCTAGAAGTTCCAGGGCGGCGAGTTAGTTGTTAAACAGTGGTGATAGAGTCGTGATCTCTGATTTTAGAGCTTTGATCTCATCCATGGGGGTTTATCCCTTAGAAATTGGACCTTCCTCCTCCTTTCATGGGTTCCCAACCTCTTCTCCCTTCCTATAAATTGGTCCCCATCCTTCCACTATTGGTTGGCCATTGTTGGGCTAGTCTGAACTCCCGTTCTCTTTACATTCTTGCATTGTGATAACGCCTAAGTTGTTCGAGAGAATGAATGCTTTAGAGCTTCAGTGAAGGACTCAGATTTTCACCTAAGGGAGATCTCCAACATCAAGGCATGGATTGTAAGCTCTTCCTGTCATATTTATCAATAAAACATCTAACTTTTTCTTTCTATATTTGTCTAATATTTTATGCAAAAATTCAGGTACTCCTTGATCTGCAAGATAGATAATGTTTAATGATTATTATGTATTGGATTACACTTTTTCCCTCTTGATCATTTGCAGGTATTTGTGTACCATCAGTAGCAAGGTGCGAGCCTAAAATGATCGTGTATCAAGGTCATCATCAACAGGTTTAAACATAGAATCAGGAAAAAGTTACTTCTATCTCTTTTCTTGTCCCATTTTGAATATTAGCTAAGAAATATTTGCATTAGAAAGTATCTCAAGTTTCTATACCCACTCTAGGGCTAGAGAGATCACCTCTGTCTGCAAAGGGGATTTATCTTGACAACAGAATCGATGACTCCCCTGCAAAATTTGCAGTTGATGAACAAAAGAGGGAAAAGGAAAATTGATGATTGCCTCGACTTTGGACACCACGAAACCCAAGAGTCGACTGGATTCGACGCAAAAGACACACTTATGAGGGTTCAACATGATATTATCGTGTCGACGGCGAAGAAATATGATCCTGAGGTGTTTTGGGTGATCTCGACGTTTCGTGGAATGAGCAGCAAGGTCGTCGAGATATGGCTGAACTGTGTGCTTGATGTCATGAAAAGCATACAACATAGCTCGCTAAAAGGTGGCCCTAACATTAATCAAGCTAAAAGGGAGATTTTTGTAGGCAAATTTCCCCCACGGAGAGATAAACGTGGTTTTGTGCTGATCAGGTGGAGCAATGTTAATCTGGCTATAGCCAAAAAAACTATCCATGAAGGAAAAAATCTCACTCCCGGCACATTCATCAATGATTTGGTCAATAAAATGAGTGGGGTAATTATCCTTAGGACATGCTCGATTGATATCACGATAATCAATGAAAACCTGGATGGTCCCTTATTTCTTAGTAACAGGAACAATATTTGAGACCCAATCTATCAATGGTATTGACACATCATTGTTTATCTCCACACCCAAAATTTTCGACCAGAGTTATCGCACTCTGAGAAACCACAGATTCATTACCAGTACCAACCTTACCATATCATTGGATACACTCTATGTCACACTGGTATTGACTTCGTCCTCTATCGATGTTTGAATCTCGAGGAAGCTCAGAAATTTCTCAATGACTGCCACTCCAGTGCCTATGGTGGTCGCATGTCCGATTATGCTACCACACAAAAAATCCTTCGTACAAGATATTTTTGGTCGTCTATATTTAAATACTGCATTTTTGGGATACGAAAATTCCATGACTACCAAATCTACTCTCGGAAATAGTGCGCCCCACCCTCACCCTTGCACCCAGTTGTGACCGTCGAACCCTTTGTGAAATGGGGCATAGATTTCATGACCTGTAACACTCGCTCGATCGAGGGGCGTGGTTATATTATCATTGTCATCGATTATTTCATGAAATGGGCTAAAGCAATGCCTACATACGATAATGAAGGTCTAACTGCGGCACATGAATAGCTCCACTCCTTATTATCCACAGGAAAATGGCTAGGTTGAAGCTGTCAACAAAGTTTTGGTGACCATGCTTCAGCGAACCATTGGGAAAAAACAAACGAGATTGGCATCTCATTCTCTTTTCATATTTGTGGGCTTACCAAACTTCCGCTAAGAATGCCACTAGATTCACACCATTCCAATTGGTGTATTGTCTAGAGGCCACACTCCAGATCGAGTGTGAAATTCCTTCTCTGAAGCTAGTTTTCGAACTACTTCCTGGTACTTAACTAGAAGAGGAACGATTTATTTACCTCGAGCATCTCGCTGAGACCTGAAGACTTGTTTCTTTAATCATTGCAGAACAAAAAAGACGAGTTAAATCTCAATATGAAAAATTCGTAAACACTCGTGTTTTCTTTGAAGGTGACTTGGTCCTGGTTTACGACCAAGCCCACGATAAATTGGGAGTCAGAAAACTTGAGCCAATATGGCATGGGCCCTATATCATTCAACGAGTATTGGAAAGAGAAGCCTATGAGCTAGTATACTACGAAGGCAACCAATTGGCTAAGCCCCATAATTGGCTCTATATGAAGAAGTATTATCCTTAATCATGAGTGTGATTATTTGTACATTAGTGTTTTATTCATTATTGTGATTTGATTGGATTTTTGGTGTGATTGTTTTCTTTGCATACACGTTTCCTCTGCTCACCTTGAGTTCCACTTGGTTTTCAGATGTCATCGAATCATTACATTGGTTTTTCCGATGGCACTTGTTGTCATGATGGTGAGTTTATTAATTTACAAGGTATTTGTTTGGGTCGAACAACTAACAATATTGTTGAATATAGTGTGGTTATCGATCTATTATCAGATTTTATTGATCTCATAATTAGAGATTTGGTTGTTAAATTAGACTCACAACTCGTGTTACAGTTAAATGGCCATTATTCTATGCGAAATCCTCAAATTTTGCATATGTATTTGCATATCTATTTTATTACATATCAAAATATTCCAAGACGTTTAAACACATTAACATATACATTAGAAAATCATGTATTATATAGATATCTGTGTAAAATGTACAAAACCAGCACATCATTATGATACAGAAGTAGCCAAAGAAACATGCATATGTATATATATGTGTGTGTGTGTGTGTGTGTGTCGGATCTATCAAGTGTGTTAAATAAAAATCTCAAAAAATATGTGTTCTTTGAAAAAAATGGCTCTTTTAGCCTACACCAGTACAAAAATGTAAAAATAGGGTTGTTGTCCACCCACATGGTGCCCCTGATAGCAGGTGACCGCTCGAATCACTCGCCATAGTAAACGAAATAGTCTTCCTGAAACCCCGACCGTATGCCTATAAAAGCAAAGAGGAATATCATCTAAGGTATCATAGTCTGGGATGCCTCTCTTAAGGCCTACCAAGTTCCGCTCTAACTCGGCTAATGGTTCTGCTCCCTCCTCCTAAGAGACATCCTCCACCGGGCGGGATACCCTCCTCACGATCAGTGAAATACCTGGTGGTCTTTGAGGACCCATATCTATAAAAACATCATAATTTTAAGTCTCATAATACATAACAAAAACATTCAAAAAGTAAAAAATGTTAAAAAACAATTATTACTTGCATCATTCCATTGTGTGCCTGGCGGAATGGGTAGATCTAGATCACCCCTCAAATCAATGCATGTGTATGCATAGTCCTCAACCACGATGATTTTATGACTCAGTCAGCTGAAAAATGATGTAGGCAAATGCATTTGTTGGCCCCCACCATGACGGGGCATGATCCCACACCACCTCATCAGTCTCGGGTCTCTCAGGGTTGAATCATGGATCTCCAACCGCTGATACTGGAACAGAGGTACTCTCTCCAAGAAAAAGGTCACCGAAATGGACCCGTACCCAAATTGTTTCAGTCGACCTATTTTTCAGTTGGTCAATTGGCTCTTCATGTTAGCCAATAACCCCTCGCACTAGTTGAACATAGTAGGGGCCATACAGTCCACAACGTACTAGAATTGGGATTTCATTGCCTCATGCAATGCCTGGGCTCCCGCCACTTGAGTCATGCAATGAAGTATTGTACGCAAGGGAAGGAATCTGATAGAGGATATATCTATCCTCCCACTCTTAGCCTTTCGAGCCCCGGGACAGTGTCTTTGGATGATCATACTAGTACTCTCCCCCCTACGTGAGCTCCGGAGAGTTGAATTCTCTCCCCTCTCCTGGATAATCCTGTAATGAAATAGATGTCCATGAAATCTAATTATAGTTCTTAGTCCCCAATTATGAATATCTGACGATCTACGTCCCACGGTCCAATCAAATACTGGACCAGCTCCAGCTGATCTCTCAGCCCTTATGTTTGAAATAACTTCATTAATCTAAAATTGTGCGATGCATTTATGAAATTATGGTCTTGAAGTGCTTGGTGGTCTTCCACGTTGTACCTCCTTCTTTCCATTTGATGACCATCTCTGCTAAAATCACTTACAAAACATGTACAAAAGAAATTTTAGGAGCTTTCATCAGAGTATTTTTTGAAATCATCCATTAGAAATGGGTAGGTTTCTCATTTCAAAATCTTGCTCGCGACCAGCGCAATTTTTGGACTAAATTTGGCATTGTTCGCGTGCTTCCCTAATGGGCCAAGTGCGACCAACGTGGGTCTGATAGCTCGAACCCGCATTGGTCGCTAGTGATTTTGAGGTTTGAAATCTTCCCCCCATCTCTCTATTTCTAAAGCTAAACACCAAAATAATGGAATCAAAATGAAGAGGAGGATTTGAGCTCTAATCACCTAGCACTGACAGATCGTTTAATGGTGTCCTAGATCGGCTGAACCACTGATCTGAAGTTCAGAGGGAAAATGGGTAAATTGCGCTTCTCCAATTTACTCAAAATAGAAAGGTGAAAATGAATATATTTTTTGTCTATTTTTAGATTTTTGAAATATTTTCGCCATTATTTTATTATTTTTCCTCGATATCAGTGATGTCTGTCATTTTTTGTGCAGTAACAAGACATTTACACTATTAGTGATTATTTCTAATGCAAACGAGTTTTATTTTATCTCTTTTTTGGACTCGGTAAACATAAAACGAAAAAGAAACCTCCCCAGAGTCAACTTTTAGCTCTTTTATCACTCTCAAAAATTGAAAATATTGTCGAGTACTTGTCATTTAGAACTCGTTAAAGTAAATGAATTGACGTAATCTCAATATGTGTTTACCCCTTTTTCGGGTTGAGATTCACTATTTACGAAAAAGGAATACCTTGATCGAACATGGTGAAGAGGTTCTTTTGGATATTGTTTTCTACCTTTCAGATTCAAGAGACGATTTACGAAAATGGACATGATGGAGTTTTCTTTTTGTTTCTTTTCAAACTCCTTAAACATGAGAATTTACCGAGTTACCCCTTCGTTGGACTCATTAAATATTAAACGGTGAAAGACTTGTCACCATGACGAGACCGAGTTTCTCCTTCCTAGGGCTCGTTAAAATTACTAGGATGGATTCATTTTAAGAATGGACTTACACACTCATCATATGTTATCCTCTTCACGTTGGTTGTTTATTAAATGTAATGTCTTAAATTTCTATCATAAGTTATTGACCGGAGTTGGTAATCTTGTGAAGTGCAGGTTCACTATATATGCTAGAAGCCTATCTTTCTTACCTCGTTGTGTAGAGTTTATATGTTATTTTGGGGGTTTTTATGTTTTATCTTAAATGTTTTAATGAAATAGGAAAATTGAGAATTGATCTAAGCAATGAAATCTAAAATTAATTAAAATTTTATGATGAAAATTGAGAAATAAGAACAATTGATTTTAAAATAACTAGAAAAGAAACTTCAATCTTTCTGTGTTTTTAGAGATTTTATATGGATGAAATCTAAAAGCAAGAAAGTAACTAAATCTAGAAGAATTTTAATGATTGAAAAATAAACTTGAGGAGGAAGAAAATGAAATTTTTAATATTAATCTAAGAAGAAAATTAATCTATAAATTATTCTAAAGAAAGTATTATAATAACTAGAAAATAAAAGTTGCAAGAAGGAAGAAAAAGAAATGTAAGATTAAGAAATAAAACTGATCTAAAACAAATCTATATTGCATAAAACGAAACCATTTTCAACTCTATGACGTTAGATTATTCTATGCCGACAATTATCTTTAAAATGTCTATAAAAATACTTCTAGACCTATTGAATTACAGAAGGAAATTATCTACTTAAATTTCTTCTAAATCTGGAAAAAACATCAATACAAACTATGATTAAATCCTATCAAAATATGCAATTGAAAACTTCTCTCTACTTATCAAATGAAAAACTATCTAAATTAATCCTGTGAAAAACAGAGTATTAAACTAACTTTAATTCTATTCACTATTGAAACGAAGCATTCTATTCTAAATTCTATGAAATGGAAAGTATTAAACCTATAAATATCTTATCTAAATGATTATGTTGTGTAAATCAAAAAGCTTATTGAACTAAGAAGGAAAACAGAGTATTCTTCCTACTGCGCAAAGGTAAAATTCTTGTCTCTTATGAGATATATGATTACTGTGTAAACAAATGAAAAAAAGAGATTCATTATGTATGTTAACAAGATTATAACATCAATATATTTCAGGAAATCAAAACGCTTGAAGCATTAAACTATGTGAAAGACACAACATTCATTTTTATGAAAACTCAACATTTAACTACTGAAAAACTCAACAATCACTACAAGGAAAATACCCTCTAGCGGATGTTTTAGAGGAACCCCTTATAAAAATAGCCCAGATATCCATTTGTAGCAAAGGTTACTAGAGGAGGTTGGCGAGTGGAGGATTTTGCGGATGTTTTTCTTCCGATGCGTTTATCATCCTAAACCGCACCGGTGCATTCAACTAGAGAAAGCAGCGGTGCGCACAAACAATTGGCACACCGGGACAACGTGCACTCTATACAAACCCGCCCGATGCGTCTCATTACTATAGCGCACCGGTGCTCTACAAAGATTCTGCACCAGTGTGTCCTCAAACCCTGCACCAAAACTGAAACAGCCTGGTGCGTTTTAAGAAACTACACTGGTGCACCTATAAAACCCGTGCACCAGAACGGGGTTAAATAAATAAAAAATTACAGCCAAAAATTTGCATTTTTCACTTTTCAGTTCTCTAGAGCTCTCAAGCACTGGTGAAAATTTACCTTGTGTGAGATGCCCTATCATCGGTGCTCCCATTGCACGCATTGATGTCGTCCATTGCCCACCATCTCCATTTTGAATTTTGCAAAACGGCGGGAAAATTTAGTTTTGCAAATTCTACAGCCAATATGCCTCCTAGAAGGCCAAATGTACAGGTATTCTCTTTGTTTTTCCATAATTAAACCTTTTAGTGGATTAGTTTTCTAAAATAGTTTAAAATTCACCTTATTTATAAAAAATAATAATAATAATAAACTCACGCTGTGTGCTCGAGCCGTTCGGCTTGCATCGGTTTGAGATGTTGCCTGTAAATTTACAGGTTGCACCGTGACCGGTGCTAATGGTATCCGCACCCGTTCCAGGGTAGTACCGAAACGATGCATCATGATTTTTTAAAATTAAAAAAAATTGCGGTGTGGTCGGTTACCTGGCCGCATCGCTGACCATGTCGAATTGTGGGAATGTAGTGCTTTGATGGAAATATCTGCCCCGGGGCGGGTAATTTTA
The DNA here is from genome assembly GCA_034641835.2 of Pinus albicaulis. NCBI lineage: Eukaryota > Viridiplantae > Streptophyta > Pinopsida > Pinales > Pinaceae > Pinus > Pinus albicaulis. The sequence goes on along the minus strand of CM076582.1, from coordinate 1,507,926,225 downwards.
TCAGCACACCGCCCCCTGAACTTGACATATTCATCAGTGCGGTCATGTAAATGACCGCGTCGTTGACTATGTAGTGATGTCAGGAGGGCGGTGCACTTCCTAAACTATACACCCCGGGGCGTATAGTTTGTTCAGCGCACCGCCCTCCTGACATCACTACTTAGTCAATGGTGCGGTCTATTATACCACCAAACCATTGACCTTGTAACAATGCCAGGAGGGAAATGCGCTGAAATTTTTTAGGTACACCGTCGCTGGTGCGTGACAAAAAAAGACGCATCGTTACAGGTGCATGCTTGTTTTTTGTGGCGCACCAACTGTTTTTTTTTTTCAAAAAAATTATATATGTATATTCCTAAATACATGTCTCTTTTAATAATAAAATAATTGTATTTAATATTTCAATCATTCAGCGACTTCAAAGGAGAGAAGAGAGGGAACAGCAGCAACAACAGGCGGACTAGTATAGCATGGTTCACTTGTGGGAGGCACGAGAGAGGGAGAGAGATACATACCTTTGCCCTATTACAGCAGACACCGAGGGGCTCCTAAGGGAGATATGCCTCCTCAATTTCTATGAGGAGGCTACATCCCTAAAGGGCCATGGTGAGTTTTTGTGACAGCTTATCCATAGTTGGAATGCCCACCTACAAGCTTTCCGGGTTGGTCCTAACCAGTGGTTCGCGCCCACTGAGGAGGACATCTATTTCATTACTGACCTATCGAGGAGAGGGGTGGATTTTCCCTCGTTCCTAGAGGTCCCCGTTGGCTATGCAGCAGGGAGTCATTTGGTGTGCTCCCAGAGATACATTAGTTCGGATATACTGTCTCCTTCAGATTTTTAGGTCTCTGGAGGTCAATTATATATTGCTTCATTAGGTAGAGAGGAGGTGAGGTGCCTCTCACTACTGATTTCGACCATTTCACACAATACTAGCGATGGGAAATGCATTAGTTTCACACTTCTATTTTATGTTGATTCTTTATTATAGGTGCCATGACTTATGAGGTGGTCTGCCATTTTTTTGTTGCAGTTTTGTACAGCTTTAGATAGATGTCGTGCTCAGGCACAAGGGAGGGTGAAATTCCCTTTTTCTTCGGAGTTATTTTGTTTATTTTTTGAGAGGTTTCCAGAGACGAGGCCTACTTTTTTTTGGCAGCCTCGTAGGTTGATGTTGCATGTACGAATGCAGATGTGGGGACAGATGATGCCCAAGAGGGGTGAGTCATAGTTTTCCGTGAGGATATCACATGATGCACTAGAGTTGCTAGCCAATGTTGATGAGCATCCATTCGTTCTGGTCCCCTGTATGTATGCTAGTTGGATTGGCTAGGGTGTGCCAACATCCTCTTCATAGATGATGAGTCGTCGGATGATAGAGGTAATATTACTATTTCATTAAAATTTATTCTAACATGTTCTTTAACTTGTTTTAATTAAATTGTTTAATGAAATTGTCTAATTATTATTGTGTACTTACATATATTTTTCAGACATTGGGTCATTTGATGGTGATGAGATGCCACCACCACAAAATGATCTAGGTGTAGATCTTGATGAGGATCAGGAGATGGGAGATGTTGAGGATCAGGTCGGTGCAGATAGACCTAGTCCTCATGGTGTGTCGGTACCACCTTTTGTGAGGCGTAGACCTGATAGTAGATTGAGGATGGAATTGGGTGACCAAATTTGTGCATAGAGATACAGGTCGATGTTAGGTTGGTACAGATTTGGAAATGCATGTCGCGTGACATGTTCACCCTGATGCGGCATGTCATAGGAGCTACCATCTTAGTTACGCATTTGAGGGGGGGCCTTCAAAATAGGCATGGTCGAGACGTAGTACGCCGTCAACAGTTGAGTAGCAACACATCATCTAATGATCACGATCAGGGGAGTGATCATCATTCACCTCGTGTCGTGGATAAGCAGCCTACAGCATCGACCAGCAATCATGATCATGAGCAGGCTAGACCATCCACGTCGAGTCAGCCTTCTTAGCCTACATCATCTAGCATTCATGATCATGAGGAGGTTGGACCATCCAAGTCGAGTCATCATGATCAGCAACCTGCAGCATCCAGCAATACTCATGATCATGAGTAGGCTAGACCATCCATGTCAAGTCATCATGAGTAGCCGACAGTTGATCTTGATCAGCATGAGGCACCACCAAATCAACAGGCACATGATGATCGGCATCTATCTGAGCTTGTCAAGGTTGCACCATTGACTGAGTAGGCCCCGACTAGGACTACTATTGGTCATGATGTACCACCAACTGATATTTGAAATTTATATTATAGTTGTATATTTTTGACACTATATAGTTTTATATATATATGGTCCATGTATTTTATGTTCATGTTGCAATTGTACTTAATGTTGGTGATCATCATGATGTTTATATTGTTAGGTCATGTTATATATGTTCATTTAATGTGCAGCTTGCAGATATATGTGTATGTGATAGCAGTTATTTGACATGAGATGTATATTTGATGTTTGTGTTGTGATGATGATATACAATGCTAATTGTGTTTTGTTAGATGATCATGATTGTAATTGCAATTTTAATTTTAATTGTATATATGTAAAATTGTAAAATTCTAATTCTAATTCTAATTGTATGTAAAATTCTAAAATTGTAATTGTAATTTTAATTTTAATTGTAATTGTAACTGTATGTGAAATTGTAAAATTGTAATTGTAATTGTATGTAAAATATTGTAAAATTTTAATTCTATTAATGTGAAATGATTGTAATTGTAATTGTAATTGTATGTAAAATTCTAAAATTATAATTGTAAATATTGTAATTTTAATTTTAATTGTAATTGTATGTGAAATTGTAAAATTGTTATTGTAATTCTAATTCTAATTGTATGTAAAATATTTGTAAAATTTTAATTGTATTAATGTGAAATGATTGTAATTGTAAAATTGTAATTATAATTGTAATTGTATGTAAAATTTTGAAATTGTAATTGTAATGGTATAATATATGTAAAATTGTAAAATTGTAATTCTAATTCTAATTGTATGTAAAATATTTGTAAAATTTACAGTATTAAAAAAAATGCATCTATTGTTTTCACCCTTCATCTAAGAGGGGGCGCAGCCGGACAGTCATCTACAGCTCCTGCTTTTTCCTACAAAGATGTTGTCCATGCTCAGATACACAAGAAATCAACTCCACCAAATACGGCTCCCAATCCTTTTTTGGTGGACAAACTGGAGGAAATCCCCTCCATAGAAATATCGCATCCAACGTTGAATGATCAATTCCAAAAGTATGCAGACTTTTCCATCATTTGCAGATTTAATGGACTATGGCCGCGCACTGCAGATCTCTACCAATGGATCCACTCCAACTAGACCAACAATTGCAAGGTTTTATTCTTCTCAAAGGGCTTCTTCATTGTAGTGTTTTCTTTCAGCAAAGACTACCAAAAAGCTTTAACAAAAGGCCCATGGTTTTGGGGAACAGCAGGGTTATTCCTCACCCCCTGGTTCCCAGATTTCGATCCATCTACAAAAGTCATCACTAAGCTTCCCATTTGGGTCAGACTTCCTAACCTTCCGGCACATCTATGGCACTTTGCTATCTTCCAAGGGATTGGAAATACTCTAGGTCGTTTTCTATCCACAGACCCCTCGAGGGGGGAAATGGAAATATACACCTTCGGCAAAATCTGTGCAGAAATAGACATGAGAAAAGGTCTGCCTGATCAGATTAATCTTAAAATTGGTGACTTTCTTTGGACTCGGACCCTGGACTACGAGAACACAGCCTTCCGATTTCGTCACTGCCATCAAACAGGGCACCTTCAAAACTCTTGCCCCTCATTCCCTGCCCAAAAGAAGAAATTCAATCACAAGACGAAATCCAAAAGTTGGAAATCATGTGATCCTCCCCCCATGGATGATGTTGATTCCTTTAGCTCGGATGAAGAGGAGGGTGAAGCAGAAGGGGAGGAAGCAAAGAAATCACAGGATCCGCCTTCGGCAAGCCTCAAGGAATCCAATGTTCCACCAAACTCACAGAAAAGAACTCATGAGTCTTCCCCCTTGGATTTAGATAAGGAGACCTCACCAACAGCCCAGCTCAGTCTGCAAATAGTTCCAGCTCAGCCGCATCATATTGGCTCGGTCAAAGTCGGTAAAAAGAAAGGGAAAAAATGTCATATGGATGATTCAACCCATTAATTCTGGGTAGAATCCCTTGCTTAGCCTTTGTTACCTTGTTACTTCTTGTTTCCTTTTTGCTTATTGCAATGCTCTCTTCATGGTTTCTCTCAGGGGCTGAGGTGGATAGTCTATCTTTTCTGGCTTCCCGTTCACTTGCTTCTCTTGATTGTAACTTCATATTGTACCATATGCTATCTTAATAGAATTGGTTTTATTGAGGAAAAAATATATATATATTTGTAAAATTTTAATTGTATTACTGTGAAATCATTGTAATTGTAAAATTGTAATTGTAATTGTAATTGTATGTAAAATTCTAAAATTGTAATTGTATGTGAAATTGTAAAATTGTAAAATTGTAATTCTAATTCTAATTCTAATTCTAATTTTAATTGTATTAATATTTGTAAAATTTTAATTGTATTAATGTGAAATGATTTTATTAAAATTTTTAAATTTGTAAATTTGCAAAATTGTAAATAATTGTAAAATAATAAATCTAGAATAATATGAATTTTTGTAACATAATAAAGTTTATAAAGTAATGCAAATAAATTCATGTACTTTAGAATTATCATTATTTTATTATGATCTTACAATATACCAAAAAAATTAACTTTATACAGTATGCCATTGTTTTTTAGATCAACATAATTGCAAATTATGAAGTGAAATATTGATTTTGACATTGACACAATGCAAATTACCAATTAATTCAAAATACATATTATAATGTTTCGAAAAAAAGAGTCTTATAAGTTATAATGTAATTAAGTCCTCTTCTTTATAAAAACCCATCTTAAAAGGTATAAATATTGATGAAATAACACATGTAACATATCACTCTCGGTTCTCATGATCACCCTCATTATCTTCCAGCTCGCTTGGCATGATAACACTATTGTTCTCAAAAATATGTTTTGATCTAGGGTCATGTCTCAAGACAAACCACCAATCCCTATCCAACACATCTAGGTAAAAAAAAACTTGGTTGCAGTGTTTGGAGAAAGCATAGTGCTCCTTAGCTTCATCCCACATCTTTCTAGAGTTGATACATATCAGCCTAATATCACGATTTTCCTTTACATTATTCTCATCAAAGGTTTCCCACCACTTACACGTAAAAATAACACATTGGAAAGAAGAGAAATCCACTTCAATGATCTCTTGTATCTTTCTGACGTAACCTAACGTCCCTCGTACTAGGTTTTGATCACGGTGGCTAGATCGACTAGATTGATCAAACTCGACTTCCACTCCACAGTCTTGTGTCACGTGTCCATCATCGGCATTTTCTGTGCGAAAATGGTGTCCATATACCCACATATATGGGAACAAATGCACCCATAAAAAAGTTGAAAAATCATAGTGGCACGTGTCTTATAATAACCCAACAGTTAAAATATGAAATATAGATGTAATTACATTTTAAAGGTGCATTATTAAGTTTCGAATGTACATATAAATTAAATAGATTATTACCGATTTGGTGCACCAAATCCCTACGTTTAGCGCATCCTCTTCAATGCGCAGGTAACGACTAGTTGCACCATATTTGTCTCTAACTTGGTCAGCAACCCAACTATTGGGGCATATTTTTGGCATATTTTCTTTTAAATGATCGGGATAATGCACACTTCTACCATTCAACCATCTGAATTCTTTCTTGTCACTATCCCATTTCATCCTCTTTTGTTTGTACAATGCGACCCATGGTTGTGTCGCTTCGGAATTGTAAAGAAAGAATTTATTGATTGCTTCAATTTCTGCATTCGTTGATGAAATCAAACCGACATTATATAGTACATAGAGATCAAAATATACATTATATTGAAGTTCAACATGAATATTTACTTTGTGTAAATATGAAAAATTATAAGTTGCTTACTCTTTATCAAGCACTTTTTTTCCATTTGTTTTGAACAGCTCCCCTTCTCTTTTGTCTTCATCCCTTTCATCGTCCCAAATCACTGCACCTGACCTATTGTTGATATTCTTGATGTACTCACTGGAATAATAGAAAGACTCATACGATATGTACCCCTCTGCCATATACCCCTCGGGTTTTTCCCTTTGTCAAACAAAACCTTTCGATTTCTTCATGTACCTCTCTAAGAAGAACACCCAACGACAATAAACCACCCCAAATAATTCAACCTCATCTACTATTTGGATTAGAATATGAACCTGCAAGTCCATGAAACTCGTTGGCAGTTCCTTCTCAAACATAAAAACAATCTCAACTATCTCTTGATGCCACCGTGGCCGAATTCTAGCCACATGAATCTCCTTTGACGTGATCCAACGTACAAATGCAAATAATTTAGATATGGAACATCCTAGGTCTTGAGGCAATTCATGTTTCACACACCCACGCATGAACAAAGGATAATGACACTGCAAAGTTATAAACACATGCAATAATATACAAAATTATTTATGTTTTATGATCCCTGCATGGGATAAAATTTATTAATATAACAAATAATAAAATCATGCTTTTGACATTATATGTACTCTTAGAAGATTCAAATGGTCATGCGATTTTAACCCTGACAAATGGCCATCCACGGTTAAGTAGCGTCGTAGTGAAGACCTGTATGAAGATGGCACCCTTACACCCATTATAACTTCCTTTTCCAAAGAAATATCATTTTTTTTTAATCCATGGGACATCACCTTCTTTGAAATACCATGAATTAGAGAGACCAGCGCCTACCTCTAATATTTTACTTTCTAAATGTCTTGGCCATTTTGAATTAATAATATCTTTTGTAACAGCCAATGTGTCACTTTTTTTCGATGATATGTGCCTCCATAAAGAAGATGAAACATTTTTAAATATATGCATGGGATCTAATAAGTGGGTAATCTTAAGATGCTCCCAATATGGGAGGTTATAAAAGATATCTTTCCTTTTCATCGAATGGGAAATTTCTCAACATAGGTGTCGAAGAATTATGGATCATCGAACATAGGCTCCCCATTTGAATCGAACATTTATTGATATGATATGTACTCAACACCCAACATTTTCAACAATTTATTTGCCTCTTTGCAGATAATGGGCAAGACATTATCACTTGGAAGAACCTTATATTTGAATAACCTTGTAGTTGGTGATCATGGAAAATATCAAATGTACATTAATGCCGATATAATTATTAACATTCATAAAATTGACAATTTTTAATGTTCATTGTGTGATTATATTTCTCAAATTTATATAAGGGATGACTTTATGGTAACTTACCTCAAAATTTCTGAAAAACATGCATTCGAAAAGCCAAACTTTGCTTTCAAGTTGTACAGTAACATATTTGTCCCCAACTAGGTATACTTTCACTGACCGCCAGGTCCAAAGAGAGGGGTGGTGGAAGCAAATTTAAGGCTTTCAAAAAAGGTATCAGTGATATGAGCATCATCCCCTAGCTGATCATCCTTTTGGAATGCATCTAACAACATTGTCTCCATGGCAATTGTATCCCTTAATTAATCATCCATACCAACCTCTATTTGATTGAATCCATTTCCAACTTGTGAAGAACTACTATTGATGTATCCATTCCTAATTGGTGAATCTGTACGTAGTGGCAATTGAATCGGTGGTTGATTCAACCATTCTTGGTATCGTTCCTCTCCATTTTTTCTCTTAATTCAGCCTTCTCTCTATTTTACATTGTCGTGGGGTGCAACAGAAGATGCTAGGTAAGTTGCTCATCATCACTAGAATCCTAATAATTTCAAAAAATATATTTGAACATGATTAGTACAAAACATATGATATCAATTAGTAAGAACGTTGACAATGCATAATTAATTTGTTTGATGTTGAAATAATTATGTTAATATACCAAACAATTATTATTACCATTATTGTCCCGGGATTGTGCCTATAAGATGCAATATTGTTACAATTGGCAGGGTGAAGCGGTTGTCCATTTTCATCTACCAAATGTGCCTTGCAGTATGCTGCTCCTGATAAGAGCTTCCAACGTTTTGGTGTTGTTTGAATATTTTTTGCATCTGAACTCGATTTTGAATCTGCATGAACCTGAAAATTTGTATACATTATAAATTGTATTAAGTTGATTACATGGATAAAAAACATAAATTCAATTAGATAATGAAAATATAAATAAAATATGATGTAAATATTACGTCTTGAGATGGATAGGGAGAACTCTGCGATGGACTTTGAGAAATATTATGGAACGAGCTGGATTTTGAAGAATTGTTTGATATAATTATGATATTTTCTCCATGCATTTGAGAAAAATCAACAATAAATTTTAGTGCACACACCTAAAAGTAATTTTGATGCCTTAAAAATGGAATTATTGTTATCGATGCTTATGTACATATAACCGCACCAGTGTGTTCTAGTTATTGCACATCAGTGTCGTGTTATTAACTGACGCAACGGTGCGGTGTTATTAATTGACGCACTGGTGAAGAAAAGCACGCAGCTTTATTTTATTAAATTGAAAAAAAAATCCAGTAAATTGAAAAATGGGCGGAAAATAATTTTGAAAATCTAATTTTATAAAACAATTCTTTAAATACTAAAAAATTTTCATTATTTCACTATTTTTGCAAAAAAATTCAGCCAAATAATTGCACGAGACATACCTAGAGCAAGAGAGCATGAGAGCACTGTGGAGCAGAAAAATACTCTCGAACAAAACTATTCAGACAATCATAATTCCAAACCTATGGTGATTCAAACCATGTAGCATAGAATTTCAAACAATCTTGTGATTAAATTTTATTGCTTTTTTTTACATATTCTGCAGTATTTTTTACGCATTAAGTAAAAAATTTAAATTTGTTGTTCATTTTCAGGAAAAAAAAAAAAAAAAATCCATTTTTGCCCTGAAACCTTCATTCTTGTTGTTTCTGCACTTTCTTCTTCTTGTTTTTTTTATTTTAGAATTAGGGCTTTTCATTTTAGATTTATAGGGTTTGTATTTCTATATATATAGGCCTACGACATCTAACCCATGGGATGACTTGCATAGACGGATCCCAATCCATGTTGGCCTTTGCGTGAATTTTTTAAAAACATAATTTTTTAATCGCTGCGACCTGCGTAACCTAGCATACTGGTGCATTGGCTTATCCCAGCACACTTCGCATGTACTGTTTGATAAAAAATTTATAAAAAAAAAAAAAATTAAGCTGTGCGCCATATGTAAAATAGGGCACAGGTGCGCTATTTTATTATAGCGCACCGTGCACATACTGTTTTGGCAAAAACAATTTTTTATTTTGTGTTAATTGGTGCACCATGTAACATATAATGCACCGGGTCTCCTTGTTGACAGAGAGAATCATACGATGGTCCCTTGTTTGCATAGGGCGTTTATAAGAATAGGTCACACCGCCCCCTCCACGACACCATATGCTACAAACACTAACACTAGATGATTTTTTATTATTTTGTCTGTGTTAATCGGTGTGGTGCTTAACATATAACGCATTGTCCCTCCTTGTTGACATAGAGCACTGTACGGTGTTTTATACTATTTTGTCGGTGTGTTTATAAGAACACGACGCACTGACGTCAATGCTAAAGAATTTAAAAGCGCACTGTTTCTTGATATATATATATATATATATATATTACCTGAAAAGTTAATGATTTATTTATAAAATATATTAATGAATGATATGGTACAGGTTTTATATTGATAAATAAATGGCTAACAAGATATCAAGTAACAAAAATTCTCATAACACATTAAGAAAAGCAAAAAAGGAAAGTTCTTTGTAAATTCTTTACAAAAAGTATTATTTTTGAACTATATGTAAGTTTAACTAATATGTATTTTTTATTGTGTATCATGCAGAGCCACAAAATGGCGAAGCTCGATAAGATTATTTCTAATCTAGGACCAGAAGAGCGTAAAATCTTGATGGAAAAATTGCAAAAGGATGAATCGGGTGAATGAAAAAATACTATCGATCCAATATGAGTTTATTTTTTTAATTTTAATTAATAATATACATAAAATTATTAAATAATGTGTTTCATACAATCTATTAATTCACATATGTTTAATGTTCTACAAGGACCAACAACTCAGAAAATGAATGTTTTTTTTTTTTTCTAAATTTGACTAATTTCTATTATGTAAATATTATAATAAAAAACTGCCTCAGCTCAGCTTTGATAGCCTGAAACTGGGCTTGAAAACCATGCTTAATCCCAAAAATAAGCTGCCCATATAGGGAAACCAGCTCTATAGTGTCTGTCACACCGCCCTTGGTATGGGAAACCGGTGGAATAGTTATACTATTTGTTATGAGTCTGCAAAAAACTATCACTATCAAAGGCAAAAAACTATCACTATCTGCTGTGTAATGTAAAAGACCATCAGCTCTATGAAAGTAAACAAGTTCAGATTTCATACTGGTCCTGTTCATAGCTGATTCAATTGGAGTGAACCGGAGAGGGATGCTCCTCCTCGATTGGACATCCGAAGTATACCTCAGGGTCGTCCACATCAGCGTCTTGAAGAGGATCCTCAGTGCTTAGGACACCATCCGCATGCACCTGCATGGAAAGGAGGCCCGGGGAGGGAGAAGGATGGACAGAGGGCTCGCTCGAGTCAGTTTGAGGCGTAGCAGCGGAGGTAGACCGAGGCGCGAGGGAGGTGGGAAGAGGGTCAAGGGGTGTAGAAGTGGAGCCGGGCCAGGGAGGAGAACAGAGAGCGGCCTCCTCGCGCAGAGTAACAGTAATGTAGGCTGTGATGGAGGGGCGGTTGAAAACACTATCGAAGTTCAATTCAGCCCTCTGCGTGGTTTGACGGGTGAAATGACTGCGAGAGGCCTGAGGGGCGGAGGTGGAAGAGTCGAGAGGAGCGTCGCGCTGAGGGGAAGAGGGCAGTCGGCCAGGAGGACCAGAAGGATAATCTGAGCCATGCCTGCTAGAATTAGTGCGGTCAGCAACAGAACTTCCGCAGGTGCCTCCACGACGGGCAGTCATACGCTGACGGAGTCGAGGCATGACTAGTTCCGAATTGTTGATGTCCTGCATCGGAGGAAGGGCTGGAGAAAAAATTGAACCAGGAGAAAGTTGAACCCAGTGCACACCCGTTAGAGCTTGAACAACAAGAGAGCCAGGCAGATACTGAGGAATGTTAAACGCTCCTGGGTAGAAGACGCTGTGTGATAAATGCACGCCCGGAAGAAACTCGATACAACAGTAGAGAGAGCAGCGCCGGCCGGTGTTCGTGCGAGCGCTTGGCTCAGCGCATTATGCAGGGCACGCACCGTCCAGAGGAGCCAAACAGTCTTCCGGAGAGTCTGAGAGCACAGTGAAGAAGGAATTGGCGTCCATTGTGCAGAAGCCAGGCAGAGCAGAGTAGTTGTATCGCCGCCGCGGGGGAGGATAGTAATGGCGGTCTGTCATATTGAATGTTGTTTTAATGGCGTTGTGGTGAGCCATGTGGCCTCCACACGCCTCGCACTTTGAGAAGAGGCCGGGGCCATGTGGCCCATTAATTCTGAATGCCATCCGCATCCGGAACTCAGAAAATGAATGTTGTTCTAAGAAAAGAAAAAAATAGAACATGCAAATGAAAATGAATTGCTCCTTAGCTCATCTAGAGTGGTTCTGGAGGTTAATGAAAGGGGGGAAAACTTTTACAAAAGTTTGAGGGAAATAGTGAAACAAATGTATAGATGTTCTTTCCACTTACAATACAAAAATCAATCCAATGATTCTAAGAACCAAATTTTATCTAAACTACAGGAAGATTTTCCAAAGAATTGGTCAATGAGACATGCCATACTTTTAATAGCAAAAACGTACGATAACAAAAAAGGAATGAAAAATAAATATTCCTTTAAATGTTTTTCTAGAACTATTTATAAATATCACTTTTGTTATATTTTATTTTCATATATCAATATAAAAAATAAATATTTTATTGTCATGTTACATTTTCAAGAAGATTATGAAAATATCAAAATATGATCAAGTTGATATCAGAAATATGCCAATAGGAATGTCCAAAAAGGTGGACAAGGAGATGGTCAAAGAAATGGACAAAATTACATCGCGGGAGGAGCCATCTCAACAACAATGTGCTTCAAATGTAATATGTAATCATTGAATTTTTTGATCATTAGGTACAATAAATAAACAATTTAGCATTAAATATTAATTTTCAAGTATTTTCTTTCAAAAAAGAAAAGAAAATGGAACTCATTCAGCACATAAAACAAGACGACAAGGAATAAAAGGGTTGATATCTACGTTTGTGAGTAATTGTTACTTCCTTATAACAACTTAACTAGATTTCATTTTTGTATATTTTAAGTTTTTTTACAAAAATCATCCTTGAATGTCTTCAAACAGGTGTTAACATACAAAGAAGAACCATCACATGAATTGATTTACATTGGGTTAAATATGGGTTGTGAGTATATGTTGGCATATCATAAATCAATTGTGGAATTTGTAAGCATATATCGATCTTGTTTTAGTTAGCTCTGTCTATAATTAATAGAACAAAAAAAACTTTTATATTAAATATATGATTTCTTATGGGGTGTAAAACTTGCAGGAAACAAAGTATGGAACTGCGCCAACAGATGAAATCTTGAAAGATGGCATGAAAATTGGTTTTGAAAGAATGTGTATAGTTCATGAGTCAGTTTTTACTATGGTACGTCATTTCTTTTCAATTTACATTGATGTATATTATTTAATATTGCAATTTTCATTATTCTCACCAATGTATATTCACTCATTACAATTTATTTTTATGTTTGTAGATGGAAGGTGAAGAAGAAGAAAACAATCAACACCGTGAACAAAACATTCCTGAAAATTTCCCAAGTCATGGAAGTAGCTCGAGCATTTACAGCAGTTCAAGCGAAGAATGATGATCATTATGTTTGGATATAAAAGAAAGGCGTTGTATTTTTTGAAATATTTTTCTGTGAAATCATACATTTTTCTTAATGTAATGGACATAGTGTCCCAATTGAAATACAAAGGGATACCAATAATTGTCCCATTTTGTATGAAAAAGATTGTCTTATTCATATATATATAATAAAATATGTTTTAATTTATTCTATTGCGTTCTCCATTGTCGCTGTGAAATGTAACACCACTAATTAAATTTATGGATGATTAAATATTATAATGAATAGATGAGAAATCTAATGATATGATATAAAAAATTAATCCAAACATCACTTCAAATGCACTAATAAAAATTTAATTGATATGAATATTGTTATAAGATATGTCTCGTCTTTTGATGAATAATGAATTTTAAAAAATCACAATAATTATGATATAATATAATAAATTAATTCAAACTTCACATTCAAATGCATTAATAAAAATTTAATTAATATGAATACTATTTTAAGATATGTGTCGACTTTTGGTGAATAATGAATTTTAAAAAATCACAATAATTTCACTATCATAGGTCGATGTTTCTAAAAAATACAAAATGAATATCGGTGCATGTTATTTAGTGTACACCGGTGTGTTTTTATGATACAATGCATCGGTGCATTTCTACGATCTATGGGCACCGAAAAAATACCAATACCAATTATAACTCTTGGTGCGTTTATGCGATACTGCGCACCGGTGTGTTTATGTGAGACTACTCACCAGTGCGTTTGTATGACCTATGGGCACCGCACAAATACCAATATGAATTAGAAAAATTGGTGTGTTTGTGTGATACTGCGCACCGGTGCATTTCTATAATACTATGAACCAATGCATTCAGACGAACTATGGGCACTGCGCAAACCCCAATACCAATTAGAATGGTCCCATGCGTTGTATCACCTACAGTGCACCTAGTGCGGTTTTAGACCTTTACGGCCTGGTGCATGCACCTTCGACTACCCCGGGCCGACCGTCTAGATGACACGCATCGGTGCATTGACACCTAAGTAGAGCACCGATGAAAAAAACATCTGTAATAACCTCCAGTCGCCCAGTTTTTTTAGTTGTGTTGAAATTTCGTTAAAAGCTCTACCAAAACCTCCGTTGCCAAAAATGGATGTTGTAGAAAAAAAAAATTCAAAATTTTGGCCAATTTTATAACACTAAAAACTTCCTTTATAACCTCTGCTAGATAGTATTTTCCTTATAGTGAATTAATCTATGCGGTGATGGAAAATTAAACTAGAAAGTAACAGAAAATTATGCTACGAAACCTTTTCTATGCAGGGGCCCACTGCAATAGAACAGCTTGAAGAATTATTTGGGACTAATTACACATCAATGGTCTTGAACTTTGCCTTCTCGTTGCATTAATAAAACAGAGTTTCACTATGTAGCAATATTACAAAAATAAAACTTATTTCCAGTTTCAAAACTACTTGGTATTTAGAACAAATTAAATTCAACTATTTGAGATGATCTCGCCTAAATATATTAATGAAACTTAGAACTATAATTCTAAACAGGATTGTGGTCTTCACGGCTTTCATGATTTGCTACATCTCAGCTCTCTGTTTGACTGATCCTTTGATCGTGATTTTAGGCATTATTTCTCTTGATTTTGGACAGTTTAGTAGGAAAAAATCCATGTATGGAACATTTCAAAACTACCCATATGCTTCGCTCCTCTCCTTCATCTTCAGAACATGTCAAAAAATGTCGATAGCTGCATAAATAGAGACTAACTACATAATTGCATGATTTTTGTAGCTAAATACAAAATTCATTCAAATAATAAGAAACATTAGAATATAGAAGAGATATCATTTAAATGTCTTCTCAGACTGAAAAATGTATCAATTAACACTGATTGGGTTTGTGAATTATGTCAAAACGGAGGAAAATTAGTGAGATAGATGTCAAAAATAAAGACATTCTTGAGGCTCAACATACCCCCACTAAGAGACCATTTCATTTCCTCATGCATTTTAAAAATTGTGAGTCTTCACCTCATTCCTGCATATGTTTTGACATCTCTGTTAGGACATCCAATTTCAGCTTCTTTCCCCTCTTTAAAGTCACTACTACTCTTGGTTTCTTCATCGGAAGTTTGTACTTCAAATTTATGATCTGTCTGTTCAAGTATATGTTCCTATTTTTCAATTTCTTGTTCTTTTTTAACCATAACCCCAGATGTAGAAGAGTGTTGTCATTGATGATTTTGTCAATTTGGATATGAATCTTCAGAGCTTCATTTTCCTGATTTATATGCCTATTTAGTATCTCTAGCTCAAAAATTTCTTTCTTTAGAGTATTCACTAGAGGTTCTTGTGGACTAGAAAGTTGTTCATCATGAATTGATGTCTTTTCTTCATTTATTCTTTCCAAATATTCAATGTAATCATAGATCTCTTGTTGGACAAGGTCAATAGTTGGAGTTCTTCTACTTAGACCTTGTATGGGAGAAGAAATGATAGGTGATGGTACCTCAAGACTTTCTTCTAGATCAATAGGTTTTGTAACTTCAGGGAGTGGCTTTTTGGATACTTTTCAAAGTCTTGAGCCTCTTCTTACTGGTTGTGGAATGTTCTAAGTTTTTTATTTTCCTATATGTATGACTTTGTCTTTTTCTTTCATGCTAACCTGTTTGTTTTTACTGATTTGTTCCTTAGCCATTACAAATAACTGTGCAGTAGGAATTTCATCTTCTGATTGTGGTTGAGGTGGTTTTTCATCTTAAGCAAGATTTTCAGTTTTTCTCTTTCTGCCTCTTTTCCCTTTGTTATCACTAGGTTGCTTTTCTTATTTTCCTTGAAAATGATTTATGGTTAGGAAATCATTCCAAGTATCTCCTATGCTCTTTAAATTAAATACAATGAGTATTTTTATTAATGCATGATGATGCATTGTGTTATCTGGAAATTGAACCCTGTTTTGAACCATCTCTGCCATCTTCCTTAGACTATTCAGTGAAAAATATGGAAGGTTTATTTTTTTATCCTCTAGAAAATTGATCAGTAACCTAGCATGATAGAAAAACATCAACCAAATATTCCTTCACATGTAATAAACTTCTAAATTATCAAAAGCATGTTCCTCCATTTACTCTTAAGGGTTGTGCTGGGAATTCCTTTCTTAAAAATACTTATGTACATACCTAGGTTTTTCAAGAAGACTTTCCATTCCTCTCCACGTACTCCTTTTTTCTTGAACCACCTTTCACATGTATTTGGAAGTCTGGTTGCCTCTGCCACCAAAGATTTTGTGACAGCAAATTTGATGTCACCAATTTCAACCTCAACTCCGTCAATGGCTCTGGCAAAATATTTCATGAATTCCTTGTGAAACCCATCAAATTTATCTATGAAATTAAGCCATTGTGCCTTCTCCAGTATCTCCTTTAGCTATGGATATCCCTCCATGAATTTCTTACCTACGGGCTTTGTTCTCATGATTCAAAACCATCTCTTTGCCGAGAGTTTTTTCCTTCAATATTGTCTCTACCTAACTGGATAAATTGAGGGTTTTAATTTGAGCTTGGAAATGTGGAGGAGCTATGTCATAAAATGATGGAGACGTACAGGTAACAAGTGAAGTGAATGAGTGAGGGTTTAGGAACATGAACAAGGTTTCGGTATAAGTTATGTTTCAGCATGAGACATGACCATTGAATTATTAATGAATGAGATCAAATTGATCGTTGAGGGGATTATGATGCAGCTTGGTGACGAATCATGAGATTTCTATTTTGATTCGGCACATCACTTTTAATGATGAAATTTTTGAGTTGGAAAATATACGATCATCTAATTTATATATAGCAATGTTTTGAACCTTATTATTTAAACAAATTTGTACTATACCTTGGATATAGCTAACCTTTATTGTTTTCTTCTTTGTCTTGATTCCTCAGGTTTCCTTGAGTACATTCTTCAGTAGGATCTCCAATCTTGTCTTCAGTTGCTTCTGTCAAATAGTTATGTTCATCTATGTTGCATATATGTGTAAGAGCTTTAGAATGTCATAATAGCTGCAGAAATGCAACAACTCTGTAGCTAATCCTTATTTTTCTGAAAAAATAAAGGGAAATGCAAAGAATTTGGGATTTTTCGAATGGGAGTAGAGAAAATATATGTCAGAAATAAACTCTGATTTTCACCTTGTATTTTTTGTATAAGGATTCCAATCAGTGATTGGTTTTCATACTTATACAATTTTATTTTATTTATTTATTTATTTATATATATATATATATTTTTATTTTTATTTTTTTTTTAATAATATATGTGTGTGTGTGTGTGTGTGTGTGTATTATTTATTTGTTTCTTTTTCTTTTTTCTTTTTTTCTTTTTTTTCTTTTTCTTTTTCCTTTTTTTTAGATATGAAAAAAGAAAAAGAAGACTGAGCTCGGGAAGAAGAGAGATTCTTCTTCACCAACTTCATAATAGCATTGTCTTGAAAGTTTTTGACAAATTCCTACTTTGTCAGTGGTTTATGATAGACCTTTATTCGATGCCCATTTACAAGAAGAGGAACATTTTCTTCTTCAATATTCCTTATCCCGATTGCTCCATTATCAAAGACTCTTTCATTCTCATAAGGCCCAATCCAATGAGTTTGCAATTTCCCTTGGAAGTCCTTGAACTTTGAGTCAAATAAAAGTGCCCAATCTCCTGCCTAAAATTTTCTTTCTTTTATGTACTTATCATGCCATCTGGATCTTTGTTGTTGAACTATGCTGATCTTCTGAACTGCATCTTGCCTTATCTCATCAAGCTCATTGAGTTGCTGCATTCTATGATTTTGAGCTTCTGATAAGTAAAGTCCCAATTTGACTGTTGTTTTGAAGGTTCCGATTTCGAACTCTATTAGAAACAAGATTTGCTTCCCATAAAAAAGTTCATAGGGAGTATGTCCTTTTGTACTCCTCCATGTAGTCTGGTAGGTCCATAAAGCTTCAGGAAGCCTTTCTACCCAATCCTTTATATTTAGATGTACAGTCTTTGTGAGGATCACTTCAATCACTTTATTGGTGGACTCCACTTGTCCATTTTCCTGTGGATGGTATGGAGTATACTTTTTGTGCTTTATTTTATATTCTTCCACGATCATTTGCACCATTATGGATGTAACTGAGTTCCCTGATCTGTTACAATTTCCCTTGGGACACCAAAATGAGTAAAATATCCTCAAAGAGAAATGAAAATATAGAATTTTCATTGGCAAAAGAAAGTGCCTTAGCCTCTACCCATTTAGTTACATAATTAGTGCATACAAGAATATACCTCTTTGTCTTGATGGTGGATTTATTGGTCCAACAAAGTCTAGGGCCCATTTTTCAAAGGGTTCGAAGAGTACGTGTGGTTGTAAGGAAATTTCATTTGTAGGAATTGGTTTTCCCATTCTCTCACAACTTTCACACCTTTTAACATACTCCTTAGCATCCTTGAAAAGGGAAGGCCAATAATATCCTAAAAGAAGGATTTAAAAAGTAGCCCTTTTATCAGCAAAGTGTCCTCCACATGGCTCATCATGGCATGCCTTCACTATTTCAGATATTTCATCTTCTCAAACTCTCTTTCTAATGATGATATTTGGACCTGTCTTGTATAATTGATCATTTACCCATGAATATGATGCACTTGTTTGAAGTATCCTTCTCTTTTATCTATGAAACAAATATGATGGTAGTTTTCATGTGGCCAAGTAATTGGCAATGTCTGCAAACCATGGAGATTTAGTAGATATTTCAAAAAGATATTCATCAGGAAAATTATTCTCTACAAGTGTATCATTGTTATCATTTTGAATTCTAGATAAAAATTCAGAAACTGTGTTTTGTTTTCCAGGTCGATCTAGAATGGTGATGTTAAATTATTGCAAGAGTAGTAACCATCTTGTTATTCTACCATTAGTGATATATTTATTCATTAGATATCTAATTTTAGAATGATCTATATGAATGAAGGTTTCATAGCCAGTGATGTAATGTCTAAACTTGTTAATAGCATGGACAATAGCTAGAAACTGTTTTTCAGTAACAATGTAATTTAACTCAACAGGAGTCAAATTCTTACTTGTATAAGATTTCTCCTAATACAAATTCAGTGTTACCCAAAGTGATCATTGAGATGAAAAGACACTATTTTTTTCCTCTTCAGATGGGTCCTTTAGATATCTTTTCTTTCAAAGTTTCAAATGCCATTTGGCACTCAAGATTCCAGCTAAATTCACAATATTTAGTGAGAAGTTTGAAGAGTGGAGATGCAATTTTTGTGAATTTTTCTATAAATCTTCTATAGTACCCTGTAAAACCGAGAAAACTCCTAACATTTTTGACAATTTGGGATTTCTAATTTGGAAATAACTTCAACTTTAGATGAGTCTACCTTAATTCCATTTCCTGAAATATGGTGTCCTAAAGCAATTCCCTCAGTCAACATCATAAAGTATTTTTCATGACTTAATGATAGATTTGCTTCTTTACATATTATGAGAACTTTTTCCAAATTTTCAAGAGCCTCTTCAAAAAAATTTCCATAAAATTTGAAGTCATCCATATACACTTCCACACAATCATGTATTAAATTAGAGAAAATTCCTAATACTGCTCTTCAGAATGTTGCAGGTGCATTGCATAATCCAAAAGGAAGTACTTGATAAGCATAAGTTCCCCATGGATAGGTAAATGTGGTTTTTCTTGGTCTTCGGGTGCTACTTGAATTTGATTGTACCCACTGAACCCGTCTAAGAATGAAATATATTTCTTCCATGCTAATGTATCCAAAACTTGATCTATGAAGGTAATGGAAAATGATCTTTTAAAGTAGCTTTATTCAAATCCCTATAGTCAATACACACCCTCCACTTTCCATTCTTCTTAGGGACAATTACTAAATGTGAAACCCACTGACTGTCGGATATTGGATAAATAAAGTTTACATTCAGTAGTTTGTGCAGTTCTTCCTTTACAACTTCCCTAAGATTTGGATTCATTCTTCTTTGAAGTTGTATTATTGATCTAAAATTTTCTTCAATATAGATATGATGTATGCAAGTCTTAGGATTAATTCCTTTCATGTCAATGTACTCCCATGCATATGCAGAAGAATTTTTTTGATTAACTCCTCTTTTTGAAATTCTTCTAGGTTTTTGTTTATGTTTAAATTTTTACCTGGAAAGATTTCAATTGAAGAATTACCAAATTCTTCCATAGAATATAAACACATTTTTCTAGATGATAAGTATTCAATATTACATTGTTCTTGAAAATTTTGACTATTCTCACATTGTGAAGATGATTCATAATTTTCTAATGAATTTAGAATTTGATTTTCTTCACTAATGTGGGAAATAGTAAAAATAGGTTGTATACCATTGTCATCATCCATCCATTCTTAATATTATACATCTATCATTTTTTTTGCTGGCGGATATAGAGTGAATTTCTTTGTTGAATTTCCATCAGAAATATGATGAAAGCATCAGTTGTAGCTAACCAAGGTCTTCCTAATATCAATGGATGTCCTCCTAAGTTATTCTTAGGATTCAAGATCATAAATTCAATTGGATATTCCCAAGAGTCTAAGGATACATAAATTCCTTCTAATACGCCATCCGGTTTGATTACTGATATGTCTGCTAATTTCAGTAATGTTGGTGTATACTGAAGGTTTGGAAACTTTAGTTGTTCCATGGTTTGTTTACTCATGATGTTTATGGTTGCTCCTAAGTCAATCAATGTATTTGGAATCTCAACACCATTGTTGTGTGAATTTACAATGGTACTTCCTGGATCCAAATATTTTTGTATGGTTGTTTTTCCCATCATGATATCTACAATTTTTCCCACTAACTGGATTCTTTTCACTTCTTTTGTTTTTCTTCCTGGTTTCTTTATACTCAACTCTTTTATTGTTTTTTCAAGGATTGGGATTTCCTTAATTTTTGTAACAAATGAATTTTTATATAGACATTTTTCAGTTCATCTAATTTATCATAGTTAGGCAACAACAACGAAAATTCTACCCCTCTATCAATTTGTAATCTTTCAGGAAAAGGGGGTTTAGATATAGATACTGAAGGTTGCTCTATGATAGGAGTTGAGTTTATTGGATCTTTTTGTGTTTAATTTTGAAAATTTTGATTCTGATGAAGATATGTCCCTTCTCTAGAATGATTATTTCTATTTTGAAGTTTTCATTTTGATGAAGAGAAACAACCTCATCAAAGTGATATTTTTCTTGAATAACAACGGAAAGATTTTTATTTTCTAGTATACTACGAGATCTAACTTGAACATTATTAAGATCTAGTTGAGTTATCATATAAGTTTGAAAAAATTTCCCTTCTATGTTATAAATAGGTTGTGCATTTTTATTATTTGGGTTTTGGAGTGGCCAAGCATGTAGTTGGTTTGGCCTTTGTGGAAATGGTAATGAAAGTTGTGGATTATGATTTGAGGAGGATAGTTCGGATAAGATTGTGGATATTGGTGATATTGAGAATATCTTCCATAGGGATTTTTCATTCCTTGTGCCCAAGGTTGAGGTTGAGACCAAGGTTGCTACCATGGCATTGATGAATCCCAATTATTTTGTGGGGGCTGAGTATACATCTGAGTATTAAAAACTTAATTTTATGGCTGTTGGAACAGGGTCTCCTACAAGCTGTGAAACTGGTCCATTTGGAATACTTTTGATTAAATTTAGTCTAGCGTAGGCGTTTTGGGGCGGGTCAAAGCCCCGAAATCATTGTAATGGGTAAAAGGGTAAAATAGAGGTCTGAAAACCATGGTTTGCAGACCATAGAAAAGTCTAGGCTAGATTATTATAAATAGAGGAAAATTTTGTATTGTAAGGTAGAGAAGAATGATGAGCCATTGATGTGAATTGTGGTTTAAGCTATCTGTTTGGGTTTTTGGGGAAAGGAGTCCTGCTGGCTGTGTGCGCGGAGATCCAAGTCTAGCTGTGTGCAGACCCTGCTACTGTGTGCACAGGTTGAGAAGGGAATTGTAAGGAAGAATTTATGAATGAATGAATAAGAAAGGTTGATAGAGAACTGAATCTGTGAGTACGCTTTATGAGAATTGATGGTAATTATTGCATTGTGCATTTTCTATCTTTAAGCTGTGAAGATATGTGTAAGTGTGTTTCTATATCTGGATCTATTCTGTTATGTTTATGCAATGTTTGTAGAAATTTGAATAACTGATATGTTATCCACCGAGATTCTCCTGATCACACACTATTTTAGCTTCATGCATAATACAGAATCTCTTCTACCATTGATCATCACATGCTGAAATAAAATCAATTGCATGCACACATTAAAGCCATAAAAATTCACACATATGAACACAGTATTTCATGGGAAAGCTTAAAGCTGAAAACCCCCAACTATCTGTATATTATACATGCCATGGAGATCATGTAACAATCATAGTACAAAGCTCTTTGCAAGCTCTCATGCACTACCTTCCTTGCTACACACTATCAAGCTAGATCTAGCAAAACTCATGCTCCAACCTTTAGCCACTTGATAGCCAACCTGAATTGCATTTTCAAGCTATGGGATGGCCTCTTTATATAGATAAACCACCCAGCCTGAACTGCGCAATCCTCATGGGTTACTCCACCCATTTGTGTGTTGCAAATAGCAATAGTATAGTCACAACCGATAGTTAACCTGCTCTTTCACCTATTTCTGCACTGGTCTCCACTGAAACTGTCCATGCACTGAAGTTAACTGATGTATTCTTTAGTTGATTTATGAGTTTATAATTAGTGAATTAATTAATAATTAATTCACACCACTTTCACTAATTGTATCTATTAGTTAACTTGGATACAAAAAGCTCAACTATGTTTAGATTAGTTAAACTGAATACAACTCCACTAACTTCCTCAATCAACTCCACCAAACTCTGTCACATGAGTTCTAACTGAAGTCATCATGCAATAGCTTCACTTGAACCCTAGGAAAAGCGTATTTCCTTCTGTCAGCTGCATGTGCCACATCCAGGCATCAAACTGAAGTGCTTCAAGAGAATAAGATAATGTTTATAGTCCAAATATTATTAAGAGCTAATAATATTTGACTGTTCTATTTTTAGCCTGGCAGTCTAAAAATAGAAACCACCCATATGTCTAAAAATAGAGGTCCATCTATTTTTACCAACATGACCAACCATCCATAAATAGCATCTCGCAACTTATAGATCATGATCCATATGTCTAAAAATAGAATTTTCGACCAAAATCACATGTGTGGTCCCCACCTAGTTTAGGTGATCACTTTCCAACTAGGATCAGGAAAGATGTTTCAGGAGGCCTCCTTCACTGTTTCTTGTTGCCATTTTCAACACTCCCTCTCAACAAGAAAGGAATGTCTTTTCATGCGACATGCAACTCCATGCATTCACCCTGCAACCTTCACAAGCGCCATGCAACTCCATGCATGTGACATGCAACTCCATGCATTCGCCATGCACCCTTTGCATGCGCCATGCAAACTCATGCATGCACCATGCAACTCCATGCATTCGTCATGCACCCTTTGCATGTGCCATGCAAACTCATGCATCTGCTCTGCAACTCCTCTGAATCTGAATAGGCTCCAAACAACTCAATCAGTCTTGATGCATCTAGCATCTATCATCAAAGTCTTTGACTTCTGCTTGGCCAACTGCAGATGTCATCATGAACTACTGCGCTGTTGAACTCTTTGCACCCATGCACTCTTGCACTTGCTGTCAACTCTGATCTGTGCTCTAGTATCCGACACTGTCACTTTGATCTGCCTGCATCACTCCAACTGATCTTGCTACTGCTGCGCTGTGGGCACCTCGTAGAGATATCTAAGCTCATGATCTACATCTCATGAATCACGCGAGAAATCTCTATCAGATAATCATGCATGTCGCCCCACCTCTCCACTGGTGAGGCCTCATTGCCATGCCTCCCCTCTACCCCGTCCCCGGCCGGGAATCTCTCTTTGCATGAGTGGTTGCTCCCACTCCATGATCCTCATCTTGTGGCTGTTCCACATCCTGAGGTTCACTCTTACCTACATGCAAATCCTGCTCCATCTCAAGCTTCAATTGCATGGCTTTCCTGCACTTCCCAATAGTAGGAAGCTCCGTAGAATTCCCATCTACTTCAAATCTATAAAGATTCTTCTACATCTCCAATTGTGGCTGCTCCACAACCTTCTGAGACTTCTTCTCACGCTGCATGTTGAGAGGCTCCATCTCAACCACCAAGTCACTAACATATGCTTTTCTCCTCAAATCTTTGCATGCATCTTTTACCTCAGTGCATGTAGATTCTTGGCTCGGGCACATTGCAATTGTTCCGCCGTCGCAAAATTTTCTAACAAAAAAGCTAATTTTAAATCGACGATATCTCCCTCATCCAAGCTCTGATTCGACCGATTTTTTTTTCCAATTTGGGTATTTTTTCACAAGGAATCCAAATATACTATTTTTTTTTAAATATTTCACCCAAATTTTCATATATTCCCTACAAACTCGCGCACCCAAAAATTCTCGCTCTCATTCCATGTAGAAAATTATATACAATATGCATGTATATTTCCGGCTTTCTCCATCTTTATGTTCTTGAGTTTATCCTAAAACTCAACCGCTTCAATGCTTTGCAATTGCTCCAATGATCAATATTGCTCTGATACCATGTAGAAATTTGAATAACTGATATGTTATCCACAGTCTCTCTCTGATCACACACTGTTGCAACATATCTGAGAATCCCTCTTCTATGCAGTGATCATCATACGGAAATAAAATCATTTACATGCACACATTAAAGCCATAAAAATTCACACATATGAACACACCTGATATTCTAATAGGAGGCGCTCAAAACTAAAACCCCCAACTATCTGTATATTATACATGTCATGGAAATCATGTAACAATCATAGTACAAAGCTCTTTGCAAGCTCTCATGCACTACCTCCCTTGCTACACACTATCAAGCTAGATCTAGCAAAACTCATGCTCCAACCTTTAGCCACTTGATAGCCAACCTGAATTGCGTTTTCAAGCTATGGGATGGCCTCTTTATATAGATAAACCACCCAGCCTGAACTGCATAATCCTCATGGGTTACTCCACCCATCTGTGTGTTGCAAATAGCAATAGTATAGTCACAACCGATAGTTAACCCGCTCTTTCACCTATTTCTGCACTGGTCTCCACTGAAACTGTCCATGCACTGAAGTTAACTGATGTATTCTTTAGTTGATTTATGAGTTTATAATTAGTGAATTAATTAATAATTAATTCACACCACTCTCACTAATTGTATCTATTAGTTAACTTGGATACAAAAAGCTCAACTATGTTTAGATTAGTTAAACTGAATACAACTCCACTAACTTTCTCAATCAACTCCACCAAACTCTATCACATGAGTTCTAACTGAAGTCTTCATGCAATAGCTTCACTTAAACCCTGGGAAAAGTGTATTTCCTTCTGTCAGCTGCATGTGCCACATCTAGGCATCAAACTGAAGTGCTTCAAGAGAATAAGATAATGTTTATAGTCCAAATATTATTAAGAGCTAATAATATTCGACATATCTATTTTTAGACTGGCAATCTAAAAATAGAAACCACCCATATGTCTAAAAATAGAGGTCCATCTATTTTTACCAACATGACCAACCATCCATAAATAGCATCTCGCAACTTATAGATCATGATTCATATGTCTAAAAATAGACATAGTCTAAAAATAGACTTTGCGACAAAAATCACCTGTGTGGTCCCCCACCTAGTTTAGGTGATCACTTTCCAACTAGGATCAGGAAAGATGTTTCAGGATGCCTCCTTCACTGTTTCTTGTTGCCATCTTCAACAATGTTGTGCTACTGTCATAAAAGCATATAATTATAGATCTAGCACACGTGGATGCGAATAGAGACCTAATTGACCCTGCTCAGAACAAGGTAATCTGGAAATTACAGGGCCTAGCACAACTCTGCTTGCTTTTCCTATCCTTTCTTAGGGTGCAGAAACCTAGTTCTAGCACCCACCCATACTACTTCGGGTGAGACTTTGACCTGCGCAAGCAGGTCACTACCGAAAGGGCCAGTAGTATAGGGGTTTGTTGGCAAACCTTGCACACCAAACCTGGGTCAAGACCCCTGGAGCCAACAAATGGTTTCTTTGTCGAGACCTGGAGGATCTTGAGAAAGGGATCGAGTAATGACAAGAGAATATTGGAAGCCTGAAAGAAAGGAAATTGAAGACTGGTTCGAAAAGCAGATCCACGAATTTGCGGTAAAAGAAAATCGCAGCGAAAATTTAACAGCGAAAAGGTGGAAAAATAAGTATATTCTTACATAAATCTATGAAATATTCTTTGTGACATTTAAGATCGAGCTTCAAGAGTGGTTTCCCAAACTCGTAGAATTCCAGAAGTGTTGGAAGGACGAGCGAGTCACTCAATGGACCCCAGAGTTGATTGAGCAGCTGGAGAGGACTGATAATACTATCACGCACACGGTCGATCACTGGGTGGATAGTGTGCTAGGAGGATTTGTGACAGAATTTTCCATTGATCAATTTTTCTCATACTCTGAGGCCGAACGACGATTCTTTAAAGGGTTCCGGGGCAAATTTTTGAGGACTTTACTATTGATGATTAAGATATTACTGCGTGAAAAGAGAATTCTGTGTAGTCATATCGACTAAATGACCCCGGATCTAGACGGAAGCGCGACACGCAGTGGTAAATACTATCGGACCAACCTTGACGGGGGGGGATCCACCTGTAATCCGTTGCAAGAACTAGTTGCGCAGGATCCCCCGGCTACACTGCCGCCCAGGCAGCACAAAGGTAAGAGTTCTCCCATACCACCAACCCCACCGAGCAGTGATATGGTTGCGCACCTAATATTACCTACCTTCAAGGGGGTAGGAGATGAAGATATGGACCGATTTTGGTTTATTGCAGACTCTTTCTGGACTGCGCAGAATGTGGCAACACATACGGTGAAGAGGGAGCAGTTGTCCCTGGCATTCGAGGATAGAGCACTAGATTGGTATATGAGATACGTTTCCCATAATGGGAGTGCATCTATTCAAAATATCAAAGACGCTTTGAAACAACAATTCTGAAAGCCAAAATCTTACGCTCAGTTGGTAGCAGAAGTAAAGGACTTAAAATAAGGTGCGTCTGAGTCGGTGTGGGAGGTTGATCTTCCATTGAAGAGAGAAATCAGGGAATAAGGATTCGAGTATGATGATAAGAAAAATATAGAATGGTTCATCGCTATGTTGTTACCTCACCTACGCATGCCAATGAGTCACCAAACCTTTGAATCGCAGGAAAAATTTGTGGAAGTCACTATGAAACTAGAGGTTGCACCCAGAGAGGATACGTCGGTGGGGGTACAAAAAATTCAGAAACAGCTTGGAGCTATGCATATGGAAATACAGAACCTGCAAAGGGAGCAAGGAAAGGATGGTCACATAGATTTGTGGTGCATACGATGTCAGGTATCTGGCCACACGAAGGATCAGTGTCCTCTACTAGTAGATTACATGCAAGTAGGAGGACCTAGTCCGATACGCCCAGGAGAAATTGGGGAACCCATCCTATCACGACCAGGATCAAGCAGACCTATGTTGTGGTGTGACGATTGTCTTGTAGTAGTACTACATGATACAAACCACTGCCCTCGGCTAGGTGCGTACGCCCCAGAACTGAAGCAACCATGGTGCAGGTTCTGCCGATCGGCAGGACACGATGAGCAGAACTGTCGTACTTATGACTTGATGATATATCGTGGGAACTTATATAGGGTACACTTAGACCTTGCATCACCAAGACCGTCCACGCACCTCAAGGGATCCCCACCCCGGGGCAGAGGAGGTCGGGGAGGAAGCGCAGAACGAGGACATGGGTAGCTAATCTGTTATAACTGCGGAGAGATGGGACACTTCGCCAGAGAATGCCCAAATCCCACCAGGTCATCGTGCAATTATTGTAGGTAGATGGACCATGTGGTGGAGGATTTCCCAATTTTAATAGCCAATATGCAAGAGAAAAATCCCACCCCTACGCAAAATGTGCAAAGAGTTAAAACCAAGCTAAGAAATATAGATCCGAGTGTAAAATTCATGATGCGCAGCGAGATGGTCACCCAGGGAGAAAAGGTGGAGCTTGCCCCGCAAGAAGGAGTGAAATTCAATGAACAGGAATCACTAGCAACCCCCATGCAACAGCATGTTGGCAATATGATGCAGAGTGTTGTCCTTGATGGCAACCCACTGAATGAAGATGAAGACATGAGATTGTTGGCATGTGTTGTCCTTGATGGCAAACCACCTGATGAAGTTATTCTTGACTTGATGGACTTGGTAAATGATGTAAATCTGATGTGATATGATGTTTTTTGACAATATGATGTAGAGAGTTGTTCTTGAATGGAAACCCACCTGATGAAGATGATGGCAACTTACTTGATGAAGTTGTGCTTGATAGAATATGTCTTGATGAACCTGTTTAAAGATGAAAATTTGATGTATCTACAGAGAGTATAGAAGGTAATGAAGAAAGAAATTCAATATGTGCTAGATCTATGATGAAAAGAGTATGTCTCAAGGCATACGCGGATTTGCCTAGGAGAAGTCGCGTATGCACGCGGTAAAGTACGTGCCAAGTCGCGTATGGGAAAAAGCGCTCATAAAGTGCAAAACCAGGGGTAAACACCATGGTATTGACCCATTGTATTGGGTAATGATTCATCTAAATGACCCCGTCCAGGAATACCATCGAAAGTAATGTAGTTTTGGGCTCATGGTATTGAAAAAGGGTAAACCTATATAAAGAGAAGAAATTCATTATGCAAATCATGAGTGTGGGAGCAAGATGTCTGAGCTTGAATGAATACTTCTCTGTGAATTATATCTGTATGGAAAGGGTAAAGGTTTGATGATAGATCTGAATCTATGATGCACCTATGAAGAAATGATGAAGCGGGATATCTAGATCTGAAATGTATTTGTATCTACTAGATCTGTTTATGGAGTGATTAGATCTATGATGAGGCGAACATCTGTCTGAAGTAAAGGGTTGAATCTGAACTGAATATCTGATCTGAAGAATTATGCATCTCTGTAATGGTTGAATATCCATATGCTAGTTAGCCGCAGAGGAAGCGCGTATATACGCGGCTTCTCTGAAGAAAAAGCGCGTATGCGCAGTGAAGTTTATGTGCAGATGTATACGCTGGTTGATGTGGACGGAAGCGCGTATATACGCGACATTAGTGAAAGAAAAGCGCGTATGAAAACTAGGGTTTGCTGAAGTATGGGGCATGAAATGTCTGATCTGATCTGCTGTGTTTTAGCTATCTGTTGTTGATGTTTGACTGTGCTTAAATGTATGGAGAGGGTCCAGTCTGAAAATATGATGAAACGTGGCCTGCAAGTTGTGTTCTATTGAAGTTGTTGGATCTAGTGTGAAAATTGATGAAACGTGGTCCATAGAGGTGCTGAGGGTTGTAGCCTTCAGTCATGGGGTCGTAGCTCCCTTCCAGGTGAGGCTGGTAAACGAGAGCAGGGGGTCGTAGCTCCGTTCCAGGTGAGGCTGGTAAACGAGATCAGGGGGTCGTAGCTCCCTTCCAGGAGAGGCTGGTAAACGAGTCAGGGGGTCGTAGCTCCCTTCCAGGAGAGGCTGGTAAACGAGCGCAAGTGGGTGCCTGCGTGCTGGTCAAGTCTGCGCCAGCACATATGTTGTAAGATTTTTTCTCTATAATAAAATATTGAAGGCTGAGCAACTGCAGCGGTGGTTTTCTCCCGATTTGGGTTTCCACCTAAAAATCCTGGTGTTCATGTGTGATGCTTTGTGTGATGGTTTATTCTGTTCTTACTGCACATGTTTACTATTTATTGAACATCTGATGAATGAATGATGGAATGTTATAAGTGAAGAATTAATGACATAATTAGATCTATGTGTATACGCGAGTTTCATAAAGGGTATCCGCATATATACGCGAGTCTGTATCAAGAAAGTAGCAAATGGGTTTTAGAAGCAAGAAAAATTAAAATGTTTGAATATGCGATGAAAATGCGATTCACCTCTCGTGTTTTCCCAACAATTGGTATCAGAGCGGGTACTTCTGCAGAAGCTTGATCGCTTGAAGGAGATCCGTCGCAATGGGAAGTCAAGAAGGAGTAATGTCTATATAGCCACCTCTATTCAATGGAAGCAATCTGATATTCTGGAAGGTACGAACAAAAGCATATCTGCAAAGTCTTGGTGCAGATGTATGGGCAATCGTGGAAGAAGGTTATCAATACCCGGCAAGTATTCCTACTGATGCAGCAGAAAGGAAGAAGTATGAAATAAATGCCAAAGCAGTAAATGTCTTATTAGGAAGCATGTCTGAACGAGAATTTGCTAAAGTGATGCAGCTACATTCAGCAAAAGAAATATGGGACAAAATCATTCTAAGCTATGAAGGAGACACAAAGGTAAAAAGTGCAAAACTCCAAACTCTTAGAATTGAATATGAAAACTTGAAGATGCATAGTGATGAAAGTGTTGCCAGTTTCTTTCTTCGTCTAGATGATATTGTAAATCGAATGAGAAATCTGGGTGAAACCATAACCGATACTACTCTGGTGGAAAAAGTCTTAAGATCTTTGACTGCAAAATTTGACTCTAAAGTTTCAGCTATTGAAGAAAGGCAAGATCTGCAAACTCTTACTGTTGTTCAATTACATGGTATCCTGACTGCTTTTGAAATGAGACAAGGAGGTCCTTCTCAAATCAAAGAATTTTCTTTTAAGGTATCTGCAAAAGGAAAGGAAAAGGAAGTTGTCAAAGAATCCAGCTATATATCCGATGAAGAAGAAGCGAATTTCGTAAGAAAACTTCAACTAGGGTATGGAAGATTCAAAGGTAAGCTTCCTTTCAAATGTTTTGAGTGTGGAAAAGTTGGTCATTATGTTGCTAAATGTCCTTATAGAGAAAAACATGGTAAAGGGAAACAATTTGAAAAGAGGAAGAGTTATTATGCAAATGAAGATGATGATGAAGTGTCCAGTGAAGATGAAGAAGATTCTGACCATGATCTGAAAGTACACATGGCAAAGAAACAAAAGAAGAAGGCTACTCGAAACAAGAAGATATCTCAGAAAACTTGTATAGCAGAAATTGAAGAAGATGAATCAGATAGTGATTGGGGTCATTGGAATACTCTTATTGGTGCAAACAATAGTGAAGATAGTGAAAGTAAAGTTGTGGATCTAGAAGAAGCTATCAAGTTTAAAGTTGAAGAACTAAAAAGTTCATCTAAGAAGCAAGAAACTATCAACAAAGAGATGATCTCTCAAATGGAAAAACAAATAGAAATGCTGAATGAATAGGTGGACAAATATCAAAGGTTCCATACTTATGCATCTAATCGAATTAAAGAACTAGAAGAAGAAATCAACGATCTAAATGCAGATCTCAAAAAATCAAGCAAGAAGAATGAAGGACTTGAAGCTGCAATCATCTCTCTGCAAGCAGATCTTGAAGCATCAAGTAAGAAGAATGAGGAACCTCTACAACCATTTGAAAAGGAAGGCCTTGAAGCAGAAATCATCTCTCTAAAAGAAGATCTGGAAAAATCAAATAAGAAGAATGAAGAGCTGCAACAAACATGTGAAGAAAACGAAAATTGGTTGAAAGAAGAGATTCTAAATCTGAAGGATCAAGTAGAAGATGGAAGAAGAAAAGAAGAAAGCTTGACGAAGCAATGTCAAGCCTTGGAGGTTGAGGTAAACATTCTCAAAGGTAAATTAGAAGAAAAGGTTAAACTTTTGAGGTTTCAAGATAGTACTAACATTTTGGACAATATTCTGAGTAATCAAAGGTCTCCTGCTATCAAACTTGGTCTTGGTTTCCATGAAACCGTTAAAGGAGAATCTAGCTCACAAGGAAGTGCTAAAAATTCAGAGGATGTCAATGCAAAACCTGAAGTGTTGAAAGAAACAAAAGGTCAACCAACAATGATGAAATCTCAAAGGAAATCAGTCAATAAAGTTGAATGCTTTAAATGTCATAATTATGGGTATGTTGCAGCAAATTGTAGGAGAAGATCATTTCAGCCTCAATCAAACAGTTCCTACATAGAAAGGTACTCTCGTTTCTTCAAGGGATATTGTTTTTCATGTAACAAGTATGGACATAAAGCAGCTGATTGTAAAAGGAGGAAGATTAGAAATACTCATTATGATTCTTATGCTTATTTATCTGGACACATGAGATGTTATTCTTGTAACAAGTATGGACATGTAGAAAAGGAATGCAAGTTGAACAGATCTGAGAAAGTGGACAATTTTCAGCACACAGTTAGGAAGTTCAAACAAATCTGGAAAAAGATGGAGGACCGATCAGAAACGTAGGGAATATTGACCCTACTGCAGTCATCCGCTTCTGAAGCTTACTTCTCTGATTGACTGTAGGAATGATGTGGGATACATTATGAGATTTAGTAATGTATCGTCACAGGGGGAGCAATGTATGATGACTCTCATGGTTGATTTGATTTTTCTGGTTATATGTATTTCTGACAGAGCATCTGATATGAAGAAGGTAGGTACAGGAAGTACAAGTTCAGGGGGAGATGAAGGAATGTGAAAAATTTCTATGCTTCACTTTCCATACGCGGGTTCGATGAACACAAGTCGCGTATACACGCGAGTTCCAGCAGACACAGTCGCGTATGCATTGATGATAAGAGAATTTATATGATAGCTGAAGATCTGGAGCAGAGGTTCAGGGGGAGCATCAGTCTGACTGTTAATAACTGTATTATTGACTCAGTATCAGCTTAGTTTCTCAGTTCTAAATTATGATGATATGATACTTGGTTTCTTATGTTGAAGATTATGGATGAGTCCTGTTTGCTTTTTGATGAAGAGTATTCGTTGCTGAGATGAAAGTCTTATAATTCGGAGATAAGGACAGTTCCTGCAGAGATTGTTGTTGATGACTTGCTGATGAACGTATTCAGGTTGCACAAGTTAAGGACGAGCACTGGTTCAGGGGGAGCAGCAGGTTGAATACTAATGATTGCATTGTTGGCAATATGACTGCTTATTCTTTGGTTTTTGTGATACTCATGCTCAAATGATGATGACCTAGTACATGGTTTATTATGATGAGATTTTACACCCTGGTTGCTGATAAGGATCTTTTGTGCTCACACATGGATGAGTTGGATGTCGTTTGATTCAGAAATAAGAATAGATCATCAGAGTTTGTTACTATGGTTGAGATCTTTTGCCTAGATATGTTACTTCATGTTAAATCTTGAAGATCTTGATGATATTGGACCACATGGATGATTGCTTGACACATATTTGAAGATGTTGTTCTGATATGATGATCTCTCTTGGAAAGATTGTATTGATGCTGCAAAGAATCTGAAGGCTTGGTTACTAATGACCTTATGCTACAACCGTTGGATGACGCTTGAAGACTCAACTACACTGTTCTATCTATCTGTAGTCCAGGGAAGCATTCAAATATCTCAGAAAGAAGCTGAACACTGTCTTTTTCTCACAGAGGATCAGATCTGGTTAAAATATAGAAGATGTTATTGGATACGCAGGTTTCCTGAAACACAGTCGCGTATATACGCGAGTTTATGCACAGAAAACCGCGTATGTCTGATTGCTGACAATTTCTGTTTGGGGTCAGCTCTCTTCAGCACAGCTGCAGTGCTGTTTGGTATCTCTGGTGGTGTTCCAGTTCTCATAATTCTATTTCTATATTTTTTTTTTTTTTTTTTTTTTTTTTTAAATACATGAGTGTGTGTGTGTGTGTACACACACACATATGTTTTATTAAAGATGCTTTGATGATTTGTTGGTAAAAATGTTCGTGATGCACAACCAAGGGGGAGTTTTAGTCATATGGTACATGCTTGATACGTATCTGTGGGGAGCATTAGTTTTTATTTATATAATGCAATATTGGCATTATGATTGGTTCCAAATATGTTCTCTTTCTTGACGACTTTCCGTGTTGGTCATAAATGGTCATATTTGTAATTTTATGAAAAGGTCTCTGTTGAGACCCATAATGTAAAATTGTAATATCTTACCATGTAAGGACTTGTCAAAAATTTGTAAACCCACTTGGTTGGGTAGCTGAGTCAAATTTTGTAAACCCACTTGGTTGGGTAGCTGAGTTGAAATGTGTAAACCCACTTGGTTGGGTACTTGAATCTCATATGTAAATCCACTTGGTTGGATAGTTGATGTAAGTATGAGTCTTTGGTGATAGGAAGTTCATAGAGTCATGTACTTCATTGAAAAATATGTTTTAAGATTCAGCATGAACTCAAGGGGAGCTTGGTCACTTTAGTATACATCAGATCTGCAAAACGCTTCTTCTACATGAGGAGAAAAGAGGGAGAGTGTGTTGGTTTTGAACTGCCCTTTGCCCTTGATGTCAAAGGGGGAGAGTGACATGGTGTTTGAATGAAGAGAAAGAATGGTGTCAAAGAATGGGGAGAGTGACATGGTGTCATTGTATTCTTAATGTACCTATCTGTTGTGGTGATCAAACACCACATGGTGTTTGAATGAAGAGAAAGAATGGTGTCAAAGAATGGGGAGAGTGACATGGTGTCATTGTATTCTTAATGTACCTATCTGTTGTGGTGATCAAACACCACATGGTGTTTGAATGAAGAGAAAGAATGGTGTCAAAGAAAGTAACATGGTGTCATTGTATTCTTAATGTACCTATCTGTTGTGGTAACCAAACACCATCATGGTTGCCATCAAGTCCAAAGGGGGAGATTGTTGGCAATATGATGCAGAGTGTTGTCCTTGATGGCAACCCACTTAATGAAGATGAAGACATGAGATTGTTGGCATGTGTTGTCCTTGATGGCAATCCACCCGATGAAGTTATTCTTGACTTGATGGACTTGGTAAATGATGTAAATCTGATGTGATATGATGTTTGTTGACAATATGATGTAGAGATCTGTTCTTGAATGACAACCCACCAGATGAAGATGATGGCAACTTACTTGATGAAGTTGTGCTTGATAGAATATGTCTTGATGAAGTTGTTTAAAGATGAAAATCCGATGTATCTACAGAGAGTACAGAAGGTAATGAAGAAAGGAATTCAATATGTGCTAGATCTATGATGAAAAGAGTATGTCTCAAGGCATACGCGGATTTGCCTAGGAGAAGTCGCGTATGCACGCGGTAAATTATGTGCCAAGTCGCGTATGGGCAAAAGCGCTCATAAAGTGCAAAACCAGGGGTAACCACCATGGTATTGACCCATTGTATTGGGTAATGATTTTTCTAAATGACCCTGTCCAGGAATACCATCGGAAGTAATATAGTTTTGGGCTCATGGTATTGAAAAAAGGTAAACCTATATCAAGAGAAGAAATTCATTGTGCAAATCATGAGTGTGGGGGCAAGATGTCTCTAGGCTTGAATGAATACTTTCCGTGAAGTATGAAGTATATCTGAATGGAAAGGGTTATAGTTGAATGATAGATCTGAATGCATGAGGCACCAATGAAGAAAATGATGAAGAAGGGGATCTAGATCTGAAATGTATTTGTATCTACTAGATCTATTTATGGAGTGATTAGATCTGTGATGAGGTGAACATCTGTTTGAAGTAAAGGGTTGAATCTGAACTGAATATTTGATCTGAAGAAGTATGCAGCTCTGTAATGGTTGAAGATCCATACGCTAGTTCGCCGCAGAGGAAGCACGTATATATGCGGATTTGCTGAAGAAAAAGCGCGTATGCGCAGTGAAGTTTATGTGCAGATGTATACGCAGGTTTATGTGGACAGAAGCGCGTATATACGCGACATCAGTGAAAGAAAAGCGCGTATGCAAACCAGGGTTTGCTGAAGTATGGGGTATGAAATATCTGATCTGATCTGCTGTGTTATAGCTATCTGTTGTTGATGTTTGACTGTGCTTAAATGTATGGAGAGGGTCCAATCTGAAAATATGATGAAACGTGGCCTACAAGTTGTGTTCTATTGAAGTTGTTGGATCCAAAGGTGAAAAGTTTGAAAATCGATGAACGTGGTCTGCAGAGGTGCCGAGGGTTGTAGCCTTTAGTCGTGGGTCGTAGCTCCTTCCGTGAGGTCGGTAAACGAGAGCAGGGGGTCGTAGCTCCCTTCCAGGTGAGGCTGGTAAACGAGATCGTGGGGTCGTAGCTCCCTTCCAGGAGAGGCTGGTAAACGAGTCAGGGGGTTGGAGCTCCCTTCCAGGAGAGGCTGGTAAACGAGCGCAGGTGGGTGCCTGCGTGCTGGTAGGAGTCTGCACCAGCACTTATGTTGTAAGATGTTTTCTCTATAATAAAATATTGAAGGCTGAGCAACTGCAGCAGTGGTTTTCTCCCGACTTGGGTTTCCACCTAAAAATCCTGGTGTTCATGTGTGATGCTTTGTGTGATGGTTTATTCTATTCTTACTGCACATGTTTATTGTTTATTAAACATATGATGAATGAATGATGGAATGATATAAGTGAAGAATTAATGACATAATTAGATCTCTGTGTATACGCGAGTTTCATAAAGGGTATCCGCGTATATACACGAGTCTATATCAGGAAAGTAGCGTATGGGTTTTAGAAGCAAGAAAAAGTAAAAAGTTTTGAATATGCAGTAAATACTGATTCACCCCCCCCTCTCAGTATTTTTCCCAACACAGCAGAACAATATATGGGAGGGGGTTGAGCTCTTCCTGCAGACGTGTCTGAAGCTGCTATGAAACCCGCGGGCTATAGAGAACCTCCAAGCACTAATGAATACCTACGCAGCTCAACCCGATTTGATTCCCGATATCAAGGATGTACACAAACTATACATCTATAAGAAACGCACCAGAAGAGAAATGCGGTTGACTGTGAAGATTAGTGACTACGAAATGGATCAAGTTATCTTAGATCTTGGATCAGATATGAACGGATTACCAAAGCAAACATGGCAAGGAATGGGAGAACCTAAATTGGAATGGTCCACCATCTAGCTGCGCATGGCGAATCAACAGAATATCATCTCTCTGGGAAGGTTGCCAAAATTCATGGTAGATATCACAGGAGTAAAAGTCCTAGCTGACTTTGAAGCCATAGAAATTATGGAGGATGCAGATCCTTACCCTGCACTCCTAGGACTAGACTAGGCTATAAACATGGGGGGGGGTCATCAATCTCGAAAAGCACAACATGGTATTTGAGAACAACGGTACGCGCGTAATAGTACCACTAGATCCAGCAGAACGTGCGCAATATACAGAGCCAGCCTACGAGGAGGAGGAAATAGATCACATTTACAAATTGACCACGCAGGATGAAGATTGGCTTAACCCCATGGCCAAAGGAGTGCTCTGCTGGGAAAAGGACAATTAATGTTTCTCTGACTCTGATGAGGAACTGGAAAACTGGCAAGGACGGTTGCACGAGGTTTCGTTGCTATGATGTCTTCAGACCACCAGGACTTTGCACCACATCTCTACCAAGGTAAGAGACCTACCGTACCATAATAGCGCAGGTAATACTATGAAGTTTTTTGAAGCCAAAATTCCCAAGGAACGCAGGCTAGGGGCACTGCTGCTAACCCTGTGCGAAGCACCTGTGCGTTGGTGGGGTATGCGGGGGCCGGTATTCCTCACTTGGGAGAATGTCAGAGTAGGATGATCCTGTACTTAGGGACCCCAACTGACAAATGAACCCTGAGGTCAGTAGACCCATGTGGATACTTGCTGACATGAAAAATTAAAGGGTGCGATATGACCCCACCCGAACAGATTACCAATGACCTAGGCTGGTGTTCGACTACGGAACTGCACCAACCCACACGCAATTGGGAGAAGTTTCGAACACTTCAGGTGACCGATGGCACACAAACGCTTGACACAGCCCTACTATACTGGGACGTCCTAGCCAAAGGAGAATCGCATCGATCGAGAAGTTTGGTAGCCAAATTGATGAACTGGTACCTGAACTGTGTTACAAAACACCTGGCATCGACCTTAATTCAGGGTACGCGAACAACATGCAGGCATCATTCAAGGTCTGACGATCCATGGGAGAATCCTCTAGTACAAATAACAACCATCAGCCCACCCCACGTTGATAATAAAGGAACCTTACAGTTACGCAAGAGGGGCGTCATACCATCAATGCGGCCATTTATGGTAAGTTTGATATGAATGATCGATGGTAAGTTTCACGTATGGGGTACTACGCCATTAAATAGCTCCAGAAAATGTGCAGTTAACAGGATAACTTCGCAACAAGCTACATATTATCTCTACACCATGCCCCTATTATCTGCCTACTGGCTTACTAGGATCATTGACATTTTCTGGGACGCCCTTCCTTTTGTTGCTATGGCAGTCCCTAACCCGCTGAATGCTTCGGTCCCTATCTATTCATCACCCGCAGACATTATATTGAGAGGGCTTTGGAATGCCAAGTTTGATCAAATGATTGGGCATTGGCCTCCTGCATAAGGAATTGCCTATGAACCACGCACGGAGAGGCACCATAGCTACGCAATAGGAGTACCTGACCTTCGCACCCTGGGGACGACCGCGGGACCCAGCCAAATGGCCTCGAATGATATAGCAGAGGAGGGTACGTTAGTATCCTGGTCCCCCACCAATACTGTCACAATCAGGTCATGACTAGTCCTGCGCTAGGAAGGAACACTGAGATATAGGGATATGTTGCAACTTCTCCGCAGTCCCGAATTACCGACTAGAAAAAGCCATATTTGTTCGCTCCCACGCACTGCCCTAGTTAACAATAATGCTCCAACCATTGCGGACATCCAAATAGATTTGGAAAGCTATCCCACAAAGTGTTACAAGGACTATACACCACAATGTTACCAGAGGTTCGCCACCGTGACCAGACTACGTGACAACAGTGTGAAATACCTCCAGAAGTTCGGGCACAGCGGATTGCATTGATCACAGAAGCAACAAATATTACTCAGGAGAAACTCACGTGGGGCATGCAATTGGTCCAAGCAGCTACGCAGCTCTAGACAATGGTCTGGTACCATCCTATGCTTCAGTGTATACAGGACAACTTACGGTAGGCGGAAGCTGCTCTCGATCGGCTCAAATCCCCCTTGGCCTTAAGAATTTCTGCGTAGCATCTGGCCGCCATGGACATGATTGTGAATCTTCATCGCGCCAAGCTTGTTGTCAGGAAACGGTTGAAACCATGGGGCGACACTGCCCTCCAGATCTCCCAGGATGCTCATACCGCCGTTGCGCACCTCCACCGGATGTTAGAATAGGTTATCACGGCTCCAGACGGCCCTGCATCCCTGACACTTGTCAATATTGCACAGCGAGCTATTGTCCAAAGTCAGGAAGTGCTCCCTCTACTCTCCCGCGCTCTTGATACCCTGCGTGCGCAAATCAAGGCCGCATCACCGCAGTGACTCGGGACGAGTCACAAGATTGTGTTGGGGGAATGTTGGAATAGGGTCTTCTACAAGCTACGAAACTGGTCCATTTGGAATACTTTTGATTAAATTTAGTTTAGCGCAGGGGTTTTGGGGCAGGTCAAAGCCTCGAAAACACTGTAATGGGTAAAAGGGTAAACCAAGGGTCCGAAAACCACGGTTTGCGGACCATAGGAAATTCTAGTGTTATAGGTCAATTTGGGCACCATTCCCAATGACCTGGTTAACTGGGCATCATCTCCAAGACTGATGATCAAAGGGTCTATCATTTCCTATCATCTCAGTTGCTATATTCCCTAAGACAGGAAACAACATGAATCAAACAATGACTTTCATCAAAGCAAGGCTTTTCCATGGTTTGAAGCTTATTATTAAACATGTGGGAGCTCACCAACGCAGGCTATAAGGGGCCTAAGTGCGTTTCGCATGCAGGTAGCCTTATTCAAGGTTGCTCTGCAAAGGACTTCCCGACATTCAAAGGTGTGTTGGTCACATTGGGAGAAATTCTCATTGTTTTGGAATCTCCACTTGGCCAGTGTCTTCTAGAAGGGTTCACATGTGTCATGCTTCGGATCAAAGTGTCCATTTGACATATACATGAATGGAAACATGTCTTGCCTATTTTTGGAATGCAATTTATTGCAAAACAACCTACAGTTCATCTATAAATTGAACACAGATCTAAGTGTTCAAAGAGGAATAATTTGAGTAGAGAAATGCTAGAGAATTTTCAATGGAGAGTTTGATTTGTGGAGCTACTGCTGGAGAGACTTATGCTGTGATGAGACTTGGGAACTTTGCTGGAAGGTCACGAAAAATCAGTCACTAGGTTGTAACCTCTCTTTCTATCATCAATAAAGAGTACTTCTTGTTTTTCCCTACATGCATCTATGTTTACTTTTATTTTCCATATTGTAAGATCTTGGTTGATGAATGTAGTTTATGCTTAACTGATTTAGCTAACTAGCTTGAATAGATATCTATATTATTGCATCTTCTGTTGTTTCAGTGTTCTTCTTGCTTGAAGCATTCAGCTATTTGAAATCGCTTGAATTTGAAGCTGTAGTGGAAGCGACATAAAGGAGCCATTTGGAAGCGACTGAAAAAAGTAACCATCCAATCCTCTCTGTGTATATGTTCTGAGTTAGGAAAAAGGGTAGTGCAGTCTTTCACATGTTTTTTTAGACTAGACACTGGTCTAGGGAAGCGTAGTTTATCTATATATTAAAATTTTGGCCCAACATCTAGGCTAGATTATTATAAATAGAGGAACATTTTGTATTGTAAGGTAGAGAAGAATGATGAGCTATTGATGTGAATTGTGGTTTAAGCTATCTATTTGGGTTTTTGGGGAAAGGACTCTTGTTGGCTGTGTGCGTGGAGATTCAAGTCCAGCTGTGTGTGGACACTACTGCTGTGTGTGCAATGTTAGCCATCAGTAAATTTTGTTACAGCAAATGATGGCTAAAAAAACGTCTTTAGTCTTCAACAAACAAATTTCCTGCAAAATTGTGACTTCTTGAAGCCTCTTTGTGTTCCTTATCCAAAAGTATTCATTCCACTAATACCTTCTCTCCAAAACCTTCAAAATCCTGCTGCTACAAAGAAAAAATTGTTTTTTAGGCCACTTACCCATCTTTTCACCTTCACAAATCCTTCTACAAAAAACCCCTTCATTTCATCTATTTTTCCTCATTTCACCCTTTACTTCCTAAAAATCCCCTTTTTAAACCATATAATCTCCTTTAAAATTGGTTTAAAAGCCCCCTTTTCATCCTACCGGAACCTCAAAAAGGATTAAAAAACCCATAAAAACCATAAAAAACCTTTGAAAAATCTGTTCCACTCCTTTTAGGCCTTAAGCCCCTTTGGCCCAAGCCCTGAGCCCCTCTTTTCCACATAATATTATGCCCGCGACCAGGTGCTAGCCCCCATCGCGCATCGCGCATCGGCATTTCCACTTTCTTCTTCCCCCTTACCTATTTTCCCCCGTCGATGTGATCCCGACCATCGCCATCGGCATATCTAATTTTTATTTCCCCGCACCTTTTTCCTCCAACGCACTGATCTCCCGAGGGCTTAAATCCCCAGCCTTTCTTTCCTTGGCTCCCGGTCCCTTTCTCCTCCACAATACCATGCCCCAGCACCAAGCCGTTAGCCCCATCACATTGGGAAAACACGTTTTCTCTTCATTTCATTTTCTTTTTCCTCCGCCGACGATTCAAACCCCGATTTTATCTGCACCGTTGATCTATCAAGATCAACGGTCGTCAATTCTCCATCGCAACCGCACTTCTACCTTATCCCTTGCCTTCTTCCCTTACCATTTTCCCCCGCTCTCCTTGCAAAACACGTTTTTCTTTATATTTTCCTCCGCACTATATTTTTCCCTTGGGAAATCTTGACCATCGATCTCATCGATCTGACAGTCATCACACCTCCCCTCTCGTAATTCGATCACCCGACCGTCCCTTCCCATGCATCCGCACATACGCATCTCCACCGTTGATTCATATGATCTAACGGTTCCCATTTAAACCCAATCAAACAACCCATCGCACATACCCCTGCTACACGAAAAAAAAGGTTACGTCGCCAGTGGCCCCACTGCCTTGTCCACTGCACAACTTCCAACGTTTCACACTCATTCAGGACCGTTGATCTTTGGCTTGAAGATCTAACGGTCCCGAACTTTTTTTGCGTTCAAATCTCTAATCAAACCAATCGCGCATTTTCTACGCAAAATCAACAATATTAGGAGGACACGCGTTGCCCGACGGATGATATCGCATTCATTCAGGCATAAACCACTTACCACCAGTTTCGTGCGCGAAAACCATTCGTGGTTTTCGCAAAACAACCCGTCCACCAGTTTCACGCTAAATTCAATAATAAACCCTGTCTTCGTAGGTTTTTTCCACAGAACCTCCTCCGCCTGCATTTCACCTCCTCTGCATTGCTCCTCCGCCAAACCCTCCAAAGTATTTTTTATCCACGGTTCATAGGTTTTTATAATAATTTGTGTCTTGTTGCAGGTTTAATGGTGTTTTCATAGTATAAATTCATCCCACAGTCCAATAAAGGGACAAGGCAAAGGGTGACAATCCTTAGGACTTGATCAAAGGAGAAAAAAGGGAATTAAAGGGTAGAATTCCATGTGTTAATCAGTGTTTCATGGACATCGGTTAAACATTCAAAACCCCCAGCGCAGCAGCAAAATCACCTGTCAGCAAATGATAAAGTTAATGAAGATCATAGAAAGGATTAAAGTGCAAAGTTTAAAGATCAAAAGGCTTAATCCGAAGATAAAAGGATAAGGCACAGTTTGAAGACAGAATTAGTTTTAAAAAGCTAAAATAGTAAGTAAAGGACAAAATCCTGAAAGATGATAAATAAGGCTTAAAGCTATATCAAAGGTCCAAATCAGTGTTTAAAGGGCATAATGAAACAGATCAGCAGAAGACCGCCTCCAAATGCCACATCAACCAGGAAATTAATCCTCAGAAATGCCACCTATAGACTTATTTCCTTAAAA
Source organism: Pinus albicaulis (assembly GCA_034641835.2). Classification (NCBI taxonomy): domain Eukaryota; kingdom Viridiplantae; phylum Streptophyta; class Pinopsida; order Pinales; family Pinaceae; genus Pinus; species Pinus albicaulis. Next base: position 1,507,883,051 of record CM076582.1, on the reverse strand, counting down.
GAATACACAATTAATGTAAAACCAGAGATATTTTACCAAAGACAGCTCAGAAGTAATTTCCAGCCTACCAAAAGCCTCCAAATTCAACAAAAGTGACTGAATTTAATGAAACTTAATTTAAAAATCAATTAACAGAGCCAAAAATCTAAAAATCTTCTCCATTGTGCCTCTCAAAGGCCGAGAAGCAGTTACTCTGTATTAATTGAACAAATAACTCTTCCTTTCATCCCACCCCCTCAATTCATCTATAAATATCATAAGAGGAGCTCATTGTAAAGGTGGGGATTTGAATACTTATCAAGTGTAAATAGTTGTTGAGGTTGCTGAAGCTCTATTAGTTATTGAAGAAAGATAGGCTAAGATGAGAATTTTGAAGCTGTAAAGACCTAATGGACTTGAAGATTGTAACTAGTTTGAAAATCAAATATACAAGCTGATTTATGGGATCCTGGTCTATGTCAATGGTGATGTGTTTCTTACCGTAATTGTTATTTTACTTAGGTTTTCATACTGTCCACTATTCTCTGATAAAGAACAACAAATATAGATTAGGATTTACTTTAAAGTACCCTATTTCTCACTTATAAATCTTTATATTTATGTTTTCTTCTAATTGTGTTTTGAGGATAATTCAATAGATTATAACCAGTGAAGTGTTGGTAAGCCCATGTTTCCTGATTATAACTTGAGATATTGTCTTTGAAATTTTCCTTAAGAGTATGCTAAAATCAAGCTAGATTCAAAGTTCTTACCTAATCTTAGGCTACTTTTTTATGTTCATCTTGAATGTTTTCCTTTGAATATGCTGAAAGTAAACTAGGTTAAAATTCCTTATTTAATCTTAAGCTATTCTTTGTTTTAAGTGTTTTTCTTTAAGAATATGCTAAAAGCAGGCTGAGTTAAAAGTCTTTACTTGATCTTAGGCTATTCTTTGTTTTTCCTTGAGAGTATGCTAAAAGCAGGCTAGATTAAAAGTTCTTACCTGATCTTAAGTTGCCCTTTATTTTTCTCATATGTTTGTTTCTTTCATCACACTCCTTGATGTTTCATACGATAACTCAATCTAAAAGGATCCTTTGATATAGATGACTTGCCCCATAGACCATTCTTTAAACTTGTTGTGCAATTAAATTCTTTTGTGACTCCATAGCCCAATGGATTGATACTGTTTCTCACTTATACTATCATCTGAAACATTCTTTCAACCTGCTCACACCTTCACCCTTCAGAAGAATTCCTTCATTTTGATGATATCCATCCCAACCAAACAAACAAAACCCTTGTAATTCATAACTATCCTAATATCATATCATAAGCCTTAAAGAAATATCTTTGAAAACACTTATATAGAGAGATCCCTCTCTGAATCCAAGAGGGCTAGATCCTAGTATTCCAAAGTGGTTTTGATGTAGGCTCTGCAGCGTTTGTTCTTGCCAATCTTGAAAACTACGAAGACCTAACATAGTGGCGACCATACTGGGGATCAATATTGACTAATAGATAACTTCACAACTCAATGAACCCCTATTCCTAAATGAACCAAGTGTCACCAAGAACAATTATTATTTATTGTTGATGGTGAACAACAACCAAGCCTTGAAAACAAGTAAAAATCTTTCACCTAGTGACTCCATTGGTATTCAGTAGCCCTGATAACCCCTTTGGTTTTTCCTAAGACTCTACTGGGGAATCTCTGAGTGAATTACATCTTGTACATCCTTACGACCTCTGAATACCTAGAATATTTTAGATTGGTATTTAAATAAATCATGGTGGTGTACCATGAAACATTTTACCTTCAAAAACCTAAAAATTTCCACCTGGCGACTGCACAAATCCCAAAATACCAAATGACTCCACTGGTAGAAGACTCTGAACTGGTTGACAAGATACAGTGACCTCTTTCCTGATTTACAAACATGGATCCAAGGATACAAATTAGATACTCTCCAATGAGTAGAGATCATATCCCTGGGTTCCCACATAAGATGCCCCAGGTGTGTTGGGATGATAACCTTCCTATTTTTCAAGGTGAAAATTTTGATGATCCTTTGTTACATCTCATCAAATTTTACATACATGTATGGAAGGTAAAGACTAAATGGCATGAAGACTGCCTTATGAAAATGTTCATGTTAACATCAGAAGGAAAGTCAAGGGATTGTTATGAATGGTTAGAACCTAAGAGCTCGTTTTCTTTAAGAGACATGCACCAAGTATTTTATGAAGAATATAAGGAAAACCCTTCATCTTTATCATGGACTGCAAACTTTTGTGATCAATCTCAAAACATCATACAATACCTGTTAGATATTGATGAGGATTTGGTTAATATGCATCCTGAAGATATATTAACAACCATTCAAGAATTTCATAGGAATTCTAGCCATCTCAAGAAACTAGATGAATCAATTGAGGAAGAAATCAATCAAGGAATAAAGGACATTCCTCAAGATATCCCTGCTAGCATAAATAATGATTCATTATCCCTTCTAGATGAGGCTAATTTAAATATTGATGATCAAGAGCAGCCCATGTTTTTTCTAGATCAAAGACAAACTCAACCACTACAAGACCTATACAATGAGCAAGACATGTATGATGATCAAGACTTTATATAAGATGATGAGGAAGGTTGTCAAGAAATTCCTGATTGTCTACCTATAACTTATGTTTTACTATTAAGAGATCTTTATGAACAAAATGCAAATACTAATAGCGAGCAGTGCTTTGAAGAAACAAGTAGCCACTTAGAAAACGCAAAATCTTATATGAAAGGAGAACCAGCACATATAGGGACTCTCCCTCTATGTTACAACTCATTTCATATTATACAAGAAGAGTGGCATCCTGATAATATAGAAGAAAAAACCCATAAACCCTGCATTCAAAGTGAGTATCATAACAATCATGAGGGGTTGTTTGAAACAAAAGTAGATCAGGAAACAGTTGAGGATCCTCAAGGTTTCCCTGCAAGCACAAGTAAAGATCCCTTAGAAGAGGCTCAAGAAGACATCCAGCCTCAAAATCAGTTAACACAAGAGAAAGAGGATTGCTTTATTTATGTTTATGCTGAAAGAGAAATCTCTCCTTTGACAGAAGAAGAAATTGATCAAATACTAAACAAGTAGCTAGCCTCCAAACCTTCAGTTGCACAAGATAATCATAAACATGGTGCCTATCCTATAGAACAACAAAATGGCACTCGAGATAGAGAGGATAGTAGCGAAATTAATGATAAATCTGAAACTAGTCCTCTATGGAGTATGAGTTTTGATGGGTCATGTAGTAAAACTAATCCAGGTGTGGGAATATGGCTTTACAATACAGAAAACAATCATTCTGAAGGGCATTCATATAAATTGAATTTTCAATGCACAAGTAGCATAGTAGAGTATGAGGCACTCCTTTTAGGGCTGCACTTATTGAAGAAATTAGGAGCCCAGAGGATAACAGTTCATGGGAATGCAGAATTGGTAATTAGGAAAGTGAATGAAGAATGCATGGTTAAGCATCCCAGACTTAGAGCCTACAAGGATGATGCCATGGATTTGTTAAAATCATTTGAAGAATTCCAACTTACCCTTGTTCCTAAAAACCAAAACATTTTTTCTCGTGGATTAGCCCTTGTTGCTAGTACATGTTTGATACCTTGGGAAAGCAAACAATATATGATTCAAGAAAAATTCAAACCAACTGTCCCAAACAATGAAAAGTACTGGCAAGTCTTTGGGGGAGAAAAACAAATGGAAGACTGTCCTACTGAGGATATATCATCTTTTCAAGAAGAACCTTCTCCCATTGCTGATATTAATTTGTCATCCAAAGAACCTGAATTTGCATCAAAAGCAATAATAGATTTAAAGAAAGAAGAAATTTCACTGCTTGCTGATTTGCAGGTGAAGGATGATGATGCTTCCAAGGAATATACTGAGGATGCAGTCCTCAAAGCTGAGGTCTTAGAGGCATACAATCTACCAATCATGGAGGGCCAAAAGGAAGAGATTTCTCATCTTTTCTTTGTTGATCCTATGGAAGAATGTGTGGATGTCATAACTGGCTCAAATTCCCAAGCATTGATCCTTTGCAAGAGCCAAATACATAAAAAAAATTCGCCTTCTATGATAGCCTTGGTTTTGAAGATTAATATTTAAAAAATATCATGGTTATATCTGACAAACAGTCAGATGTTCTACTCATTTTTGTTACCAATCAAAAGGCTACACTATTTCTGCCTGCTCAAAGAGATGAGCAAAGATCGGTCATGGAACCATCTGATTGACTGGACGTATTGGAAAAGAGAGTTTCTCTGCTAAACATGTGAATATTTCGGAGTTAGATTAGGTTATATAGGAAATAAAATAAGCTCAGCCTGTGAGCATTTAGTTAGTTTTTGTTTTCTACCTTTGAATTTGAGCAATTGAGAAAATACAAAAACAACAGAAAAAGAGAAAAAGAGGGCAGATATAAAAGAAGAAAGGTACAACCCCATACCAAAAAAAAGAAAGGAAAAAATATGAAAGTGTGCAAGCTTAAATTCCACTCCCAAAAAGAGCACTGCTATTTAGTCATATAGCCTAATCTTGACTAGATAGATTTCAATTTACTGCTGATAGGTTAGTGAAGATGATTTGCCAAACAGTTCAATCTCGGCTTGTCAATAGATTAAATTAGGATAGAAAGAAATTGCTCTAATCAGACCAAACTCTGAGCCAAAGAAAAACAAAAATAAAGGATTCAATACATTGAAAACCTGAGCCAAAGATAGAAGAAAATGGTTCAAACATGCTCAAAATATGAACCAAGAGAAAAGCAAAAGGATGACTCTAAAACATATCAAAATCTGAGTCATAAGAAAAATGAAGGATGTTTTAAATTTTCAGATCTTAAGCCTTCACGGTTTTGTTTTAAATTTTTTGCAAATAAAGTCTATGTGTAGCTTGTTCATACAGCCATAGACACCATAGCAAATCAGACAGCTTAATCCTAGTTTGGCTGGGTTTTAATTTTCTGTTTTATAATATAGAGAATAAAACCTGTTAGACAGCTTAATCTTGGCAGATAGTAGCTTAGGTAAAGAATTTATGAGTTCAACTGTTTAATCTGGATTCATGGAAGAAATAAGGGTAGATTTAGATTAGTTTCCTTCTTTCAATAAAATAATAAAATGTTGATGTCAAAAGGTTTACAAGTCCAAGTGCACCTTATTGAAGAAAAAATGTTAGGAAGTAGGTTGTGTAGGTAGAATGTTTGGGATAAAATCATTTTGTTGATACAAATACTAATGATATTTTTAAGCAACATGATAAAATAAGGAAGAGGTTTTCAAATTGCATCACAACATCAAGTCACTGGTCTACTTCCCAGAGATTTATCTCTGAAGTTCTTGACACCTCCAAGGAGTTGCCATCCCCAAGTGGAGCCACTGTTAGCCATCAGTAAATCTTGTTACAGCAAATGTCGATGGCTAAAAAAAAAGTCTTTAGTCTTCAAGAAACAAATTTCCTGCAAAATTTGTGACTTCTTGAAGCCTCTTTGTGTTCCTTATCCAAAAGGATTCATTTCATTAATATCTTCTCTCCAAAACCTTCAAAATCCTGCTGCTACAAAGAAAAAATTGTTTTTTAGGCCACTTCCCCATCTTTTCACCTTCACAAATTCTTCTGCAAAAAACCCCTTCATTTCATCTACTTTTCCTCATTTCACCCTTTACTTCCTCAAAATCCCCTTTTTAAACCATACAAGCCCCTTTAAAATTGGTTTAAAATCCCCCATTTCATCCTACCGGAACCTCAAAAGGGATTAAAAAACCCATAAAAACTACAAAAAACCTTTGAAAAATCGGTTCCACTCCTTTTAGGCCTTAAGCCTCTTCAGCTCAAGCCCCGAGCCCCTCTTTTCCGCATAAGATTATTCCCGCGACCAAGTGCTAGCCCCATCGCGCATCGCACATCAGTGTTTCCACTTTCCTCTTCCCCCTTACCTTTTTCCCCTGGTGATGCAATCCCATCGCATCGGCCATCGCCATCGGCATTCCAAATTTTTATTTCCCCACGACTTTTTCCTTCGATGCACCAATCTCCCGAGGGCTTAAATCCCCAGCCTTTCTTTCCTTGGCTTTCAATCCCTTGCTCCTCCACAGGACCATGCCCCAGCACCAAGCTTTTAGCCCCATCGCATTGGCAAAACACGTTTTCTCTTCATTTCATTTTCTTTTTCCTCCGCCGCGATTCAAACCCTGATTTTATCTATACCATTGATCTATCAAGATCAATGGTCATCAATTCTCCATCGCAACCACACTTCTACCTTATCCCCAGCCTTCTTCCCTTACCTTTTTCCCCCGCTCCCCTTGCAAAACGCGTTTTTCTTTATATTTTCCTCCGCAATATATTTTCCCTTGGGAAATCTTGATCGTCGATCTCATCGATGTGATGGTCATCACACCTCCCCTCTCATACTTCGATCACCCGACCGTCCCTTCTCATGCATCTGCAAAAACACATCTCCACCGTTGATTCATCTGATCTAACGGTTCCCATTTAAACCTGATCAAACAACCCATTGCACATACCCCCGCTATGCGACAAAAAAGGTTACGTCACCACTGGCCCCATCGCCTCATCCACCGTGCAACTTCCAAAATTTCGCGCTCATTCAAGACCATTGATCTTCGGCCCGAAGATCTAACGGTCCCGAACCTGTTTTGCGTTCAAATCTCCAATCAAACCAATCGCACATTTTCTATGCGAAATCGGCGGTATTGGGAGGACACGCGTCGCCCGACAGACGATATTGCATTCATTCAGGCGTAAACCACTTACCACCAGTTGCGTGTGCAAAAACCATTCGTGGTTTTTGCAAAACCACCCATCCACCAGTTTCGCGCCAAATTCAATGATAAACCCTGTCTTCACAGGTTTTTTTCCACAGAACCTCCTCCACCTGCATTTCACCTCCTCTACATTGCTCCTCTGCCTCCGCCAAACCCTCCAAAGCAGTTTTTATCCACAGTTCGCAGGTTTTTATAATAATTTGTGTCTTGTTGTAGGTTTAATGGTGGTTTCATAGTATAAAGTCGTCCCACAGTCCAATAAAGGGACAAGGCCGAGGGTGAAAATCCTCAAGGCCTGATCAAAGGAAAAAAAGGGACTTAAAGGGTCAAATTCCATGCGTTAATTAGTGCTTCATGGACATTGGTTAAACAACCAAAACCCCCAGCGCAGCAGTAAAAGCACCTGCCAGCGAATGATAAAGTTAATGAAGATCAGAGAAAGGATTAAAGTGCAAAGTTTAAAGATCAAAAGGCTTAATCCGAAGATAAAGGGATAAAGCACAGTTTGAAGACAGAATTAGTTTTAAAAAGCTAAAACAGTCAGTAAAGGATAAAAGCCCGAAAGATGATAAAGAAGGCCTTAAATCTATATCAAAGGTCCAAATCAGTGTTTAAAGGGCATAATGAAACATATCAGCAGAATGCTGCCTCCAAATGCCACATCAGCAAGGCAATTAATCCTCAGAAATGCCACCTATAGACTTATTTCCTCAAAAGAATATACAGTTAATGTACAGTCAGAGATATTTTTCCAAAGATAGGTCAGAAGTAATTTCTAGCCTACCAAAAGCCTCCAAAGTCAACAAAAGTGACTGAATTTAATGAAACTTAATGTAAATATCAATTAACAGAGCCAAAAATCTGAAAATCTTTTCCATTGTGCCTCTCAAAGGCCGAGAAGCAATTACTCTGTGTTAATTGAACAAATAACTCTTCCTTTCATCCCACCTCCTCAATTCATCTATAAATATCATAAGAGGAGCTCATTGAAAAGGTGGGGTTTTGAATACTTATCAAGTGTAAATATTTGTTGAGGTGTCTGAAGCTCTGTTAGTTATTGAAGAAAGATAGGCAGAGATGAGAAGTTTGAAGTTATAAAGACCTACTGGACTTGAAGATTGTAACTAGTTTGAACATCAAATATACAAGTTGATTTATGGGATCCTGGTCTATGTCAATGGTGATGTGTTTCTTACTATAATTGTTATTTTACTTAGGTTTTCATATTGTCCACTATTCTTTAATAACGAATAGCAAATATAGATTAGGATTTACTGTAAAGTACCCTATTTCTCACTGATAAATCTTTATCTTTATGTTTTCTTCTAATTGTGTTTTGAGGATAATTCAATAGAGTATAACCAGTGAAGTGTTGGTAAGCCCATGTTTCCTGAGTATAACTTGAGATATTGTCTTTGAAATTTTCCTTAAGAGTATGCTAAAAACATGCTAGATTCAAAGTTCTTACCTGATCTTAGGCTACTTTTTTATGTTCATCTTGAATGTTTTCCTTTGAATATGCTGAAAGAAAAATAGGTTAAAAGTCCTTATTTGATCTTAAGCTATTATTTGTTTTAACTGTTTTCCTTTAAGAATATGTTGAAAGCAGGCTAAGTTAAAATTATTTACTTGATCTTAGGCTATTCTTTGTTTTTCCTTGAGAGTATGCTGAAATCGGGCTAGATTAAAAGTTCTTACCTAATCTTAAGCTGCCCTTTGTTTTTCTCATATGTTTGTTTCTTTCATCACACTCCTTGATGTTTCATACCATAAATCAATCTAAAAAGATACTTTGATATAGATGACTTGCCCCATATACCATTCTTGAAACTTTTTGTGCAATTAAATCCTTTTGTGACTCCATAGCCCAATGGATTGATACTGTTTCTCACTTATACTATCAGTTGAACCATTCTTTCAACCTTCTCACACCTTCACCCTTCAGAAGACTTCCTTCATTTTGATGATATCCATCCCAACCAAACAAACAAAACCCTTGTACTTCATAACTAGCCTAATATCATATCATAAGCCTTAAAGAAATATCTTTGAAAACACTTATATAGATATATCCCTCTCTGAATCCAGGAGGGCTAAATCCTAGGATTCCAAAGTGGTTTTGATGTAGGCTCTGCAGCATTTGTTCTTGCCAATCTTGCAAACTACGGAGACCTAACACGCAGGTTGGGAAGGCAATTGTAAGGAATAATTTATGAATGAATGAATAAGAAAGGTTGATAGAGAACTAAATCTGTGAGTACGCTTTATGCGAATTGATGGTAATTACTGCATTGTGCATTTTCTATCTTTAAGATGCGAAGATCTGTGTAAGTGTGTTTCTGTATCTGGATCTATTCTGTTATGTTTATGTAATGTTGTGCTACTGTCATAAAAGCATATAATTATAGATCTAGCGCACGTGGATGCGAATAGAGACCTAATTGACCCTGCTCAAAACAAGGTAATCTGGGAATTACAGGGCCTAGCGCAGCTCTGCTTTCCTTACCTATCCTTTCTCAGGGTGTGGAAACCTAGTTCCAGCACCCACCCATACTACTTCGGGTGAGACTTTGACCTCCGCAAACAGGTCACTACCGAAAGGGCCAGTAGTATAGGGGTTTGTTGGCAAACCTTGCACACCGAACCTAGGTCAGGACCCCTCAAGCCAAAAGTGGCCCTTGTCATGGTATTCTAGAGACAAAAAAAGGATCTACTGGATGTGGGGCTATTTCTTCTTGGAAGACAGCTTTAAGACCTGGTATAGAAGGAAATTTCTTTGTTTCATGATTTTATATACATATGACACGGGTCTCTATGACTTTCAAATCAAGAGGGCATTCTCTTAAGGCATGTTTCTTTCTGCACTTAGGAAAGAAGATAGATAAGGCATCACTTTTAGCTCTTTGCTTGTATTGTAATTTTAAGGTGTCTATTTTTTCACTAAGACTACCTAAAATATTTGTTTTGAATTCATGAAGAAAATTTCCTATTTCTTCCCTACTTATTGTTCCAGGTGCAGATTTATTCACTCTAGAGAGAACAGGATCTCTTGTATTTTTTCCAATTCTTGATTTCCCTCTTGAGAGATGTATGCATAATTCAGAGATATCAGGTAATGGAAATTGAGAAATGTCTCCTTTTCCCATAATATTAATAATATCTATCCATTCATCTCTAATGGATTTCAACAGCGAAGATTTTAGAGTATCTTGATCCAAGTTTTCCATTTTAGCTATTTTTAAGTAGTAACTGAATCTCTTAATTAGGTCCTTTAAGTTTTCATCCTATGTTTGCATCATCTTAAAAACTTCATCTTTCCGACTATGAGGTATGCAATAATCCTCGTATTTTTGCAAGAATGCACTCTTCATCTCCTCCCATGTCCTAATAGAATGTGATATTAAGCCCATGAACCATTTTAATGTTGCACCCTTAAGTGTTGCAGGAAACAATTTGATTTTTGAGAATCTTGTAAGTAGTCATAAGATGGACATAAAACCTAAAATTCAAATACAAATGTTTCAAGATCTTCATTTCTTAGTCCATGAAAATTGGGAAGGATGGAAGGTGAGATATTCTTCATTGTAGCAGTTGTATCTTCATCATAGATAGGAAATCCAACAGGGTATTCTCTATTATCATCTCTATTATATTCTCCTCTTCCTCTTCCTCTACCTCCTCCTTCATCTCTCCCACCTCTATTTCCTCCACCTCTTATTCCTCCTCCTATCCTTAGGTTTTATCCATTCAAATTATGTACTCATCCTTCTCCTTCTCCAGCCATTGTAGATTCCTCATAACTAATATAGGGTTGTATTCTTGGGGTTATTTGTTCTTCTTCTGCCTCTTCTATCAATGGTATATTGAAGAAGATTTCTTCCTCCTCTTCACTAGGGATTTCTAGCTCTTGAGATAATATTTGTTCCCCTGTGGAGGTTAAAAATACTACTCCTTTTGTTGGATATCTAGGATCTTCTTCTTCTATGACTGCTTCAGTTGATGAATTTGGAGAGTCTCTAGGTTGAATTTATAACCTTAAGACTTCAGAGAGGCTATGTTTTAAGAATGGAATATGAGTTTGAGATGGTGGTGTGGCACTGCGAGGTCTTGGTGGGGTGAGTGGTGTTGTTGGGATATAGCTTCTACCTCTAGCTACAAATCTACCCCTAGAATCTCTTTCTCTACGCATATCATGTTTTTGTTTTTGTTGTTTTTTTTTTTATTTAAGAAATAAAGCTCCTAATTACACTTCCCCAACAACGGCGCTAAAATGTTTAGTCAAGTTAATGTATTAAATTTCTATCATTAATTATCAACCGGAGTTAGTATTCTTGTGAAGTGCAGGTGCACTATATATGTTAAAAGCATATCTTTCTTACCTCGTTGTGTAGATTTTATATGTTGTTTTGGGGGATTTTATGTTTTATCTTAAATGTTTGAATGCAATAGGAAAATTGAGAACTGATCTAAGGAATGAAATATAAACTTAATTAAAATCTTATGATGAAAAATGAGAAAGAAGAACAATTGCTTTTAAAAGAACTAGAAAAGAAACTTCAATCTTTTTGTGTTTTTAGATATTTTATATGAATGAAATCAAAAAGCAAGAAAGTAACTAAATCTAGAAGAATTTTAATGCTTGAAATATAAACTTAAGAAGGAAGAAAATGAAATGTTTAATATTAATCTAAGAAGGAAATTGATCTATAAATTATTCTAAAGAAAATATTATAATATCTAGAAAATGAAAGTTACAAGAAGGAATAAAAGTAAATGTAAGATTAAGAAAGAAAATTGATCTAAAACAAATCTATATTGCATAAAAAGAAACCATTTTTAACTCTATGTTAGATTATTCTATGCCAGAAATTATCTTTAAAATGTCTATAAAAATACTTCTAAACCTACTTAATTAAATAAGGAAATTATCTACTTAAATCTCTTCTAAATCTGAACAAAGCATCAATACAAACTATGATTAAATCCTATCAAAATATGTAATTGAAAACTTCTCTCTACCTATCAAATGAAAAACTATCTAAATTAATCCTATGAAAAACAGAGTATTAAACTAACTTTAATTCTATTCACTATTGAAAAGAAGCATTCTATTATAAATTATATGAAATGGAAAGCATTAAACCTATAAATATCCTATCTAAATGACTATGATGTTTAAATCAAAAGGCTTATTGAACTAAGAAGGAAAATAGAGTATTATTCCTACTGCACAAAGGTAAAATGCTTGTCTGTTCTGAGATATATGATTACTGTGTAAACAAATGCAAGACAGAGATTCATTCCATATGTTAACAAGATTATAACATCAATATATTTCAGGAAATCGAAATGCTTGAAGCATTAAAATATGTGAAAGACATAGCATTCATTTTTATGAAAACTCAACATTTAACTAATGAAAAACTCGGCAATTATTCTATGTGGTAATGGAAAATTAAACTAGAAATAAACATAAATTTATGCTATGAAACCTTTTATGTGCAGTGGCCCACTGCAATAGAACATCTTGAAGAATTACATGTGACTAATTACGCATAAATGGTCTTGAACTTCACCTTCTCCTTGCATTAATAAAACAGAGTTTTTCTATGTAGCAGTATTACAAAAATAAAACTTATTTTCGGTTTCAAAACAAACTGGTATTTATAAAAAAATTAATTTCAACGGTTTGAGATGATCTAGCCTAAATATATTAATAAAAATTAGAAGTGTAATTCTAAACAGGACTATGGTATTCACGACTTTCACGATTTTCTATGTGGATAGCAAATTGTGAAGCTTCCAACTGCTCGTCCGCTGGTCTCGGCTCTCTGTTTGACTGATCCTTTGACCATGATTTTAGGCATTATTTCTCTCGATTTTGGATAGCTAAGTACGAAAAATTCCATGTATGTATCATTTAAAAACTACCCATATGCTTCGCTCCTCTCCTTCATCTTCAGAACCTGTCAAACAATGTTGGTAGCTGCAAAAATGGAGATTAGATACAAAATTGCATGAATTCTGTAGATAAATACAAAATTCATTCAAATAATAAGAAACATTAGAATATAAAAGAGAGATCATTTAAATGCCTTCTCAAACTGAAAAATGTATCAATTGACACTAATTGGGTTTGTGAATTATGTCAAAAAGGAGGAAAATTGGTGAGATAGATGTCAAAAATAAATACATTCTTGAGGCTCAACACTGGCTATCAAAAATAAAGAGGTACTCATTAGCAATAAAGGGGTAAAATTGAAAGTGAACACCCTATGTGTATTTTGGGCAGCTTGTCTCTCTTGAACATGACACTCATCTGCAGTTCATGTCGGGTTGTGGAAATCCTTCATTCTTCATTTTGCCTTCATGGATTTAGGAAATCCATTTTCCTTCTATTCGATCACCATTTTTTGTCATCATGACCTCTAATCCCATTTGAGTCAAATTTTTCCACACTCCAGAGTCGTGTCGCCAATATGTTCAAGAGAATTCATTTTTGTCAAACATTCTTTGCTTATCTGGCCTCCTCTATTACAATCCCGAATCACTCCTATCATCTTGAGATATATGTTGTTTCATGTCGATGATGTGAGAATCATTATGGCCCTCCTTCGATGAAGCACTTCCTGTCGACTTCAGCTCATTATCCGGGAAGGTGGTTTAGAAACTTATTTTCAGTACCTTGGAGATTACATGCCTCAATGGAAATTTCTTCGTGTTCTATGATAGGTTCACATCATTGGCCTTCGATCAAATGACTCTGCAAGTGTTTTACTTCATCCCATTCATTCACACTTATAGATTGTGATGTTGTACCTTGAGGTCCATCGTCATTATTGGTGGTTTCTCTTGTGCATGTTAATAGTTGTCATCATTGACTGGTAATCAGTTAGTTTCTACCATGTTCGACACCAGCACATCTATTCGCATGACTAGATTCATACATTGGGTTGATTGAGATCGCGGTAAAGACCCTGCGTCACATATAATTTTGATCCAGGTTGTAGGGAGTTATTTAGTATTCATGATTGTATACATGACCCTATCTTTACAGATGGTTGTGTCCATACCACGGATCCATTTCTATTATCTCTTTAGACGGATGGTTGTGACCATGCCATGGGTTCATGTGTTATTTGATGCCTAGTGTAGAGTTATGTGGTTAGGAATATTTATACCAGAGATGTCATATATTTTAATATGTTTGATTTGGAAGGTTTCCTGGTGGTAATCTGAGTTTTTTGCCTTGGTTCATAAAGAATTTCATCCATCACTCCTCATTCTTCCTTCATTCTTTAGGGGGGATCTGTTACACAGTAATTTTTCACCTTGCTCACTTCCCATCCCTAATCCTGAAGTGCCCCGTGAAAGACCCTGTGAAATTTTTCCACTATGATGAAATATATAAAGACATCCCCTGAAAACTCAAAGAAAACTGCCTTGGAATATTACTGAAGGAACTTGGTCAAAACCCTAGTTTTTTGGGTCAGCGAGTTTCCTAGTTTCATGCTCGCGCTGATGTCAGATTGAAAGTTTTGGCTTAGTGCTTCCAACGCCCTTATTTCTTCGAAAATCACATTGATCCCTTTCTAGCAGTGTTTCCTCAAATGGAGGAGAAGCTTCGACCTCTAGAAGTTCCAGGGCGGCGAGTTGGTTGTTAAATGACGGTGATAGAGTCAAGCTCTTTGATTTTAGAGCTTTGATCTCATCCATGGGAGTTTATCCCTTATAAAGTGGACCTTCCTCCTCCTTTCATGGGCTCACAACCTCTTCTCTCTTCCTATAAATTGGTCCCCATCCTTCCACTACTGGTTGGTCATTGTTGGGCTAGTCTTAAATCTCGTTCCCTTTACATTCTTGCAATGTGATAACGCCTAAGTTTTTCAAGAGAAGGAATGATTTAGAGCTTCGGTGAAGGACTCAGATTTTCACCAAAGGGAGGCCTCCAACATCAAGGCCTGGGTTGTAATATCTTCCTTTCATATTTATCAATAAAACATCTGATGTTTTCTTTCTATATTTGTCTAATGTTTTATGCAAATATTCTTGTACTCCTTGATCTGCTAGATAGCTAATTTTTAATGATTATTATGTATTGGATTACGTTTTTTGTTTCCTCTTGATCATCTGTAGGTATTCGTGTGCCACCAGTAGTGAGGAGCGACCCTAAAAGTATCATGGATCAAGGTCATCATCAACGGGTTCGAACATAGCATCACGAAAAATGTACGTCTATCTCTTTTCTTGTTGCATTTTCAATATTAGCTAAGAAAGCTTTGCATTAGACCCACTATAGGGCTAGAGAGATCACCTTTGTTCACAGAGGGGATTTATCATGACAACACAAGTTCAACATTACTAAGACCTTGCTTTTTCAGCCTTTCCATTTTAATTTTTCAATAAAGCTTCTGAAACTATCTGGTTCTCCATTTGTATCCTTCTTCATCTTTAATGAAATAAAAAAATATGTGTATAAGTTATAAAAAAAAAATAGTATACATATTAATAGAAATGAATGTATAAATCAACATAAAATTTTAAATGCGAGATAAAAATCTTTTGGTACTGATGTAGAACTTGAATCTGGGTATTTGCGTACAAAATTATCCCAACTCTTTTCATTCAACAATTTAACCATATGTTCTTGTATTCTCATGTAAACCTTGTGACTGAATAAATAAAGTAACAAATGTTAATATAATGATATGTATAACAAATACTACCAACAACAATATTTTATACTTAAAATAAACTTATAATCCATAAATAAGTAAAAATATCAAACTTACTTTAGAAATTCCTCAGACATTTCATCCAATGTTAATTCACATGACTTCACACAAGATAATATTGTTTTTACAAGTTTTTCAACCTTCACTCCTTGAAATTCTCTCCAAGGAGTGATAGTCATATCTTCTGGAAGGAGCTTCATTTCAGGACTTGATTTATTGTTGGTACATATCAATGGTTTATACTTTTTGATCTTTTGGTTTTTTATGCCAATGTTATCCCACATGTCTAAAATCTGATTTATCAATTCCCATATCTCTCTAGTTCTAAATGCCAGTTGGAAAATGTTATCCATATCTCTAAATATTTTGTAATTTATTTTACCACCATTAGAATTGATTTTTTCTTCAATTTGATAGCCTATTTCCATACAACATTCCTTCCTAAAGGCTAGACTAACCTTTTTCTTATCCTCACCACATTTTTCTTCAAATTCATATGATTAAATATAACCCTTTAGATGAAAGTCATAGACATCCTATACTCAGTATCTCTATTATGATCCCGTGCCAATAACTTTGCTTCTGTATTTTTTAAACCAGCATAAATGATACATTTCATTGTTTCAAAATGTGGTTTATTGGGATATTGCTCCATCAATTTCCTTTGAGCTTCTACAGAATGATTCCCCCTAAGTGCATAATATTTGTATTCAAAACATTTTGAATTATCAAATGTTTCTTTATTGGGAACTTGAATTGGATCAAAAAGAAACACATAATCAACCACAGGTTCATATGGATTGTACTTCATCAGTGTTTTCGAGTTGTGAACATGCAAGTGGTGTGGATTTCTAATTTGATATTTAGATTGTCCTTCTTTTGGCTTATAAATTTTACTTACATTAATTTGAAATGACTGATTGCCCTCAATTAAATTTTTCTTCATCAAGTGATGTCAAATGGAATTTTGTTTGTTTTAATAATGCCATCTTCTAAATCATCTCTTGGTGTAACGATCTCCCTGCTTCCTTTTGATTTTTCAGTAGGATCTTCACTGGTGTCCATCATTTTTTCAGAATGAACAACTTTAGTTTCTTCCTCCTGCCAGTGATCATATTTTCTTCAACATAAGAAATCTCCTCAACATCAACTAGAAGGGAGACATTCCTGGGAATTTTTTCTTTTGGTATTTTATGGTTCTTCTCCATTTTAACATCATATCTAATCTCATTCTTAGTAATGGAAACATATTCTTCATCTTCAGCCTCAACTTCAACTTCCTCATCTTCAAAAGTAACGTGCCTAGCTTTATTAGATTTATCCAGTATAAGCATTATTTGTGGATCCCTTTTAGGTAGCCTTGTAGCATCATGAATAATTTTTCTTTTATTCTTTCCCATATCTTCTTATGTTTGTGCTGGGAAAATGCCGACAATATTCATAATATCTCGCTCTATAAAATAGATCCTCCCCAACATAATTGAAAGACCCTCAAAAAAAAATTGTCAAACAAAATATAATATGTCCATAATAAATAAGTTATAAAAAAATATAATGATATAGTTACAATAACGCAAAACACATAAATATAAATATAAATATTTACGATCTTTTGTGCAATTTATTTAACGATTTATTTACACATATTTGTAGAATATTCCTCCATGTTATACATTGCCAATGCAAAATAATATATAATATTCTCATGTGACTTGCGAATTTTTGTAAGTACATAAAAAAAATTCAGTATCTGGCATCAAGCATAGGTCTAGTACTTTTCCCGTCACCTCGTAACTTCCACCATCGTAAATCCTACCTCCATATAGATATACTTGCAGCTCTATGTCACCTTATCTATCTTTCACATACCATGCATATTTTGTACGCTTCACTTCTTGTGATTTCTTCCAGTATGAAATCAATTTCTTTTTCTTTGAGGAGTCATCTAGATTTGCAGTCATTAACTCAGGTTGGGTTCGTTCAATAGTATTTTTTTAGGGCTCGCATGTAGCTCTAGATGATGCAATTGTTTGTTTTTCTTACGTAACAAACAAAATGAAAAAAAAATTAAAACTAAAAACACCATAAACATGCACATCAGCCCTATGTCAAGTGGGTTGTTAGGTTCATTCAAGATACAAAAAAAAAACCATTCCTTCAAAAAAAAAAAAAAAAAATTTGTACATTTTCCCCCCAACCCCCTCCCTTCCAATGGGTGCACCTACCCAGGACACAGCGGCCCCCTCGCAGGCAGGGGGTCGATTGCACACACTCTTTGTGCCATGGGCAGGCACGCCCAAAGGCATAGACACTATGATTGTGCCTTGGCCAGGCGCGTCCAATCGTGCGCATGCCTGCCCTCCCAAGGCTTGTGCATTGGGTAGGCGTGCCCGCCTACAGCACAATGAGTGTTATAGGCATGCTCATTGTGTCGCGATCAGAAACACCCATGACTGTGTGTGCCTGCCCAAGTCGATCCCCTGGCAGATAGTGACTAATTCTCAAAATCGGCCCCTACCTTCCAGGGGGTTGATTCGTAGAATCACTCCATGCCTTCCAGGGGGTCAACTCTCATAATCGACCCCTTCCATCCAAAATAGGTCACCTACCTGCCAGGGGGATGGTGTACCTTGGGTGGGCGCACCCATTCGTGGGTGTGTCCGCCCAAGGAACATGATGGGCCCACTTCTTTCTAGGGGGTATTTGTGCCTCGGGCGAGCGTGCCCACCGGCAGCGTATCGACTCCCTAGCCTATATGAATTTTTTTTTTAATTTTTAGAAAATAAGATTAATAGAATTTGTTTTTTCTGGTATTCTAGATGAACCTAAAAACCCAGCTGAAACTTAACTACTAGTAAACCTATGGGTGTTTAAGACTTGTACCCATTGGGATTTGAACTTGATTCTATCTTATTTCAACAATTTCCTCATTTTTGAAATAATAAATTGAGTTGTTACCCAAGAAAAAGAAAATAAATTGAAAAAAAAATGATTTTTCAACATATAACAACTTATTTTCCTCAAATTCCTGCTTGTATGGTCGAAGTAGAAGGGAAACTAACCTTTTAAATGCTATAATATCCCGTTGAATGTGTTTTCAATGATAATGTAGTTGTTCCGCAAAATCACTCCAAGATTTTTAACGAACTCTCGAGAATTATTGATGTGATGTGAGGAATAGTGAGGCCAATGAAATTTTTTTATAAAACGGTAATTTTGGAATTGCTTTGTCATGGGGTGAATGTGTTATTAAAAATCAAATTAGAAAAACTTAATATATAGTTAATATTATGATGATACAATAAATTTTGTTACATATGGGATAAAAAATATAATAATAAAAATAATAAAAATAAAAATAAAAAATCAATATTGTAGTAAATGTTATATAATAGTAAGAGATTAATTTAAGTAAAATATTTAGTTTAATTTTGAAGGAAAGTGTTAAATAAAAATTGTGTGGAAAATTTGAATGGAAATTAGGGTCAAAATTTTCAAGAGAATATTTTAGTAGAAATTTTTCAAATAAATTCTAGAAGCAAATTTTGGAGGGAAATACTTCAAACGAAATTTTTTGAGGGAAAATGTTCGGCAAAAAAAATTGGAGGGAAAAATTCATTCTTTCAGCTATATATTGTCATTGGGAGAGAGTGAATTTGCATCATTCAACATCTTATGTTTGAATGTCATGGATTCTTCTGATAGGGAAGTTTCTCTTTATGAAGAATCAACATCAAAGTCGTGTAACAACTCTATTCATTTTGATGAATATAACGAAAATTATTTCACTGTGAATACAGCGTCAAATTTTCCACTTAGTCCTAATCCTAAGGAATATGAAAGCAGCACTAATGAAGGGCAGGATGAATAATTTCAAATAAATAGAGAGTCACATTTTACACTTAGTCCTAATCCTATGGACTATGAGAGGAGCAACGACAAAGGCCGGGATGAAGAATTTCTAATAAATCGAGAGTCACAATTTCCACTTACTCATAATCATAAGGACTATGATATTAGTAGTGATGAAGGGTAGGATGAATAATTTCCAGTAAATAGAGAATCAAATTTTCCACTTAGGTGTAATCCTAAAGACTATGAGAGTGGTTGTGACGAAGGGTAGGATGAAGAAGTTTCGGTAATTAAAGAGTCACATTTTCCACTAAGTCCTATCCTATGGACTATAATAATAGCAGTGACCAAGACCGGGATGAAGAATTTTTAGTAATTAAAGAGTCACATTTTCCACTTATTCCTAATCCTATAGACTATGAGAGCAGTAGTGACCAAGGTCGAGATGAATAATTTCCTATACATAGAGATGTTAATGTAGGTTTTCATTGATGTAAATATGGCAATAGGATGCTAGATGATGATCAAAGACTACATGAAGACATATATCACTATGGCAAGGTAACCTTATGATGAAGGAAGTTATGATGAAGAATCAAAGAAGCCCAAGACACTCTTCCCTACCCCCATTTCTGCACCAATACATGACCAGTCACATTGAAAATTATTTTTACATTGAAGGAAAATTTTCTCTATGAAACCTTCACCATCATCTAGAGCATAATTTTCCCTTTCCAATGAGCTATTACTTGGCCCGAAACTACAAGTATTCTAGGAGAAATTAATTTTTGAATATTATATATCCTATGTTTGACATGTAGCCGACCTATGCCCTATCCCTAATGTTGGCCTCCCTCCAAGGGCCATGTCCCCTCATTTCACATCATAATGCATATAAATAAGACCTCAGATATCATTTATTTTCAAGGAAATTCGGTGAAAATCCACAACACAGAAGATCACAATTCACAACTCATGAACTTAAAGACACTGAAGAGAAGGAGCCAAGGAAAAAGGGTTACGGGTGGTTCTAGAAACTTTGATTTGGGAATAATCTTGATTTTCAAACTTTTATCACAACACCTTGATTCAGTACCACAAAACCTTTGGACCAACACAAGGATATAAGGTCTTGCAACCTTCAAAAGAGATCTTTGTGACAGGTAGCTACAGCTCGGACTATCCCACATGTAATCATAGAACTCGAACACCTTTAGCACCTCGGTCACTTACAACATATCTACGGTATATTCTTTGTGGACAGGTTTAGTATCTTTGTGCCTCTGACCAACAAATAGCTCAAGATTTAGGCTATTTCTGCAGACACCTTCAGTTCAAGCTACAGTTATCACCACAGGCATCACAAAACCACAGATCATTAATATACCCTCGGACCTGGTACAACGGCTTGATTGGAGTTAATTTTGGTGCAAAATTACAGTCTTAAAACTCGATATAGTAGTCTCGGTGAAGTTTTTAATCTGTGGAGTGTTTACACCTTTAGGATTCTACCTGTTGCAGCCTCAAACCTGTGTGATGTATAAGAATATTTGGATGTTGGTACAGTGATGAACTCGATGGCATAACTCTGAACAGTGAAATAACAATCAATGAGGCATTAAGTGTTATGAAGCTATAGGACATGTGAAGCATTAAACAGTGCAGACTCTTGTGAATATATTCAAGTAACCAAGTAAGTACATTACTCATTTTTATCAAGACTAAAGGATTGGTGTCCTAGAGGTTGGAGCCTCTAAAAGTCAAGGTTGGTGCCTTGAGAAGATAGGGTCGAAGCCCTAGAGGTTGGAGCCTCATTAAAGTCCAAGTTCGTGCTTGGCAACAGGTTGGTGTTTGATTCATTGAAGGGTTGGTGCCCTCGCACATCTATTGTACTCAATTATTTGAAAAGGGATTGAAGTTATTATTAATCCTTAATAATATTATTATTATTCACCTCTATTTCTTTAATTGTAAAGAATCTAACTGGCAAAAATTAACAATTGAAAAGAAATATTGATTCACCCCCCTCTCAGTATTTCCAACAAGAGATTCACAATTTCCACTTAGCCCTAATCCTAAGGACTATGAGAGCAGCAGTGATGAAGGGAAGGATGAAGATGATGAAGAATATCCTCCAAGTCAGTATTTCAAAATCACAGATGATGGTAGTGAAAATTTTCCTGCCACTAAATATGTTAATGAATATATTTCAAACATTGATGGTGATGAATTTCCTAACTATACTCAAAATGATCATAGTGAGGAAATTATTCCTCCTAATGATGATGAAAATTCGTATACAAAGAATGATGAAATGATGGAGATCTTGCCAGAAAATATTATATCTAGGATTAGGACTAGACCTTTTCGTATCAATCGAAGATGTTCTAGTTATACAAGGAGTAGAGAAGAATATCTCACGAGAAGAAGTTATATCATTGATCTCATTTCAATCGAATCTTGTAAAAAACATTGCTAGAAACAAAGGGATTTCAAGTTTTATTTCGATAAAAGGAAGAGTTATTTGTCAATGAATAAAAGCATACAAAATTCATATTTAGTGGGGTGCATGTAATCTTCACTATCAGGTTATGATTATCATATTGGGTCTTTATTATTCTGTATAAAGGCTTTCAAAATGTTTCATTCAATTGGTAATTTTCGTACGTCAAGAATCCAAGAAAATTGGGAAAAAGATCCCACATATTATACAAAAGTACGTCATAAACGAGATTTTGGGCCTTTAGAAAATACTGCAATGTCATGGATGCAAGACTTATTTTCAAAAAATGGAGAGTGTTTTCCAAATAGAAATACAATATATATTCCAGATAATTTCTCAAGAAGATAAATCTGCAACTTATACAAAGAATATGCAGAAGGTGTTGAAGGAAATGGTCATTATATTACATATCAATATTTAGTGAAGATATGGAGGAGAGAATTCAACAATGTTCATGTTCCTAAGAATACAGGGATGGGGGTTTGTAGTACATGTGCTTCTCTTAAATCAAAAGGAGATAAATGTCAAGGAACAGAAAGAGGTAAGCATTCATAACATTGTTTTTTAAAATTGTATAGTCATCAACTATGAAAATTTATGTATTAATAGGTTTATTTTATGTTATGTGTATATCCATTTTTAAATCAATTCAATAGCATCAAGAATAGCAAACAAGTGAAAGGAAAAAGTTGTACAAGCATCGAAAGAAGTGTTATGATAATCCAAATAAATGTTTTGGTTTGATAATTGATGGTATGGACTAGAAGAAAACACTTCTACCACATTTTGTTCGCACACCCAAAAATTTACAAGAGGAAAAGTTTATCCAGTTTCACTTGGTCGGATGTATGGTCTTCAATGTGAAAATGTATCCAACGGTTTACTTCACAACTCCAAATATTCATAATGATTAAAATCTACCAATAACCATAATTCACGATGTTCTTTATCATTAGTCTAGTAATCTTCCTGAAGTTTTGTATCTACAATTGGACAACACTTGTCATGAAAGAAAAAAATTATATTTTTTTCTTGTTGAATTGAGAATTTTTCATAAGATAAAGGTTGGTTTCCTTATTTTTTGGCACACTCATGGCCATATTGATCAGATGTTCATTCGGTTTTCAGTAACATTGAGGAGGAAGGATGTTGGGATATTGCCATCATTAATTGAATGTATTAAGAAATCATACATACCAAAGTCTATTTTTCATGTGTTAGAAGAAATTTTTGACATGGGTAGGTTTATTATGGGATCGCATGGGTAGGGTTGTGCTACTAGCCTAAGCCCACAGTCTACTTGCGGTGCCCTAGCAGCTGGTTGTTGCTCCTTTCTCAAGCATGGCCTCTCCGGAGTCTTCCTCAAAGGTGGCTGCTTCTTTGATTCAAGCCCAGGCCTTCTCTGCCCTGATCAACTCTCTGGATCCTCCTCGCCCAAGGATGGCGATCTCCAAATTTTTGAAAAATCTTGATGGAATACAAGAGGTTGTCCTTCCACCTTCCCTCCCTCGTATGGCAGCCCTTTATCTTGCATAGAAGGGCCTTATTGGTCAAGTCACTAGACTCTGGCCCTCACCGAAGACGGTGCAAAAATGGGTTGAGCAAAGATGGTCTAACAAGATCAATGGAAAATGTTCCATTCGTTTCTGCGGAAAGGGCTACTTCACCTTCCATTTCGAGATGAAATAATATAAAGACCTTATCTTTAGGAATGGTCCTTATTTAATGGACACCAGGGGCCTATACCTTAACAAATGGACACTGGATTGTGACCCATAACTAGACGTACCAAATGTTGTTCCTGTTTGGGTGTGCCTTCCGCACCTCTTGTTACACTGTTGGGGGGATGATTCAGTTCGAGCCATTGGAAACGCAGTAGGAAAATTCATAGACTGAAGCGAGCCAAAGGATAACATGCAATCCTGTGCCAGGATCTATGTTGAGGTGGATCTGGGAAAAGGCCTCCCAGAGGCTATCAAGCTAAAAGTAGATGAATAGACACATATTCAACAACTCAACTATGAGCAGATCCCATTTAAATGCAAGGTATGTCACGAATATGGTCACTTTGCAAATCGTTGTTCAAAAATTATTGATATTGAAAGCCTGAAGACTGATTTGCAATGGGAAAATGTCAAGAGAAAGAAGACCTCCTCTAACCCTAAGAGTAACACCCCTTCAGTGCCCCCTCCTAAATCTGACCCACCCTCCTCATCTTCTCCCAAGAACCTGAAATCATCCCATCAATCCATTGCTTCCCCCACTCATCCCCCCAACTCTTCACTAGATATCTCCAATCCTTTTTCCTCTATTGCCCCTCCAGATGAGTATCCCCCCCTTCTTGCCTCTCCCTCCCAACCAACCTCTCCTCATCCCTATCCCACCATCCTTGACCCTCATTCCTCCTCCATTGACCCTTCTTTTGTCTGAATCACAAGAAACTCTGTGAATGAGCATGGTGCAATGCTAGAAAACACTAAAAACATGGCCCTAGAAGGAAATCTTCAAAACAGCACCGCGATGAAAATGCTCAAAAGGATATAGCACTTGGAACTCCGAACCCTATTAAAACTTATATATTGGGGAATAATAGCAAGGATATATGACAAAAGTACCATGGAGGGAAAGAAGCTCTCTAAAATGCCTTTTTTTAATGATGAAAGTCCTCTCATGGAACTGCAGGGGTCTAGGGCACCCCTCCAAAACAGCAGCCCTAAGAGACTTAATAAACCAAGAGAAACTGGAAATTATTATCCTGCAGGAAACAAATCAGGGAGAACTTAAAATGAAGACAATAATGGACAAAATGAAGCATTATTATAGCACCCAAAATGAAGCAAGGGGAGCCTCTAGTGGGTTAGCCACCCTTTGGAACCACAGCACTTGGAAACATAAAAACACTACAGCAACCCAGAATTGGATCAAAGTGATTCTTGAAAGTGTTAGATACCAAAAATAAATTATTGTTTACATTGTATATGGTCCCAATCATTATAGGGACAAAGAATTTTGTTGGCACTCTCTCAAAGAAGACATAGATAATGGGGACAGCAGCAACACTATTATGGGAGGAGATTTCAACTTAATCCTTCATGCAAATGAGAAAAGGGGAGGTTGTTTTAATCCGGACCCTTCTTGAGATCAGCTAGAATTCATGATGCAAGACTGCGAGTTGTTTTATATTACCTCAAAACATCATAGATATACTTGGAGCAACAGAAGAATTGGGAGAGGAAATATCATGGAGAGGCTTGACAGAATCCTTGTTACTGTCAGACTCCTCTCATATTACTCCATCGCCTCTGCCAACATCCTCTCCTTTTCTTCCTCTGACCACTACCCCATCACCCTTACTTTTGGTGATCATCACTCTCTCGGTCCCATTCCCTTCAAATACAGTCCGCTTTGGAACGATATCCCAAAAGCAAATCAGCTGGTTCGCAATACTTGTATCCAACACATTGAAAGTTCTCCCTCCTTCATCTGGGAAACCAAGTTTAAAAAAAAAAAAATTGGCCTTGAAGGATTGGGCCAAAACTCAATATAAAGAGCCAAAAAAGAACAAGATTGAAATTAAAGCCAAGTTGGACGATGTTCACAGTTGTATCGACATTCATGGCCTCAACCAAGATCGCTTCAATCAAGAGAAATATATTTATTGGCAACTCTTCAGAGCCAATAGAAAATAAGAGGAGAAGTGGAGAGTCAAATCTAGAAATCTATGGCTTCAAGCAGGTGATAAGAATACTTCTTTTTTTCACAAGCAAGCCACTATTCGAAAAGCCAGGAACAATATTCCCTCCATCATTGATGCGGAAGGAAAAATCCAGACATATCAAGATTTAATTAAAAATGCTTCCACCATGCATTACAAAGACCTTCTGACAGAGACAAAAACACCAGAAGATTACTCAAATCTATTACAATATCTTCCAACCATGATTACAGAAGATATGAACAACGCTTTCTGTAGGTTTTAACCCTATACATAAATTATCTACGAACGAATCTTTAAAATAGAAAATAAACAATAGCGAGAGCATAAAACATAAAACAGATAAACATAGATATTTTCCCCTAGATCCCAAATCGAGACGACTAGCTTGATTTTTCATTATGTTCCTTTTTAGTGTTACAACACATATATATACATGCTGAAGCATACATAAACCTCAATCCATTGACCCTGGATTAGAACATAAACGTAGTTCCCTTGAACGGATCTACAAAATACCAAGGGCCGAAAACCATCATGCCCCAAAACCATGTGCAAACCCATGCACAAAACCATGGGCAGGTCCGCCCACCGGAAAATAAGGACCAAAAAAATTTTCCGAGGCGCTGCCCCGGACCCTGACAGACCCCGCGTGTGACTAGTCGTGGAAAGAATATAACACAAACCCAAAATTCTCCCACTTGTTGTTTTCTTTCCACAGGGGGCCACAGGAGAGCTGATTCATTAGCCCAGCTTTGCAACACCCATTTTTTCTCTACACCAAGATAACTTGTGAGTTCTCATAGACTTTTTCAATGCATCTGCAACATTCTTCAAAGTGTCCACCTTTACCAGCAACACCCTTTTAGCTTCAACCATATATCTCACAAAGTGATATTGAACATCAATGTGCTTTGTCTTTGAATGATAAGCATGGTTCTTAGCCAAGAAAATTGCACTTTGGCTATCACAGTCTATCCTTATAGCTTGCTGCACCAACCCCATACTTGAACACAATCTCTGCAACTAAACTACTTCCTTGCTTGCATGAGTGGCTACCATGTATTCTACCTTTGTAGTTGAAAGAGCCACTACAGACTATCATTTACTCATCCAACTGACTGCACCTCCAAATAGGCTAAACACATACCCACTTGTAGATCTTCTTTGGTCCAGATCTCCAGCCTAGTCTGCATCAACAAAACCACGAATGTCAAACACTCTTTCCAATCTTGGTCTTCCCTGGTAGCGCAAGACATAATCACTAGTGCCATGCAAATATCTGAAAACCCACTACACTCCTGTCCAATTCTCCTTCCCTAGGTTTGACATAAACCTGCTCAATACTCCCACTGCATGTGCAATGTCTGGTCTAGTACATACCATTAAATACATCAGGCTACCCACTGCACTTTCATATGGAACACGGGACATATCCTCCTCTTCTTCTTGTGTCTTGGGACACTGTTCAGCAGACAGCTTTGTTCCTACAGGAATCGAAACATTCACTGGTTTACTATCCTGCATATTGAACCTCTGCAATATAGTCTCAACATACTTCTTATGGTTTAACTAGAGCTTCCTCTTTTCTCGATCTCTCTTAATTTCCATGCCCAAAATATAGTTTGCAGCACCAAGATCCTTCATGTCGAATTTGGAGAACAACTGGGTCTTCAAATCTTGGATAATTTCTTTTTCATTTCCAATCAACAACATATCATCCACATACAAGACAAAATAAATAACACGGTCACCAATTAATTTAAAATAAACACAGTGATCCTCCTTGCTTCTGGTGAAGCCAAGTCCCCTTATATAGGTATCAAATTTATGATACCACATCCTTGGAGATTGTTTTAACCCATACAGAGGCTTCTTTAACCTACATACCAGCTCTTTCTTCCCCTTCACCATAAAGCCTTCAGGTTGTTTCATGTAGATCTCCTCTTCCAAATTCCCGTGAAGAAATGTTGTCTTCACATCCATCTATTCTACCTCATAATCAAATGCAGCAACAACAGATAAAAGTAATATGATAGAAGTAACTTCGGCAACAGGAGAAAAAATATCACCAAAATCAATTCCTGGCACCTGGCAATAACCTTTTTCTACCAACCAAGCTTTGTATTTCTCCACCTTGCCTTCTACATTCATCTTCTTCTTAAACACTCATTTTCTCCTGATGGGCTTCCTTCCAGCCGGCAACTCCACTAGATCACATGCCTCATTTTTATGCAAGGATGCCATTTCATCAACCATGGCCTCCTTCCAGAGTTTTCCATCCTTTGAATCTATTGCCTCCCTGATGGTTATGGGATCATCATCAGTTATAGTTAAAGAAAAATTTGAACAGAAAGCAGATGGACTATACCTTTTTTGTTGTCTTCTTTCCCGAATTGATCTTCTAACAGCTAGAGTTTGTGGCTCTTCCTCTTTTGAGTCTTCTTCTGTTGTAGAGTCTGATTCATCCTCCTTTAGCTCAAACTATATCTTCTCAAGTTCCTTTGGTAGGACTTCATGTTTAACAATATCTTTCACCTCTCTAAACACCACATCTCGATTGTACACAACCTTCCTTGTTTCTGGGTTCCAAAGCTTGTAACCCTTTAAACCATCCTTATACCCAATAAAGATGCACCATTTAGATTTATTATCCAACTTTCTCCTTTTCTCATTTGGAACATGTACATATGCATCACATCAAAATACCCTTAGATGTGAAAGATAGGGTTTCTTACCAGTCCATACCTCATGTGGAGTCTTATCCTCCAACGCTAATGAAGGTGATCTATTAACCAAGTAACATGCAATCTCCACTGCCTCTGCCCATAATTCTTGTCCTAACCCGGTACCACTAAGCATGCTTCTTGCCTTTTCCATTAACGTTCTGTTCATTATTTCTGCAACTCCATTTTTCTGAGGTGTGTATGGAGTAGTCTTCTGCCGTGCTATACCACACTTCTTATAGAACTCTTCAAATTCCTTCTTTCAGAACTCCCCACCATTATCTGTCCTCAGCACCTTTATCTTCTTCTCTGTGTGGTTTTCCACCAGAGCCTTAAATTCTTTAAATCTGTCAAAGACTTTAGATTTCTTCCTCAATAAATATATCCATGTATTCCTTGAGAAGTCATCTATGAATGAAACATAGTACACAGACTTACCTAGTGATGGGACCGACACAGGTCCAAACACATCACTATGCACAAGCTCTAATATCTTATTTTCACTCTTAGCACCAAAAGGAAAACTCACCCGATTTTGCTTCCCATATACACAATTTTCATAGAAATCGAAATCCAGAGAGATATTAGACATACCTTCTACCATACCATTTCCATGCAGTATCTGAAGGCCCTTCTCTCTAATATGTCCAAGCCTTTGATGCCATAGCATGGTCTTTTCTCCAAAGACCGCTAGGCTTTCCACTCCACTTTTCGGAACCACAAAACTATTGCACCCATCAATAATAGTGCTCCCCTGAAGCTTGTACAGAGTTCCAATCTGAACTCCCTGTATTAATACCAGTGCTCCCTGAACCATCTTACAGGAATCTTTCTCGAACACTATTTTTACACCTGCATCATCCATATTTCTTGCAGAAATCAGATTTCTGGCCAATGCAGGAATGTGCAGAACACCAGGAAGTGTTCTAATCCTTCCACCTTGCAGCTTCAGGTTGACTTTTCTACGTCCAATGATTCTGGCCTTCCTATCATCACCTAAGAAGACATCACCGCCATCATATTTCTCATACTCGCAGAACCAATCCCTATGAGGAGTGAAGTGAGAGGATATACCCGAGTCAATCAACCATGACTCATGATCTACATGTGTATTTGAAGAAGAAGCCAAATACACATCCCCACCTTCATCAGAGGTGGTTTTTGCCTCTGCAGAAGGAGCATCATCAGATCTCTTTCCTTTCTCAAGAGCTTTAGATCTGCAATCCTTTTTTTAGTGCCCTTCCTTTTCCGCATTTCCAGCACACCTTTACAAAATTTCCAGGAGATTTAGATCTCCCACTTAAAACCTTATTCTTGTTTCTGTTCTGGGACCTTCCTTGTACAGATAACGCATCTCCATTCTGACCCTCCATATTTCTCCGTCTCATTTCCTCCGACAGCAAGGCTGAGACAATGTCATCAAAATTCAAGGTAGTCGTATTGCTACCTATTGCAATAACCAGACTGTCCCAAGAATCTGGTAGAGAACAAAAAAAAATGATGCACTTATCTTCATCTGAGATTTTAATATCAACAGATGACAGCTGACTTACCATAGTATTGAAGGTGTTCAGATGCTCTGTCACTGAGTCTCCAACCTTCATCCTTAGGTTATACAGATTTTTCCACAGGAATAATTTATTCACCAGAGACTTAGATTGGTACAAAGTCCCAAGTTTGTCCCACAAAGTCTTCATCGTAGCTTCCCCATATACATTCAACAATACTGAATATGAGACACACAACCGTATTGTGCTCTTTTCCTTCCGATCCAGCTTCTTCTAGTCTTCATCTGACATTGTCGTTGGTTTAGTACCTAGATCTACCGTGATCCACTGATCTTTATCCACCAGCAAATCCTCCATCTTGAGCTTCCACAACTCAAAACTCTGACCATTAAATTTCTCGATCTCTATCTTCCCATCGCTCGCCATCTTCTTTCACCGCAAGAATCGATCTCGCAGATCTCCCACTGAACAAGTTCTACCTCAGGCCCGAGCAAAAAACCCCTCAGCAACAACGGTGTCCCCTTGAAGCCGAAACTGCTCTGACACCAAATGTAGGTTTTAACCCTGTACAGAAATTATCTACGAACGAATCTTTAAAATAGAAAATAAACAATAGAGATAGCATATAAAATAGATAAACACTGATATTTTCCCCTAGATCCCAAATCGGGACGACCAGCTTGATTTTTCATTATGTTCCTTTTAGTGTTACAACACATATATATACATGTTGAAGCATACATAAACCCCAATCCATTGACCCTGGATTAGAACATAACTGTAGTTCCCTTGAACGAATCTACAAAATACCAGGGGCAAAAAACCATCATGCCCCAAAACCATGTGCAAACCCATGCACAAAACCATGGGTGGGTCCGCCCACTGGAAAATAAGAACCAAAAAATTTTCCAGGGCACTGCCCTGGACCGCGACAAGGGGGCCCTGTGACCCCCCAGTTACCCCTCCACGCGTGACTAGTCATGGAAAGAATATAACAAAAACCCACACTTTCAACAAAGAGATCGACAAAGAATAATTCCAAACAGAAATCTGGGACTTGCACCCAGACAAAGCTCTTGGGCCAGATGGGTTTTCTATTAGCTTCTACATAAATTATTGGGATATTATAAAAAAGGATCTCGTAAAAATGATACAATGGACTCAAAGGAAGAAGAAAATTGGGGGCTACACCCACTCTACTTTCCTTGCCTTTATCCCCAAAGAAAATTTCCCCTCCTCCTTCACTATATTTAGACCCATATCTCTTTGCAACTCCTCCTACAAACTTAGCACTAAAATCTTCGCCTTGCACCTCAAGCCCCACCTCCACAACCTCATTTCGGAAAATCAAGGAGGCTTCATCTCCCAAAGGCAAATTACTGATTCCATCCTCCTTGTTCAAGAAGCCATTCACTCAAGCATCTCGCGCAATGAAAAAGGGTTTATCCTAAATCTTGATCTTGCCAATGCCTTCGATAGGGTCAGGCACTCTTTCCTCTCTGTTGTACTCCAAAAAATGGGTTTTGATTCAAAAGTCCTTACCCTTATTAATTCTTGCATCTCTGGCCCTTGGATATCTCCCCTTGCCAATGGCAAACCAGCACCCTCCTTTCAATCCTCCTGAGGTCTAAGAGAGGGGTGCCCTCTTTCCCCCTACCTCTTTATCCTCATGGTGGAATCCTTTAGTAGGGCCTTGGATCAAATGAGGGGATTTGGCCTCATCACGGGCATCAAATTTGGCAACGGTGTTAAAAATATGAACCACTCTCAATTCGCATATGACACTCTTCTGGTGGGAGGAGCACCTAGTATAATTGCATAGCGATTTAAAACTATATTGGAAAAATTCATGCTCTATTCCGAAGGCTTGATTAACTTTCAAAAAAAATTCATTTATGGTTGGAATTCCACCAACCAAACCATCCACAGCATTGCTAATATCTTTGGTGTTCCCTTCAAACTAAATTGGGACCACTTCACCTACTTGGGCATGTCTGTTAGTTCTGGCCCTTTAAAGGTTGACGTATGGAATATTACCATTGACAAAATGAAGAGACAAGTGAAAAAATGGGGCTCCTGATGGTTAAATCTAGCAGGGAATATTGTCCTCCTCAAATATAGTCTCTCATCTCTGCCCTTGTATCACTTCACCTTTCTTCAAGCCCCTTCTATCATCCATCTCAAATTCGAAGCTATCATTAGGCACTTTCTCTGGCAAGGTGGGAAAAATGAAAATAAAAAATACAATCTTGTCAAGTGGAGACAAGTAATCCAAGATTAGGAAGATGGAGGGATTGGAGTTTGCTCTCCCAAGCTTCTGAACAGATCTTTTGGATGGAAGATTGTTTGGAGACTAATCAGTGAGAATCAATCTTGGTGGAAAAGAGACTTGGAGGTAAAATACCTCAATTCTCCCCGGCGGCACCTTCTAGACCATGACATCCCTAATAGACCTTGCTCTAAAATCTGGCCCTCTGCAAGAAATCCACTCCTTTTTTAGCTCAAAACCTCTCTAAAGTTCCCATAAGGGGTAACTTTATTAATGTTGGGAAAGACCAAATTATGGGGAAAACTCCCATCTTTGACAGATCTGGTACCCAACGCATCCTCTCTCATTTCAGTAATATGGGCCTCGGTCTCTTAAGTCAGATTTCTAAATGGGAGGATCAATCCCAAAACTGGATTGGTTGGCACTTCCCCAAAGTCCCTGCTCATCTTGAAGTTTATCTTTGCACCCTACAAACCCACCTCTATGGCGCTACTCCTCTAAAAAAAGACAGCATTGATGGATTTCGTTGGGACCCCTCTGGCTCAGCATATTCCATCAAAGCAAACTACAAGCAACTCTGCAGTGACTACTACCCTGCAACTATTTGGCCCAATTGGAAAGCAGTGTGGAAATCGAAAGCTATCCCCAACATTAAGATTTTCACATGGATGCTCCTGAAAGGGAAAATTTTAACTTCAGAAAATCTTAAGAAAATAGGTGTTCTCAGACCATCAATGTTCCCCAACTGTCAAGGTGTTGAAGAGATAGCATTCCATCTCTTCACTGGGTGTCCTTTTGTTGTGCGCTACTGGATCGAACTAACCCATCCTATCAGCCTCTTTGGGAGTAGCAAGGCACCATAGCAGAGGTTCTCCAAACATGGAAGAGTAACTACCCTTGG
This sequence comes from Pinus albicaulis, assembly GCA_034641835.2. NCBI lineage: Eukaryota > Viridiplantae > Streptophyta > Pinopsida > Pinales > Pinaceae > Pinus > Pinus albicaulis. Next base: position 1,507,850,007 of record CM076582.1, on the reverse strand, counting down.
GGGAAAAAGAAGATCAATATTTCGAGGAGGACCTGGGGCACTCTACCTTACGTGGTATTATGGAATATTTGGCTCACTAGGAAGAGGAAGATATTAAGAGAGAAATAAGCTTCTTTTAGGAAAATTTGCAACAAATCCTGGAGCCTTACCCTTGAAACAATATCTACCAAATGCAACAACAGAATTGACTTCAATGAACTTTGTGTGGAGGAAAGGATTTTCCTCAGCAATATTTTGGATAGAACTGGCAGCTTTAAGCCATCTTCAAATCAGCCTTCTAGAAAATACATAAGCTAGAAGATTCGGCTTAAATATAAGGACTTCACCGAATGGATAAACAGTTGCGCAATACCTTCTCTTTTTTTTCAATGGAGCATCAAAAATGAATCCGGGCGTTACAGGTGCGGGAGGCATCATCAGAAATGAAAATGGTAGCATTCTCAAATCATTTGAATGGGGAATTGGCACCCTCTCCAACAACAGAGTGGAGGCCTTTTCCCTCCTCCAAGGTCTATATCAGTTAAAAAATCTCAACATTTCTAACACTATGGTTTTTGGTGATTCATCCATTATCATCAATTTGATGAACCATGCTCAACCTTCAAATAATATAGCTCTCCATTAGACAATCAGCAGATGTCGCAACCTCTTAAAGGGTATGGAAGGAACAACCTTCTATCACATCCTCCAAAAAAATAATAAGGATGTTGATCAACTCACAAACAGAGATTGTGCTCAAATCTCGAGGTAATTTTTTTGCAATAATGTCACATATCTCATTCCTCTGCCATGATATTACTACAGACAATCTCTAGATTTATTTTGATCCCTCCCACAGAATTATCTGCACTCCTCAAAATTATTTGTACTCCCTCCATATGCCTCCCTGTGACCTTATCTCATTGGGTCTCCCCTGAGCTGCCTCCCTCTTCCTACACTGGCCTATTTACTCTCCTGCTCCCCGCTCCATCAGGCATCCCTTTGCTCACTGTATGTGTGGTATTTTCTCCCTCTGCAAATTTATTCTGCTCAAGACCTTAGATTCCCCTTGCTCTCCCATCCCGAGCCCTTTATTCCATGTCCCACTGCTTTGCTCTGCTTTTCTAGTGCTCTCCCCTTTCATTCCTCAGCCTTCCGCCTGTGTGGCATATGTTCATCTCTTCTCCCTGCTTACTGCTGAACCTGCACCTCCCTTTTGCACCTTCTTTGCCTCCAGCATGGCTCGCAGCAAAGACTGCCTACACTACACGAATCTGCAAGCTGAGCTGGAACGAATCCGGGCTCATCAAAAAATCTTAGATGCAAAGCTGCAAACATAGGTTAAGATCTTAGATGAAAACAATGAATTAGATGTTAATGTTTTTCTCCACAGGGTTACATCATTACAAAATCAGTATAATGCACTCTCCAACCAGTGTGCTCACGCTGAAGAATCAGTTCAAATACTTAAATACATCTTGGAGAAGCACACAGCACCTAGCTCCAACTCCAATAATATGGGGAATGCTGGCAATGAGGACAATACAGATGCCTCAATAGGGCACCATCTTAGCATCTATTGATCCCCTCTATCATAATTAAGCATGTCTTTTAAGTTTGTTTTTCTTTTATCCCAGTTTGTTCGCATATATGCATTGTCGGTATTTCAGTTCTTCTCGAAAATTAGAAGCAAGGAAAATGTAGCATTTTGTTGTAGCTACTTCCTCTGTTGCACTACAAGCAATCTAGCATGTAAACAAGGAGCTTCTCCTCCTCTTTTTTGGAATACAAAATAGCCACTGATTCTGTTAAAAAAAGAAAAAGAAAAATGCATTGAAAAACTTAATGACATTAGCTTCCAACATAAATTTTGTATCAAAAAAATGATGGGAGAACACTTATATGGGGCAAGAAGTATTCAACTACTGAAGAATGGGCATCATCATCAGGTTTGGAATTTTTAAAGTTCATTCCAGATCATCCAATATATGCGTCAAATATATTTTTATTACAATCATGTTGAAGTTCATAATGCACGAAGGTGGAAGAGAGATATATATTATTCTAAATGCATGGAATAAATTAAAAAATATATTAGATATACATATGAGTACTTTGATGTTGTTGATTCAATTTGGTGGAAGTAATTTTTCAATGTTCAGAGTGATACCATTTCAAGATCAACAAATGAAGATATACTTTTGAAGACTTAATTTATTTGGCCATAAAATTTGTCAAATGAACATGAGGAAAGAAGCATTGTTCAACAACAACAATCTCAACGTATTACCAATTCTTCACAGGTAGAGGAAAGAGAAATGCATATTGATTCCAGAAGATCTCATGCAAAACGTGAAGCCACAGAAGACCTTTACAGGGGTTCAGTATAGGATATTAGGTAGGGTTGCATGATCGCAGTGTTAGCAGATGGAGATGCACATGGATATCCATTATGGGTTACCAAGGTTGTAAAGGTCATTACAGAAAATGAAGATGTTGCAGGTGTTGAAGTACAATGGTATTCCACAAATAAACACCCATTAAATGGTGTATACAAGCCATAGATGGTAGACGATCAAAAAAATTGGCGGAAAGAGAAATAGAAAGGGTACAAATATAAATTGTCGCCGCACACACCTCTTAAAATTGGAGGAAGTTGACATACTTTTTTATGAATTCAAATTTAAAAGGGAAGAAATCTTCACTTCAGGACGATAGAGATTCTGAAGAGATTGCTACCAAAAGAAACAATGTTGAGATGGGAGTCTCTTGAACCCAATCATAGATCTAGAAGAATTTTGAAACCTGAAATGGTGGGCATGCATGTTGACTCAAATGGGGAACTAGTTGATGATATAGAAGAATATGGAACATCTTCATCTGCATACAGTCATTCATCTGAAAATGTGAATTCTTATGGTGTGCAAGAACATATGAGTGATTTTGAATAATTGTCTAAGACAATTTATATAAATGATGCTTAAATTGTAACTTGAAATAAATATTATAACTTCCATATGATCTTACATGAAGTTATGAGTCATTTTTATGTTTGTTGGATTATATGTTTTAATTATGATGAATTCATTTGTTTAGAATATTCACAATGAAACAATCACTTAGAGAAATAATTTATGTTTCATTCAATCTACAAGCATTGTATTTTGATTAATTTAGTCATATAATTTGTTCATAATGTCATGGTTGAAATATGTTGAAATCATAATGTTATTTAATTCTATGGTTGAAAGTTTGTCAAAAAAAATTATCTTTAACTTTATGGTTGAAAACAATTAGAATTTTAGGGATTTTTAGTGTCATGATATTATATGTTTAACGACATGAATGAAAATTGTTAGAATTTTAATGTGTTTTGGATCCCATTATTTTATATTTAATACCATTACTAAAAAATGTTGAAATTGTACCTGGAAAAGAAAAAATTTATTCTAGCAACAACATTAGTGTGTTTTTTTCATTTATTTTGCACAGAAAATTTGGTTTTATTTCTGTTTTTAAGAAATGTTGAAAATCAACCCTGAAAAAAATAAAACCTTGTTCTCGAATACACACTTTTCGTTTTTGGGTTGTTTTCATGTTGTTTGGGGGTTTTTTGGCTAGAGTTCCTGTTTTGAGTTTATAGTTCACGTTTCAAAGTTTACGTTGTTGTTTGTATCGTCCATGTGGAAGACATGTCACATTCATTTTTTCCATGTGTCCCCAATGTATGATATGGCATAACACATCATTTACCATGTCAGTATGCCACGTTGGAGCCATATCAAGCTCTATTGGTATCCCAAAGATTCAAAAGTGAAGGTTTTAACCCTGTATAGAAATTACCTACAAATAAATTCTTTAAAAAAACAAGAAAATATGCAATGGCGAGAACAAAAATATACACATATTTTTCTCCTATAACCCAAAACTGAGAAAACCATATTGATTTTTCATTATATTATTTTCAGTGTTACAATACATTATACACATGGTGTAGTATTCATAAACCCCCAAACCATTAACCTTGGATTAGAACATAATCGTATTTCCCTTAACTAGATCTACAAAATACCATAGGAAAAACCACCATGCATAAAACCATGCACAAAATGATGGATGAGTCCGCCCCCATCGATGGGTTCGCCAAACCACGTGTGGGTCCACCCAAAAAAAAAAAAAAATCACCGCTACACCTAGCATAACGTAACAAAACCTACACCTAGCATGCAAATAATATAACACGTACCCAGCAAAAAGAAAAAAATGAGAGGGTCCCAATAATCGACACTTAAGCATCCAATAATGGGCATCATCTAACGAGAGATAATTCCAATTAACGAATGGATTTCCTGGGACATTTCAATATTAAGGAATTCATAATAGAGGGAATTTTTTGCATTCCCCTACACCTAACACCTTATACACCAATACTTGATGACAAATTTCAACTGTCATAACTCCCCCTTTTATCAATTGGTATTTTTATCTCCCTTGCCACTGGAATAACATAAAATTCCACTCAACCCTTTGCTCAATTTAATAGCAAAATTGATCCCATTAGTTAATGTATGTATCGTGATTCGTTAGCATCGAGGAATTTTGGCTGGGGTTACTTTATGCATTATCCAAAAACTAATACTTGACACCTAAATCGCTGAAATATGGATAAGTCGATATCCAGTACTCTGAAGGAAAATAGATCAATCCACCATAACTTTGATAGCATAAGGTACAATAGTTGATACTCAATAATAGATTTTCAATTGGTATAATTATCTCCATTAGCTGACAAACATAATAAGATCTATTATTATTGAGGATTCACTAATAGGAGTATTTTGACATATAACCTTAATACTCGAAACCATGATAGTCTAATACTCAATAATAGAATGTCAATTGGTATAATTATCTCCATTGGCTAACAAATATAATAAGATCTATTAGTATTTAGGATTCACTGATATGAGTTTTTCAACATATAACCTTAATACTCGAGACACTAATAGTCTGATATCCCACCTACTAAAGTTGGTTCCTTCCAGCTAAGTGCTTGGTCACAATCCCCTACCGAACCATATGACCAAGGGCTAGAACTAATGCCTCCAATCCCGAATTCACCAACTAAAAAAATTCAAAGGGGTCATCCCTAAATTTTAGAATCTCCCATTAAGCTCCCAATCATGTTTTTAAGATCTAAAATTGACTTTCACATGGCGTAAAAAATTCCCAAAGACTTCTAAAGGCTTAGAAGTATTATCCAACCTACAAATTCATCGTAGATACTATTTTTAACAGGAAATCTCCATGAAAAAAATACACAGAATGGAAAATGGCCAGTTCTTCTTGACTTTAGCCAATCAAAGATGATAATTATTGCCAATCCTTTAAGATGAAACCTACAAACATCACACTGTGGTCTCCATATTCTTAAAAATAGAGAGGCCAGCATCACGGCTTATTTAGAGGATAAATGTCTCTCCTCATGATGAACTTTAAAGTATCCTCAGTTAAAAAAGGTTACAACACAATTGTTTCATTCCACAGTTGGCCTTGTAAGGTTAGGCACAACAATAGAAAAGAAAAAGATCTTTAGGCTCAAATCAATCATTATATATGTCTCCACACAATATATGTATCAAAATAATTAGAGGAAAACATACTTTAGGGGATGCTTCTACCTATAGTGTTCATTCATGATAGGAATAACAGTTAATAACCAAGCACAACTTTACATTGTTTGAGATCATCAACACATCACACTCAGTGATCCACCATAATAACTTTCATGAAGCCAATGATACCAATATCATTTCATTAACAAAGTAATAGTACATTTATCTTATTCACAATAGTTTTATGAAAACTGAAGAAGGGAGAGCCACTCTCCACTCAACCACAAGAACAGCTACACTGCAATATTTCTTGCAGTTGGCTACCCATGAGCTACAATCAATTCCTTATGGGAAATCTTCTCAAAATGTGTTACGGGTTTCAAATCATGGAAGATTACATGAAGGAATCTCCCCTTCAGATACAAAAATCAGTATTTTTCCTTTCAATTTTAAGCCAAGGGCCTCTTATATTTCACAATATGGGCACTCTAGGTCTACACAGCATGAATGGATCCCTTCACTAATCCAACATTCCCTTGTCACTTCCCTTTTTATTTTTTTTCTTCCAAGAATAAAACAATTCATTCAAAGTTTCCTCTTGATCCTATGATTCAAGTTAAAGGCCTCCTCACTGATTTCCTTGTCCAATTATGTTAACAAAAAAGACAACTCCACAGAAGAGGTATGTGACTCAAAAGTAGTTAGTCTCCTCCTATCGAAAGTCCATCTCAACTCCCAAGTATCTTTCTCTTTAATTCCCATGTTTTTGTTCCAACTACAAAGTCTTTGTATTCTTCTCACTCTTCCTCTCTACATTTCTACTCCCCTCCATTATGTTTTCTTCATTTCCTCATTTCCACTTGTGCACTACCATAGCATGAGAATTAAATTTCCCTCCTTAGGCTGCATGGTTAACCAAAAACCTCCAAAATGGGTAAATAAACCATACTCATGAGGTAATCTAGGTAGTTAGGAACACTTTCAAACTCCCACTTACTACTTTTCCCTCACGCATGGGGATTTTTTTTTCCTGCTCCTTCACCTTTAGAAATATACTAGATTAAAATGAACATTTACATCAAAATAAGTCTTTCAAAGTATCCATGTTGGTCATATATAATTATAATTCCTAATTACATATTACAAAATTTTGGGACAAAAATGGGTGTTATAATCCCCTCCCTCTTAAAGGAACATCATCCTTAGTGCTCTTTTATTTTTAGAATTGATTTCATATGGTAAAAAAAAATGGGTATGAAATTTTCATGGCATCCTCCATATCCCATGTTGCTTCATTTTCTCTAAAGTGTTTCCATTGCACCTTGACCTGCACAATCGTTTGGTTCCATAGCAAGGTCTCCCTCTTATTAAGTATGTATTGAGGCTCTAGTTGAAACTCTCCTTTGGGCTCCACCTATATCACAGCCAAATCACTGATATTATTAGCATCATGTGCATATTCCTTAATTAGAGACACATGGAATACATCATGTGCTTTAATATTAGGAGGTAAGGTAGGCCTATAAGAAACTAGTGCAACTCTCTCCAAAATATTGAACGGTCCATAGTAGTGGAGTGCTAATTTGGCACAAATTCTCATTCTAAAGGAACTTATTTTGGGCTTGAACCAGATATACACATGATATATCACCTTAAATTCCATATGGATTGTCTTTTTTATCTGTGTAAATCTTCTGGCGATATATGATTTCTTTCAACCTTTACTTGATCTATAAAAATTCATGTTCCAATTCCTTTAGCATGTCTAGCCAAATTGTAATTTTATCCATTAGATGATCCCATATAGTCATATAATTACACTTATGGCCATATAGGGCCCCAAACATACTCATTTTCAATTATTCCTAGTAGCATTTAGTGTATGAAAAAACTACTAATGGTAGATTCTCCTCACATTTGATAGGTTTAATCATCACATACATATGAAGCATGTCTTCTAGGAACTAATTTGTTCTCTCTTTTTTCCTTTCCATCTAAGGATGGTAGGAAGTAATAAATGCTAATTGTGTTCGAATTCCTTCAAACAAATATTTCCAAAACCTTAAAGTGAACTTAGCATCTCGACCAAACTTTATTACCTTTGGCATACCGGGAAATCTAAAAATTTCTTTAATGAAATTTTAGCCATATCAATTGTCTTATGATTGGATTTCACTGCAATGAAATGAATGAATTTTCTCAACTTGTCCACCACTATCATTATTGCATCATCTGTCACATGATTTTGTAGGCTTTAACCCTATACCATTAGTTTTTTCAAATAGATTCTTAAATTATTATTTTTTAAATGCAATGAAAAACAAACACATTAACACGGATTTTTTTTTTTTTGGAAAAAAAATTGGGAAACCACCAATAATTTTTTCAACATATATTCATGTGTACAATATTACAATACAATATATATCCAGCAAAATCCATGAACCACCAATCCATTTACCTTGGATTAGAATAAAATCGTAGTTCCTTAATTGAAACTACAAAACCATGGAAAAAACCACCATGCACCACAAAATCGCTTTTAGGAAAAATCAAATGCCAAAAACTAACGAAATGGATGCAAAAACCACCCAAAAAAAAATTGGGGGAGTTTTTTCCCCCTGCTAAGCATAGTACATTTTTAAAGCACATAGGGAGATTCGTGCAAATAATATAACACATACCCAACACATTTTTGGTAGTCTTGTGTTGAAATACGCAGTTATGATTTCTCACTTCCATTTTAGAATCAAAAAGGGGTTGCAACAAACTTGAAGGATGTCTATGCTCAGCCTTGATTTTTTCCATTCCAAACATCAAGCAATGTATCTTGCAACTTATTTCTTCATCCTGTGCCAGAAGTATATTTTCTTCACAATTATATTCAAATTCTAATAACCATTGTATATAAAATAAATATTTTTATGCATTTCATTCATGATGAGATTCTTCAATATAGTGACATATGGTGTGTACAACCTATCCTAACGCATCAATAACCCATCCTCATTAAACCAATATACTATAAACCTTTATCCTTCACTCCTTTGTTGCAAGCATTCATCAACATGATTTAAATGTGCATCATTCCACAAAACATAATTTTTGTTAGCCCTTAAACCAATCTCGTAGGATTTTATTATTTTCATGTGTATTATCTACATGTTATGGCTTAATACATCTACAACACAATTTTTTTTTCCTTTAATGTGTCGAATCTCAAATTCACAGTCACTAATGAGGTCCAGCCATCTGGCTTACCCTAGAATTTAAATGGGACTAGTTAAAAAAACACTTCAACGCATTGTGGTTAGCCATCAAAACAAATTTATGGCCAAGAAAGTAATGTCGCCACGTATTAAGGGCCTAGATAATAGCAACAATTTCCAGATCATGCATGACATAATGTTTCTTGTGCTCGTTGATCTTCCTAGACTTGTAGTTAATTACATATCCATCTTGCATAAGGATTCCTCCTAACCCTTCTTTACATGCAGTAGTGCACACTAAAAATTCTTTGTCTACATCTGCAATCTTCAATACCGGTGCATTTCTAAGGAGGTGTTTTAGCTACCAAAATATTTCTTCACATTCCTTTGACCATACAAGCTTCACTCCTTTCTTATGCAATAAAGTGATTGGATGGCCAATCTTGGAGAATCCCTATAGTGAATCTCTAATTATATCATGTTAATCCTATGAATGATCTCACTTATTTAACATTCCTCAGGGTGGTCCAATCCATTATGGCATTCATTTTTTCAGGATCTACTGTGATCCCTTCTTCGTGGATGATGTGACCCAGATTGTTAATTTTCTTTTGGTAAAATTCATGCCTACTAAACTTAGCATATAACTGATGCTCCCTCAACACTTTTAGCATGGTATTATGGTGTTCTTCCTATTCTTCATTAGTCTTTGAATAGATGAGGATGTTTTTGATGAATATCGATACAATTTCTTTTGAGAACTTACTAAGGATGTTGTTACCGGGCAGATGGATGTAGTAAAAGAATTAGTGAGCCAAAAGGAACCATTGCACACTATCAGGTCCAAAATGTTGTCTTATGAATATCCTCATCTTTTATTTTAACTTGGTGATATCATGATATTATATCTAACTTGGAAAATACAATAGCTCCCCTCAATTAATCAAACAAAACATTGATTCATGGCAATGGCTATTTGTTCTTGATCATCACTTTGTTCAGTTGTTGATATTCAATGCGCAACTTGACAGTGTCATATTTCTTCTTCACAAACAAATTTATTGCTCCAAAAGTAGGTATACTTGGCTTAATATATCCCTTGTCCACCATCTCTTTTAAATACATATTTAGATCCACTAGCACAGGTTAGTTCTATAGGCTTTAACCATGTACAGAAATTACCTGCAAATGAATTCTTAAAACAAAAAAAATATCCAATGGCAAGAACATAAAACAAATATACATAGAGATTTTCCCTTGGATCCAAAAATTGGGACTACTAGATTTATTTTTCATTATATTCCTTTCAATGTTACAATACATATATATACATGTTGAAGCATTCATAAACCCCAATCCATTAACTGTAGATTAGAACATAGTCGTAGTTCCCTTGACCGGCTCTAAAAAATACCATTGGAAGAAAACCATCATGCCCAAAACCATGTCCAAAACCCATGCACAAAACCATGGGTGGGTATGCCCACCATCTTTGCGCTTGCCCCCCATCCTTGTGTCCATGTGGGACTAGTCATGGAATTAATATAGCGCACACCCAACATTCTCCCACTTATTGTTTTGTTTCCACACAGGGGGTCACAAGAGAGCTTTGTCATTGGTCTAGCCCTATAACTTCCATTGTTTCTCTACACAAAGAAAAATTTTCAGTGCTCACAGACTTTGTTAATGCATCTGCAACATTATTCAAAGTGTCCACCTTTACCAGCAACACCTTTTTTTCCTCAACCATATCCCTCATAAAGTGATACTAAACATCAATGTGCTTTTTCTTTGAATGATAAGCAGGGTTCTTAACCAATACAATTTCACTTTGGTTGTCACATTATATCCTTCTAGCTCACTACACCAACCCCATACTTGAACACAATCTCTGCAACCAAACTGCTTCCTTTATTGCATGAGTGGTTTCCATGTATTCATCCTATGTAGTTGAAAGTTCCACCATATACTTTCTTTTGCTCATCCAACTAAATTCTCCTCCAAATAGGTTAAACACATACCAACTTGTAGATCTTATTTGATCCAGATCTTCGGCCCAGTCTGCATCAACAAAGCCACAAATTTCCAAAAAAAATTCATTCTGATTCTTCCATGGTAGCACAATCCATAATCATTGGTGCCACGCAAATGCCTGAAAACTCGCTTCACTACTTTCCAATGATCCTTCCCTAATTTCGACATAAACCTGCTCAATACTCCTACTACATGTGCAATGTTTGGTTTGGTGAAAACCATTGCATACATTAGGATACCAATGTCACTTGCATATGGAACACAGGACATGTCCTCTTCCTCTTCTTGTGTCTTAGGAAATTGTTTAGCGTATAATGTTGCACCTACAGGAATAGGAACCTTGACTAGTTTATTATCCTACATATTAAACCTTTTGTAATATTGTCTTGAAATATTTCCTCTAGTTTAACCAAAGCTTCCTCTTTTCCTGATCTCGTTTAATTTCCATGCCCAAAATATAGTTTGCAACACCAAGATCCCTCATGTCGAATTTGGATAACAATTGGGTCTTCAAATCTTGGATAATTTATTTTTCATTTCCAATCAGCAACATATCATCCACATACAAGAACAAATAAATAACACGGTCACCAATTAATTTAAAATACACGCAATGCTCCGCTTTGCTTTTGGTGAAGCCAAGTCCCCGTATATATGTATCAAATTTATGAAACCACATCCTTGGTGACTTTTTAACCCATACAGAGAATTTTTTAACCTACATACCAATTTTTTCTTACCCTTCACCGTAAATCCTTCAAGTTGCTTCATGTAGGTCTCTTCTTCCAAATCCCCATGAAGAAATGTTTTCTTCACATCCATCTGTTCTACCTCAAAACAAAAAGTAGTAAAAACTTATAAAAGTAATCTAATAGAAGCTAACATGGCATAGGAGAAACAATATCACAAAATTAATTACCGACACCTGGGAATAACCTTTTGCTACCAACCGAGCTTTGTATATTTCCCCACCTTGCCTTATGCATTCATCTTCTTCTTAAACACCCTTTTTCTACCAATGGGTTTCTTTCCATATGGAAAATCCACTAGATCCCAAGCCTCACCAAAGATGTCATTTCATCAACCATGGCCCTTTTCCAGATTTTTCCATGCTCTGACTCCACTACCTCCCTGACAATTATGGGATCATCATCAGTAATAGATAAAGAAAAAATTGAACAGATCTACCTTCTCTCTTGAACTGATCTTCTCAAAATTGGATTTTGTGGCTCTTCTTCTTCTTATTCATGTTCTGTTGTAGATTTTGATTCTTCCTCATTTAGTTAAAATTGTATCTTCTCAGGTTCCTTTGGTAGGGATTCATGTTTAATAACACATATCACCTATCTAAACACCACATCTCGGTTGTACACAACTTTCCCTGTTTTTTGGTTCCAAATATTATAACCTTTTAAACCATCGTTATATCCAATAAAGATGTGTCGTTCATATTTACTATCTAACTTGGTTATTTTCTCCTTTGGAATGTGTACATATGAATCATAGTCAAATACCCTCAGATTTGAAAGAGAGGATTTCTTACCAATACATACCTCATGTAAATTCTTATCCTCCAACGCTGATGAAAGTGATATGTTAACCAAGTAAAATGTGTATCTATTTCCTCTGCCCAAAATTCCTACCCTAATCCAACGCCACTGAGCATGCTTCTTAATTTTTCCATCAACGTCATGTTCATTCTTTCTGCAACTACATTTTTATGAGGTGTGTATGGAGTATTATTCTATCTTGATATACCACACTTCTTACAGAACTATTCAAATTCCTTCTTGCAAAACTCTCCACCATTATTTGTCCTCAACGCCTTAATCTTCTTCTCTATTTGATTTTCCACAAGAGCCTTAAATTCTTTAAACCTGTCAAAGAATTCACATTTCTTCCTGAGGAAAAATATCCACATATTCCTCAAGAATTAATCTATAAATGATACATAGTACACATACCTACCCAGTAATGGAACCGATACAGGTCCAAACACATCATTGTGCACAAGCTCTAATATCCATGTCACCCTCTTAGCACCCGAGGAAAACTCACCTAATTCTAATTCCCATATACACAATATTCACATAAATCAAAATCCAAAGAGAAATTATACATACCTTCTACCATACCATTACCATGTAGTATTAGAAGGCCCTTCTCTCCAATATATCCAAGCCTTTGATGCCATAACATGGTATTTTTCCCCAGATACCACAAGATTTTCTGCTCCCTTTCAAGAACCATAGAACTGTTGCACCCATCAATAATAGTGCTACCCAGAAGCTTGTACAGAATTCCAATATTAACTCCCTGCATCAATACCAGTGCTCCCAAAACCATCTTGTAGGTATCTTTCTTGAACATTTTTTTTACACCTGCATCATCCATCTTGCTTACAGAAATCATATTTTTGGCCAATGCATGAATATGCAAAACACCAAGAAGTGTTCTAATCCTTCCACCTTGAAATTCCATCTTGACTTTTCCATGTTCGATGATTCTGTCCTTTTTTTCATCCCCTAAGAAGACATCACCACCATCATATTTCTCATACTCGCAGAACCACTCTCTATGGGGAGTGAAGTGAAAGGATGCACCTGATTCAATCAACCATGCATCATGATCTACGTGTATATTTGAAGAAGAATCCAATTACACATCCACACCTTCATCATAGGTGGTTTTCGCCTCTGTAGAAGGAGCATCATAAAATCCCTTTCCTTTCTAAGGAGATTTAAATATGCATTAATTTTTTTAGTGCCCTTCCCTTCCACATTTCCAACACACCTTTACAAGTTTTTCTATAAATTTATATCTCCCTCTAGATTTAGATCTCCCACTCAAGGACTTGTATTTTTTTTTCCTGGGATTTTCCTTGTACAGACAAGGCATCTCCATTTTGGCTCTCCATATTTTTCCGTATCATCTCCTCTAATAGAAATGATGAGACTATTTCATCAAAATTCAAGGTAGTTGTATTACTATCTATTGCAACGACCAAACTATCCCAAGAATCTGGTTGAGGACATAGAAAATTGGTGCACTTATCTTCGTCTGAAATTTTTATATCAATAGATAACAAATGGCTTACCACAGTATTAAAGGCATTCAAATTCTTTGTCACCAAGTCTCCATCCTTCATCCTCAGGTTATACATATTTTTCCACATGAACAATTTGTTCACCAGAGACTTAGATTGGTAAAAAGTCCCTAACTTTTCCCACAAATCCTTCACCATAGCTTCCCCTGATACATTCAACAATATTGAATCTGAGAGACACAATCATATTTTTCTCTTCGCCTTCTTATCTAACATTTCCCAGTATTTTTTCGACATTATTGTCATTGTCGTGCATGGATATACAACAATCCACTGATCTCGATCCACCAACAGATCCTCCATATTGACCTTCCATGGATCAAAACTTTGACCATTAAATTTCTTGATATCTATCTTTCCTCTATTCGCCATCCTCTTTCACCGCAAGAATCGATCCCGCAAATTTCCCACTAAACAGGGTCTACCACAGGCCCGAGAAAAAACCCCTCAGCAGTAAAGGCGCCCCCTTGAAGCCGAAACATCTTTGATACCAAAAGTAGGTTTTAACATGGTACAAAAATTACCTACAAAATAATTATTAAAAGAGAAAAATATATAATGGCGATAACATAAAACAAATATACAGAGAGATTTTTCCCTGTATCCCAAAACTAGGACTACGAGATTGATTTTTCATTATATTCCTTCCAATGTTACAATACATATATATGCATGTTGAAGAATTCATAAACCCCAAACCATTAACCCTGTATTAGAAAATAATTGTAGTTCTCTTAACCGGATCTAAAAAATACCATGGGCATAAAACTATTCATGCCCAAAACCATGTGCAAAACCATGGGTAGGTTCGCCCACCATCTTTGGGTTTGCCCCCCATCCTTAGGTCCGCCTAGCTATTATTGGGTCATGGAAAGAATATAACACACACCCAATGGGCTCATCCTATAGGGTACTCGAGATATTGGTACTTCTCTTTACATGAGCTCTATCGAAAAGTCCACATGTTTCTTAAGTGGCAATCCCAATATATTTTCCAACGATACATATAGAAACTTTTACAATATGGTATAGTTTTCAATCTTGGGTGCTTTGTTATATATTAAGCCTAAACATTAATAGAAACTAGCACCATTACATGTGGCATTTATTTAACTATATCATTTATACATGTCTTACAACCACAAGTTTTGATATGCCTTTGAGGATCCTAGGCTATCCATTATCGTCCACACATTTTATTCTTGTTGTAACAATCTGGTTTAACCTAGTTTGTTTCCAACCAATCCATGCCAATCAAGAAATCATATTATCTAAAGAGAAGCATACTCAATTTTTTCTGCAATTCCATTCATTTCAATAGGGAAATCTTCCACTAACTCCATCTGTTAGTGTGATTCTAATCGCAAGCGTATGAAAAAAACTCACTTTAGTTGTGCATAAAAAATAGCCCTAACATCAAAGATGGCTGTCAATTTCCTTAGATCTGTAGTTAGTTGACTAAGATAAATGCTACAAAATCCAGATATATGCAGTTAAAGGCATTAAATAGAAAATAAAAGTAAGAGTTGCTCCATGCATCCAATAGACAAGACAAGAATATTTTTAAAGAATTTTGTATTTATGACACCTAGGAAGGGAACATAGAAATATGTTACCAGTCCCACTTAAGGGAACCCCAACAGAGGCATGGGGGAAAATAGTCAAGCGACGAACAAGTAGATACTAATGATGATGATGGAATGAGAGAAACGGAGGAGCGGGTGGACGACTTCCCTAGTTAGAGCATAAAGTGTATGAATGGCTTGGCAGCGACTGACACCATATCATGAGGGATAGTGGACAGGGGTACTGAAGGCCATAATGTGGGACATGAGAGAGGGACCAAGTAGGACAGGAGGGAAGACTATTATGGGGTACAAAAGGACTCGGGGTAGACTCCATGAATGTGCGGATGACTCGACTCGGATGCTCTAAACAAGGGCGACTCAATGGTGTTGCCTCATAGTACGGGTCCAATGGGGAACCATAATAGCATGAGTACAATGGGGTAGCTCATTACCAAAGACAACACAAATGAAGACGAGTAAGAATGCAAAGTGGTGCCCCAAGTACAAGTGTCGTAAGTGAAGAAATTCGATTTTGGGAAGCGGTGAATAGGCCCTTCATGGACAAAATGTGTCCTGGTGAAGTAGAAAAACATAAAAAACTGACAGATACCCATTTGAGTTCTTGGTGACAGATTTCCAACGGTGCAAACGGTGTGTCAAACGGGGCTACGGTTTGGTCGCAGCGGCCGAAAGAAAAAACAGGGGTTTTCTTCTAATAGGGCATTTTCCCTCCAAAATCATTCATTTGCTTGTGTAGTTGTGGTGAATGTGGAGAGGAGAGAAGGCCCTAAATCTTGCGGCGATCGTAGCGGACAAACTGACCATTGGAATTGTGAACCGTCAGTTGCAGGTAAGAGGCCCAATCCTAAGCTTTGTTTTTGATGGATTGAAATTGTATATTAGGGTTTTAAATTCCAGTAACTGCCCCTACTTCCTCATTACGGTCGGGTCGCACTTTTTGGGGCAAAAGCTGTGACCTGGGACGCAGGTTTTGGCCTGAAAAGTGCGACCTGGCCCAAGTTTTGCCCAAAAAGTGTGACCTGCTAGGCGTGGGAGGTTTCAGTGCTGTTATGGGCTGGAATGTTGTTTTGGTGTAAGAAAATGCAGTTTTGTTGATCTGAAGGCTGACAAAAATGATGTTTTTTTGCAGATATGGTAGATATACGGATAAAGTGGAGGGAGAGAGACTTAGGTACATTACAGATGGAGATCCAGGCGAATCAGGGTGTCCGTCGTGCACTGGCTAGACATGTGGTTTTGAAATTTTTGGAGAACCCTTTGATGAGGGCTGGAGAGCCCTTGTTGGCCCGGATTATCAGTTATTGGGATCTGGATTCGGATCCATTTTTCTTTGATCCCTTGAATATTTATTTGCGCAACTCCCCCTACTAGTGGATTCCCTCGTGTCCTTACTACTGAAGCCCCCGTATTATTTCTCCGCAACCTTAGGCATTAAGTGACCATGTGTCCCTCCATAAGACAATGCATGCACCACACATTGGGTCTTGCAGGTCTTATTGGCTGAATGTCCTTCAAATTTTCCGTTAGATTAGTTATCTGATGTTGTAACCCCAATATGGAAGGGTCTTGAACTACTGATCCTCCTTTGAATTCCTGCGGATACCCCGCCATAGCCTCTATTTTCATAGCTTGCTCCAATGCATCTTGTAATGTATCAATATTCTGTTGCGTTAGGGGAGTTCTCGTCAATGGAAGAAGGGCCTTGATAAACCAATCTCTCTGATGATTCAAATCAATTGGGTAACTCAATTTTTGAATCACATCCTTGAAACTTCTCATCGGATCCCATGCCGTTTCACCTTCTCGTTGTTTAATCTCCCACATCTTTGATAAACCCTGTTGATCCATCTGAGGTAACTTAAATTCTTTGACAAATTCTTTCTTTACATCATCCATCGCTGGGTTTAGATGAGCTTCAAACCATTTAATTAACCAACGAAGAGTTCTCTCTCTTAGAGTAGTTTGAAATTCGATCAACTTAACCACCTCTCGTGTCTGCAGAGAGCTCCATATGGCTTCACAGAGATACTAGTGCTGCTCCACATCGTCATTTCCCCTCCCAGAGAACTCTGGGTATCAGGTAAATGATCCCGCCATATTTATTTGTGTGGATTGTACTAGAATAAAAACCCTATTCCTTGGTTGTGAAATTGTATTACTAGAACTATTGCTAGTATGTATTGTTGCTGTAGACTGAACACTATTCAACTTGCTAAACTCTCATAGCTTAACAAAAATTTCACCTAGTGGCTGATAGAGTACCAGGGGAAGGTCGGGACTAGAGCTAATTGAACTTTGGGGAATATAGTTACGTTGAGTTACGGGTGCCGCCCTCTCTCGGAACAGTTTCTCCATCGCAACATGCAATTCCACATCGGACATCTGCTCGGGGCGCGCGTCCTCCACGTTGGAATTTTCTCCCTTTTCTGTTTGGGTTGGGCTTCTATACACTTGTATGAATTCCTTGACGGCCCCTCCTATTCCTTGGTATCCTGTATATCCTTCCATCTCCTTTGTGATCTGCGACACCTTCTCCTTGTCCTATCGACTACTTTCCTGCTTCTCTAACTCCTTCATCACCCTTTCCCGCCACTTCTCAGCAATCTATGCCCTTCGATGTGCTCGTCGCTCCCTCAACCTACTGGAGCTCTTGGCATCCATATTCCTATTCCCCCTTCCAACTTACTTGTAGCATCTCTCCCTCAACTCCTTCCCCTAGTACTGGAGGTTTAAGTCTCCATCTCAAATTTTTGAAATTCCACCAATCCCTCGTCTACCATTAAAGCTTTGATCCACAAGGGAATTTCCTTCAACAACTCTCCCTGCAATCCAGATCTGAATACGTCCTTTGTGTTAGGTCCCTGTGATTTTTTAGATTGGTAAGACCAAATAAACAAGGGTAACAACAAACCAACTTTGGAGTCCTAAGACCTAGCCTTCCTGGACTCAGAGAGGGATCTCTCTATATTTGTATAGAAGATGTAACTTGAATGATTTAGGATGTTGATTTTAGGCTATTTAAAATAATAGGGATTGTTTGTTTTGTTTAGTTTGGTTGGTTGTTAGGAAGAACAGATAGAGTAAGAGAAATTAAAACCATTGGGCTATGGAGTCTATAAAAGTTTTGAGGAGTACATCAGTAAATCAAGCGTGTTCCACAGGGCAAGTTAACAAAGCCAAATGGATCTTAATAGCTTATGTGGGTGTGAAATGAACATTATGTTGTGAGTTTATTAGCTTTAAAGGGAAATTAAGAATCCTTTAACATGTACTAGAATAAGAAGATTCCTTTAAGATCACTATTCTTAAGAAAGAACCAAAGGACAGGGCACACCATAAACTTCTTTGGCCAAACTTTACCAAGTAAAATTTAAGACAACAATCCAGCAAACCCTAGAGAGTAGGGAACTCCTAAATTCTCTAGCTATTCACTCTTAGACAAAGAAAACATTTAAGATAACATTTTAGTAATGATTAAAGAGCAGGGAACTCCTAAGTTCTTCAATCAGACTTCAAAGACCTTTTAAGTAGTCTATTCAAGATGGACGAAAGGACAGGGAAAACCATAAACTTATTTAACCAAACTCTACTGATTTAATCTCAAGAAAACAAACTAGATGGAAATGGAGAGCATGGAACTCCTAATTTCTCCAATCAAACCTAGCAGAGGAAAACATTTGAACAACAAAAAGCAGACAAAATTAAGGTGCCTCTAATAACATACCTTAACCTAAAATTTATGCTCTATTATAAGAGAAATTGATGTACAAAATGGAAAATATAAGGAAAAAATTACAAAATTAGAATAAAATCACCATCTAGCAAAGTTCATGAATCCTATGAATGTGCTTGTTCCATTGATGTTCAGTCCAAAATAGTTACAAAGCTTCAAAGCCAACTTCTTTACAACTCAAAGTCTATGAGGTATTCAACTCAACAACCAACCAACAAAAATTATGAAGCATGCATGCAGTATTTATCTGCAAAATGAGGAGGTGAACCCTAGCTAGGGTTTCAAATGTCATTTATTACATAGTTAATGTATTTTGACCTTTGAGACCATGCAAGGCCCAAGGCAAAATATCTAAGACTCATTGATTGTAATAATAACTTCTAACATAACTACTGAGCTAAATTTGGAGTATGTTTGACTTTAAGGCTTCTCAAAAAATTTTACAATAACTCCTGGTAAGGGCGCAACTCCAAGGTACAGGGGCACATCGCTAGTGCAAACGCGCAACGCCAAGGCAGAAAAAATGGCCTGTTTTGCAGCTAACTTTTGGAGGCCTTCCCGGTGCCCAAGTAAGCTCCATGATAGCTCATTGGAAAGATATTTGATCCTGTTTTCCAAATCTACTTTCACTTTCCAAAATGGTTACCATACGCCTTGTCAAAAACTTGTTATCTAAATACTACTAAACGTGCATCGCCAGTGCCAAAAAGAGGGCAGAAAGGTGATTTTTTGGTAGTTTTTGGCCCTTTTGAGGGACCAGTTTTGCTCCAAATCCCCTAAAAATTCCTGAATTTGATGTGCTCATCACTAGGAACATGAGAATGCTAAACATTTCGCATTTGAGTCCCCCAAAAAAGAGCGCAGCGCCACTGGTGCTACACGTTTGGCCAATTTTTTGCATGTCAACTGTCAAAAAAATCAAAATGTGCACAAATTGCCAAAATTGGAATTTTACTTACTGTTCAAGGGTTAGAGGCCTAGAGGGACACCTCAGCAAGAATATTGAGCTTCTCTTTCTCCTTTGACTCGGTCAAAGCTCGAATCTATGCATGGCTAGGGTTTCCTTCAATTTGGTCTTCAACTGCCTGATCTTGGAATCTTTCTCTTGGATGATCAATATTGAGTTGTCATGGTTACCTAGGTCATGCAAGTCCACCAAGTCAAAATCTCTCTCTTGCTCATGATAAAGGTATTCCTCCATGTCATTTTCCTGCAAGTAATCACTACTTTAGCACTCAAATGGACTATCAAGTTTATAACCTGTGTCATCTACAAGACCAAGCTTTTTCTCTTTCCCTTCCTGTAAATTGTTTTCATCCAGGGGTAGACAATCGGCATCATCAGTACTTTATGTTGATAAATCTTCCAACACCTCTATAGAAGTGATAAAATTTGTTCCATTTTCCTCACTTGCATGTTATGAACTGAGAATATAATCCCCCTTTGTGATAATTTCTTCTTGGCCTTTGTGCCTCAACACCACTTAATTCTCCTTCTGACATCTTTAAACTCTGTTTTGTGAAAACCCTAAGCCGCAAGTGAAATGAATGAGGGGAAGGGGATGAGATGAATAGCTTGAAAGATGAAGGGAATGAGTATGAGTTAAGGGAATTAATGAAAGGGAATGTGTGTAGGGACAAACTAGATGAATCAAAACCCTAAATTAATGTAATTACCCTTTCCGTGACTGATATTTCTTTTAGGAGGATGAAAAAAGGGTAAAACAATGATCACGATCTTGTTATTAGGGTTTTATTTACGGTTACGCTTCAATTTATTTAAGGATGACCAAATAGCTTAAAAACAAGGTAAAACGTGTACTTAATGCTCTGAGGGCTATTTGGAATACTTTGGAAAAATTTGGAGAAGATTAGAAGTTGTTTGGGTTCATAGATCACTCCACAGCTTTATCTGGCTAGGCGCGCAACGCCACTGGTGGGCGTGCAACGCCACTGGTAAGCGTAAAACACCTCTGCAAGGCCAAAATTCCAAGCTACAGGCACACAATTCCTTCAAAAATCTTGTTGAAAATTACTGGCAAGGGTGCAGCGCCAAAGTCCAGGTGCGCAGCGCCAAGGAGGCAACATCTTCTAAACACACAGCGCAATTCCTGCACCTTTTTGTAGACAACTTTTGGAGGCCTTCCTTGTGTCAAAATTGGGCCCAAGATATCTAGTTGGAAATATTATCCTGTATAATTTCTAAATATACCTTTGGTTTTCTGTTTGGAGTTCATTTGCCTTGTCAAAAGTTGATTTTACCAAGACTGGTAAAAAAGTACTGAATGAGGGTGTAGAAATGCAAAGTGCTGGTGCAAGCAACTTTTGGAGGCCTTCCTAAACACCAAATTGAGCTCATGATAGCTCATTGGAAAAATATCTCTATCTAGTAATCATTTGACTCATCAAGAAAGTCATTTGGACACTCCAGCTATGCAAAAACTTGATTTTCCCAAGGTCACTCTAGAAATATAGCAAACCTCTTGTATCACCTGAAAATTTGACATTTCTCCCAAACCATGATACATGTGTAAAAATAGAAGAAATTTTTTATTCCTTTACCTATGAGGGAAAAAAAAATCTCTCACCTTTTTTAATTTCATCTCTGTTTGGTTAGAAACATATTTTGAAGCAAAACTGGCCCTATGTGTGGCAAATGATTTGTCCCTTGGAATGACTTCTTGGAAAATGATGGAGGCATGATGTTTATGAGTTGGTATGGCTTCATACTTGCTGATATGACCAACCATATGGATCCTCTACTCATATGCCTCTTTTTCATAGCAAACCTTAGCTCAGTGGGAGAGGAAATTAGGGTTTAGTGCTTGTGAACAATGATGACTTGGGCACCCTTGGAACAAGACAACTCCCTTTGACATTTGATCAATTGCTGAAGTAATCACTTTTTGTATTTGAAATTTGATGTTTTGGCATGTGGAATTTGATTTAGCTTTGAAAAACCCACTTTATAATGTTTGGAAGTCTTCTTCCTTTTCTCACTGATACTCTTTGACACTTTTTGCTTTACAGGTTGTTGAAGTCATGGAGTTGGCTTTTCTTTTGCTCACTGAGGCTTGGAAAAATGGCTTTGATAGCATGATGATCTTAATAAATCCTTTTCATATGTGTGTTGACCTCATTGGAATGAAATAAAGACCTATATAAATGCAAAACCCTAATGACTTAGTATAATATCCCAACTCTGGAATTTTCTACAATAATGAGAATACCATAAGGTATTCCAGAGTTGGAGATGCAGCCCTATGACTGATAACAGATGTTATATTGAATATCCTTCAATAATATGATCAGAAACAGCCTTTAATTCACTTGTGGACTCAAAATGATGGGGAAAAGAGGTGATTTATGCCCCTACTTCCTCATTACGGTCGGGTCGCACTTTTTGGGGCAAAAGCTGCGACCTGGGACGCAGGTTTTGGCCTGAAAAGTGCGACCTGGCCCAGATTTTGCCCAAAAAGTGCGACCTGCTAGGTGTGGGAGGTTTCAGTGCTGTTATGGGCTGGAATTCTGTTTTGGTGTATAAAAATGTAGTTTTGTTGATCTGAAGGCTGACAAAAATGATGTTTTTGTGCAGATATGGTAGATATACGGATAAAGTGGAGGGAGAGATACTTAGGTACATTACAGACGGAGATCCAGGCAGATCAGGGTGTCCGTCATGCACTGGCTAGACATGTGGTTTTGAAATTTTTAGAGAACCCTTTGATGAGGGCTGGAGAGCCCTTGTTGGCCCGGATTATCAGTTATTGGGATCCGGATCAAGAGGCGTTTGTAGTGCAGGGGCACAGGATCGAGCTGACGGTCCAGGATTTTTATTTCTTGACTGGTCTCCCTCCATTGGGGATGGTGGGAAATACGCAGCCAGTGTTACCACGAGGGCGTAACATTATGGAGTTTGTTGAGCGACATTGTCACCCAGGTGTCCGAGTCAAAGGGACTCGGATATCCATTGGTGATCTAGAGAGGTTGGAGACCCGGGCAGTGGCCGCAGCAGTGTTGCGGATTTTTGGCAGCCAGGCCTTCCATCACATCACTGGAGGGAAGATGATGATTGTAGAGAGTGTGCTGAGTGGGACCTACTATGGGTGGGCCCAGATAATGTTGGTATTGGTGAAACGACAGTTGTCGCTATGCAAGCGGCAAGTGAATCATGATTGTGCCTATGGGACGGTATTGTGCTCTTTCTTCTTTGAGAAGATACCAACCATACAACCTTGTGTGCAGTTACCTAATGGTGGGCCAAGAGAGCCACGGATGCGTCGGTGGGGATGATTACTGTGTAGAGCAGGAGGAGGGGTGGTCGGGAGAGTGTTTCAACCAGACTTCTTCGCCCATTGGGATCAGATGCCACTATACATAGACGACTATCCCTATAGTGGGATGAGTTATTGGGGAGATCCAGACTTTCCCCTTCCGCCTGGTCGAGTATGGGGACCTGATGGTGAGTGACAAGTAACTAATGTGTTATGTTAATTTTTCAGTTTGTGACTAATTCTGATGTTGTCTGGAATGCAGATATAGCTCCGGTAAAACCGACCGGATATATGGGACGCCCTGCAGCAGCGGGGGCTACAGGTGCAAGTGGATCAAGGGCAGCACATAACGATGGTATGGCTGCTCTAGTGGAGGACCGCCATCGTAGATGTGAGGGGCTGCTGACCGGTGTGTCGGAGCATGGTTGGCAAGATTTAGACGACCAGTACATAGAGTTATGTATTGGGCTACCCTCAGAGTGGTGAGGTATCATGCGACACATGGTGATGGCTGGTCAGGCTGTGCGTGATCTACAAGCTACGGGAGAAGAGCCATTGGCTCGGGATCCTCCAGAGAGTGATTAGGTGTAGGGCAGGTGGTGCCCCCCAGTGTCTGGGTAGGGGCGAGTGGTGCCCCCCATTTTTGTGGTTTTGGTATTGTAACATGCTGTGGGCATGATGTATGTTTCATATTAGATGGACTCTAAAAACACATGTTATATAATATATATTATGTATTTACATTTGGTTTATGGTGTTAAATGTTATTTTGGTGTGTGTGATAAATGCCAGTCTAGAACATGATTTGCGATTTGATTTACATACTGATTTTGATCTCTAGGTATATGGTTAAATGTAATGAATCGAAATTCACGGATCAAAAGTTTCACTCGTAAATATTGTCTAAACAGGATAGGGTTGTGCACACGAAAGACACCATTAAGTTGTAAGACAATAAGCAGGGAATCCAAATGAACATGCAGATGGAGGATGTGATGAGAGAGGGCAGCGGCTAAGAGACCACGAACTGCATCATATTCAGCCTGATTATTGGTGGCATTACCAATGCAGACCCCATTTGCAATAACCAGGGAATTCAGGGGGGTAAAGATGGCCCATGCTGCTGAAGCGAGATGGTGGGAATGGCGACTTGCCCCATCGGTGTAGCCAAGATAATGTGTGGACGAGGGGGCCGATGTAATGATGTCATAAGGCAAGGAATGGGAGGGATGAGAAAAAGAATGGCAGCGCGGGGAGACGATAGAAATCCATTGAGGGCTACGGGAGGGATCAGCTCAGGTAGGAAGTCTAGGACTCATAGATCGACGAGAGGGAGAGCTATGGGATGAAGAGTGGGCACTCAGGCTACGAAGAACATCAAAGATACGAATGGGATGATCGTGATTAGGATAGGGAATGGAAGGGTCAAGGAGACTATACAACGCTACAAAGGTACCTAATTCATCAGTATGGGAAGAGATGCACAGATACGGGTCATCATGGGGAATGTCAGAAGAATGGGTAAAACGATGGTCAAAATATGAAGAACCTAAGACATTGTCTGAAGGAGGGTTAAACAGAACATATGGAGTGGATTTAGAGGGAATGTACTCCGCGGGTCGTGCGGATGATGATAGGTAAAGGATGGGAGCAGCAAGTTCCAACATTTCAACATCAGGGGGAGGAATGTCAATGGTAGTGGGGGGATCCTTGAGTAGATCGGACGCATATTGAGCAAGTATAGGAGAGGCGGATTGATTTTGTTCCACTTTGTACTCGCAGATGACCTCTAAAGAGGCTCGGTAATGTGTGAGGTGAGGACAATGGTGAGAATAATGGCCATGGACACCACACAAAGCACAGGGTTTGTTGGTGCGAAGAGTATTTGAGTTCTTGGCTACGGATGAGGAAGAAACAAAGGTGTCAGGGACCATAGATTTAGGGAACACGACTTTAACCATGGGTTGAATACGGGGCAACTCAGGACAAGTATGGGTGGGATGACTGATACCATCACACAAGGCACAAGGCTTGGTGGGTTGGGGAGGGGTAGGGTCAGGTGCGGTGGCCTTGTCATTGGATGCCCCCTTGCGAGTTTTGTGTCTCTTGCCTGTAGCTGTCGCAGCATTAGGAGGGTTCTGTGGAGGGGCTAGGGGTGTGGTGGTGGTGGAAGGAGTGAAGGGGATTGGTTATACCGGTGTCACAGCTATGTATGGTTTGGGGTGGCTTGGTGGGGTCTCGGTGGGAGGAGTAAGATACCATACTAGAATTCCTAAGGTTAAATTAGGAAGGGAAAGGGTGGCCATGACGGGGACCGAATAAACGCCGGGGGGCGGGACCAAGGAAAGGTATTTGATCAGCAGGGTAATGACCAGGGGGGATGGCTCCCATATGGTGGGGACCTGAGGGAACTGACTCGGGAGGGTAGGCAGGTTCCTGAGTGTGACGGGAAGAGCCAGGTGAAAATGGTTCGGCTGACTGAAGCGAAGGGCTAGGAGCAGGAGGTGATGGGTGAGGGTGAGGTTGCTAACTAGCTGGAGCAAGCTGCGGAAGGCCAGCCTGAGACGATTACATCATGCAAACATTCACTAAGCTGGGGTCAGAGACAGGGGGAGGGGGAGGACCAGGAAAATTTTCGAGCAGAGAGGAGTCTTTGTAGATGCCAGGGGAAACACTGCTCAAAGAAGCAACAGTGGGTTTATTGGTCACAGTAGAGATGGTGGACTCAGGGGAGATCTGAGATTTTGGTTCATGGTAGGTCAACTGGTCAATGGTGACAATCTTTCCATTATGAGGGAAAAACATCTTGCGGTGGATGGTGGATGGGACAACAGACATGGCATAGGTGTAACTACACCCCAAAAGAATGATGTATTCAAGAGGGGCGTCGATAACTTCAACGTCGACACAGAAAATCTTTCCGGCAAGGGTGATAGGACAGTTACGGAAGAGGCCAATGGGTTGGGAGGCATGGCCATCCCACGCACGAAGGGTGATCGTGGAAGGGGCCATCTCAAGAGATCCAAGTTGTTTCCAAACCGAAGCAGACATTACGCAGGTAGATGCCCCCTCATCAATAATACACCGAGCAACATTAGCATTTCGGATTTTGACTGGGATTTGGAAAGCAACCGAAGGAGGGAGAGGGGGATGATCTGACTAACGGGCGTTGAAAAAAATCAATTGGTCATCAGCAGGATCTACAGCGCCCACAGCAGATAGTAGAGCCTTCTTTTGAGAAGGACATGACTGGAGGAGTTCCAGTGTTGAAATGGCGGCAGGAGATTGGGCCAGATCATCTACTATGCTGTATGAATGGGCAGCCCGACCAGAGGTAGCATTTCAGCGTAATGGTCCCTTAGGAGTCTTGGGATGAATCTCTACTTTGGGCAGAGGGAGTTGTAAGGGACTATTGGGTGTCGATAGAGGCTCTGTAGGACCTGACGATGGAGACTCGGAAGCAGATGTAACGGGAAGTGTGGAATACTGACGAGACCGAGTTTAAAGGTTGAGGTCGATGGTGAGGGGTGGGTCAGAGGCCATCATGAGAATCTAGTAATCAGAGGAACCAGAAGAGGAATTTTGAGTGGTTACCGGGGCATGAGGGGGTTGAGTGGCCACAAATTCTTGTTGAGGGAAAGGATCGGTAAACATAGCGGGTTGAGAAGTAGTTGGGGAGGGAGGGGAGGAGTGTTGTCCCCGCACGGTGGCCTGAGAATCCCACATCTACCGCATTTGTGGTAGTAATGGACAATCGTGAGTGTAGTGACCATAAACACCACAACACGAACAGGGTTTATTGGTGCGAAGTGGCCTGTTCGGCTTGGGTTGAGAACCCTGTGGCTGGTTGGTAGTGTGAAGATCAATACTTGAAGGATTGGGTCCATGATTACCAGGGGGAGATAGATTGCCTTTCCTTGTTCTTTGAGAAGGAAGAAGATTAGGTGCCCCCTGTTGCGCAAATACTTTCCCTAGAGGGGGAAGTAAGTGCAGTTGCAGGGGTGGAGAAGGCAAGGGAGTGGGAGGTCCAAATGTTGGAGGAGCTGGGACACCGGGCTATGGGTAAGGATAAGGGTTAGAGTGGGCAGCATTGGGGTAATCAGGAGTGGGGGCAAAAGGAGGAGGCATGCCGTATCCTGGGTACATGCTACCAGGAGGGGGAAAAGTGCCGGAGGTGCTGGCCCCTCCTGGAGGGAAACCATAGCCCATAGTAGGTTGGGCAGAGGTATGGGAAAGGGCTCCAACGATACCGTTGGCAGAATGAGATGCCCCTGGGGCGTTAGTGCCGCCGGGCTTGGGGAGGTTAGGAAGGACGGTATAAACATAACCAGATTGAGCATAAATAAGGTCATATTTCAAGGCTATTTGAAGGGCAGCTTCTTCAGTTTGAGGGAAATGAGAGGCGACATCTTTGCCAATGGGAGGTAAGAGAGAGTGAAGGAACCAGTCCATATAAACCCGATCTTCAAAGGGAGGAGCTCGGCATAAGCTTCGTCTGCACCGCCATTCCTGGACATGAGCGGAAAGGTGGGTTGAGGAGGATTGACGGAAGGAGGTTAAAAGCTCGGTACCAGTGTCGTATCGGAGAGGGAGCTGGAAATAAGATAAAAAGGCTTTGGAAATGGTCGCAAGAGTGGTATGGGAGTAGGTGGCTTGTTCAACATACCATTTAGAAGCTTCGCCTGTAAGCGTGCGTTGGAACAATCTAAGACGGATAGAGTCGTCAGTAATGGAATTGGAGGAACACAACATATGGAAGGATCGGATATGGTTGGAGGGATCCTCACTAGCAAGGCCTTCGAACTTGGGAATGTCGAAGGGGAGCTTGGTTGGCATAGCAGGAAAACTAACGTCGTGGCGAATAGGATCATTAATCAGCTGATTGAAATCGGGGAGACTGAGGCCGGCCATATAAGGGATTAATGGGGCAATTGAGGTAGGTCCCATAGGGGTTCCACTGGAAACGGACCCGGCAGTAGAATTGGGGTTAGGGCTAGGTCCGGAACTAGACATGGTGAAGGGAAAAGAGGGGGAACCAGAAGTAGGGGGAGAACCTGAACAAGCAGAAGAGGAGTTGGAGTGCGGACTCAGGGGAATACTGATGCGATGACAACGGGAAGGAGGAATTCATCCAAGCGGAAACTGAGGATGAAGGCCAAGAAGTCTTCGGGAGCGGCGCCTTGGGGGCACAATGATGACATGAAGAAGATAAACCAACGAGGGCAGGAGGGGAAAAAATCAAGTGAGGTCAAGGGCAGAGAGGTGCAGTGATAATTGATTTTAAAGTCTTTGCCAGGCGGTGTTAACCAGGCGCTTCTTCACTTAGGGTCAGTGTGGGGCATGCGTTAATTTTAATTGTTTAAACCCAGACATTTTGAGAGTAAAAGAAAAAGTGTGCTGCGTAATGGAAAAGAAATCTGCAGTAAATAAAACTGAAAAAAATAGAAAATTAACAACTAAAAATGCAGCAATCTAACCCAAGAAGGTGGGTCTCTCAAAACTAGTCAATAAGAGGGAAAAACTAGGCAAAGCACGCTAAAAAGAGGCCAAAATATCTAAGGTCCGGAGGGACTAGGATCTAAAGGGTAAGTCTGCTGAAAAGTGGTGCAAAGAATAGAAAAGAGGCAGAGGCAAGGTTGCTGCTAAAAAGGAGGAGATCAGCTAAAGATAGAAGAGACAAGGCAGTGGCCTTAGGAATGAACCCAAACAAAATGATATGAGGTGTTTTGAGAGGGACAAGAGCTGATCTAAAGGGATCTGAAAAGGAGGTATCATATCTGAGATAAATAGAGCTGAAACTCTGTAAATTCAGACGTCTGAAATAGCAAAGGCTTGCCCACAAAAAGTGGAGGGTACTAGAGCCCTAAGGGGCAATATTCCCTCTTAGTTGAGTGGATCAGATCAGAAACAGGTCCAAACGGGCAGAGACAGAGGCTGGAAAACCCTGACAGAAGCTGCAGACAAACCCAGAAAAAGTGCTGAAAAATTTGCAGAAAAAGTGCAGGTCGCAGGTTCTGACCTGTTTTCAGTCCAGTTCGTAGGTTTGGGGCAGAAAAGTGCGTCCTGAGGCTCAGGTCGCACTTCTTGGGCCGATAAGTGCGACCTGCAGATCCGGCTCTCTCGGCGGCAGATTTCAGAAAAATTGTGTCGTCTCAACTGCGACTGATGTCTGTCACCTGCGCAATAAGGCCAGAAACACACAGAGGTTAAAAATTTGACTGTTTAAGGGTTTTAAGGGTGAGAATCACCATAAAAATAGGAAAAACAAAAAATGGAAGAGAAACCCTAGGGTCTGAAACAGCTGGATATGCAGGAATAGATAAAACGACAGTGGTCACAAAAGAAAACCCATGTGGAGTCGCCAATTGCTAATATGAATCTTTCGTCGTAAAATATCACTTTAGCTATGCATAAAAAATAGCCCTAACATCGATTATGGCTGCAAAATACCTTTAAGATTGCTGCACAAATTCAGATCTAAGCACAAAAGATATTAAGCAGATAAAAAATAACATAGCTCCATGGATCCAATGAACAAGACAAGAAGAATGTATATGAAAGAATTTTGTAATATATTAAATAATGGGGCACCTGAGAGGAAAAAAAGAAAGGTGTTTTCCGGTTCTCCTCAGTGGGATGGGTTCTTGGAAGTCCTCAGTGTTTCAAATCTAGCATTTCTCTCTCTTATGGATGTGGAAAAGCAAACATAGAACTCAATGGGAGTTCACAAAGAAAAATGGAAAATGGTGACCAAGAGAAGATCCAGAGTGATCTAATGCAATGAAGGTGACTAATGAATGGGGAAAACCTTCCTATTTATAACAAAATATTATGGTTATCTAGAACTCGGTGCATGAATAAAATATTATTAATCGAATTCTAGAAGCACCCTTTAGGAATATTTTATTATATTTTTTGGAGGGAAAAGGATTCTTGACTTGAGTCAATTCCATTATTTATAAATAATAAATAAATAAATGATTTATTTATCATTTTAGGGAAATGATGGGAATATAATTAAATAAATAATGGTTTATTTAATTATTTATGGATGATTTAGTCAAATTTAACTAAGAATTTTATTTAAATAATGATTTAAATAACTTATTCTTAGGAAATAATTAAATAAATAAGGATTTATTTAATCAAGTTCCTTATTTTGGGTTAAATATGACTAGGAAATATAAACAAATAAGTTATTTTATGTGGTGAAAGCAATTTTACTTAGGGTAAAATTGGTCTTACATGGTGTACTTGGGTTCATCTAATAATAATAGGTTAGATGACCAAAAATTGGTGTAACAGATCCAGAGCGATCTTTAGGCAAAAAAGGTAGTGAATGAATGGAAAAACCCTTCTATTTATAATAAAATATTGAGTTAGTCTAGATATTGGTGTATAATTAAAATATTATTAACCAAATCTAGATCCAACTTTTATGGAATATTTTATTATTTTTGTTGGAGGGAAAAAGAATTTGAATTTGGTCAAATCCCTTTATTTGTAAATAGTAAATAAATAAACAAACATCATTTTATTATTTTACATCGTGTTTGAAATAATCAGTAAATAGTGATTTATTCAATTATTTATAAATTATTTAGTCAAATTTAACAAGAAATATTATTTAAATAATGTTTTAAATAATTATTCCTAGAAAATAATAAGATAAATAGTGATTTATCTAATTGATTTTCCTGTTTTGGGTTAAATATGACAAGGAAAATTAATTAAACTATGGTTTAATTAATTATCCCTTGAGTAAAACAAAACAAATAGGGATTTATTCAATATTTCCTCATGGGGTTTCCTGTTTAGACCATAAACAACTTAATAAATTATGGCTTACTAAGTTATTTTTCATAGTGAAAGCAATTTTACTAGGGTAAAATTGGTCTTACATGGTGTACTTTGGTCCATCTAATAGTAACAAGTTAGATGACCGAAAATTGGTGTAACAGATTGCCCCCCAGCGTGCGAGCGTTAGGAGATAATCGTATCACTGAAGTATCTTGTAAGAACTCAATCACTAGACACCAAAGGGGAAGTCAGAGAGAGAGAAGTATAAGGTAGACTAAAGCGTGAGAGGAAAAGACCCTGAGGATGCGAGACTTACAGGTGTGACAAGTTTATTTTATGAGTGAGTACTTATTCTACATGAGGTGGGGGAGGCATACCTATGCCCGCCGAGATAGCAAAGTACAAAGAATAATGCATCCAGTAAACAAGGGACTAAACTATAAAGGACATGTTGGCATAAAAATGGGCCAGATAAAAGCATGATAATGGATCCCACATACATAATGTGCCTGGGACAACAGCCAGGACTTATACAATAATATCTGAGTACATGAGATATAAGTACAACCAAAGAGGCCCCATAAAATAGGAAAGGTCTCTAAAAATCTTAATGATGCATGCAAACTGAAGAGGAGCTGCAAGTGGTAGAGGCCAGAATCATCAAATCTATGGAGCTACATCCAAGGTTGTAGTAGAGAGGTCATCCGGGCATGTGGGGGGCTACCTGAAGGGCCACCCCCTAATGAGGTCTGAAACATCTCACACACACCTGGGAAATCACTGGTACAATCAGTTGCATCATTGAACCATCAAGTATATGGATCTCGATCATGCCATAAGGAGTTGGAGATGAGAAAAAATCAAGTCAAAGGGAAATAGAGAGTCCCTTTGCCTGATCTGAGGCACAAAATAAGAGTGGAAGCTGGAACCAAGGTACATCGCCCTCTAGACATGTCTTTTGGAATGAATAAGATGATGTTGACAGAAAGAGGTCCACCTGTTGGGTAGTGAAAGAGGTATGAAATTATTATGTATTTACTCATTCTTTTACCATAGATATACTCTTGTTTGCCTTGGAAAGGTAATTTATCATAGGAATTACAATAGAATTGGAAAGGTTTATGTTTAATACGAAAATATGACTAAAGGCTACTTTTTGATTGACAAACAGGAATTCGGAGAGGTGAACAGTTGTACCAAATGCGGGGTTGAGAAAAATCTAACTGCTGCTCCATCAGCGTTGAATCATATGCATCCAAAGGCAAGGAGATCTGAACGAATAGCCCAGAAATGACAGGGAACAGCTCGGCCTCAGTTAGCGTAAACAGAATGATGACTAAACACAGACGAGCGAATCCCTCAGGATCTTTCGATCCTAAGGGATCGTTGTTCAAACTCATCTTGTTCTTGATTGGTCCATCGAGATTTGATATATAAAGTCACGTCCTTTAGTGACAAGGGGACGATTGTTATTGAAGTTAGGAGTTGGTCGAAAGACTTTAAATTTTCTCTGTTTTATTAACTCTTTGTTTTGAGAGAAACCTCTTTGTAAAAATTTATGTTGGTTTAATATAAGACACACGTTTTATCTACCTTCTACAGTTCTGAATTAGCCCAGCAGTATTTCACTGGCGCTAAGGGCCCGACTCTGGTGGAATCACTTCGTTGTTTTTATTTTAATCTTTTCTTACTGTCGTGTGGAGTGAATTTAATGTTTGTTTTAATTACAAAATTGGTTTATTGTTGATTGGATCAAATACAGAGTCATTGCTATTTCCTTCTTTACAAGAAGCACGATTCGCTGTTCGATTATCTTGCTGTTATTATAAAGCTTCGTTGACTTGTATCTGATTTGAGTTGTTGTTCCATTAGTTTATAGTCTGTTATAATTGATTGTTGTGTGGTAAGAAGTTGTCAACAGAATTGAAGCATAGAAATCTAGTGCCTTGAATATGTTAGAATTGTAATTGTTGTTCATTTCACGTTGTTGTTCCATTTCTGTTCATTACTTATTCATAGTCTTTGATTAGCAAAGAGATAATTTGTAGTTACATGTTGCTGTTCCTTTTTAGATTGCATTTCTTTCAATTTTCTTTCATTGAATCTGCTTTCGTTTCAATTGATTTAAGATCTCCAACTGTAGAGGATAGAGGCTTTTGCTTCCAAGTCCCCAGATTGGTCATCTTGCATCGATTTCTAAGGGAAAGAGTTACTGCTACTGCATCCCTGATCGATGTTCTGCAAGATTGAAGTAGTTTAATATTTCCATTCATGTCACTGTAATTAGGTTTCTTTCCAAGCATTTGTTACTTTTGTTTTTTTTACTTTATACTACATCTTTAAAGAAGTATCAAGATTATTGCAGGTCTCGGGAATTAAAAGATGAGATATTCCAAATGACAGCAAAACCAAATGAGACTTTGGAAGAGTATGTGGAATGGTTTCAATACAATATTCAGAGATCCCCTTATGCATCTTTAACCTTACCTGATAATGTTTTGAAAACCACATTAATTAGGGGAATGAAAGATCAATGGGTTGAAACATTGAATATTATGGGAAAAGGTGATATATATCAGGAAAGTTATCCTAACATCATTGATTTGTGTATCACGAGTTCGAGGGGCAATACAAGGTTGAAATCAGCAGAACGTGATATAATCACAAGGGAAAATAAGACCTCTAATGAAGGTGTGACTCGTGCAGAGATTGGAAATCTGCTAGAAGACTTTAAGATAGACATACTTGGGACTCTAACAACACAGTTCGATATTATGCAAGCCAAACAGAAACAGGCAGAAGCAGACCAGAACTTGACAATATTCTGTCCCAGATGTAGAAAGAAGCACAGCCACAAAGAATGCCCGTTGGATGTGATTAAAGTCTGCGCCATTTACACGAAATATCACCCTACAGAAGGATGTCCTTCGCTTCCTGGCCTAAAATTAGTTTATAAGGAGGCAGAAGAGGAATCAGAAGTGGTATGTCTGCTTAATCAGCGCCGACAATGGCAGCCACGACCATCAGGTATGCCAAATGATGCATTTTCTTTTCAACCTCCTCAATATAATGCTCAACAATATAGTGGGATGTGGCAAAATCAACCATCTTTCCCTAATTGGTCACAACAGCCATTTCCTCCCACATCTTGTCCAAATCAAACAAATCAAAATAATTGGCCTAGATTTCCCTTCTACCCACCTTTATGGCCTACACAATGGTCCCCCTCTACTTCCCAGAGTCAGGCCTGGTAGTCAAACTGGAAAAAACCTACAAATCAGCCAGTTGGATCAATTCCTCTCTCTCAACCTACACTGCCAGCTCCGTATACAAATCCCCAGACCAATTTAAGACCACAACTCCCAGCCCAACCCAACCCAAACCCAAACAATAGGCCAGTTCAGTCTGTCCAAATAATGGAACCCCCAGAAGTAGAAACTGAACAAAGGGAATGCAATGATCTTCAATTAAGGTCTAGGTGCATAGTGGAAACAGAGAGAAACAATGATGTCCACATTGAAGATTCGTTACCTGTAGAACAAACAGTACAAAGTGAGAAGGAAGTTCAACAACAAAATCAACAACAACAAGTAACAACTTCCTCTCCACCATTCCAAGAACGATTAATTATACCTCGTCCAAAAGAACAACCTAATTTTGATCTTCTGGGAGAATTAAAAAATTTGTGTATAAAAATACCTCTCCTCCAAGCTATTCAAGACATTCCTATATATGCAAAAACCATTAAGGAATTATGCATAAAGAAGCCAAAGAGGAGAACAACAACAAATCCTACTATCCAAATAGTCGGTACCTTATCTGACTTATTATCAGTAATGGAAACACCTATCAAATATGAAGACCCAGTAAATCCTATAGTGACAGTGTAGATCAATGGGAAATCATTTCCAAATCCCTTAGTTGATTTGGGAGCAGAAATTAACATTTTAACAACCACCACTTGTCCAAAACTTGGCATTACATCACTAGAACCAACAAAAACCTTGTTGGAATTGGCTGACCGATCAGTGGTCAAACCAGAAGGTATACTACAAGATGTAATGGTATCTGTAGATTCCTGGGAATACCCTGCTAACTTCTTGGTTATCAATCCAAAGAATCGACTAGATGGACACCCGTTAATCCTAGGTAGACCTTAGTTGGCAACTGCCGATGCTTATATTGGATGTCGACAAGGCAACATGACAATCACAAGGGGAAATTATGTCAAGAATTTAGCCCTATATCCCCCAGCCCAGCCAATTCTATCAATAATCAAAACAAGAAAACCACCTGTATCATATCTTATGGAAAATATGAGATCACCTCTAACTATAGAAAATGCTCTTGATTTTAAAGATCAAATAGAGGATGATATCATTAATAATTTTATCAATAAATCACAAACCAGATCTCATTTGCAATGTCACATGATTAAGGCAGCATTCGATAATAAAGAAGAAGAAGATCCTTTCAAAGATATTCCTAATCAAACAATACCTACTACTTTTGTGAGTAATAGTAAGGTTGTAGAAATTGAGCCAGGAAAAACTCTAAATATCAATAAAAATCTCACTGCTGAACAAGAAGAGAAATTGGTCCAATTATTATGAAAATACAAAGCAGCTTTGCATGGGATTACCCCGATATGAAAGGAATTGATTCTCAACTGTGTACTCACCACATTTACATTGAAAAAGATGCAAGACCCATTCACCAACCTCAAAGGAGACTAAATCCTCACCTTAAATATATTGTGAAAGTTGAATTACAAAAACTATTGGATGTTAACTTCATCTACCCAATATCTGATAGCAAGTGGATCTCCCCATTAGTGGTAATACCAAAAAAGAATGGAAAGTGGAAGATATGTGTAGATTACCATGAAATTAATAAGGCAACACAGAAAGACCACTTTCCCCTTCCTTTCATTGACCAGGTATTAGACACATTGGCAGGGAAGAGATTCTTTTCTTTCCTCGATGGCTTCAGTGGGTACAACCAAATCTACAACCAAATCCAGATTGCCCCTAAAGACCAGGATAAAACTACTTTTACCTGTCCATGGGGGACATTTGCCTACCGATTCCTACCTTTTGGCCTATGCAATGCCCCTACTACATTCCAAAGGGAAATTCTCAGCATTTTTGCAGACTTAATAAATGAAGAGCTTGAAGTATATATGGATGATTTCACACCCTATGGGGATGACTTTGAGCCTGCATTGGAAAATCTAGAAAAGGTATTGCAAATATGTATTGACACTAGGCTCTGCTTAAGCCACGAAAAGTGTCTTATGATGATGACTGAAGGAGTTATCTTAGGGCATTATATTTCAGCAGTTGGAATTCAAGTAGACCCGGCTAAAATTCAAATACTCTTGTTAATTTCTACACCTACTACACAAACAGAGGTACGTAGATTTCTTGGATTTTCTGGTTACTATAGTAGATTTATAGAAAATTATTCTCGAATAGTTGCACCTTTATATGCACTGACTGGAAATGTTGATTTCATTTGGACAGATAAATGTGACAATGCCTTTAATGATCTGAAGAAGCTCGTTTCAACAGCCCCAGTGCTGAGGGGCCCAAATTGGAATTTGTTGTTCCAAATTTCATCTAATGCCTCAGACACAGAAATTGGAGCAGTACTTGGGAAGGAGGAAGATAAGAAGCCATATGAAATTTACTATATTAGCAAAAATCTATCCCCTGCTGAATTAAATTATACTGTGACTGAGAAATAATTTTTAGCTGTAGTTCATGCTATAAAAAAATTTAGACATTATATAACTAGGTATCCTGTAGTACTATATACTGATCACTCTGACATTAATTTTTTAGCAAATAAACCTGTTACAAATGGAAGAGTGACAAGATGGTTGATTTTACTGTAGGAATTCGATATCACAATTAGAGATCGACCTGGGAAAGAGAACCCTGTAGTTGACTTCCTGTCAAGAATGCCAAAGCCAACAGAAACAGAAGCAGTAGAAGACCACTTTCTGGATGAACATCTCTTCGCTGTTACTATCAAAACACCATGGTATGCTGATATAGCGATCTATTTGGCAATAGGTAAATTACCTAAACATCTATCCCTTAATGAATGTAAGCAAATAATACGTCGTAGTACCCACTTCTCCTGGATTGGAGGCCACCTATTTCATACAGGTGCAGATATGCAAATAAGGAGATGCGTTAGGGAGGATGAAGTATTTGACATCATGAAAGCATGCCATGATGGATAGTGTGGCGGACATTTTGTAGATCGTAGAACTGCCCATAAAGTTTTACGAACAGGCTATTATTGGCCTACTATCTTTAAAGATGCTAAAAAAATTGTGCAGGCCTCTGATAGCTTCCAAAGGGCAGGTCGCCCTGGGCAGTCTGATGAAATGCCTCTGAACCCTCAACTATTGATCGAATCGTTTGAACGTTGCGCCCTTGACTTTGTTGATCCTATTAGCCCCCCATCAAACCAAAAAACATATATCCTAGTTGCAACTGAGTATGTCACCAAATGGGTTGAGGCAGAAGCTCTTTTAAAATCTACAGAGGACTCTGTAATACAATTTCTTTTCCAAATATTTGTACGCTATGGCCTCCCAAGGGACATAATCATAGATGGAGGACCACAGTTTGTAGGTAATAAATTAGCTGAGACATTGCAAAACTACCACGTTCAGCACAAGATTACAACTCCATATCACCCATAGGCCAATGGCCAAGTAGAGAGCACGAACAAAGTAATCGAATCTATATTAACAAAAATCGTTGCCTCTCATAGACGAGATTGGGCCTACAGATTGCTAGAAGCATTGTGGGCATATCGAACAATGTGGAGACCTACCACAGGATATTCACCATACCAATTGGTATTTGGAAAAGAACCCATGTTTCCTATAGAATTCGAGATTCAAACATTAAGAACAGCTCAAAAGGTGGGTCTAGATTTGAATGAAGCCGAGGCTAAAATACTGTAGCAAATTAATGAGTTAGATGAAATTAGGCTCTCTTCTCTTCAACACACAGCATTAATTCAGCAACAGAGAGCCAAATGGCATGACGCCCATATCAAAGAAAATATCTTCCATGAAGGAGATTGGGCACTCCTATATGATTCTAGGTTTCAGGATTTCCCAGGAAAACTCCAGACACAATGGCTTGGACCCTATGAAATACAAAAAGTGCATGATAATGGCACTGTTACATTCGTTACCATTGATGGATCTGGACATTCCTTTAAGGTAAACGGTCATCGAGTACGATTGTATCATAAACTGCTTACCCGGGAATCCTTTTACCAACAGTTACGGGAAGATTCTACTATGGAAATTCTCACTGAAGGGGAGAACTCCTCCTCGGCATCAGTTTGATAAATCATCTCTTTTTTTAATTTTTGTACATAAAGAATTTTTTTCTTTTTTCGATTGTTGTTTATGGAATTTGTTTTTTTAACATTCTGTTAATATTACTGCTTTATTTCTTCATAATTTGTTTCATGAAATTTGGTTTCTTCAAAAAAGAAAAAGAGAAAAAATTATGTTTATTTCGTTTGTTTTGATGTTCCTTTCTAAAGGAACACCACCGCTGCTATTCCTTTCGAAAGGGACAGCAGTTTCGCAGACCACTATTGTTCCTTTCGAAAGGAATAGCAGTTTCGCAGAGCGCTTTTGCTGTTCCTTTCCAAAGGAACGGCACTTCCACAGAGTATTTTTTTGTTGTTCCTTTTGAAAGGAACAGCAGTTCCGCAGATTGTTTTTGCTGTTCTTTTTAAAGTAACGGCCTTTTTTTGTGGATTATTTTTTTTGTTTTAAGCTAGCATTTTGAATTTTTGATTACTTTTCTGAAGGCAAATATATCATTTATATACAATCATACAAATTAAAGCTTACTGTAATCAACAAATCAAAAAAAAAATCGTCATTTTTAAGAAAATTGTTTAGTAATGATAAGAAAAAAGGAAAAAGGGCATGATCAATAACATAATTTTGCTATTTTTACCCTTGAATTAATCTGATCGATTATTTTTATCATGATTGGTTCTTTCCCATATGTTATAACTTTCATCTATGGAATAGGAATAAGGGCATATTGTTTTTCTATTGATATGTTCAGACTTCTTCCACCATCCCTACTCTTAAGGAGTGTTGAGCCATCCCTTATGAATAACTGAGGAAAAGTGTTGCATGAAAAAGAAAAAATATATTTACATAATGATTTTTCAGATGGAGGATAGGGGGTCTCACCAAGAGCCAGCCTACCATGATCATAGGGAAGGCAGTGAAGTGGCATTCCCATTATGGCCACCAAACCAGGGAAATGGTCCAATAGACAATTGAAAAAAATCAAGAAGTCCTTGGAACAGGAGGTCTCATCATGAGCCAGCTTGCCCACCTTTCACTTCTTCCTGGTGAACGGCATTGTGGTTTATCTGGTCACCAAGCTAGCACGATGGCCTCCGTAATGATATTCAATAAAAAATCACTTCCTCAGCATAAATAAAGGACAACGGTTCCGTGGGTAAGAAAGCAACTCTGTCAAGGTTACAGACACCTATGGGCAACAGAGCTCTGCTGATGGTATTGGAGTCACATTTATACACATCAATAGTTATATTTAACCCTTTTCCTATATCTTTATTTAAATGTCAAATGAAATATGAATCCTTTACCTTTACATCCAAACCTATTATACATGAAAATCATTACAAATCGATCATATTAGTTCGAAATGGTAAATAACGCAATTGTATTTATGATTATCTTATGTTGTCCCTTCTCCTCGTATTTGAATCATTACAAAACAATTTTCTGTTTATTAATGATTTATCACATGCATTGATTTCAGTAATTGCTATAATTTGATTGAATGTATCATAATTATGCCTGCTTTTTACTACTGTACTGTTGTTGTGCCACACTTGCTCCTCTCAATTGGCGGTCGAGGGCGACCTTTCATTCATTCGGGGGGCGTGGATGTCTGCATGCAGATCAAACCCCGAGATTTCTTTTCTTGCATATGAACTAAACCCCTGAATTTTAGGAAATAACAAATTTTCAACGAACTGTATTGTGTTGTTCCATTGTGATTAGTGTGTGTTGAGAAATTAACAGAACGCAGAAATGGGAGGACGGCCAATTCGCAGTGAACCGCAAGTACTGATCGTCTCTGATGCTGCACGAGCAATTTTAGAAAGACTAGGGTGGATTACATATTTCTTGAGAATGCAGCAACCCCATGAAGCAGTGGCCACCAAATTTTTATTGAACCTACAGGAAGGATCCTCCATGGTCAGAGGGAGGCAGATAGTTGTATCTGACGAGATAATTGCAGAAGTGTCTGGCATTCCCGTGCAAGGGACTATTTGGACTCAGAAGAAGATTAGGATTCGGGAAGCCATGAAAATTTTTCAAGACGATGGAAAGACGTTATTTATCAAAGGTAAAGGAGTCCAGCCAGCATCATTAGGAGAACCATGGACAAAGTTGGCCAATATTGTGCAGGCTTACATAACGTGCGACGGAAGAAAGGATGTGGTAATACCTCGCCACCTTAAGCTACTAGTTTTATTAAAACAGAAATGCACCATTAATTTGCCTGCATTTTTAAATTCCTTGTTGCATGATACTGCTCGTGGTATAAGAAAATCCCAGCATGCAGATATGGTGGTCATCCACCATTGTCTAATTCGTTTAATAGTGAGTCGTAGCCTCGCCCAGCAACAGACCAGCTGGGAAGAATTAATATTTTCCATTGACGGAGGGTTAGCTCTACCCACTCCAAAACAGAAGAGGATGGTCGGCTCAATTGCTGAGCCTTCTACTCATAGACAATCCCTCTGATTGAAATGAAATAGAAGGATGGTGGAAGGACTTCTGGGCAGCAGCAGCCAGCCCCTAGAATTGCACAGCTCAGAGGAGGAATAGCCTCCACAATTGGAGGGAGTAAGCCCTCATACTGAGGAGGAAGAGCAATTAGAGGGAGTAAGCCCTCGTACTAATGAGGAAAAAGAATTGGAAGGAGAAATTCACTACTCGGACGAAGAAGAAATAAGTCGCCAAACCGGTAGTGAAAAACAATCTAGTGCAGAGGAAGGGGATAATGAGGAAGAAGAAATCGAAGGAAATACGGAGGAAGAAGAAGTTGAAGGAGAAATTCGGTATTCAGATGAAGAGGAAGGAAGTTATCACACCTGTGAGGAGGATGAGGACAATCATAGCAGCAATAAGGATAAAACAGAGCTGCCTGAGAATGTTATCGTAAGCCTTTTACAGGAAGACCAATTGGCCCAGATTTTAGCCAATATGAGTGATTATGCATGGCCTCATAGCCCCTTGGACCTCAATATTGATATTAATAAACTACCAGAATACTCTGCTATTGATAAAGAAACAGCTGGAGAAAAATTGAATGAAACAGCAAACCCTAGCGAAGCTAGGGTTGCTTCTCCTGAGAGGTGTGAACAAGAGAAAGAAAACACTGAAGTAGGAAGCCCCCAAGAGACTGCAGAGTTAACTGAGAATGTGATTCCTGGAGAATTGAGCCAAGCGCGTATGAATGTAGAAGCAAGCCCCTAAGAGAAGGAGCATTGCTATCAAAAGAAGCTCGAAAAAGAGAAGAGTGACCGCTGATAGGAACCCCCAAAGTACAGAAGAAACCATACCTGAGCCTAATTATGAGGATGCGGAGAAAAAAATAGTTGTTCCAACACAAGTTGTTCCAGAGGAACTGGTTTTGAGTGAAAATATGCAATCTAGCAGTCAGCACACTTTCAGTGAGCCGACACTGGTCAAACTTCAAGAAGAATTGACACAGGCCCGAATAGAAAGGCAGAGACTGGAGGAAGATACTGTCCCAAGAAAAAGATATCAGGAATTGCAGCAACAAATGAGAACTATTCATGAAGCAGAAGCTGAAGCTCATGAAAAATGACGGAAAGCAGAGGTAAAGGCTGATAAGGTAATGAACCAACTAAAACTAGCCTACACTCAAATGGACACTCTCTGCTCCTTGTATACTGATGTCTTATCCTGTAGATGCCCCGCCAAAAAATATGCTTTGTTTTTACTAGAAATATATTTACAATTAAAGATCAAGGAAGTTAGGGCAAGGAAATCCATAGAGCTAAAAACAATAGATGACTTGATATCATGCTGCAAACTTTATAGGGTCAAAGTACAACGCCTGTTATGTGAATTTTACTTGCATAATCTAATACTTGAAAATGATTATGAATCAAACCCTAGCCCTTTTATTAGAGATGTTCAATTTCAGGCATTCATTTCCTTTGTTGTAAACCAATTAAAATGGCTTAAAGCCTATAACACCTTTCAAAGGCAGGAAAATGAATTAGATCTATGGGTCAGAAGTGAACCTCATGACCCACTTCAATTTTGGGCTAGACAGTAAAGTTTGATGACAAAGGAAGGTGTTACCCAAAATCTGGGGTCTGTCCACAAATCAATTATTTTGAATGGAACGAACTATTTTTCATCCATTAGGAACCAAGCTTATATAGCGGCCAAGGTCTGGTGGAGAACCTCGAACCAGAATGTGCAAAGTAGGGAACCATTTAATTATAGAAACTTTGGGCTAGCTGCAGACCGCTTCATTTCCTATAGCCATCTCGTTTTAAAAGAAGGACCATATTGGTTAGGATGTAGGTTCCGCAGCCCTATTGCATGGTACCCTGCTTCGGACTACAAAGCTATTTATGAACTTCCTAAAGGACAGACAGAACACGTTTTTGAGTAATTAGTTGCACTACGTGGTTTTAGGCCTATGGATGAAAAACCTTATTCGGCTTATTCTTTGACTGCTCTCCATGTGAACTATAGTTTTCATGAGGGCATGAAAAAGATTAAGCAGGGGGGTATGTTGGGCAGTGAAAGAGGTATGAAATTATTATGTATTTACTCATTCTTTTACCATAGATATACTCATGTTTTCCTTGGAAAGGTAATTTATCATAGGAATTACAATAGAATTGGAAAGGTTTATGTTTAATACGAAAATATGACTAAAGGCTACTTTTTTATTGACAAACAGGAATTCGGAGAGGTGAATAGTTGTACCAAAGGCGGGGTTGAGAATAATATAACTGCTGATCCATCAGCGTTGAATAATATCCAGCCAAAGGCAAGGAGATCTGAACGAATAGCCCAGAAAAGACAGGGAACAGCTCGGCCTCAGTCAGCGTAAACAGAATGATGACTAAACACAGAGGAGCAAATCCCTCAGGATATTTTAATCCTGAGGGATCGCTGTTCAAACTCATCTTGTTCCTTGATTGGTCTGTTGAGATTTGATATATAAATTCACGTCCTTTAGTGAAAAGGGGACGATTGTTATTGAAGTTAGGAATTGGTCGAAAGACTTTACATTTTCTCTGTTTTATTAACTCTATGTTTTGAGAGAAACTTCTCTGTAAAACTTTATGTTGGTTTAATATAAGACACACACTTTATCTACCTTCTATAGTTCTGAATTAGCCCAGCAGTATTTCACTGGCGCTAAGGGCCCGGCTCTGGTGGAATCACTTCGCTATTTGTATTTTAATCTTTTCTTACTGTCGTGTGGAGTGCGTTTAATGTTTGTTTTAATTACAGAATTGGTTTATTTTTTATTGGATCAAATACAGAGTCATTGCTATTTCCTTCTTTACAAGAAGCACAATTCGTTGTTTGATTATCTTGCTGTTATTATAAAGCTTCGCTGACTTGTATCTAATTTTAGTTGTTGTTCCATTAGTTTATAGTCTGTTATAATTGATTTAGTTGTGTGGTAAGAAGCTGTCGACAGAATTGAAGCATAGAAATCTAGTGCCTTGAATATGTTAGAATTGTAATTGTTGTTCATTTCACGTTGTTGTTCCATTTCTGTTCATTACTTATTCATAGTCTTTGATTAGAAAATAGATGAGTTGTAGTTATATGCTGTTGTTTCTTTTCAGATTTTGTTTCTTTTAAGTTGCTTTCATTGAATCTGATTTCATTTCAATTGATTTAAGATCTCCAACTGTAGAGGATAGAGGCTTTTGCTTCCAAGTCCTCAGATTGGTCATCTTGCATCGATTTCTAAGGGAAAGAGTTACTGCTACTGCATCCCTGATAGATGTTCTGCAAGATTGAAG
This sequence comes from Pinus albicaulis, assembly GCA_034641835.2. NCBI lineage: Eukaryota > Viridiplantae > Streptophyta > Pinopsida > Pinales > Pinaceae > Pinus > Pinus albicaulis. The sequence goes on along the minus strand of CM076582.1, from coordinate 1,507,805,529 downwards.
TATTTTAATCTTTCCATTCATGTCACTGTAATTAGGTTTCTTTCCAAGCATTTTTTACTTTTGTTTTTGTTACTTTATACTACATCTTCACAGCATTGCTCTTAGACAATTGCAGCCTCAGACAGAGTACACTCTTGAAATAAAAAGACGCTCCCGGATTGATGATTAATGTAGGCTAATTAGGTGTTCAAAAGATACCTTTTTATGACTCAACACCACCATAGGTGAGACAAGAAGGGATCCTCAACTAAGGCATGAGGGATAACAGTAGCGAGACTACTAGACTGACACCAGGGATGATGGCATAATGGGGGTTACAGAGTAGTAGGCCGACGACTTCCCTTGTTAGAGCATAAAGGGCATGGATGACTTGGAAGCTACTCACTCGACACCATAGGGATAGGGGACAGTATGACTGAAGGCCAAAATGTGCGACATGAGAGAGGAAAAATCATTGAACGATTGAGGATTGTAGCAGGATACAATGGGACTCAGGATAGACTCTATGGATGCGATGATAACTCAACTCGGATGCTCTAAACAAGGGTGACTCGATAATGCTGCCACACAGAACAGGCCCGGTGGGGACCATAAAAACATGAGTATAAGATGGTTACTCATGACGAAAATCGACACGAGCATGGACAAGTATGAAGGCAAAGTGGTGCCCCAATTACAAGTGTTGTAAGCGAAGAAATTATATTTTGAGGAGTGGAGAAGTGACCCTTCTTGGAAAAAATATGTCTGGGTGAAGTATCAAATCACAAAAAAATAAAGGATACCCATTTCATAGCTCAGTGAGAGCTTTCCAACGGTGCAGATGATTTGTCAAACCAAGCTACGGTTTGGTCGCAGTTGGCGAAAAAAATCTGGGGTTTCTCTTTTAATAAGGCTTTTTCCCTCCAATTTGATTCATTTTCAAGTGTCGCTATGGTGAATGTGGAGAGGAGAAAAGGCCCTAAATCTTACGGTGAACATAGCGGACAAACCGACCGTTGGAATCAAGATTCATCAAATGTAGGTAGGAGGCCTAACCCTACTCTTTCATTTCAGTGGATTGAAATTTTATTTTAGGCATCCAGAGCTCAGGAACAGACCCCTACTCTTCTTCGCAGTCAGGTCGCACTATTTGGGGTAATATCTGCGACCTGGGTAGCAGGTTTTGGGCAGAAAAATGTGACCTGCTACAGAAAAAGCCTGAAAAGTGCGACCTGTCAGATAGAGGGATTTTGGTGTTTTTTTTAGCTGAGAGCTGGGTTTTTATGGTTGAATGCAGTCTTTCCTTTCTGTACACTGACAAATATGATGGTTTTGTCCAAATATGGCAGAATAGAGGATCAATTGGAGAGAGAGAGATCTGGATACATTACGGTCAAAGATCCGAGAGGGTAATGGTGTCTGCACTAAATTGGCCAAGTTTGGGGTCCTGAAGTTTGTGGAGAACCCTTTGATGGGAGCTGGAGAGCCATTGTTGGCTCGGATTGTCAGCTATTGGGATCCAGATCATGAGTTATTTATAGTGCAGCGGCACCAGATCGAGTTGACTATCTAGGATATATATTTCCTAACTAGTCTCCCACCACTTGGGATGGTGGGGAATACACAACCATTGTTACCGCGAGGGTGGAACATCATGGAGTTTGTAGAGTGTCATTGCCGAGAAATTCTCCATATGTAGGGAAAATGGATATTGATCGAGGATCTAGAGAGGCTAGAGACCATTGTCATTTCCACAGCGGTGTTGTGGATCCTGGGAAACCAGGCACTCCACCACATCACTGGGGATCAGATGATGCTTGTTGAGAGTGTGTTGAGTGGGACCTACTATGGGTGGGCCCAAATGATTTTTTCATCATTGAAACGATAATTATCGCTATGCAAGTGGCAAGTGAACCATGATTATGCATATGGCACAGTGTTGTGCTCGCTCTTCTTTGAGAATATCCCGACACTCTAACCTCGCATACAGATCCAGGATGGAGGCCCGAGAGAGCCAAGGATGTACTGTTGGGGGAGGCTACTGTGTAGAGGGGGAGGTGGGGCAGTCGGATGGGTATTCTGACCCGAGTTTTTCACTCATTGGGATCAGATGCCACTGTACATAGATGACTATCCCTATAGAGGGATGAGTTATCATGGGGACCCGGACTTGCGACTGCCACCTGTTCAAGTATGGGGACCCGATGGTAAGTGACAAGTTGCTAATATTTATATGTGCATTTTCAAGTTGCAGAATATTGTATATGGTACTGATTCATTCATTTTTGGTATGGCAATACAGCACCGGTAAAACTGGCCGGGTAAATGGGACAGCCTGCAATAGCAAGAGTTGCAGGACTTATGGGTCGAGAGCACCGCAAGGTCAGGATGCGGTGGCCCTCCTGGAGGACATCTGTCATATATGTGAGAGGCTTCTAATCGGTGTTTTAGAGTGTGAATGGAAAGATCTTGATGACTAGTACATAGAGTCATGTATTGGTTTGTCTGCAGAGTGGCGAGAGGTCATGCGGCGCATGGCGATGGCCGGACAAGGGATGCACGATCTATGAGCTGCCAGAGCTAAGCCATTGGCCTGGGATTCTCCAGATAGTGATTAGATGTAGGGGCATGTGGTGCCCATAGTTTTGAGTTTTTGTAACATGCTATGGACATGTCATATGTATCAGAGCTGATGGACTCTAATAAAACATTTTGAATGGCACATATAATGGATATGCATCATTTTATGGTTTATTTTTTATTGTCTTGTGTGAAATGCATGTGATAAATGCCAATCTATAATATTTTTTGCAATGCTATCTACATAGTGATTTTATGCTCTAGGTACATGATTGAATGTAATGATTTGAAATTCACGCATTAAAATATTCACTCGTAAATATCCTCTAAACCGGACAGGATTATGCACATGATATACACCATTCAATTTCATGACAAGAAGCAGGGAATTTAAACCAACATGAAGGTGAAGGATGCGATGGGAAAGGGCATCGGCTAATCAACCTCGCACTGCATCATATTCAGCCTGGTTATTGGTGGCAGTACTAATGCATACATCGTTCGAGAGAACAAGTGAATGTAAGGGGGTAAAAATGGCCCAACCTGTCGAGGCTAGATTTTGGGAGTAGTGACTTGCACCATCGGTATAACCGATATATGGTGTGGACAGGAGTCCACCTGAAAGGTTCCACACGAGAACCAATGAGAGGATGATGATAAATGCTAGCAACCCAAACGCAAGGTAGAAATCAAACAAACATCAATAGAAGGAGTGTTTTGGGTAGGATGTATACCACCTGCACACCAACGGGTAGGTGGTGTGTGGGAGCTGCCTTGGGGGAAGCTTGCGCTGAGGTCACGAAAGTAACCATAGACACAGATGGTGCCATCCCTCTCATATGCAGGAAAGATGAAGTCAAGGGTGGAAAAGGCTTCCATGATGTCGTCATCACAATAGAAGATGGCGTGACTGGTGGAAGTGTAACCACATGACGCGGCAAAGCTACTTGACTCATCATCATGAGAAGAAAGGTTCACATGTGCATCTTTACGAGGGGTGACGGAAGAATAAGTAGATAAGGGATCTACTGATGTTGAGCCAAGGGTGATCGCTGAAGGGAGTTCAGGAAAAACATCAGGGGAAGTCCCAGAGGGGTCTTCCATCATGGATATCATAGATGATGATAGGTATAAAATGGTGGCCGAAGGCTCCATAATCTCGACATTGAGAGGGGGAATGTCAATGGGAGTAGAGATATCCTTAGGTTGGCCTAAAGAATACTGCACGAGGATGGGAGATGTGAATTGGTTTTTTTCAATATCGCACTCCCGAACTACCTCCAAAGAGGCACTGTAATTCTTGAGGCGGGGACAAAGGTGGGTATAATGGCCATGGAGATCACACAGAGAACAAGGGTGGTTTGTGTGAAAAGTCTTGTGTTTCTTGGCTGAATTCAAGGAAGAAACATAAACTTCAAGGACCTTAGACTCAGGAAACATGACATTAACCATGGGCTTGATACGAGGCAGTTCAGGACAATGATGGGTGGCATGACCGACAACATCGCACAAAGAACATGGGGGGTACGCTTTGGAGACTAAGGAGGAGTAGTAGTTTTTTGGGCAGCCTTTTCCTTAGGTGCCTTCTTTCGAGCTTTTCCCCTTTCACCCAAAGCTTTTGCAACAAGAGTAGGTTCCTGTTGAGGTGGCTGAGGCACAGAAGCAAAAGGAGGGGTCATGGTGACTGGTTGGACAGGGGTCAAAGCAAGATAAGGTTTGGGCTGACCAGGTGGGATAGTGGCTCAAGGATAAATGTACCAGATGGGGATCCCTAAGGTCATGTTAGGAAGAGATAAGGTAGCCATAACAGGTACCGAAAATCCTCCAGGAGGGGGAGCTAGAAACAGTATCTAACCGGAGGAGTAGTGGCCAGGAGGGACAGCTCCGAGATGGTTAAGGCTAGGAGGAACCGTGCCAGGAGGGTAGATAGGCTCATGGATACCAACTACAAATGACGGGCCTAGAGGAGGGGGTCTTGACGGATGAGTCAAGGTGCTAGGAGTAGGTTGCGGTAGGCGGGGCTGCAAACTAGTCGAACCAGTTTGTTTGAGGTCAGACCAAGACGATTGCATCATGCAAACATTCAACAAGTTGGGATCATAGACAGGAGGAGAAAGACCAGGGAATGAACCAAGCAAAGAGGAGTCTTTTTATACTCCAGGTGAAACACTGGTCAAAGGTTCAACTATTATTTTATTGGGCACCGAAGAGATGATGGACTCAGGGGAGTTCTGAGACTTTGGTTCGTAATATTTCAACTGGTCAATGGTGAAAATATTTCTGTTGTGATGAAATTATATCTTACGATGAATGGCAGATGGGATAGTATACATCTCATAAGTGTAGCTACAACCCAATAGAATTTTGTATTCTAAGGGGGAATCAATGACCTCAACGTCAACACAAACAGTCTTGCCTGCAAGAGTAATAGGACAATTGCGGAATAGTCCTGTGGGCTGGGAAGAGTGGCCATCCCACGCTCGGAGGGTGATAGTGGAAGGGGAAAACTCAGGATATCCGAGTTTCTTCCAAACCGAAGCAGACATCACACAGGTGGAAGCTCCCTCTTCAATGATACAATGGGAGATGTTGGCATTCTAGATCTTGATAGGGATTTGGAAGGCGACGGAAGCAGGAAGGGGAGGATGTTCTAACGGTCAACATTGAAGACAATACAATGATCATCTAAAGCATCCAGAGCACCCATGGCAGTTAGTAGAGCTTTTCGTTGTGAAGGGCACGACTGGAGGAGTTCCAGCGTTGATATGGCAGCAGGGGATTGCGCCAAGTCATCTACTATATTATATGAATGGGCAGCTTTACCATAAGCAGCGTTTCGGCATAATGGTCCATTTGGGATCTTGGTATGAACCTTTTCTTTAGGCTGAGGGATAAGTAAAGGACCATTGGTTGTCGAAAGAGGCTTTGTGGGACCTAAAGAAGGGGGTTGGGGGGGCAGATGTAGTGGGGGCTTATTGTACTGACGGGACTGAGTCTGAAGGTTGAGGTCAACGGTAATGGGTTGGTCAAAGTTCATCATGAGGATTTGGTAATTAGAGGTACCAGATGGAGGAGGTTGAGTGGCTGCCTGACCTTCAGGGGGTTGGGTAGCCACGAATCCTTACTGGGGGCAAGGATTAGTAAACACAGCTGGCTGGATAGGTGCAGCATTGGGAGGAACTAAAGGGGAGGCTTTTTGTCCTTGGGATACTGCTTGAGCTTCCCACATCTGATGCATCTGAGTTAAAAGAGGACAATCGTGGGTATATTAACCATCGGCACCACAACAAGAACAAGGCTTATTCGTGCGAACAGGCCTGTCCTGCTTGGGCTGAGTTCCCTGTTGTTGGTTAGCAGTGTTAGGTTCATTCCATTAGGGATTGTTTCCTATATTACCTGGGGAATATTGTTTTCAGTTGCCTTTCCTCTTATTTTTGGAAGTGGGAGGATTATTCGTGCCCTGTTGTGCATACACCTGACCCTGGGGGGGTGGTGGCTATTGTTTCCGGTGTTGAGAAGGCAAGGGAGGCTGAGGTGCTAATGTTGGAGGAGTTAGAGCACCTGGATGCAGATACGAATAATAAGGAGGTTGGGTAACATTGTGGTAAATAGGTTGGGAAAAAGGAAAAGGCATGTTGTATCCTGGATACATGCTACCAGGAAAGGAAAAAGTGTTGGAGGAGTTGGCCCCTCCCTGAGGGAAGCTATAACCCATGGAAGGATGAGTGTATGGATGAGAAAGGGATCCAACAATACCGTCGAAGGCATGGGATGCCCCTAGTGCATTGGCACCACCAGGTCTAAGGAGGTCAGGTAAAATGGTATAAACATAACCAGACTGTTCGTAGATCAGGTCATATTTCAATGCAATCTAGAGGGTAGCTTCTTCGATCTGAGGGAAATGAGATGCGACATATTTTCCAATAGATGGAAAAATGGATCTGAGAAACTAGTCCATGTAGACACGGTCTTTGAAGGTAGGGGTTCGACATAGGCTCTTTCTTCTCTGCCATTCCTGGACATTGATCAAATCTCGATCATGGACATAAGTGATAGCTCAAAATTCAAAGTGTTTGGAAGTGCTCCAAACCTGAGTGACTAGATATATCTCTTCTTCCTAATTCCAGTGTCGTGAACAGTTCGAAAAACTGACACCGTATGAAGAAGTTATCGCGATTTGAAAAGTCCAGTAAACTGCAATTTTTGGCCTTTGACCAAGTTTGACTGGAATTTGGGAAATTTAAAAAGAGAATATTCCAGGGTATATTCTTGGAATATTCCTCAAAATATTCCCCAAAATATTCCTCTTGGACCAGTAATATTTGAACAAGTGGCAGATGTTTATTGGCAGTTGGGCTGAACGTATTATTTTCGGCCAATGACAAGGCAACACGTGGCCAACCCTAAGGCTGCCACGTGTCCCCGGGACTAGGTACCAAAATTTGTCAGACTCCTCCGGGATCGATCCAGTTACCTCTCACCTACAGTGCCTACACCTTACCGTATGTGCTATGGTGTTTCTTGTTAATCATATGTCAACAATAATACTTAAAGTTTAATGGTTTTCATTATGGTGGAGTAGAGGGGCCAGCCCCACCCATCCGTTCGCGACCTCGAAACCTTACGCCAAAAAAACCTGCAACCGTCAGCTTGTCAAGCTGTCACATGGTGGAAATAACATAAAAATTCTTCGCGCGGTCATTTAACACGCTTCCTCTACTATTTTTATGGAGTTTGATCGCATGCGCGGTCTAAATGCTGGCAGTTAGCGTTAACAACATTAAACCCCGAAGTTTCTGTCGTTAAACCTGTCACATGAAAATGGTCAGCCTTTTATGTTATTGTTAGACTTGGTGGATAATTTGGTGGGCGCACCATCTTTGGCATGATTTCCTATTTTAACTGGAGTTAAGTCCAGTTCCTCCAATTTTGGTGGAGGATTTTTAGGGGTCATTGGGCAAAATGAGTTTAGGCTCTATCTTGAGCTAGATTCGACAAATTTTGGAGTGCCAATAGTCAATTTCAAGTATCTAAGACATTAAAAACTCATTGGTAAGGTTTGTAGAGCCATCAGAGGACTTTTGAGTAGGTTTTTTCTTCAGTTAATTTCTGGGGACCACGAGGGCCACGATGGGCCAGCAGCAGTTTGAGGCCTAGCCAGTGCAGCTAGAGGCCTTTCTCAACAATCCAATAGTCAATTTTGGATGCTTCAGACATTATAGAACTAATGGTGTGGTTTTCAAAGCTTCTAGAGGACTTTTGAATGCCGACATGCTTCAATTAAGTTCCAAGGGCCACCAAGGCTAGCAAGTGCCAGCAGCAGTTTGAGGCCTAGCCAGTGCAGCTAGAGGCCTTATTCAGCAAACCAATAGTCATTTATGACTTTTTGATACTTAAAATCCATTGGGGGATTTTTTAGAAGCTTTTAGGAATTCTAGAGGTAGATAACCTACAAATAAGTTTTCTTTGACCCTAGAGCCAAGGGGTGCCACTAGGTGTTGGAGGCGAAACTGGAGCAGCCGGAGGCCAATTTCAATGAACCATGTTGTGCCTTAAGAAACAATTCCTTGGCTGTGAAAAGGAATTAGTGCTTAAGACATTCATATAATTATGTCACGGAAATATTGATCCTTGTTTAATCACCTCCAGATTTTAATCATTAAACCTTCAAAATCAAATGCTATAAATGTCCCACAATGTTATTATCTGCTGATATAGAATGAAATGATCAGAAGAAGAATGAAAGGAAAAATCCCAAAATTATATGTTGTTTTACAGAATCTATCATCTCAAACTTTAGAAGAATTGTAAGAAAGGAACAGTTAAAATGAAGGAGCGCCTATTAAGGGTTTTAACTCTTATTTACACACGTAAAAAGAGACCTGCTGCTTCAATACTTAATTTTATTCAAAGACAAGAAATACATTATGTAAACTAGAAGACACATCAATATCAACGAATGCTAGAAGCTTGCTTTTCATTCATTAATCACTTGAAATCTCAATACAAAGATCACTGTCTCGAGGTCCAAAAAACCGGATCCTTTTCCTTTCTTAGAATCTTCTTTAAATACAAAATAACAAAACAGTTTCCAGCGATGAAACTAATTCTAACTGCTTTAACTACTTACAGTTACGGAGGTACATGCCTCAAAAAGGTCTTATTACAATTTACATGATTTTGAGAAAATAACATAATGCGAAATTGAAAATTCCTAGTCTATAAGAACAGCCGCTTCTGATACGGTTGCTGAGTCAACAGTTGCTTTTCGTTGAGATGTTGGGATTCCTTTTGCTGAGTCCATTGAGAATGTTTTGCACTTTTTCCATATCTCACTTTGGGTTGTTGATGAATTCTTGAAACTATGATATTCCAACCTGAATGCAACAATCTGACTGTGTGTAGGTATTTTTGTGAAGAGAGTCTTCACCATCCATAACAAATTGAAATGCCTTTGCAAGAAATTAAACATTGTTTCTCCTTTTAAAATCTGCGTCTTTTCATGCCATTTATCCATCTTGATTTTTGCCAGTATTAATGAACCTTCATAAAATTTCCATGACAGAATTTTTCCTTTCTCTGTCCAACATGACAGTAAACCTATTCTTGTCAACAATCCGTAAATTAGTGGAGAATGAAAAGGTGGCGACGACACGGCTCAAAGGGGAAAACAATTACAAATGATTTGAAAATGTGATAAAGATCAATTTAAAATCCGCACAAACCCATAATAAATGCTTGAAATGAATTGTAAAAATCCATTGACAAGGTTTATCATGGATTACAGTTGTCTTCCACTTTGCCTCATGACGTCATTGCGGAGGCTCCTGGAGTACGGCGGCAAACTTTGGCTAGTCTCCCCACAATGAATCTACACCGTTGATCGTTGTTTACCCCGCGGTCAAACAGGTCAACTGCGGGGGCACTTGATTCAATAACTCATGAGCTCTTTGCGCCTCCACACTTTATAATTCGGTTATAATCTTCAATACTTGCCATTTCTGCTCGGAGACTTGCTCGATGTTTAAACATGAAACTATAATATACATCCAAATAAAGTTTAACAATAAACTTAATTTGCATCGAGCTTTTAGAAACATTTCTTTTTTATGTTACAGACAGTCGGAAAAATCAGCAAACCAACATGCTAGGCAATGCATTTGGGTAGAGCTGACAAATTCTGGCCATAAGTAATGCCCAATTAACACCCATAGAAAACCTGCTACATTTGAATAGACATCACATCGTTTTGCCCAAAACTTCATGCACTTAATTGTAGTTCAAAAATTCTGAATATCTGGTAAGACCCAAACGTACAAATATTAGCATTAACTTCCTAGGCAACCTGCTCATTAAAGCCCCTGCTTCTACTATTCTGAGATTTTTATAAGAAATCTTAAAACTAGGATTATTTGGCAGTGATTGTTTTATACCCAATTCATTATTCAAAAATAACTATTTGGGTTTCCCAAAATGCCAACACCTGATTCAAATCATGAATGACTGCTCCAAATATCCGCCTTGCAATGTAATTAAGTCATCCAATAGAGGTGAATCATAGAGCAACATATGTTGAGCTTTCGATTATTTTTATTTGAACATGTTCCAATTCTTTTTAAATCTTAATAATTTTTTCCTCAACAACCTTGAATTGCTGAGACCCTCTCTTGACTTTTAGCTGAGTCGAATTAGGCTACAACAAACCAATAGTCTATTATGACTGTTTTTAGCATTATGTATCCATTGAATATATTTTCAGAGCCATTTGAATACTTTTTAAGGTCAAATATCCACAGGGAATTTTTGGGCCACCCAGGGCCAACCGTGGAGGGAGGCCTATATTGGGGAGCCAGTGCTCATTGGGAGAAAATGATGAGTTCATTTTGGAGGTATGATATGTGTTGGAGATAGTAGGTGAGGTTTCAAGGATAAAAAAATAATTTTGAAGGATTTAGTGCCATAGAGAATCTCAAGGTAGCTCCAGAGCACCGACAGAAGGAATCAAGTCTAAGGGAGCCTAGATTATTTTTCAGAGTGAAGAGAGCCATGACAAGGGTATAATGGTATTCTAAACCCATGTGTTCATTTTAGTTAACCATTGGAGTTTATTTTGTAACTTGTAAAAGAAAATTTTGCATAATCCTAAAGAGCCAAGTCAAGATGACAAGAGCTCAAGGAGACGTAGCCCACGATATTCAAGTGAACTCCTAGATTAAATTTGTTGTTATTTGTTGATGTTTATTTGCTGCATTATATGGCTATTACACATGTTTAATTTCAGAAAAAAAAAAAATGGACTTAAATCACTTAAACAGTTAAAAAGCATACACTTGTTTCAAGTATAAAATTCTTCAAAACTCAAGTACAAGCTAGATCTTTTATTTTTTTAACTAAGTGGGAGGTTCTTAAAAAGAATAACAAGTTATCCAACCCATTTTCAGATCAGGTTGGTATCAGAGCACATATTTTCTTGCTTGATAGAGCACAATTTTTCTTGTTTGACTTAAAATATGTTTGCAATTAAAGAATTTGACTATTTGCAAACTGGATGTTGCTTGAGTTTGCTAGAGGTGAAGGGAGAGATAATGCTAGCTAAGTCCAGGAGAGGAAAAGAAGGAAGGGCTGAAGGCATATTCCTTACCCAAAGGACCTCAAGGAAACCCTTGAAGCACAAGAGGGTTTGTTTGCAAAATGTTGCTTGAAGAAGAACTTGTCTGTAAGCCATTTTGTTCAAAAGCTTTGTCAATTGTTTTGAAAGCTTTGGAATTTTTTATTGAAGTTATTTTGTTCATTGAAATTATGATGAAAACTTCTTCAAGTGAGGTTTCAAAATCCTCCTCCTTCACAATATTCTTCGATGAGGACATGAAGCGATACTTCTACATCCTGAAGCATAGAGTGCAAATTTTGTTTCAAGATAGAAAGGAAAACACTAGAATTCATGAGCAATTGGTTGCTATGAAGGAAGAGAAAGAATAAGTTCTTATAAGAATTCATGAGATGGAGATGCAGCTCCATCAAGCCCAAGTTGCTTTGACCAAGAACATGCGTGAAGCAGAGGTAAATCTCTCAAATTTTTCTTCATTTTCCTCTTCAAGTAGATGTGTTGGTTCATTTGAAAAGCACACTGGAGGTATAGGGTCCAAGTTAATGTATAAAATGGGCTATGAAGGAAAGGGTTTAGGCAAGCATGCACAAGGCATGATTGATCCTATTTTGGTTGAGGAACGACCTAAGAAATTTGGTCTTGGTTACGTTCAATATAATGACGAAGACTCCAAAGCCATGAAGGCATATGAGGCAACTTCAAAAAATAATTTTTGTTCCAAGTTCTAAACCACAAACATTTCAAATTTGTTTTCGAGTTGATTTTCATTGTTTCAAGCCTATGTTGTAGCAAGATGTGTGTACACATGCAGCTTGTGGCAAAGCGGGAGCCTCTACAACTTCATCTCCTCGTGAAGGTAAAAAAGGTGAGCATGCAAAGCAGCATTTGAGGTATAATTCTTCCCATAGTCAAGTTGATTATGTTTCTAATAAGCATGACAAATCTGCATGCTTGAATGGAATAAAGAGTTTTTGTGCATAGTATGGTCTATGTAACCATGTTGTTTCAAAATGTTGGAAGAGGATGAAGGCATACAGGAAAGAGTTGAGGCAAAAGCAACTTTCAAAGAAGGTGCAAAATAATTGCACATATTTCCAGAGAAAGGGACATGTTGTTTCCCAATGTTGGACATTGCATCCAATTAATCATCCTAAGCACATGAGGCAAGAGGATAGAAATATTGGCGATGTTGGAACCAAAGATTCCATCATTGATATGAGAACAGATGTGTCACATGAAGAATATTTCCAGCAGTAAAAGTCGTCATGGAAGTGGTTTGGTAAGAAGTGGTTTGACTTCTTGACATAGTAAGACATACATTCATTTGTACATGTACAAATTTCAGTTATGTGTGCATGTTTTCTATTGTAATCTCACGTTTTTTTGAGCCACCTTTGATCGATGATTAAGGACATGATGTTTAGGCACCTTCTATCAATTTCTCGCCAGAAGTGAGTTCAAGGAAGACAATTCTTGACAGGAGGAAAAGAGCATTCAGGAAGGGAAGTGTCGAATACCTTAGAGTTGAGGTTCAAAGGCACTAAACCATGCAAGGAAAGTGTATGGAGGCTAAAAAGTGAGGTTTTTGTACTCTCATCTACTATACAGATCAGTATATCAGTGTTTTTGGGTCCAAAATATTCCCAATGGGGAGGTGTGATCAGATTTGGATCATGGACCTAAGTGATAGCTCAAAATTCAAAGTGTTTGGAAGTGTGTTGAACCTGGGCAACCAGATATATCTCATCTTCCTAATTTCAGTGCCGTAAAAGGTTCGAAAAATAGACACCATATGAAGAAGTTATCGCAATTTGAAAATTCCAGTAAACTGCAATTTTTGGCCTCTAACCAAGTTTGACTGGAATATGGGAAATTTAAAAAGAGAATATTCTAGTGAATAATCCTAGAATATTCCTTGGAATATTAGCCAGTATATTCCTCTTAGACCTATAATATTTGGAAAAGTGGTAAATGTTTATTGGCAGTTGGGCTGAACATATTGTTTTCGGCCAATGACAAGGCAACACGTGGCCAACCCTGAGGCTGCCACGTGTCCCCGGGACTGCATACCAAAATTTTTTGGACTCCGCTAAGATCTATCTGGTGACCTCTCACCTGCAGCATTGTTATGGTAGTTCTTGTTAATCATATGTCAACGGTAATACTTAACGTTTAATGGTTTTCGTTATGGTGGAGCGGAGGGGCCAGCCCCTCCCATACGTCCGCAACACCGGAACCTGGCTCCAAACGAATCCGCAACCTTTAGCTTGTCAAGCTTTCACATGGTAGCTTTAACATAAAACTTCTCTGCACGATCATTTAACATGGTTCCTCTGCCAATTTTACGGAGTTTGATCACATGCACAGTTTAAACGCTGGTAATTAGCGTTAACAACATTAAACCCCAAAGTTTCTATCGTTAAGCCTGTCACATGCAAACGGTCAGCCTTTAATGTTATGGTTAGACTTGGCGAATAATCTGGAGGGTGCACTATCTTTGGCACAATTTCCTATTTTAATTGGAGTTAAGTCCAGTTCCTCCAAGTTTGGTGGAGGATTTTTAGGGGTCATTGGGAAAAATGTGTTTAGGCTCTATCTTGAGCTAGATTCAACCAATTTTGGAGTGCCAGTAGTCAATTTATACTATCTCAGACAGTATAGACTCATTGTTGAGGGTTTTAGAGCCATAAGAGTACTTTTAAGCAAAGTTTTTCTTCAGTGAAGTTCTAGGAGCCACAAACGCCACCATGGGCCAGCAGCAGTTTGAGGCCTAGCCAATGCAGCTAGAGGCCTTTATCAACAATAAAATAGTCAATTTTGGATTTTTCAGACATTATAGAAATAATGGTGTGGTTTTCATAGCCTGTAGAAGAATTTTGAAGGCAAAGAGGCTTCAGTGAAGTTCCAGGGGCCACCATGGCCAGTAAGTGCTAGCAGCAGTTTAAAGCCTAGCCAGTGCAGCTAGAGGCATTATTCAACAAACCAATAGTCATTTATGATATTTTTTATACTTATGAATCCATTGGAGGAGTTTTCAGAAGATTTGGAGGACTTCTAGAGGTTTATAACCCGCAGAGAAGTTTTATTTGACCCTAGAACCAAGGGGTGCCAATAGGTGTTGGAGGCGAAACCGGAGCAGTTGGAGGCCAATTTCAGCGAACCAATAGTCTATTATGAATATTTTTGGAATTATGAATCCATTTAAGGTATTTTCAGAGCCATTTGAATACTTATGAAGGATTAAGAGACACAGGGAAGTTTTGGGCTGCCCAGGACCAACTGTGGAGGGAGGCCTAGATTTGGGAGCAAATGATCAGTCCATTTTGGAGGTATAATATGTGTTGGAGATAGTAGGTGAGGTTTCAGGGATAGAAAAATAATTCTGAAGAAGTTAGTGCCATAAAGAAGCTCAAGGTAGCTCAAGAGCACCAATGGAAGGAATCAATTCTAAGGGATCCTAGATCTATTTTCTGAGTGAAGACAGCCATTACAAGGGTATAATGGTATTCTAAACCCATAGTTCAGTTCAGTTAACCATTGGAGTTGCGTTTTCAAGTTGTAAAAGAAATCTTTCCATAATCCCAAAGAGCCAAGTTAAGATGACAAGAGTTCAAGGAGACGTAGCCCACAATATTCGGGTGAACTCCTAGATTAAATTTGTTGTTATGTGTTGATTTTTATTTGATGCATTATATGGTTGTTACACATGTTTAATTTCAGAAAAAACAAATGGACTTAAAGCACTTAAACAATTAAAAAACATACACTTGTTTCAAGTATAAAATTCCGCAAAATTCAAGTATAAGCTAGATATTTTATTTGTTTAACTGAGTGGGAGGTTCTTGAAAAGCATAAAAATTTATCCAACCCATTTTCAGATCAGAAATTATCAGATAGGTGGGTCACAGACAATTGATGGAAAGAGGTCAAAATTTCGGTACCAGTGTCATAAAGAAGGGGAAGCTGGAAGTGAGACAGAAAATCCCTGGAAAGATTCAAAAAAATAGTATGAGAGGAGGAGGCTTGGACGTCATACCACTTAGAATCTTCTCCAGTAAGCGTATGTTGGAAAAACCGAAGACGAACTGATCCAGGTGGATATTGGTGGCCACCCGCCTATTCCAGTTGGGGCCCCACCATTGTCTCTTTCAGTTTTTTCACAACTTACTATTTTTAGTAGTTTTTCGGGTCCTGAACTTCCAGAGCCATTTTGAAGCCCCAAACGGAGATTGTATGCCGAAGTTATGTCCCTGGGAAGTTGAAACACCAATTTACCCAAACAGGGCCCATAGTTTTGGTGCTTCATCTCCTAGGGTTAGGTTTTTGGACGTTTAGAGTTCTCCATTGTTTCTCCATAATAAACATGCCCTTGAGCCTCATTGTAACATAGTTTAGAGGTCTGTAGCCACCACATCTCTTCTCAAAAATTCACAACCAGCACCCTAGCTATTTTATTTCCATCATGTTTGTAAGCATATTTCTGTGATTTTATATTAATGAAATGAAGCCTTATTTCCACTTTATTTCTATGTTTATGGTTATTTCTATATTCTGTTGTATTCCTGCATAAATCCGGATCACGGACAGAGACATCGGTGATGGAGTTAGACAAAAAACACATGTGGAAAGATCGAACATGGTTTGTAGGATCATCTCCAGCAAGACCTTAAAACTTGGGGATGTCTGAAAGGAGCTTGGTTGGCATAGTAGGCCAACCAAGATCATGGTGTATGGGGTCATTAATCAACTGGTTGAAATCGAGAAGACTGAGGCTTGCCATATAAGGGAGCAAGGGAGAAGCCGGGATAGTTCCTGTTGTGGTCCCACTAATAGTATTCCCAGCATTAGGGTTGGGGCTACCACCAGCGTTAGGTCCTGAAGCAGACATGGTGAAGGTGACAGGAGGAGAACCATGGATAGAACCCGAAGGGGAACCCGATAAACCAGAAGCAGAGTCAAAATGGGGACTCGGTGGAGGACTAACTCGAACCCTGCGCGGAGGAGTAAGTCTTCCTAATGGAAACTGAGGATGAAGGCCAAGACGTCTCCGGGATAAACACCTTAGGGGCACAATGATGGAAAAACAGACACAAATCACAGAAGGAAGAGAGACCAACAAGGGCAAGGAGGTGTAGGATCAAATGATTACAATGTCGGAAACAAAGGTAGGGAGGTGCAGGATCAATTGATTACAATGTTATAGTCTTGGTCTGGCAGTGTAAACCAGGCGCTCTTCACTTAGGTTGTGCGTGTATGTGATAAGTGTGTTAATTTTAATTAAACCCAGACTTGTGTAGAGAAAAAAAAAAGGTGTTGTATAACTATAAATAAATCTGAAAATAACAGTAAAGTATAAACTTAAATATGACAGCAAATAAACATCTAAATATGCATCAATTTAAACCCAAGGAGGAGGGCTTCCCAAAAACTATTCTATGGGTGGATAAAATCTAGTCGAAACACACAAAATGGCCAATGGATCTAAAGTCAGGAGGGACATGGATCTAAAGGTCAGATCTGCTAGAAATAGGTACAAAAAAATAGTAAAAACCCAGAGGGAAAAGTGCTGCAAATGAGGTGGAGAAAGGCTACAACTTGAAGGGAAATGGAGGGGACCTTAGAGAAGGAACCAAAGAAATTGAAAAGAGGTGCTTTGGATGGATGAATAATTGATCTGAAAATGACCTAAAGTATAGGATCAGATCTGAAAAAAGGTTGAACACGCTGAAATCTCAGACGACATGCTTCGGCTAAACTCCTCCTAAAAAGGTGGAAGCGTACTGAAGCCCTAAGGGGCTTGGTTCCTACTTCGACGAGTAAAACAGAGCAAGTACAGGTCGAAGATGAGTGGAGAGGGAGGTCAGAAATCCCTGAACAGCACCTAGACAAACCCAAAAAAATCACAAAAAAAAATATCGCAAAAAGTTCAGGTTGTAGTTTTTTTGCAATTTTCTACTACCTGAGAGCTGAGGTCACAGGTTTCGGCCCAAAAAGTGTGACCTGCACTTCCGTCCATCTGGGGAGCGAGAATTCAGAAAAAAGTGTCATCTCAGTTGCGGCTGATACTTGTTACCTGCGCAATAGGTCCAGAAACACACGAAAGTTACAATTTTTATTGTTTTAGGGTTTTAAAGGTTAAAAACAATATCAATAAAAGAAAAACAAGAAGCTGAAGAAAAACCCTAGGGGTTGAAGCAGCTGGTCATGCAGAGATCTGAAAAATGACAACGCTTGTAATTATAAATCCTTGTGGAGTCGCCAGTTGTTAGTGTGAATTCTAATCGCAAGCGTACGAAAAAAACTCACTTTAGTTGTGCATAACAAACAGCCCTAACATCAAAGATGGTTGTCAATTTCATTAGATATGCAGTTATTTGACCAAGATAAATGTTAAAAAATCCATATCTATGCAGTTAAAGACATTAAACAACAAATAAAAGCAAGAGTTTCTCCATGCATCCAATAGACAAGACAAGAATATTCTTAAAGAATTTTTTATTTATGACACCTGGGAAGGGAACATAGAAAGATGTTACCAGCCCCCTCAATGGGATGGGTTCTTGTATACCCTCAGCACTTCAGACCTAAGATCTCTCTCTCTTGGTGGTGTAGAAAACCCAGAAAAAAATGGAACTCAAAGGGAGCTCACAAGTAAAAAGGTAGAAAAATATGACAATGATGGAGGATCAAAGTCAAACCAAAAGTATAGATCTAGAGTGATCTTTAGGTAACAAAAGGTAGTGAATGAATGGAAAAACCCTTCTATTATAACAAAATATTGAGTTAGTCTAGATATTGGTGTATAATTAAAATATTATTAACCAAATCTAGATCCAACTTTTATGGAATATTTTATTATTTTTGTTGGAGCGAAAAATCATTTCAATTTGATCAAATCCCTTTATTTGTAAATAATAAATAAATAAATGATTTATTTATTATTTTAAGAATGTGGTTGAGTAATAATTAAATAAATAGTGATCTATTCAATTATTTATAAATGATTTAGTCAAATTTAACAAGAAATATTATTTAAATAATGTTTTAAATAATTATTCCTAGAAAATAATAAGATAAATAGTGATTTATCTAATTGATTTTCCTATTTTGGGTTAAATATGGCCAAGAACATTAATTAAACTGTGGTTTAATTAATTATTCCTTGAGGAAAACCAAACAAATAAGGATTTATTCAATATTTCCTCATGGGGTTTCCTATTTAGACCACAAACAACTTAATAAATTATGGATTACTAAGTTATTTTTCATAGTGAAAGCAATTTTACTAGGGTAAAATTGGCCTTACATGGTGTACTTTGGTCCATATAATAGTAACAGTTTAGATGACCAAAAATTGGTGTAATGCCATCATCTACCTTCTTGTCACTATACCTAGATAGAATACACATGGTTTCTTACGCTTATTTTTCTAAATGAAATAGGCATAAACAACTTAGCGTGCAACATAACTAAGGTTAGGTACAGCGTGCCTAGTGGTATGCTTTTCGATTCTCTATATAAATGTAACTTTGAGGCATCACTTGTGCTACATCATTAACAATGATAGCTTCTTGTACTTGATAAATCCTCTCGTTGTCATCTTTCCTATGAGGACAACCTTGAGTCAATTCCCTTCTTCACATTTGCAAGACTTCAAGGGTCCTATTTTACGATATATTGTCTTTTCTTCCATGGTTTATGTCAGCTTAATGCCTCTTTGAATAATTTAATTATGTTGGAATTTTATTTTGATTGGGTAGCTCACCTTGGTACCCTTTTCTATGGTATTATATTTTCATGATCTGAATCTCTTCTCCTTTAATCTGGTGTTGTAATTTCTTCTTCTAGGGATTCTACATCTTTGACTGATACCTTAATTTCTCATAAAGCTATGTGGTATTTCTTAGTGTATCATCAAGAGTCATGGGCTCATCAAAATCTATCAGGTCCTAATACGATTGAGGTATCCCACTAATAAAATGTTGAATTTTTATTTTCTCACCCTTAATATATGTAACATGCAGCAGTAATTCTAGAAATAATTATAGAAATCTATAGGCATTATATTCCATAATGAGCTATCCCAAATTCAAGTCATAAAACTCCCTAATATTTCCATCATAGTGTCTTTTGAACAAGTACTTCCTCCTAAATTATTACTCAAATTGTTTCTAAGTGAGATTCATTTCATTGATTCCTTTTGCATTCTTGAGTTATTCCCACCATATGAAATACATTCCACTCATGTTGAATATAGACACTCGAGATTTCATGTTCCTAGAATAGTTGTGTATATAGAAGTACTTCTTTAGTCCCAACATCCATGCCTCTACCTCACCTTTCTTGATTTATCCATCAAAATTAGGTGGCCTTACCTTATTGAACTATTCATGCAACATATTCTTTGAATGCTTTCTCTTCTTCTTCTTATGTGAGGTAGACTTAGGATTAGCACTTGAAAATTCATTCGAGTTTGTTTTCGCTTCACTAGAATAATCTATGGATGATTTATCACTGGATATATATATATATATATATATATATATTATTCATTTTGGTGCCTTTTATAGGGGCACTTTTCCCTATGTTTTTGGTAGCTTTCCCTTTGTTTTGAATCTCTAATGGGATTTATACCCTCTTAGAGGGATTTATTTTAGTGCTACTAGCATTTCTTCCTCGCTATAATTAGTTGTATATTTCAGACAAACTTTGTAGCATCATGGCATTCACTTTTGTTTGCCTTTCCTACTAATGGATTATCCTTTTGTTATTTTTCCTAAAAATTTGATCCATATCTTCAGAATCCTCATCATTTTTTCCAAATCTAGAGGTTTTCCCATATTCCTCCTTTCTTAA
Organism: Pinus albicaulis; assembly: GCA_034641835.2. Lineage (NCBI taxonomy): Eukaryota > Viridiplantae > Streptophyta > Pinopsida > Pinales > Pinaceae > Pinus > Pinus albicaulis. The sequence continues at coordinate 1,507,785,506 of CM076582.1, read as the reverse complement.
AATTCCTCACATCTAGTATGTGAGGTTTCTTCTAGAGGGAACTGTAACATCTTGTTGAACATTTCCTTTCTTTTTTGTCACTAGCAAGTCTTCCTATGTGTTGAAATAACACACAGCTATCATTTTTAAAAAAAATAATATAACTTAAACATATGTAGTTTCTTATTTACACTCACATAGGCCTATGCTAGCCCAAATTGGTGTGATGTTGTTGCACATCACACTCAAATATGGGTCAAACAAATCAAATAAAATTTAATTCAACAATATTATTACAACGAAACTTTAACATCAACTAGAACCAACTCATTATTTCTCTTAAATCCATTCAATCCAAGTGTTGAACCTTGGCTCCAATACCATTTGTAACATACCTAGCCCCTTAATGCCTAATAAAGGATGTGAGGTATATATTCCCTACCCCCAAGTTTACTTTATGGATATGGGTATTAGAAAAATTCCTCTACCTTTAACCACCTTAGAACTTATTTTGGATACCACCATCATCTTCCACTCATCAAGAGCTTTCCAATGATATAAATTTCATCCAAGGGGCAAGCTATAGATCTGGTCCATCTAAGGTGTTGATCTCTCTTTTCTTCTATTTTTGGAGTTTTTTTCCTAACATTTGGTATCAAAGCTTTGGATTCTAGGGTTTCGCTGCTCCAAACAGGTCATCATGGAATTTTCGCTATAAAAAAATTTCTACGAATTTTCATAAGCTGAAATTTTTACCACTAGAAGTCGGAATCCTGAGGAACTTCGTGTAAAAATTTCATATCTTGGTGACACGTCAGTGTCCATACCATTTATGTGGTTATGCATTTCCCTCCATGTCCCCACTGTATGACACCATGCTACATATATTACCACGCCATTGTTAGAACCATATTAGGCTTTGTCAGTATCCTGAAGCTTTGAAAGATGATAATGAGAGGATCTCAATAGTTGACACTGAATCATCTCATGGTGGACATAATCTAACGAGGTATAATTCATGTTAATTGATGAACTCTTTGGGATCTGTTATTGGTATACAATTCACTATAGATAGTATTTCATTGTATTTCCTGAAATTGGACAGTTGAAGCTCTAACACCCAATACACCAATATGCAATAAAAAATGTCAATAGTTGTAACTCCTTGTTTTCTGTCAACTAATATTTTTGTCTCCTAAGGCATTAGTCGACAATCGATACCTAATACACCAATCGTTGATATCACGAGAATTCACTACCTTATACTCCAAAGGAAAATAGGTTGATACTTTGTCACCCTAATAGCATAAGGTTTGATATTTGATACTTGATAATGGACTGTTAACTAGTAGAATGATATACGTTAATTGACAAATGTATCAGGATTTTTCAATATTATGGATTTACAATAGAATTTTTTTGGTGTATAATCCTGGCACCCAAAACCTTAATAGCCCCATATCCCCCTTGTAGGAATTGTTGCGCTTTATCACAGCCCCTTGTCGAACCATATAACTTGTTAGAAATTGTAGAAATAAAGGCTCAATTTGAATTTTTCCTTAGTCAAATTGAGTAACTCAATTTTCCACATCAGCAGGATGACTTGGATGGTAGTTAGCTAGAGTTACCTAGCCTTGTCTACTAGTTAACTCATTAAAATCGAGTTACGGGCTTGGAGTAGAGTTATGCATGTAGTGATTGCTAAAATTTAGCAATCTAGTTTAGTTGAACTCAGTTAACTGAGCTCTAGTTAGTAATTGATTCAGTTGAAGGTTAGTTGAGTAGTAGAATTGTTGTTAACTCACTGGTCTCTCAGTTAAACTAGTCAATCAGTTAAAAATAGACCAAATATGCATGGAATTCGAATTTCCTAGATGGAGTGGAGGAAAAAGGCACATTTTAATCATCAATTGCATATTAGTTGTGTGTAAAAGCTTGGCATTGATATAGGTGATGTTAGGTCCCTATATTAATAGTGTAGTCCATTATTGTTGTTAGTGTAGCCCCCTTATTGTTATTGTTGTACCCCTGTAACCCCCATATTGTTATTATTGTGCCCTTACATTATTATTGTTAGGTTGCCTAGGATTATATTGTGACCGCATGGACTCCTATATATAGAAGGAGGTTTTGTCATTTGTATCATCGAAGAATTGTTCATTTATGTAATGTAAAGGAGGTTTCCCCCTTGAAGTGGCTTATTTCTAAGGCATTGATCTCTCTTTTCTTCTATTTTTGGAGTTGGTTTCATAACATTTGGTATCAAAGCTTTGGATTCTAGGGTTTCGTTGCTCCAAACATGTCATCATGGAATTTTCACTATTAAAAAATTTCTACGAATTTTCAAAAGCTAAAAATTTTACCACGAGAAATCGGAATCCTGAGGAAATTCGTGCAAACATTTCATATCTTGGTTCACAATATTTTCAGAGATATGATCTGTGGAATTTATGGTGTTTTCAGGCTCTCGAATTTCATCTCAAAGAGGTGACCGTGGGAAAAGCGTCATAACTCTCTCTCTGAGCATCAGATTGGAATTTTGTAAAAAGTGTACACGTGATATATTCCTTGGGAATCTAAATGTATAGGTTTGGCATTGATGAAGGTGATATATTCCTTCGGAATTTGAGTGTACATGCTTGGAATTGATGCAGGCGATCTATTCCTTGGGAATTGCGCAAGGAAATAAGGAATTCCCTTATTATTTAAGAGTTCAATTTCTCCTAATTGCATAAGGAAATAGGAGGAAGCTAGAGCCTTGAATTGGCTAAGTGTTGGCCAGAGCAAGATAGATAGTAGGAGAAGAGTTTTACAGTGCAGGGTGTGCTTCAAAATCGAAGCAAGAGATTGTAATAGTTTCTCATTCTCATATGATTAATGAAAATTAGTGAAGGGGTTTTTCGTTGGGTTCCCCTGTAAATCATTTTTTTCTTGTGGTTTTGGTGATTTCATGTAATTGCATGTGTTTCTAAATTGTGATTTCCATTCCGCATAATAGTAGAGTAAATTTTCAATATCTTGTTTTCAGTTTTAATTCATCAGTAACAGCAAATTTCTATTAATTTCTACATGACTAAGAGCTAGGGCTAATCCCTACTATCCCTGAATTCAAAAAACTTCAAATAACCAACCTGAAAAATTCAATGGGTTCATACCCAAAATTTAAAATCTCTCTTAAGCTCCCAAGCATGTTTTAGAGGTGTAAAATTGACTCTGATAGGTAAAAACACTTGCCCAAAGACTTTTGAACTTTGGAATTCTTCTCCAACCTATAAAGGCATCTCAAATATTGTCTTTAAAAATAAATTTCCATCATAAAAGGACATATAATGGCCAATGGCTAGTTCTTCTCAACTTTAACCAATTATATATGTGAATTACTCTCATTCCTTTAAGTTGCAACCTACAAACATCATATTATAATCTCCATATTTTATATATGGAGAGGCCAACATCCTTGCTTATATCTAGAGGAAACAAGGTCTCTCTATTATGGCCTAAATCTACCTTAGGCTGAGGAAGCAGAGTCTAGGGTAACATCAAACCACGCTTAACCTGGTAGCTAGCCCTACCAGATCGGGAGAGGGCTCTCTCCTGGTCAATCTCAGCAAAAATAATCAGTGAGGCTTGAGATGACTTGAATAAAGGTTGATTTTAGGCTAGGTATATATGTAAGAGACTTTGATTTGATTTTGAAGGTGTTTTTTGGATCAAAGGGAAAGGCAGATTTTGGGTCTGGGAATGAGGCCTAGTTTTTGTAGAGATCTGAGTGGGGCAAGGAAGGAAATTATTTTGACGCTTCAATTTTGAATGAAATGGATAGCTCAGACCAGTGAGGAGTTGAAGAGGGAAAGAAACTTTTAGGAATCCTCTTCAAACAGTCGAAAACATAGAAAATTAAACAAACTCTAGGTAGAGCACTGCAAATCTAATGAATTCCACCTTTATCCTTGTTTGTTTAACTTAAGAAGAAATAAGAGGGAAGATGATATACATAAAGCACCAGTAAACTTACATAAACAAAGAGAAACACATCATCAAAACAAAGAGCCACATGAATCCCAAGGAGTGTTGCAAACTCTAGTCTATTCCTTTGCCAAACTGCAGAGATGAATGTACAATGATGCTCAAAGAAATCCCAACTGTACAACCATGCAAATGACTGAAAAACTACAAGATATAGACAAACATAACTCATACCTAGCCTCTAGGGGTTGATCTCACAAGTTTAGGAGCTGTTTCAACAAGATCTAAACTAAGATAGGAAACTGATTCATTCAGTTGCAATTCACCTTTTGATGGATGAATCTACCTCCATGAGTAAAATTTAAAAAAATTACATCAAGATCCATCAAATTACATCATGATTTTAACATTTGGAAGCAAGAAATTCAAAATGTCAAAAACTAGGCGAAAAACAGAGTTACTGAGTCCAAAATGAGCAAAAATCCCTAATGCGTCGCGCCTGATTTCTCTATGTGTCGCGCCATTTTTGAGCTGATTTTGGAGGCCTTCCTGGAGTCCAAATTTTCTCCAAGTGGGCTTGTTGGAAAGGTATACCTGTCTAATTTCCCACACAAGTGGAATTTCTGAATTTGGCTTCCATTTTCCCCTCAAAAAATGATTTCTCCCAACACTGCTTCCTGTGTGTCCAAAAAGGGGCAGAAAGGTCATTTTTAGGGTGTTTTTGACCCTTCTGGAAGCGCAAAACCTGTCAAAATCTCTTGGCCATTGGTAGGAATGCATAAATTTTCATGACAAATCCAAAAATATAAATTTTTACCCATGAGGAGCCTCCCATCAAAATCGCACGACACGTAGAGCTGAAAAATCTGTGTTTAGGCCAAAAAAAACAAAATTTTCAAAATGTGTCCCAAATTTCTTGAAATTTGGGTTGAATGTCCTCCATCGTGTACTATTCTGGGCCAAGGAAGCCTCGGCCAAAATCTGAACTCTATCTTGCCTTTTCCGACGCTTTGAGGCCCTCTTCAACTTAGCCTTTAGGATCTTGATTCGTGCCTTGCAAACATGATTTATTGCCCAATAATGATTCGCCATGTGCCTCAACATGTTCTTTTCCTTGTTTTCCTTCTCCAACATCTTTTCCAAATGAATATTTACCCTTTCAAGCCAAGTTTCACGATCAGCCTCAATCTCTTGATCAATGGATGTCATCTCAGTTTGGCTCCCTTTGGCAGCTTGCCGGTTCTCACGTATATTTTGCAACTCCATGATATTTTGCTGATATTCTAGCTGTTTGTTTCTATACTTAAGGTAGTTTATTATCCACTAGGATCTTTGCAACTTGATGGACAAAGTGTTTATTTCCGTCTTCTGCTCCTAAACAATCTCTCTCAGCTTTGAGCTTGGTGAGCCCAAATCATCATCAATGAGTATGAAGTTTGTATCCTGGCCTCCTGAAGGCCCCTCATCATGTATGGGCCTCTTACCCTTGTCCTGTACCTGTGTTTTTGATGAAGGAAGTGAGACCCCTTCCACCCCGGGTGGAGATAATACTCTCCTGGCTGTTGCAAATAACCCTCTAGTGCCCCTCTGATAGGTGACAAACACCGGCACACTAGCGGTCTGTGTCTCATGACCTTCATGCTGATATGAAGGTTCACCTGCCTCATGAAAAACCTCTGAAGGTACCTGAGGAGCTGTGAAGAAATCATTAGAAATGAAATCCTCCCATGAAATAACTTGCAAGCCAAGTTGATGCATAACCACAATTTTGATGAGTGCAAAGTGATAGACACTGCTATACTGCTGCTCAGGAGTTTTCCTTTGCACGAGGGTGGTCATCTTCTCAATATTCCGGCACATGAAGTAAGGGAGGTTCATCATTCTCACCCTGGTAAAATGCATCAGAAACCTGATATGATAGGCATAGAGACGTGAAAATCGGCCCTCACAACTGAAATATTTGATAATGAGTTTCATCAAAGGAGCATATGAATCTTTTAGAAACCGAAAGGGAAAAACTCTACTGAGTTGTCTCAAAAAACTAGGCTTGATATATGGCTCATAGTGTTCCCTGTCAACCTGCTACCTTTTGTTCCATTGCTCTCCAACATTTGGAATTCTGGTTGCTTGAGAGATAGTTTCAGGTGTTAAAGTGAATGTCACACCTGCAAGAGTGACTTAGCCATTATGTAAATGCAACACAAACAATCGGGCCAACTCATGATGGTGGTGAACTCTAGAAACCATTTCACAAAATTGATAACAAGACTGTTGTTGAAAACATGAAATAGCAAGAGGACAGGCCTGCAGCTCAGCCAATGAAGTAGGTTCCTCCCTCACATGTATGCCACTCTTGTGAGGTCTCCTAGGTGCTTGCAATTTAGTTGTGGAGTCACTGTCTCGGTCATAAGAAGAATTTGTCTCCATTTTTTCCAAATTATATGTTGCCTTAGATGAATATGAGAAGTTTGGTTTCTTTGGTTTTTATTTCCAAATGTGTGATAATATGTGAGGGACTATGGAGGGAGAGGGTAGGGGGAATGATGGGATATTGCCAATTGAAATTTGTCAATTGAAGAGTTTAGGGGCAGTCACTAGGTTTTTTGGGATAGCATTTGGGTTTGGGAAATTTGTAATTAGGATGTGGGATAATGGGAATTGGGATAGGGAATGAGTGATTTAGGGATATAAGGGAATAGGGAAATGGGCTGATGTAACAATATAATCAGTGAGGAGAGAATAACAGGGTGGGGAAGTGGGAATGATAGGCACAAAACCAAATTATAAACCCTAAAGAAGCATTCTTTGAACAAGATAATAGGGTTTTAATTTTTGTTTAAATCCTCATAGATATCACAAGACACATTTTCATTGGCAGTGACAACGTTTATTGACTTACTTGGACCGGAAGTGACCGAACAGATTTGAAGTTTTGAGAGGAATGGCAATGAAATGGCTTTGCGGCCCTACGTGTCGCGCAACAAACCCAACGCGCCGCATAACTCCTATGCACCGCGCAGGAGTAATTTCAACACAGTGGGGGCTGACCCAATGCATCGCACCTATCCAATGCGTTGTGTCACCCAGCCAATGCGTCGCGCAGTTAAACTTGCACAAATCTGCCTTCAAACTGCTTCCTTCGCTCTTCACGGTTTATCCTTGGCTCACTCTGTCTTCTTGGCATACAAATGAGCTTTTGAAACATGAAAATGATTTATATACCAAGGATCTTTAATTTTCCATTTCAATGAAACCCACTTTGTAATGTTTCAGATTTTGACACTTTTAAAAAAACTCTGTTTTGCTTCATTTTGGCTTTTTGACTGAATGATGTGCTTTTTGTTTGTCCTGCAGGGAATGGATTGGTTGGAGCTTGACAAAGGTGACCAGGGTTGCAAGTGAAAATATTATTACAACTGAGAAAACTTGAAATTATATTACATTTATACATAAAGATGAAATACTCTATTTTTCTTCAAAACAGAGTTTTGAAGAAAAATACATTATTAAGCATATGATGATGAAGTTATTAGTACTGAAACCTTATTTTAAACTCCTCATGTGCCTGCTGACCATTATTGGGCATTCTGAAGGCCTTATTAATGAAACCCTATACCTAATGACACTAAAACCCTAAAAATGACTCTTTGCAAATTATGAGACAAAAGTGACTACAAATGATCTTAATGAACAGAAATAGGCCAGCAGGTAAAGGACATGAGGGACATGAGCAACAAGCCACTACCGCCAGATGATCCATGCTCCTAATGGAATGCAGCTGACTGAGTGAGACACCTAATATGTAATGCAACAAGAGAATTTTGATCACTGATGGAGGGATGAAGATACCGACACTAACACTCTCTTCATGATGAACTTTCAAGTCTTCTAAATGAAACAGAGATGTAGCACACTTGTTCCATTTCACAATTGTCCTAGTAAGGTTAGGCGAACTAATAGAAAATAATAAGAGCCTTAGGCTCAATTAAACCCTTAAATGTTTCTCCATAACACAATATATATATAGTATAATAATTACACGAAAACATTTTTTAGGGGATACTTATACATACACTATTCATTCATGATGGGAATAACAATTAATAACGAAGAAAAATTGTACATTGATTCAACTCATCACTACATCATACTCAGTGATATAGCATTAAAAAAATCGTTCTTCAACAAAAGAATAGCTCATTTATATGATTGAAAAAAAAAATTGGCAACTGAAGAAGGGAGTGCCACTCTCCACCCAACCATGGGAACTACTACACTGCAAATTTTTGTTACACTTGGCCACCACCAAGCCATTTTGGTTTTAACCATTTATATAAATTATTTGCAAACAAATTATTAAAACATAAAATAAATAATAGCGAGAGCATAAAGTATAAAATATATATACACAGGTATTTTCCCCTAGATCCAAAAATCGGGACTACTAGCTTGATATTTCATTATGTTCCTTTCAATGTTACAATAAATATATATACATGTCGAAGCATTCATAAACCCCAATCCATTAACCCTAGATTATAACATAATCGTAGTTCCCTTGACCGGATCTACAAAATACCATGGGGAAAAAACCATCATGCCCAAAACCATGTCCTAACCCCATGCACAAAACCATAGGTAGGTTCGCCCACTTAATATAGAGTCCAAAAAAAATTTCTTGGGGTGTTGCCCCTAATCTGAAAATGGAAGTACTTGAAAATGTGTGCAAGGTATCCATTTTCATTAACTTAAATGTGAAACATCTTAGATCTATTCCAGAGATCGACTGTAGGGGCATTTACTGGATATGTCACCTTTGATAAAAGGATGAGATCCAAAGGCTACCTGGCCCTTTACAGACTCTATCTTTAGAACTTGAAGAAGTTAACACTCATGATCTGAAAATGAAATTACTTGTATTTGTTGTTCAAGGTATTCATTTCCATAAAATTATATGTGCAAACTGTCATTCATGTCTTGCAATTGAAACAAAGTGCTTTTGGTAAATTTCTGAGTCTTATGTGTGAAGAAGTGTTATTTCATTTTACTATTTAACATATTGAATCTGAAAAACACAGCAAGATAAAATCACATAATATAACACAGCATCTGATGAGGCAATTCACCCCTCCTGGGCTACATCTGTCGGGTCCAGGGCCCCCAAATGGGCATGTCCTTGCTCTATTAGATGCTCAAATTGGTTATATAGTGATCAGAAATCCTAAACAAGAAAAATAAGCTGTAGAAATGAGTTTAGAACACATAAAATAGTAAAGATCGGCTTTTTTTCACCTCCAATGGTTAACCATAGCCCAATACAGCTCCAACACTCCCTAGGCCCTGATGGCTCTCCAAGCTTCTCTGCTAAAAAAAATACCTGAAGATGAGCTCTATTTCCTCTACAACCTGCACCATTGGCTCTAGAATTCTCAAAATACCCGAAATCAAAAAAAAAATCGCTCCAAAAGGTTCTGTCCATCAGAAGTTATGACCAAAACCATTTTTTCCCAATCTGGCCTAAAATCATTCCACCAAATGTGGAGCAACTGAAGTTAACTTGACTAAATTTGGAAAATCCCGCTAAAAATGGTGCACCCGCCATAATTTCCACCAACCTTTAATTATGGATTAGCTTAACATAAATCCGTATTTATTAGGGGATAATCCTATTTTAACAATAAGCGCATTTTGCGCGCTAAACAACAAGAATAGTGGCTTAAACCACGTTTTATTGGTTAATTAAACAATAATTAAAAAAATTCTTCATTCAACTTTCGGAGCTCCTGGTTTTCGGCCCTGAGTCATATGTATAGGGGGTTGGCCCCCTTTGGCCGCCACCCAAATGTTCATCAAACGTTAAATATTATATCTCCGCCACATATATTAAAAACCAAACATATGGCCCAATGGTAAGTTGTGGCTCTTGTGGCTGTGAGGTCAGGGGTTCAAACCCGCGGGCTCGCAAAAATTTTGAACGCCAATTTCTTTTTCGGCCTGGGGCCACGTGGCGGCCTCCGATTGGCCACCAAAAACCAAAGTCAAACCTTAATCCAACCGCCGAGTGCCACTTGTTGCAATCCGATTGGCCCAGTATGAATATTTCGAGGAATATTCCAAGGAATATTTTGAGGAATATTCTTTTTTTAATAATTCCAATTTGAAGGTCAAACTTGGTCAAACTCAATTTTTGGAGTTTACTAAAAACTTGAAACCTACATAACTTCCACATACAGTGTCGGATTTGAGTGTCGTTTGCGGCGTCAGGATCATATCACCGAGGCCTATCCGATCGTTTAATTTGCAAGTGATTTTGAATACTTTCAATTTTGAGCTTTTTCCATGGCTTGGACTTGAGCTCCTGATCACACCTCCCAGATGAGAAGCTTTTGGACCCCAAAAGCTCACTGAAATGATGAAACTAAACTATAGTACAGAAAATAAGAGAATAATAACATCCTCCTCTCTTCAGCCTCCCAAAAAATTTCTGAACTGCCAACTGTTCACATGGCGAATTTTGCTGAATGAGCCATGTACTTGTGCCGAATCCCAACCAATTTTTCTCGCCATACCAATCTAAAATTTACATGTACAAAATGAAGATGACTTACTACATTAATAAGTTAATCCACTTCCTAGCAAGCCAACTCCATGGCGTCTTTTGCGATTGCAATACACTTTCATGTGAATCTTCCATTTCCACATCAATAATGGACTCCATAGATTCACTTGCGCCAAACTTGTTGTCCTCTAGCTGCATGTGCTTTGGATGATTTGTTGGATGCAAGGTCCAACAATGAGAGACATCATGTCCCTTCCTTTGACAAAATGTGCAACTTTTAAGCACTTTCTGAGAAAGTTCTCTTTGCCTCTTTTGCTTCCTGTATGCCTTTTTTTTCAACCAGCAACTTGAAGCAACATGGTTAAATCCACCACAAAATGTGCAAAAAAAAAGTATTTCATTTGAACAAGAAAAATTATCATTCTTTGCTGAAACATAATCAAATTTATCATGTGAATAATTATACTTCTTTTTCTGCATGGAATGTCCATCATTTTTGTCTTCGAAAGACGATGAACTAGTAGAGGAGACGGCTTTCATCACAGTTCTTGTCTTGAAAACTGTTTGAACTTGAAGACTTGCCATAAGCGACATTTTTACCCTCTACTTGCTGCAATGATGGCTTAAAACAATGGCAATCATCCTTAATAAAATCTTGACATACATGCATTTTAGAACTTGGAATAAAGGTTCTCTTTAAATTTTGCATCACATGCATTCAAGGATTTGGAGTCTTCGCCATTAAATTGCACATAACCAAGACCAACATTCTTGGGTCGCTCCATAACTGAAATAAGATCAACCATGCCTTGTGCATGCTTTCCCAAACCTTTGCCTTCATGATAGCCCATCTCAAATATTAATTTGGACCCGATGCCTCTTGTATGTTTTTCAAAAGAACCAACACACTTTTCAATAGAGGAAATTGAAGACAAGTTTGAATGGTTTACCTCTTCCTCACGCTCGTTCTTGGACAAAGCTTCTTGAGCTTGAAGGAGTTGTTTCTCCATGTCATGAAGTCTTTGGAGAATTGCTTCCTTCTCATCCTTCATAGCCAATAATTGTGCATGAAGCTTAACACTTTCTCTTTGAACCTCAATGAGAATCTGCACCATGTCCTTCACTTTAATGAACTCATTCTTCATGTCATCATTAAAGAATCTCATGAAGGGGGAAACTTCGCTTGTAGAAGAAGTTGACATTATGTAAATGGTCAAATTAACAAAAGGAAATTCTGAAGAAAAAGTTCTCAAAGCTTTCAAACAAATGACAAGCCTTTAACCAAATGTCCTTAAAGACCCCTTCTTATTCAAGCAGCCATAAAACACAAACTCCAATAGCTCTGATACCAACTGATCTGAAAATGGAAGTACTTGAAAATGTGTGCAAGGTATCCATTTTCATTAACTTAAATGTGAAACTTCTTAGATCTATTCTAGAGATCGACTGTAGGGGAATTTACTGGATATGTCACCTTTGATAAAAGGATGAGATCCAGAGGCTACCTGGCCCTTTACAGACTCTGTGTTTAGAACTTGAAGAAGTTAACACGCATGATCTGAAAATGAAATTACTTGTATTTTCTGTTCAAGGTATTCATTTCCATAAAATTATATGTGCAAACTGTCATTCATGTCTTGCAATTGAAACAAAGTGCTTTTGGTAAATTTCTGAGTCTTATGTGTGAAGGAGTGTTATTTCATTTTACTGTTTAACATATTGAATCTGCAAAACACAGCAAGATAAAATCACATAATATAACACAGCAGCTGATGAGGCATTTCACCCCTCCTGGGCTACATCTGTCGGGTCCAAGGCCCCCAAATGGGCATGTGCTTGCTCTATTCTATGCTTAAATTGGTTATATAGTGATCAGAAAGCCTAAACAGGAAAAATGAGTTGTATAAATGAGTTCAGAACACAAAAAAAAAAAAGTAAACATTGGCTTTTGTTTCACCTCCAATGGTTAACCATAGCCCAATACAGCTCCAACACTCCCTAGGCCCTAATGGCTCTCCAAGGTTATCTGCTGAAAAATTACCTGAAGATGAGATCTGCTGCCTCTGAAACCTACATCATTGGCTCTAGAATGCTCGAAATACCAGAAATCAAAAAAAAAATTGCTCCAAAAGGTTTTGTCCATCAGAAGTTATGACCAAAACCATTTTTGCCCAATCTGGCCTAAAACTACTCCACCAAATGTGGAGCAACTGAAGTTAACTCGACTAAATTTGGCAAATCCCGCCAAAAATGGGGCACCCACCATAATTTCCGCCAACCTTTAATTATGGATTAACTAAACATAAATCCGGATTTATTAGGGGATAATCATGTTTTAACAATAAGCTCATTTTGCACGCTAAACAACAATATTAGTGGCTTAAACCACGTTTTATTGGTTAATTAAACCATAATTAAAAAAAATCCGTCATTTAACTTTCGAAGCTCCTGGTTTTAGGCCCTGAGTCATATGTATAGGGGGTTGGACCCCTTTGGCCGCCACCCAGACGTTCATCAAACGTTAAATATTATATCTCCGCCACATATATTAAAAACCAAACATATGGCCCAATGGTAAGTCGTGGCTCTTGTGGCTGTGAGGTCTGGAGTTCAAACCCACGGGATCGCAAAAATTTTGACCGCCAATTTCTTCCACAACCTGGGGCCATGTGGCAACCTCTGGGCCTGCCACGTGGCAGCCTCCGATTGGCCACCAAAAACCAAAGTCAAACCTTAATCCAACCGCCGAGTGCCACTTGTCGCAATCTGATTGGCCCAGTAGGAATATTTTGAGGAATATTCTAAGGAATATTTTTAGGAATATTCTTTTTAATAATTCCAATTTTAAAGTCAAACTTGCTCAAACTCAATTTTTGGAGTTTACTGAAAACTTCAAACTTGCATAACTTCCACATACAGTGTCGGATTTGAGTGTCGTTTGCGGCGTCAGGATCATATCGTCGAGGCCTATCCGATCATTTAGGTTGTAATTGATTTTTAACACTTTCAATTTTGAGCTTTTCCCATGGCTTGGACTTGAGCTCTTGAACAGCCCCAGACCTCGTGCTAGAGGGGGGGCGTTGCCATGCCTGACACAACAAAGGGGGATCAATCACCCCCCCTCTTACCCCCTTCTTCACACGTGGGGCTATTCATGGAAATAATATAACACACACCCAACTAGCCATATATCATTACTTAAGGAAGAGCTTATCTCAGGGTGTTACAAGTTTCAAATCAGGGTAGAAGACATGAAGGTCACTCTTCTTCATACACAAAAATAAAGATTTTTCATTTCATTTTCTCCGCCAAGGGCATGTTATCTTTCACCGTACAGCCACTCTGAGCTTGCAAAAAATGAAGGGAGCCCTTCACTAAGACAATAATCCCTTGGTACTTCCATTGTAGTGATATTTTTCCAAAAATAAACAATTATCTCAATTTCCTCATAGTCCTCTAACTCAAGTCAAAAGCCTCCTCACTTATTTCCCAATAATATTTTGTTAACAAAAATCACATCTCAACACATGATGGTTTTGAATTAGTAGGCTTCAATCTCCTCCTATTTAGATTTTATCTAAGCACCCAAGTATCATTCTCTTTCATTCACTCATTTTTTTTTTGTTCACTTACACACCCTCTTTGTTCTTCTCATTCTCCTTATTTTCCTTGGTACTCCCCTCAATTTTGTTTTCTTCATTGTACTCTTTCCATGTGTGCACTGCCCCAGCATGAGTGGTGTCCCTCCTTGGGATACATGACCAGCCTAGATCCCTCTTAACCCTAGATCTATCAAGCGCCAAGAGGGATCAAATCTATTTTCATAGTAAAAAAGATTTGTATCTCAAGAGATATGATCCCTCTCAGCCCTTGATAGATTCAGGGTTAAGATGGTATTAATATTACATGTTTTTTACATTGCATGATAACAAAATTAATATTTTCAAATATTACAACTTTGACGTGGAAATATTTGTCATTAAATATTTTAATATATCCATATTATATGGTTTTTCCTTTTAAATATTAATTTACAAATATTCAATTAAAATAAATATTAAATGATTTTGGAGCACAATTTTCGATTCTTTGTGTTGAATTGTATTGTAGTTTCTTTTTCTTTTTCTTTTTTTTTTTTTCTTTTTTTTTTTCTTTTTTCTTCTTCTTCTTCTTTTTTTTTTTTTTTTATCTATATGGTTTTTTTCATTTTTGTTTTGGGTTGACATTATTTTTTTAATATTTTTATTATTATTTTATTGGAGATGTGACATACTTACACATGGCTTACATACTTGATTGTAGAATACGCCTCTCGGCGCAATCAACCAAAAACCTCTAGAGTGGGTACATAGTCGATACTCCTGGAAGCAGTTTGGTACCATTTCCCCATTCTTCTCATAATTTTTAGCAGTTGGGTAGTTCAACTAAAAAATCAAAGGTTTGGATAATTAATTTAGGTAGATATGAAAATTCTCAAATTCCCCTTACAATTTTTCACTCAAGTGTCAAGATCTGTGTTGGTGCTTTCTTCTTTAGATTTAGTAATATATTAGATAAAAATGAGTATTTACATCAAAATTATCCTATCAAATTATCCATGATGGTCATCCAACATTAATAGTATTAATTACAAATTACAAAATTTGATATGAGCAAGGGGTGTTACCAACACTTTTAGTGTCTAGAATATGAACAAATATCTTGTCACAAATACAAACATTTCACAAAAACAAAAAACAAAATGCTAGAAAGTAGAGAGCCAACAACCTTAAACCAATGGCAAGCAAGGCTAGTGGAAAAAAGTAAGTTGAAATTTGGGGTTTGATGTTAACAATGGGTCAAAGTATCAAGCCATGGAAAGAAAGATTCTAACCTATTTAGTTGGAAAAATTCAAGGCAGGTATAAGGGTTCCTCCTTAAACCCTATAAGTAGAAACCTTTATAGAGGCGGCTCCACAATTCACAGCATCGCAAGATCCTGAAGATTTGTATTCCTTAATATATCCATCCTCTGTCCAAATTTCTGAAATATCTCATCCTGGAGTTGAAATTCCAAACAAATATTCTCAAAAAAAGTCAGTGGT
The DNA here is from genome assembly GCA_034641835.2 of Pinus albicaulis. NCBI lineage: Eukaryota > Viridiplantae > Streptophyta > Pinopsida > Pinales > Pinaceae > Pinus > Pinus albicaulis. Next base: position 1,507,769,918 of record CM076582.1, on the reverse strand, counting down.
CTAGTTCCATGAAACGATAGAGACAGGAAAGGTCAATATCACAAGGAACAACGAGAAATGCCAAACCCCCATGGGTGTGGAATAAATAAAAAATTGTAAATATGTTGAAGAAACGTTCTTAGAACCCAAGATCAAGAAATTAGACAATATTCACCTTATTGAGGAAGAGTCTATAGGCAAGGGTTCATAAGAAATATTATCATGCATATCTGGCAGAAAACTAGCCAAAACTTTGAGGGAGAAAGAAAATAAGGATATTGTATTGGAATCTCATAAAATCGTTGAGAAAATCATTAGTTCTAGGGTTAAAGGTCCCAAATTTCCCAGTAATTTCATAGGGTTAAAGGTCCCAAAGGAGGTAGTTATAAACTTTAAAATAAATAATGATTCTAGCCTCTTGGAATTTCATGGGTTTAGGTCATGCCCCAAATTCTATAGCAGTCAAACACCTCATCAAATTATAAAATCCTATGATACTCCTAATCCAAGTTATTAGAAGCACCCAAATTATGAAAATAACAGTGGAGATTGTGTGAAGCAATCACAAAATAAATGAGAGGTACATTAGGGAGATTAAGAACCCTTTGGAACACATAGATTTTAATTTTGGATTTCTCTTTCTAGACCCAAAATTGGATCCTATATAAGTTCAAAACTATTTAATCAAGCATGTTTATAGGTGTTTTCAATAATTATATGTTAGCTAGTTATATGGAGAAAGACCTGTGTTGGAGATCTCTCATTAAGCTTAGTAATATTGAATCTGTTTTTATGACATCCCTCACCGAGCTGGGATGTCTAATGATAAGGAGCCTTATACTACAAAAAAAATACAAGGACTGCATGGACTGTCAAAGCCCTTTTTTCAACTATTGGAACCCTTGAAAAGGCTAAAAATCTACCTTTTAGCTTTAAAAGCGCTCATTTTAACATATCAGGCCTCTAAGCGCCTTTCGGCTTAAGCTCTTAGCCCCCATTTCTCATATGACCCCACTCTATGATCGACGGCTAAAATTCCTTAAGCCCTCTTCAGCCATCACACTTCACTTCATCCAGAGTTCTCATTCCCAAACTCGTTTCCACCGATGTGCGAAACCCTGATGCAATCCCGACCATTGATCTCCAAAGATCCAATGGTCATCGCTCATCGCACTTCGGTCCTCGCTCCATCGCACATCACAGTAATCCATTTACACTCTATATTCCTCTGCCAATATGCCAATCATCTGATATAATCTAAGTTGTTGATCGCAATCAATTCAATGGCTATAAGGCCTCCCTCAGCTCCATTTTTCGTCCCCCGCAATGGAATCCCAACCATGGATCCTCTTGATCCAACGGTTAGTGTTGTCTCACTATTTCTCCATCCTCTGCTTCATTCATTTATGCGAAGCCGCGATATGATCTGGACCGTCGATCCTCCAGATCCGACGGTCATTGCGTTGTCTCCATCCTCCCATTCAAAACCCTTCTGCCTACAATTCCCATATGAGACTTCGACTGTTGATCATCCTGATCCAATGGCCAGCACACCTTTGTCTTTTACCCCGCTCACTTTTCTCCAATTTATCTCCGTCGTTGATCGAGCCCGATCCAATGGTCCTCGCTCCATCGCTCCTTCGCTACTTTCCCGATCACTCATCCAATATTGCACTCCCCTGCTCTGATCTGGACCGTCGATCTCCCTCATCCAATGGCCCACATCTCTCTTGCCTTTGTAACCCCGCAACTTCTCATCCCGCTACACGACATCTTTGCTGACATCATCGCCAGTCCCACCCGACCGCGCAAGTATGTCCATCACGTTCATCTGCAGCCGTTGATCTAGATTTCCCATATCAGACGACTCTCATTCGTTTTCGCACCCAATTCGCAACAGCTCCCCAACACGCAACTCCGACGCGAAATGGGCGGTTTTGTGAGGACACGCATTTCCCACTTAACTGTATCGCGTTCATTCCGCTCCTTACCGCTTACCACCTTCCACCTGCGCGAAAACCACTATGTTTTTCCGCAAAACCGCCTTTTGCATAACTCTGCGCCAAATCATATTTAAACTTTGATTTCACCATGGAAATGATTCTGCTGCATTCCCTGCCTCCGCACTACTCCTCTGCCTTCACCTGAGCCTTTTGAAGTAGTCTACCCCTCATCGCATGATTTATTTAACTAGTTTACTGTCTGTGCAGGTTTTCATGGCATTTTAGGTATGTAGGCCATCCCATAGCCAATCACAGGGGCTCGAGGTGGAGGTTGATGATCCTCCATGCATAGGAAGCAGAGAAAAATATGCAGAGGTTCAATTCCCCGTCCAAGTAAATGGATCATGACCATTGGCCATTCTATAATACCCTCCAGCACAGAAGGCCAGTTCTTCCACTACTAGCAGTACCACATTCTCCAACTCAGAAGGCTAGCTCTTCCACTACTGACAGTATTGCCTTTTCCGCAGTAGCATGGGCTCCACCTCATCAAACAGAAATGATCATTCATGATTGGGCCCATGTGGCCTTTTACCTTATGTTCTTTTCACTTTGTCATTTCGGGTCAAATATTTAGTTCACTCTTGCAGTTTTTACTTTCAGATTGGTAAATTGTTTACATTTCAGTTAGAAACGGCTTTAGGCCTACGTTGTAAGATGGTGAGAGGTAGTTTTTCCTCATCATCATTTATGTTTTTGATTTAGACCTGAAACAGCATACAAGCACGGGGGGAAGATAATTTCCCAAAATATCTTCTCGCGCATAGGAATCAGAGGTTATAAAAACAGGAAGAAAACACTAACAAAAGGTTCCAGATTTTCTGAAAGACTCACTAGCTCAAAGACTCTGTATGTGTATTTTGTATGAATTCGATAGTTGATGTTGAAGATCCCATTGGGATTCAGTAATAGAAGATTTTGCTGGAATTGGGGATTCCACTTGAGATGATTTACAGTTTGTAACCCTTCTCCTTGTTCTTAATATAAATTTTCATTTTGTATCTCTCCATACTTCTAGTGTCTTATGTTCTGGAATGCGAGTGCTCCCATGTTAAAATGTGAATTTATCATAGAAAATACTCATATTTACTCATCTATAGCACTTTAAATATAGCTCAGGCATAACACTATGTTCATTTCCATATCTCTTACGTTGTTCTACTGATAATAAGTATTCGGATTCTTGTCCTAGAATAAGCCCAGTTATAGTTAATATCTTCTCTCATTTTCTGTCATAGTATTCGCTCACTTATAACTTGACCACTGTACGTTCACTTCACATTTGGCCCCCTTTTACAAAATTATGTTTTTAAAGCTATCTGATGCATTTACTTATTGAGTTTCATATTCAGTCTCTGTAGTTTCCTTCTTTTTTGTGATTACATTTAGAGTCTCAGTCCCACCCTTATTAAAATCATTGATCTGAGTGATAGTTGCATGAGAGCCAAACATTTCCAACTGCAGTTAGTTGAGTCATATGCTCCTTGCATTTAAGATTTCTTAGGCACTGGTCTTTATACAACTCAAGGTTGTCTCTAGGAGCTACAACATCTTTCTGGCATCGTTTCCAGGGAAATAATTTGAAGAGCTAAATCCCTGGGCCTTGACAAATACTCATCCAACCTTTAGAATATGTGAGAAAGAAGGGTTGGGAGTTGTAGATCCCTCACCTTGGTGACTCCAATATCATTCAAAGTATAACTATATTTGCAATCATGGCTTCCCAAAAGCCACACCTGAGGTCAGATACATCCCTGTTGAGCACCCCTTCAGTGTCTGATCCAGAGAAAATTTTGCACAAGAGAAGTTGGAGAGAAATAAAATCATATTATACAGATATTCCCAGATTCTCCTTGGAATACTCTCCATCCTCCTCTCAATTAGCTCAAGATCAAGGTCTTGATCCTACTGCAAGAACCCTTGAATATACTTTAGATAGCCCCTCCCTGGAAAATATTGAAGTCAAAGATGAGGTTGAATCTATAGACACCACGAGCTTCTTTCTACATCCCACTCCCGAAGCCGAAGAATTTAAAGAAGTCACAGAGGTTTCCACCTCTCATATTCCCGCAGTTCAATCAACCCCTCAAGCCTTTGTTCAATATATCCCCATTGTCATACATACTTCTCTTCCACCACCTCCTATTACACATCAGAATCTCCCACCACCCCCACAACCTCCGATGGTTGTTCCTGGCTTCCTATTGAACAAATATGCCTCCCTGGCATTGCCTCAGATCCTGAACGATATTCCTCAGGATTACTTAAAGATCCTACCTCGTTTCAATGGAGAATATGATACTGGAGCTCAAAAACACCTGGAAGTTTTCAGTGCCTTCGCAGAAAATTTCAATGTTGAACATCTGGATGTGGTGTTGAGATTGTTTATCTAGTCTCTAGATGGAGAGGCCAAAAAATGGTTCAATACCTTAGGGGACCGCTCCATTAATAACTAGGAGGAAATGGAAAATGCTTTCACTAGGAAATGGGGAGAAAAGAAGGATCACGGATACTCTCTTATGGAATTCAATGCTTTAAAGAAGAGACATAACGGAGACGTGTCTGAGTTTATTAAGAGATTTAATAAACTATATACCAGCCTGCCTGTAGAAATGAAGTTGCACCAGATCGCCGCTTAGGTCGTCTTTATAGCAGCATTTGAGTTAGAATTTGGATTCACCCTAAGGGAAAGGAAGTCTGCTACTTTGGACCGGGCTCAGACCGATGCAATAGAATTCGAAGCTAACTTCGCTTCTACAGGAAAATCCAGAGGAAGGCTGGACCATGATGCTAAGCACAGAGGGAAAGAAGAAGCATCTACCTCTAATCAAGACAGAGAGGTAGCTGATTACAAAATCGAGGAGATGAATAAAATGATCAAGAACCTTTCGAGCAAGCTGGTGAAACTTGAGCTCGAAGCAAATAATTCCTCCTCCAAGCCGTCTCAAGCTGCATCGGACAAGGGTTATAACCCCCAATACAGAAAGCCTCCTTTGAAAATATTACAAAGAGAGCGGAAGGAGCAGCAAGATCACATACAGCCCCCGCTGTACCTGGAAGGGCAGATGGACGGCCCTGCAGAAGATACCCCCAATGGGAAACAAGATCAATATCTTTCTTACTCAGAAGGTGAAGAAGTTGAGCTTTCCTTGCAAGAAGATGAAGGGGTTGAACTCTCCTTGCAACAAGAAGAAGAAAAAACAAGCGTTGTTGAAGATCCGCAGATTGATTATTACTACAAGCAATTCGTGCACTTCATGCAGGAACAGTTCAACAGAAAATACGATCTCAGGTCCTCTAGGAAGAGGACATGCACATAGGAACAAGAAGAAGAGATGCCTCAGAAGGAGACAGTTTTTCAGAAATTCAGAGATAAAGGTAAGAGACCTATAACTGAACCTTTACATTCTAATGACTCCATTCCTTCCTCTTCTAAGTTGGCCTCTAATCCAAATACAAATCTTAAACCTATTATGAGGGAAGAAAAACCTTCAGCCATGATAAATGAACCAAAGGAAAATACCATAGAAAAGTCTCCCTCTACTTTTAATCTTCAAAAAGAATTGGAAAATGTTAAAATCCTAGTCCCCCTAACTGAACTCCTGAAACAGCCAGTCTATCAGTCTCAGGTGTCTTCTTTCATGCTTCCTCAAGGAGCAGCCCCAATCCTAGATAGTTTAAACCTCTAGGAAGAAAGGCCTATGGTAATGTTCAATCCTCATGTTGAAGAGTTAGATTCTTCAACTCCTCCTTTCTATGTCTCTTTAGTAATTCACGATTTGTTGTTGCACAACTGTATGCTGGATTCCGGGGCATCCCATAACCTGTTACCTCTGTCGGTGATGGAGCAATTGGGGCTGCAGATCACTCGCCCATATAAATATCTATACTCTTTTGATTCTAAGAGATTTAAATGCATGGGGATGATCAAGGATTTGGTGGTAAATCTAGCCAAAATTCCAGCTAAGAGCATGGTAATGGACATAGTAGTGGCCGACATCCCAGCTTGGTTTGGGATGTTGTTATCAATATCACGGGGTACAAAAATCGGAGGATCTATAAAGCTGGACCTAACCTATGCGACCATCCCTGTGTTTGGAGGCCAAGAGAGGAGATTATACCGGGAAACAAGGTTTGTGAAGATGGTCACTAAAGCCGATAATTCAGTAAATTCACCAGTCTACAGCAAAGAGGGTGAGTTTTCTTGTCTAATGCTTGAAGAAGACCAAGATTACTTGCAGGATCCATCTTTCTGTCAAGTAAAGACCGAGCAGTCCGTAAGTAATGAAGAAGGTGGGGTTTGGACCTTGCACTTTGACGGAGCCAACTCAAAGGAAGGGAATGGAGATGGGGTTCTCCTGATCTCCCCTACTGGACAACTGATCCCATTATCTTTCAAATTTGAATACGAAGCCACGAACAATGTGGCTGAATATGAAGCATTGCTCCTGGGTCTACAAACAGCAAAGAATATGAATATTCAGAGCTTGAAGGTTCTAGGAGATTCAGAACTGGTGGTGAGACAAGTAAGAAATCAATGTCGTTACACACATGACAAGTAAGAAATCAATGTCGAGCTAAAATTGCAAGGCCAAAGCCTCACCACCGCATCCCGAAGCCTTCTTGTTCTTTATCTTTGTGGACAAATGAGGCCCAATGTTCATGCTCGTGACAGTGACAACACTTCACTCTGGACATGTCGCGCTTCTTGCCATATTTTCCGGACTCATATTTGGAATTAAATTTCTTTCATTTTCCTTTCTTTTCCTTGGCAGCCAAAGCGCAATATTCTTCATCATCATTCTTAGATGAAGATCAATCCCTGGTATTTCGCCTGAATTCTTCTTGCACCAAATCCAACCAAAGTCGTTCCCAATCTGGCAGTTTTTCCCTTCCATTGACAGAGTCCTAATAACTATGCCAACTCTTGGGAAGTCCTATAAGAGCTAGGCTCACCAAGTCCGTGACACTAATGCCGGCCCTCCCAAGCTCATCCTGACATTGGACAATTTTTGTTACAGTGACAACACTTCACTCTGGACATGTCGCGCTTCTTGCCATATTTTCCGGACTCATATTTGGAATTAAATTTCTTTCATTTTCCTTTCTTTTCCTTGGCAGCCAAAGCGCAATATTCTTCATCATCATTCTTAGATGAAGATCAATCCCTGGTATTTCGCCTGAATTCTTCTTGCACCAAATCCAACCAAAGTCGTTCCCAATCTGGCAATTTTTCCCTTCCATTGACAGAGTCCTAATAACTATGCCAACTCTTGGGAAGTCCTATAAGAGCTAGGCTCACCAAGTCCGTGACACTAATGCCGGCCCTCCCAAGCTCATCCTGACATTGGACAATTTTTGTTAAATATTTCGGCATAGTGATGCCTTTCTCCATTTTGATTTTCTTGAGCTTGTTCTTCAGTGCCAATTTTCTATGATCATTGCTGCTCTGAAATAGATATGTCAAAGATTTCCACATTCCATATGGTGTCGCTTTTCCATGGAGACTTGAGACAATGTGGTCTCGCACTTCCTCTAGTAAGATCTTCCTCGCCTTTGCAACCTTCTTTTTCCAAGCATCAAGATTTGTGGCATCCGCTGCAGCGGGTTTAGGAATGTCATTGTCAATGAATTCTTTCAACCCATTTTCCTCCAGTACTGCATCCATCTTGTCTTTCCACGCAATATAGTTAGAGTTTCCTTCGAGTGCATACTCCAATCTCATCCTTCGAGTGCATACTCCAATCTCAAGCCATTGAAATCCATTTCGATCGTGATTTTCCTATCGCACCAAGAATACTTTTGCAAATTCGAATTATATTCAGTCACAAACTCAACTTCTCCTCCACTATAGTGATTTCCTATGCTCTGATACCATATAGAAATTATGCAAACATATGTATATCAATGGATTCAATCTTATCTAACAATATACTCAAGCTAGATATTGAATCCTTTTACAAATCAATTGTGGAAATTAAACACAATCGCCAATCACATTAAGCAAAGAAAGAATAAAATCAAACCACAACACAAATAATTTCCCGGGGAAAGCTTGCTGCTCAAAACCCCTCTATATTATATTGTATATTCACCATGGAAACATGAAACAATTACAATGCACTCTTCTCACAAGATTCTCTTGCACTATCCTGACTGTCTCACACTGTCCCGGACAAAATCGAGTAACCCTTAGCCAATTCTCGGCCTCTAAACAGCCTACCTTGCTTGCACAATTCCTGATGAATGCAATCCCTATTCTTTAGGAATTTTGGCCTTCTGAAACTGCACAAGGATCATGGGCAATCCAATGGATGTTTGGTTGCATGCAGGCAACCTACTAATCACACAACTAATAGTTAACATCCCTTTCACCTTAGACTCGACTAGATCTCCACTAGAACTAACATGCATGCAGATATTAATAGTAAATCATCAGTTGCATGGCAGATCACCGATTGTGAATTAAATAATATTTTATTCACTTTATCTCTCACTAGTGCAACAAACAGTTACAACTAGTTCAACTGACTCTAACTCACCTATCTAAGTTAACGAATTTCTTGTGCATTAAACTAATGCACCAACTGCAATTTGAACTCCATAACTAATAGAATTACTCTGCATGCCTCACCAACCACCCTCAACTCAAAATACATGAGCTAACTAATTTTATCACTGTTACACAGTATTTTTTCACCGTCCCTGCAATCTCCATCCCGAACATTGGAGGACCATTTCAGTGACCCCTGTGTATTGTCATACATTGCCATAAATGTCACTGCACCCCTCAACATGTCAGGAACATAATCCTTGATAATCATTCCTCAAGCAGAGCCTTAAAAACCTATGCTTTTGGGTCGGCACTGGTAAGTGGTTATGTCCTCACGCCCATGAATAAATAAGCACTGAGCCTCGCGCCTATTGTCGCTCTGTCTCAAAATGGCACCTGTGCCGAGCTGCTTTTGGAAAGTTTTTTAAAATAAAAACGAAGCTTCCATGTCTAACAGCTTCATGGGCGAAGTCATGGTTGTTTGTTCGACTGGATCAAGTCGAGTTAAGTCAAGTTTCTCCCTTTGGCCTATTAGTTCACACTAATGTACCAAGAAACTCTCCTTGACTAGTTGAATAGTTGTATATGAATGTATATGCTTGTATGTTTTCATCGTTTGTTTGATCTTCGTTCAGGTGCATGGACATCATCATCAACGGAGTACAAGGCGTGAAGACAAATATCGAAGGAACGTTGTTGCGTGCCACGACAAAAGTATTGCACTGAGGTAGGATATCTGTTCTAGTCCATATTTCATTTACAAACTAAGAATTTAGGAATTCAGCGTGTTCTCTTGTTGCTAGACCCACCCTAGCGCTAGAGCGATTGCCTCTGTCCGCCGAGGGGATTTGTCTGCTCAACAGTTACACTCAATTAACTATTACGAGTAATCATGGGATAAGATTACATTTTATTGTCCAATTTAATTAAGGGAAAATTAAATTAGACATTGCAACAATTTAATTAATTAGATTTGCCTTCACACTAATGTATCGCTAGGACCTGTGGGACCCATACTAGTGTGTGCTGCAATTTCTTGTTGGACTTTAACGGTTTTCAACCAAATGAGGAGCAAAAAGAGCCTAAGGTACCATTTTTGGGCATTCTGAACTCAATGGTGCAGGTTTCAGGAGCAAAAGAGCATTTTAAACACATCATTTTGCAATTTTGAGCATAATATAGAGGCCCAAGTCATGGAATCTGGACCAAGGAGATGTAGCCCATGAGGGATGAAATCCTTCATCAAATCCCTGTGTTGATGTGTTGTATGGTGATGTACTCTACTTTTATTTGTTGTTATTCATTATTTATTTTATGCTAAATTGTTCATAAAATTAACACGAAAAACACTCATGAGACTCAATAACTTGCAAGATAACTTGAACCCTTAAGCACATATAAGACATTGTAAAATATGAAAGAGGAATTAGCACAGGAATACTAACATACCTCATTCAGATCATTTTTGGTATCAGAGTTTTAGGTTTGTTGTGCAAAAAGGGATCTAATTGTTTGCAAGTTTGTGTCATGCTTACAAGGTTAAAACTCAAAATAGGAGAAGGGAAGTTCATTGAAAACCCTACAGTTGGGTCAAGAGGAAGAAGGGCAAGGTTTCCAAAGTCTTCAACACCATCACATCCTCAAGTTGAAGTTGTCTTCAGTGAGCATGTCTCATGAAAGAGAACCTACCATGACAGAAGATGAGAGATCATTCAAAAAGGAATTTTTTGATATCACTGAGATGGTAAATGTCCTCTCTGAGGAGAGGAATTTAAGGATACAAGGAGAAAGTTCTAGGCCTCCAAGTGGAAAGGGATCTCCAGGAGGAGGAGGCCATGGAGGTGGTAATAAACTACCATCCACTCCACCATCATTTACATACTTCAAAAGGAACTGGTAAATCACCCTTAAACTTGATATCAAATTTGAGCTACCGATGTATAATGGCAAAGTGAATGCAGAGAAGTTGGATAATTGGATTCGTCAGTTGGAGATTTATTGCAGAATTCAAAACCTTCAAGAGGATGAACCCGTCATAACCACTCTTGGTTTGTTGATGATACACTCTTGCTAGGAGGTGTTTTTCACATCATATCTATGATATTTAAGTGTATCTTGAACTTATTCTTGGACATTTCTAGAGAAATAATCAACCCACAAAAATGTCGATTCTTCAAATGGCATATTAACACAAGTAATGCACGCAATTTCCAGAATTTTCCAATTCTTGTGGGTTAATGATTGACTAACTTCCACTCTCTTGATATTCCCATTTCGCTTAAAAGCTCCACCTAATAGGCTTGGATCAACATTTTGGATAAACTAGAACTAAATTTGGGCAATGGGGATCTCAATTGATTAATCTTGCTTTCCAAGTTGTCCTTACAAATTTGTTCTCTTAGCTTTGCCTTCATATGAAAGCTCTGCTTTATTGGCTCCAACTAACATTATGAATCATGTTTCTATGAATATCAAAAAAAAATTAAGGTAGGGTGACAAAGCTAATTCGAAATGTAGGGGATTGAAGCTAACAACAATTAATAAAAAAAATTTCCAAATAAAATAAACGAAAAAACGATGATAGGTGATGTCTAAAGACATTGTTAGAACACTTAAACATAGTGCATTGTGATCACAAACTAACAATGCATGATAATGAATCAATAATAGATTTGATACTTGATCCTTGATATCCGACCCATAAGGTCATTTATTTATCGTGTCCAAATCTAACCAAATTCCTTTGATTGTGGAAGATGTTGAAGTTTGCAACAAGAAACGGTAAAATTGGCATCTAAAAACAACATGACAACACCTACACTAGTGTGAGGCCACAAGTTGTGTAGTGATGGGTCCTAGTGATACATTAGTGTGAAATTCAATTTATTTAATAAATTGAATATGTGTCAAATTTAATTATCCCTTAATTAAATTGGACAATAAAATGTAATCTTATCTCATAATCACTTGTAATAGTCAACTGAGTGTGATAAACTCAATTAGATCATGAATTTCAAGTTGAGGCTAGTTGGTGAGGCATGTAGAATGATTCTATGTGTTTTAGAGTTCAAGTTGCAGTGAAGTACATGAGTTTAATGCATGGGTAATCAGTTAACTCAGTTAGGCGAGTTAAAGTTAGTTGAACTAGTTGTAATTGTTTGTTGTACTAGTGAGGGATCAAATGAATTAAATCAGATTTAATTCACAATCAATGATCTTCCATGCAACTGATGATTTACTTTTAAAAATTGCATGCATGTCAATTCCAGTGGAGACTTAGTTGAGACAAAAGTTAAAGGGAAGTTAACTATCAGTTGTGATATTCGCAGACTGCCCAGATGCAGTGAAAACACCACATGATGCCCATGATACTCTACGCAATTGAGAAACGCTGAAATTCCTAAGGAATAGGGATTGCATTCCTCATGAATTGCGTGAGCAATGTAGGTTGCGGACACGCTGAGAATTCGCTAAGTGTTGGCCCGATTTTGTCTCTATCAGTGTGAGACAATTGTGAGAGTGCAGAAGACTCTTGTGAAAAGAGTGCATTGTAATTGTTTCATGATTCCTTGCTGAATATACAATAGAAGATAGAGGGGTTTTGAGCAGCAAGCTTTTCCCAGAAAATTATGTGTTGTGGATTGATTTGATTCTTTCTTTGCTTAATGTGATTGGCAATTGTGTTTAATTTCCACAATTGATTTGTATAAGGATTCGGTGTCTAGCTTTAGTACATTGTTAGATTGGATTGAATCCATTGATATACATATTTTTGTATAATTTCTACAAAAGATTTGGGACACAAACAAGCATTAGCAGTATAAACCATTTTCGTGAAATCAATGTTGCTTTGTCGACTAGTTGATAGTTCTAGTCAACCCAACTCTTGTCGACTAATCAACTACCTGAGTTGACCCAATCATCCAATCAATTAGAGGTTCAAGGGGTGAAATTATGTCAATATAACACTACCCCACCCCCCACCATAATTTTAGCTCCCTAAATTCTAAGCATGTCATGTAGCTTGATGAACTTGGGTTCGGATGATGGCTACATAAAGATATCAGCGATAATGGTAATAGACAAGAGCGACAACCTTTTCTTGAAACAATTGTCGTAAGTAATGAACATGAAATTTGACATGCTTCATATTATTATATGCAATAGGATTGTCAACAATCTAAATTGCACTCTGATTGTCACAAAAACAAGTGGTTGACTTTTGTAGTCAACAAAGAGACTACATGTTTCTTGCATGACCAAATCATGGGTCTAGTATTAAAGTGAAATGCAGCCAAAAGTGGAGCTTTTGTCATCATTGTCACCTTCCTATTCAAACACTATGAATGTATCCAACAAATCTAAACTTCGACAATATTTGATACCAAGATGAGAAGTAACTTTAAATGTAACAAACAATTCACTTTGCAGCGTTCCAGTGGCTTTCTCGAAGATCTTGCATAAACCAAGAAATCACACTAATGGCAAAAAAAAGGTCAATTCATTTGTAAGTAGAGTAAATAAATATACCAACTAATTTTCAACATAGGGTAGCATTAGCTTTTGAAGATTGGCACTCTTTATTCTGTTTGATAACCAATTGAAAGGGTGTAGAATGGGACTGACAATTGTCCATCTTAAATCACTTCAATTTCTAATACATATTTAGATTGACACAGAAATAGACCATTAATTAATGAAACCAAGAAAGAAATGTAGAATACCAAGATTTATCATCTCAAAATTTTTAGTAACTCAACTCTTCAATCTAAGAATGCGATCAATTTATTGTAATTGTGACCAAATCATCAACATATATATATCAATAATCATACATAAATATTTTGATATTCAATGTTTGAACCCAAGATTCAAAAAGAATCAATTTCTACAGTTGACAAACAAGGTTGGAATCTATCATAAAACCAAGGGGTTATTCCATGTAAATTTCTTCAGATAATGAAGAATGGCACTTATGACATCGATATGATCAATTTTCCATATAAATGAGCAGGAAAGGAAAGAATTAGTCAAACGCAATTAATTTTTGCAATAGAGGAAAATGTTTCTATGTAGTTGATGCACTCTAGCTATGAAAATTATTTTGCAACCAAACAAGCCTTATGACACCCAACAACACTGTCAAAAGTGAATTGTCTTGTACACCCATGACACCACGAAATTCTTCCCTTATGGTCAAGGTAAAAAGTCCCAAGTGCAATTCATCAAAAGAGAATCCATCTCAGCCTAAATCTACTACCCATTTATTTTGTGCAATGTTTTTGGAAAGGAGAGACATGCTGAGAAAACCTAATAGAAGAAGCATGATTACCCTCTAATCTCCTTAGAGGCCAAAGCTCTCCTATCTAAATATGTATGACTCAAATTCAAAGAACAAAATCAAGCACGGAATAGCTTTGAGGAAGCCTAAATTATGTAATATCAACTTGGTCAAACCAATTTGCCTCTCTTCCCTTCTAAATACAAAGTAACCCCTTGTTGGCAAAACAAAAAAGGGCCATCCAAATTCCTCGAAGAGAGGTTATAGCAACACTATTTCTTTAATTTTTAATGATGCTTCTAAAAATAACCAAGGAGCAATCTATTTTATAGTAGAAATACGATTAGGAAATGTATTGAGTGATTTTGTTAAAGGTTGCTCATTGTGGTGTGGGCTCTCCATTGCTAAAGAAAATGACATCAAGACCTTAGTCGTGTTTAGGGATTCAATATTAACCAGTATAGATCCGTCTTAAGTACAGATCTAGCATGAGCCAAGAAATATCAACTTTATTTAGAGTTGAAAATACAATATGTAATTTTTCATTCTAAACGTTTAAGCCATAAAATCCTTTTTTATAATATATATATATATACATACTTCTAATTACTTTACACCATATTCATTTTTTATAGCCAACATTATTTTTCTCTTTAGAGCATAATTTATTTATTTTTATTTTAAAAGACATGTCAATTCTACAGACAGACAGACAAACTTACACATCCCCTTATACTGGTTGTGGAATAAACCTCTTTGCTCAATCATAAAGAAAAAATCATTCAACACCTTAGCCACATTTGGGGATTCAATATTACATTAAATCATAAAGCAAAAATAATTCAATCAAAAGGTTACTCAAATGTGGTGAGGTAGAAAATGGCATCAAGACCGTAAGCGGTGATCTATGAGGGGATTAAATATTTATCATAAACCAAATATAATTGAATCAAATTATGGAGGAAATAAGCTCAAGGATATCAGCTATAGAATCGAATTTCTCAAATTTCTCTTTTCAGCATCGAGAGCGATTTGAATGGCATCACAAATTACTGTGCAAATGCAAAATTTGATACAACCTTAAATCCTAGAACTCCTCGTGGTCATTCATAGAGATCAAATCAGTCGTGCAGTTACCAATTAATTAATCACAGCTCGATAAGTCTTCAGGACATCGAAGAGCAAGCAAGCCCCTCTCCACATACTCTAGCAGGTCTCACCTGCAGTTAATCAACTCGACACGACAAAAGTCCCACGAGTTATGGTATAATTCAGCTTGGAGCTCTTCACCAGGGCAAAAAATTAAGAAATCAAGTCTGGGGTATATCAGGTCTAATTCCTGAATAAGTGCCATCCCGACGGATCTATTAGATTTGGAAGAGACAAGACCAGAGTTATGGTGAGCAGCAGTTGCAGCCAATGTAGGGGAGGGTTCAACTAGCAAATGTTGTTTCACTTTCCTCTGATTGGTACACAATGACAGGAGAAGCCTGAATGGTCATGGCAACTGAAAATCTCAGGGATTTAGCTCGGGTTCTTTGTAGACATGTCAAGAAATCAATCAAGCCAATTAGCAGCGCTCTACTGATTGTCTCCAAGATTGCAAAGATGGAACAAGCCAGCACAACAAGAAATGCCGACTACATGAAATTCCTCCTTCAGAAGCATTGAATAGACTTGCTAGAGATTGAATGGTAGCAGACTCCACATTGAATATATTACAATGCATGGAGTTCTTTGTAGACATGTCAAGAAATCAATCAAGCCAATTAGCAGCGCTCTACTGATTGTCTCCAAGATTGCAGAGATGGAACAAGCCAGCACAACAAGAAATGCCAACTACATGAAACTCCTTCGGAAACAATGAATAGATTTGCTAGAGATTGAATGGTAGCAGACTCCACATTGAATATATCACAATGCATGGACCGTCTCTCCTTTGCCTCCAGCAATCATGGCAGCCAAAGCTCAAATCTAGCAGGGATAATTGACCCTGAAACAGTGACGAATCAAGCTCCTATGGAGATTTTAGGTTCAAGTCCCCTCAAGTCCCCTCAATCCAGCAAGGGGCAACAAGAACAAGGCAGTGTTTACAATTAAATCAGTACGAATTT
This sequence comes from Pinus albicaulis, assembly GCA_034641835.2. Classification (NCBI taxonomy): domain Eukaryota; kingdom Viridiplantae; phylum Streptophyta; class Pinopsida; order Pinales; family Pinaceae; genus Pinus; species Pinus albicaulis. The sequence continues at coordinate 1,507,753,988 of CM076582.1, read as the reverse complement.
ATTTGAAGTTATTTGTATTCTGTATCAGCTTGTTAGAGAGGCTGTTAGCAGAAACAGCTGGAATGACAATTTTGAGAAGTCCTGTCTTGTGGAAATTCATTGGGACTATAAACACCGTTAGTTTCGATGCAGCAAATCTCTTATATAATAGAATTTTTTTGTTCTGGTTAGTATCTTGACAAATAGTTCATTTTTTGTCACTTTTTGAAGACCTGATTTAAACTACGTTAGTTGCCTTCGATGCAGCAAATCTCTTATATAATAGAATTTTTTGTTCTGGTTAGTATCTTGACAAATAGTTCATTTTTTGTCACTTTTTGAAGACCTGATCTTAAAGGAGGATACAAACATCTAGCTTATCCAAAAAAATTATTCTCTTCATTTGAACAACCATGTGAAATGACCATTATGGAAAATGTTCAAAATAATGATCATAATTGAATTTAGAATTCATAGTTGGACTTAAAAGGCTTAGAATAATTCTCAAAAGATGTAATGATCTATTTAACATAATAGTTACTTGGTGATATATTTTAACAGTTACTATGAATTACTATGAATATTGAAACTTCAAAATTTAGAGAATGAACTCGCAGACAATCCAGTGGTTATTTAAACTCAATTACATCATCCATACATCCTCCAATAAAACAAAAACCTGATTATAGTCCACCACACCACCTTTGTACAAATGTACTTTTAAAAGTAAAGTAAATTATATCCTTACAGACCATGTTCTCTAAAAAGTAATGACTTCATCAGAGTGCTTGAAAAGACACTATAAAAGAGAAAAATTGAACAATTTTGTTATAACCCAACATGTAAAAGTAATTGAGAGATTTGTTTCTGAAAACTACACGAGAAGCACGTCATTAGGCATTGAGAAGGCACATCTATATAATACACTTCCTACGAAAACTTTTTGACCAACGGTGAATATAAAAATAATGCTGAAAAGTTGTAACTATCACAAAAAGCACAAGTTATCCACCAGAAAGGGGATTCAAAAGAGATAGTGTAAGAAAAAATAACCCTGAAGAATGTTGGATACTCTTATTCTGTTGAAACCATATGGATAATCAACGATTATGTATCCGCATAAATTCCTTATTGGAATAAAATCCCAGATGAGATAATACAGACACAAATGGTATAAACTTTAAAGATTAAACACCAATGTTGAGATAGAGATAACTGAATGGAAGATTAAGCATCCAAAAGCTTACTGGTATAAAATCCCAGATGAGATAATACAAAGACACAAATGGTATAAACTTTAAAGATTAAACACCAATGTTGAGATAGAGATAACTGAATGGAAGACTAAGCATCCAAAAGGCCTGAGCACAGTTAATTTTGTTCACATTTTCTTTATTTTCAATACCTTGGGCCGTTGAAAACCTATGAAATCAATCTCAATGATTTCCTCCTAAACCGAGGAGAAGACAAAGATTTAGAAGGGGCACTAAGATATACTGTAGCCGACATCTTCACTCCATGGACCATGAAGATATCAATCAAAACTTACTCCGAGATTCTTGACAAACAACATCAAAATTTCCTTCCTCCCAGGCTTCAAAGCAAATTATAAAGAAATATAATCATAATATTATTTATAGCAGATACAGTTTCATGCAGCCATCAAAAATAAAGATGAATCCCATACAAAGTAAAACATTGGAAAACTGCAATTGTATTGACATCAGTAAGTAGGTCCAGTAGTTCTTGGCACCACAAATATAGTGATATAAGCTCAAACGATATCAGCACAAGCCCAGCCTGCCCTGGGTGCACAACAAATGGTGTATAACTACAATATTCTCGCCTTTTGACATATTTGGCATTACAGTTCCCTTGGTAAAAACACGTCTAGATGATTTGATTGAGTGTTGACTAGTTTATGAAACTAACAATTCTAGAATGAATAAATCAGGGACAAGCATTATGCATATCATGCTGCGACAGTTAGGGAAGCAAGGTGTATCCTCAGAAAGTAAGATTTGCCTATTGAATCCAATAACATATTTTGAATTTTCATGTGCAGGATAGATGAGGTTTTTGACGCAACATTAATTAGTGTTAAATAACTGGAGGTTTAAAACATGTGCATCAATCCTTTCTATAAGCCATTCCCCACATAAATCAACCTCCAGGTGGACAACCTTCAATTGATGGTCACCTCCATTAAATTCCCAACAAATGATGATAAAATTGATTTGCTTATAGTTACATAACCAGCAGTCTGACCAAACTTTCAGATTCTATCTTATTGTACACGTCCTAGATATCAATTAGGGTGTGACCATATAACACCGAATAAGAGGCAAAATCAATAATACAGCTTGACCCCTTACTTGGCTTGTAGGGGCTATTCCCAATAATATCAATAATCGCAGCAATTGCTTAAAGCAATACCAGAACAAGAAAATTGATTTCCACATACAAAATATAGATTTGTACAGATCAACAGTATAGACTTTCATATTAGCCCTCGGAGATTGGCTTGAAACTATTTGCCAGATTCCAAATCAATACAGAAGGATATTTGGCAGTGTCCTGCAGCTATATTTGCAAGAAACATTAGTGTGATAAAATTGTAGTTTCAAAAAATCAACCAAAGCCAAAGCCTTCACTAGCTTCATGAATGGCCAACAACAATCGTTCCTTAAGCTGTTCCTTTGAAGAATAATCAGGAAGGTCTAACTGATTGAAACTGCACAAACAGCAAAGAATGGAGCAGGATAAGACAGACAGGCAGAGAAATGATAATTAAAAGCTTGCCTACACAGTAATAATGAAATTCAAAGTGATGCACTCACCAGGTATGAGCTGATGGCAAACGCTCTGGAGCTCCATATGCTTTGTGAATTTGAAATCTTTGAGGACCAGATATACCTTGAAGAGCTTTAAACCCTTCTAATGGAACCTACAATAAATTCAAATAAGGTCAATTAGTGAAGCATTGATCCATCCAAAAGGGAATAAAAATGCAGAAGAGAAACATGGTTCAAAAGCAACATAAACTTCTAAGAAAACGACATTATTTAATTATTCCCATCAATGAGGCTGAAAACTGCAAAACAAGAACAAAAGCAATACTAGAATCAGCAAGTTCTCAAAAAATTAGGCAGTCTGGGGTATGCTCAAATAAGTTACCTTTGACGTTCCTGTGACAAACTGCAACAATCGTGCCATGTCCTCCTTGCTAAATCCTTGCACAACCTCCCAAAACCACTGTATTAAAGGAGATGCTGCAGTGTATCCTGTGTACTCTGTACTGGCCTTCAGATCATCAACTGCCACGCTTAAAAATATCAGCAAATCATCTATATAGAAGAGATTACAAGTTCAATAACACAACAAAAGAAAGAACTACTTGAGAAAACAACTTACGGTCAATTTCAGGCAGTCCACTAATCAAGAGTTCAAGTTCTTTGTCATTGAATATTGAGATAAGATGCCTTGGTATCAACTCATTGAATCCTTCCAGGAAAGCATTTATTTGAGGACGAATTGCTGTAGTCAGTGTATGCTCTGCAACAAGATCCACGTATTCGTGCTTGTTTTCTTCTGTAACACGAATATTTCTTCCACCAGGGATAAGCTCATAGTCGGTTACCTGTGCAAATAATAGGATTTACATAATGCAACTGTTATTTGAGGACGAGAATGTCATAATGCTAACATCAATAAAAAGAAATAAAAAATGTACATATACACTACCTCAGTCTTCTCATATAGGATGTGTTTTTCCTCATCTGCATCTCTACTGAAAGTGAGATCAGGGATGTCACTTACATCATTCTGCATCCACCAAATATAAGGTGAGAACATAATGGTCCGTATAGAAAGGAAATATTTAAAGATCAAAGCTGCATTCAATATTTAATGTTGTCAATCACCTCAAGCATCCATTTCAGATTCTTATAGTAATCTGGATCAACAGCCTCAATATCATGGTATGTAACTTTTGCTCCAAGTATGTGTTTGTAAAAAGATCGGGTAAAATAGACATCCAGTAGTTGACCATCAAATAATGCTTTAGCAACCTGCCAAAAAGAGAAATAATCAAGGCAAATACATATATGATTTCACCGGTCAAATCCAAAATTCCCCAGAATTTCAGCAACGAGTACAAACTAAATAGTAAAATTATGAACTTCCGAGATCTGAAATAACAATCAAGGAAAAGAAAAAATCTATCAGAACATTACCACTCGCCCAACAAACTTGAAGTATGAGAGATGTTCTGTTTGAAGAACAGAATTTGGATTGGGCTGAAATGTTGACTGATTCCCAACAGTTGTGAATAGCAATGCTCCTTTGTCAAATATCACCCTGGACAATAGTTGGTACCATTCTCTTGTTAAACCACCAGCATCAATGCCTTCCTCTCCTTGAAATTGCACAGTCAAGCGCCCTTTAATGTCATCTACAGAACGCATCCGTAGTTGATTGTAAGAATCTTCTAATACATATGTTCGGCGAACACAAATACGGAGTGGATTATAGTTGTGCTGCTCATTCTGTTGTCTAATCCGAGAGCGGAAAAATGATCGCTTGTTGTCAAAGTCAATTAGACGAGGGGTCTTGTGAATAAGAGAAAGAGACTTCTCTAATAACCCCGGATTCTGCCGCACAAAAGCATTCAGAAGTCGTCGATGCTTTTCCGCAAACTTCACAAAGGTCATACCTGCCTCTGCTCTTCTATGTTGTGTAACATCACTCACACTGGCATCATCAGGATCATGTTGCACGGCAGTGGGTCCTAGCTGCAACTTCTCACATAAAACAAAAAATGCCTCTATAAACGGCAAAACCCTTTGTGTCCCAGGTGGAAGAGGGGGTGCCATGTTGGTTGCTGCAGCATTCCTACTTGACGCAGAAGAGAAATCAGAAATATTTCCCAATCGCAGTTCAATTTCACTTATACAACTACTCAATCCTTGCCATAATGGATCAAGTGCAGCATTTAGTTCCCCAACAATCAAAAGACTTTCATTTTCCTTGTCATCAGTGGCCCCAGCACCAGTATCTGATGTTAACGTACTCAATGCTTGCAGAACTCTCAAAATAGCAGCTCCTGCCATCGAACCTGTACTCACTCCTAATGACTCCATCTCACTGAGAGTGACAAGCTCATCAACTGCAGCACCACTTAGGCTACGGGCAGAGTCTGCCAGTTCAGAAATGAAAAGCTTTCGATGAGCAGGTGCAATACTAGCTAACTTCTTCAAAACCTCTGCCACCTTTGTGTATACTGTATCTGACAGCCTGCAATGATAATACATTGAATTCAATTAAGGAGAAAACAACAAATCGTATGACTTGTCTAAATCAAAACTTAACATTCTACATAATGTAAGAGAGCATTCTACAATATTTAAGAGGGCATATTAACACAAGACAACTGCCATTATTACATACCCTTCCTTTGCTAGAAGTTTACACAGGTTTTGCAACTCTCTCTCAGGAAGTTGGAGAAGAATCTCAGATGCAACCATTTCCGTCTTTGAACCTGAAGTTGAAGCTTCCATGCTTTCACTATTTTTACCTGTTACTGAGCTCCTGGGTACCTCAGAATCAACATTAACTTCAACAGAAGTAGGTTCAACTGCATGGTCCGTAGAAATGGCATTGGGTCCAGTCTCAGGTGGAGCTTCACTTCCAACTTGAACACCTTCCCCTTGTGGCAAAACATCCTTTGGTTGACCAGAGGGAGCTTCTAATACACTTTTAACTTCAACATTGTTCATAATAACCTCAAGCAGCCCCATAACCTACACGCACTAAAAAACTGATTACCAAAATTTAAATTACAGACAAAACATGAAGGAACATGATTATAAAGAATCTATAACATACCTGCTCCAAATGAGCACTGCTCCTTGAGAATAATGGTTGATTAAGGAGCTTTAAAAGTAACATAAGAGGTGTCTTCCCCTTTTCATCTGCCCTCGATGCATGTACATATGGAACTACTTCATCAACAACCTTTCCCTTGCCTTTCTCTTCTATTGATATTGTAGAAGTTTGAGATGTCGACTCCAACATTGGAGATGACTCCATGTAGAAAAGAAGATCAGCAACGCAGAAGTGATTTTTAGCAAGGTATGTCAAAATCTCAAGGACACGACGAGAAACAAGGGGTGGTACACCTGTATGTTAAACAATATTAACACTGCTAAAAGAAAATGTTCGTAAAGAATTTGAAACCAGCTGAGTGGAAAAAGATCTAGTACCATTACCATCTGAGATTTGAGAGCGTGCATAAACCACATTCCATTGGCACCCATAAAGTCTCTGAGATGGAGCACCATTTGTGTCTGCTGATAAGCCTTCTGCTTCTGGTCTCAGCATGTCTAACAATAGATGAACTAATATTGCCCTTGTAGCACTATGTGCACATAGGTTTAATAGAAGCCTTTGCAGCAGCCCTTTGCCCAAAGGCTGGTGAATGAAAAGGGAACAGTCAAAACCTAATAATATGTTTAAGAAGCTACACATTTATCATCCATAAAAGTCTATACATGGCAGATAATTTTTATGCAGCAGGTGAACAATAACAATATAAACAACATAACCACAAATAAAATAGAAACACATAATGAAGTACTTGCTAATAAAATTGATCCTAGGCAACAAGCAGAAAATAATATATCACAAAAAAATGTATTTGACTCTTAATAAATATCATTAGTAAAGAATTTGCATACCTGAGCTAACCTCAGTAGCTTAAGCATAGCTTTCAGAGCCCCAGTATCTACTAGAGGTTTGCCTTCAACTTCTTTCATCTTTATGGAATTACCAAGGGATGCAACTGGCCTGCGACCCAATGTAAGGCCAACATTACTGCCTACGCCTCGGTCCATTGCAGTTTGACCTCCAGTTGAGATGTTGTGGCGTCTGCCACCTAGTCTATGGCCTCCTCCAAACAAGCTACGAGCCTGATACTCATTCATTGCTCTTTCTCTCAGCATTTGTGCTTCTGCCAGCAATGCTGGAGACAAAGCAGCAAGAACTGCTTCCGAGGAAGTCAGAAGAACCTGAATAAAATATCAATATTAAGACATGAAAACAGCAGTAAAATTTCAACATACAAAGCAAAATGTAATTAGATGGCATGAAATTGTTACTCAAAGTATCAATCATCATCCATAAAGAATCAGATTGTAATCCAATATTATCAAGGATGGACATATATTGCAACCTCTTCACGCAGCTCAACAGGGAAAGTAGCAATAATCGAAGCACTATCCATATCAACAGGCTGGCCTTCAGCTTGTTGGGTTTGTACAACCCTTTGAGCACGCTGCTGAGCTAAAACTTCAGCTTGGATATCTGGAGGAAGTGCCGCAAGAAACTCTGGATCAATTTCTTCTGCAGGAGGGGGCGCATAATTTGCAGGTCGTGTAGATTGAACTTGCTGAGAAGCTAGAACTTCCGCACGAAGGTCCTCTGGAAGTGCTTCCAAAAATGTAGGGTCAATAGTATTTGCTCTAGATTCTTCATTGCTTTGCTCAGCTAATTCATTGTTTGCAGCTTGGACAACCTCATCTTGAACCTGCAATTGCACAGATGCTTCATCTGGTGTAGAATTTTGGCCAGCATCTGTCTCCTCTACTTGACTGACAGAACATGCACCTCCAGGTTCATTATTAATGTTTGCTGAATTCAAGCCACCAGCCGCTGTATCCGAAACACCAAAAGTAGAAGCAACTGGTGCCTGTCGGCCAGCCTGCCTCTCATTTTCCTCATGTCCATCTGCGCTTCCAGTTTCAACTTCCAGACTGCGGAGGCTTTCACCCATAGTTGCACCACTTCCCTCACTATCCTGACTTTCAGATTCTATGTCCCTATTTCTAGTTTCATTCCCCTCATCTCTCATCATCACATCAGGGTCTTCTATATTGGTTAACGTAGCAAATTCTGATTCTCTTTGTTCACCATGTTCCACATTAGCATTCTGCTCCAGCTGTGATGGTTCAACCTCGCTCATTTGATGTTCTCCATTTTGTTGTACACTTACATTGTTCACTGTGAAACTGGTCTGAGCATCAGTGTCCATTACTCCTCCTCCCATATTTTGTTGCCCTCCATCACCATTATCTGCACTGGGAACAACACCTTGAGTTGAAGTGCACTCATCTACTCGAGTAAGGCTGCGCAATTGTGAAAGAAACTCCTCTTCAACTGCTTGAGCAATGGCTGCAGCTTGAGCACCTGCCTGTGGTTGACCATCATCAGTCCATCTGCCATTACCTGGACCACGTCTTCCAGTAAAAAATATAGGATCCATGGAGAAATCAAGCAGAGGCGGTGGCCCACCAACTCCTCGATCCCCAAAGAATGTACCCCCTGGGTGTTCGGGGGCCAACATCGGAGCATCAATAAAAAAATGGGCAACATCAAAGCCTCCTGTTATTGCTGCTGCATCTCTAGCAATGCTCCCAGTAGAAGGCCACACAGAACCATTAGCAGCTACTCCACCAGGCTGTGCAGGCCTGGTAAGAAGAGGGTGTTGAAAGGCACCTCCACGATCCACTGCAGAACGTTCCAGAAAAGGTCTATGGCCATTCGGACGACGTCTGTCAACCCCTACAGGCCGTCGAATGCCAAATATATCATCCATGTTAATTCCCTGAAAAGGCTCTGCTGAAAGATCAACCAAATTACCACCTCCTCCAGGATGTCCCAAAACCTGTACAGGATTCAGTCCATCCAAGCCTTCTCTCCACCTTACTTCAATAACACGATTTTCAGGAAACTCGTCATCATCATCCTCCTCTACCATGTCATCTCCATACTCATCACCAAGACCATTATCTTCATGATCTTCAACATCTGTATCAGCTAATGACATGTGGGCAGCACCATCTTCTCCTTCTATGTCATCCTCTTCATCCTCATCTTCATCTTCATCTTCCTCTTCACCCTCATCATCCATGTCCTCATCATCGTCTTCATCACCCATCTCATCATCTGCCCTGTGTTCCACTCGGAAGGTTAATTCAGCTGCAGCTGAGTTATGTCGGTCGGTTGTGACTTCAACAGACGCATGAATAAATTGCTCTTCACGTTCTGCTCCATTAGCGGCTTCTGCATTTTCATCCCTTTCTATCCTCATATCATGTTCCATATGCTCATTCAAATTCCCTACCTGATCTCTTGATGGATCTGAAGTGCCTTCTTCAATCTGTACTTGTGTTCGGCCCAAGCCTGCTCCTTGCCAATCCCCACTCTGATTAACTTCATGCTGCTCAGCTTGAGCTTCCTCTCCACTAGAGACCAAGTTGGAGGCATTATGATTTCTTTCCTCTGATGCCAAAGCCTTCTTTTTATCACTGTCTTCAGACTTGGAAACTTGCTCACCTGCACTAGCAGCTCTTGTTAAAGCCTCCAAAGCCTTGAGCACAAGATTTACAAGCTTTGGAGCTTCTGGGTGATCCAAGTCAATTACCTGGAGGGTGGTAGTCAGAGCTTGAACCATCCCTGCATCAATCATTGTTTTTGCCATATCAGGAGAACAACCTGGCACCTGTGGATTACCTGATGATGCATTGTTTGAAAGAATCGAATTTACCAAATCCACAAAAGCCACTACTTTCTTATTAGGCAATTGAGCATGCTTTGAAGAATCCTTCACCGAATTTGAGGACATATGGAGGGCTCTCACAATTTCAGAGATTACTCTTCTTCTGCCTTCACTAGAACGACCACATACTACAACCAGAAACCAAGAAGCTTTCTCAGATAGCTTCTCTCTCCACTCTTCACTATTGCTTTCAGATTTTTTATCCACAGGATGGGGCAAAAGCCGATGCAATACATGATATAAAAGGCCACCATGTCCTGAGAACTCACCACCTTGGCAAGGCCCGCGACCTTGACTACTTTCAGAATCCCGTCGAAGGACAACACTAACTGCATGTATATACATGAGAAGAATGTCACTCATCAACTTCAAAATAAAAGCAACTTTTGCCAACCCTGCAGAGCTTTCAGAAACTTTGTCACTTTCTAATTTTGTCAATTCATCAATCTTTGCTTTTCCTTTTTCCTTCGGAGCAGATTCATCAACCTCCATGGCTGTTGTTGAACCTGTGCATTCATCCTCCTGTGTTGGTGGTGGATAGTGTAATATTACCTCCAAAAGTTGATCTATAACTTGGGTAAAGCTATGAGGAATCTTCTTATGACCCTTGGCAGATTTACCAAGCCCATCATGTGGCTTGCTTACATCAGGCACCCGACCAAAATCAACAGATGGAACACCTGCCTCAGCCTGCCCAGAACCTTTGACTTTATCCTTTTCCTTCAATTTCTCCCTCTCTTTACCTTTCTCTTTATCCTCCTTCTCCTTTGACAAAATTATATTTGTCCTACCCCCCAATGTCTGTAACTGACAAACCATAGCAGCAGCCTGCATAAAGATTGTTGGATCTCGAGAAATGACAGGAGCCATAGATGTCAAAAATGTTCGAGGAGAAACACGACCACCATGACGACTTATCATGTTCATTAGAGTCTGCCGTATCTCTACCTCCATAGCAATCTGAAGAGTCTGAGGATCCTCAAGAAGATGCCGTATAATAGCAGCCGCCACACTATCAAAACCTGGGAAAAAACAACTTCTAGGAAGGCTCAAAAGAGAAGACAATCCACCTCTCTCGAGAAACTGCATTGCCATGGAATGTGACTTTGTAAGTCTAGCACACAACTGAAGAACTGCCTGGACTGTAACTGCTGGAAGGTGTATTTGCAAATATTGGCAAGATATATTCATTACTCTATGTTGTTCATCTGTTGTCATGTATCCCAAAGGCTTTCCCAAAATCTTCATGAATGGACTATTTCCTTTACTGTTGTCATCCAAGGAAGACTTTTTACTGTTGTCTACAGAACCTGCAGCAGCTAAAGTTGTATCTTCAGACTCAGAGACAAGTGCAGTTCCTCCCATAGCACCAGTGTTCTGGGCATCTGTAGTAAGCTGGAGTTTGCATTGCAGCATATGGTCAAGTATAAGCAATAACGCGGTCACCCACTTGGGAACTGAAACTTTTTCCCCTGTCAAGTTATTTGGCATAAAATTTGTCAATAAGTCCAATGTGATACCAACAAGTCCATTCTCGGCTCCTATTTCTCTAGTACTGCTGTCTTCACTCAAAACTAATGCCAAAATATGAGAAATAGTTGATAATGGACTAGTGTCCTTTTCAGATCCATCGACCTTACAAAGCTTTAGTTGTTGAATAAGAAAGGAAACAACTCTCAGACGGTATTGGCCTTTGTTTTGGTTGCACAAAGTCACAATCAAATCAGTCATGGAAAAAGCAATCGCATCTGTACTTTGCAACAGATTCATACATGTAGTTAAGATATCCTCAACAGGAGGATTTTCTAGAGGTTTCTCTTCAGAAGAAACCTCTTTTCCTTTTTCATTGGCATTGTCTTTGGGAACCTCAGAATTACCCAGTGACAAGGCAAGAGCTTGGGCAAGTTCATCATCTTCTTGTGCTGGCTCCTCAGGATGACTAAAGAGCCACTCCATAGCCAGTTCAACACTATTTGTTTCAACACGCCTCAATGCTTCCTCTGCCCTGGACCTTGGAAATCCCATGTCAACGATCATAGTAATAGCAGCCTCATCAGGTGGATGACCTCTAAAACGTTGACCTGTGCTTCCAGGAATACCATTTCTGCTTCCTTTAACATCACCTATGGCAGTGTATACATGGGTAATAATGGAAACAACAGAAGTAATCAAAGAAGGACTGCAGCGACAAAACATTGGATTGCTCCAAATTGGTAGAATAGCATTGAGAACTTGAGCCTGCAGAGTGCGGACAAAAACCTCTGGATCCCTTGGAACAGTGACAGAGCCTCCAACAACTGGTTGCACTAACAACTGTGATGCAGAGGGCACAGTTAACAGCAAAGAAGAATTCACAAGGTACTCCAAAAGCCTGCAATAGCTTCGTAATGTCTCTAACAACCAAGGTGCATGCTCTAGCTTGTCATTTTCAATACCTTTCTCATTTTCTGTTTCCATTCCTCGCTGTGACATAAATGGTACTGTCCATAGTAAATGACCTGTTGCTTCAAAAGTAGTCAAAAGACTTTTAATTGTACCATGAGCATAGAAACAATTCACAACAGCTGTATTGCACATTCGCTTACGGTTGTCATATATAACTGCTGTCATGTCATCCACAACTTTCCCCAAGTACCGACACTTTGAAGAAAGTGATGACTCAAACTCAGAAGAGCTACAGTTCTCATCCACAGCAAGACTGTCATGAAAAATTTTGGCAAGAGAAACCACCACACTCTTGGCTGCTGCACTAAGCGATCCTGTATCATCACGACGTCGATTGGGCACTACCAAAACCTTTACAAGAGTCACATAGAACGATCGCATTGCAGATGCAACCTTATTCATAGTCTCAATGTCCAGGAGATCAGGTGACTTCCTCTTAATTTCCTGGGCTTGAGATGTTTCACCTGCACTTACAGAGCCTCCAATGTCAACCTCTGATGCATCTGCATGCCGCCCAAGCCGACCAAGACGCATTCTTGAAATCCCTTCAATACCATGGTCCCTTCTTCTATGTCGATGAAGTCCTGTTTGTATAACAGAAAGATATTCAGGTTCAATGGACCAATGAGAAGCAGGTCCATTCCTCATAGACACTGGGTTCACATACCTAACAACTGAAACTGTGTTAGTATCACTGCCAGCTTCTGTACCTGCTGCATTCGGTGCCAAATTTCCAGTTGCAGGTCCTTGTTCAGCCTCTTTCTTCGCATCTACTTTTGAATCACTAACAAGAGATATCTGCCAAACTATTTCTTTGTACACCTTCCCTACATCCTTCAGTATATCTGCATCCCCAGAACCAATTTCAGGCATCATTGTTGTTGTGCTTTTCAGTAGATGTGTTGAAAAGGATAAAACACCATCTAGACTTGAAAGGCATCTCAAAATTTTCATGCGTTGTGCTACCTCAATATCTGCCAGCTTTGTTCCAGCCAACAAATCCATGAATTCAATTGCAGGTTTCATGTGTTCTCTCAGAGTACTACAAACAGCCCTTGTCAGAGGAGATGAGTGCTGCGGTGAAAAATTCTTAAATGCAACAGCAATATTCTGGCCACTTGAAAATGACAATGGTAAGAGGGGTAAATCAAATAGTTGCAGCACAGCCTCTATACCCTTTTTCTCAACGAACACCCCACATGTATCTGTATTATGCAGAATATTCTCTAAGAGACGTGTAGCATTGCTTATACAATCTGGGAGAAAGGATTCCATGTTTGAAGACAAATTTTCAGCAGAAGTATCAACCCCCAGCTCAGATGTTGCCCTCGATGATTCATCCACATCCACTGAACTAACTGTTTTCTGTTCTAAATCAGTCTCCATGGGAACAGGCACAGAAGAGCTGGCAGAATCTTGCAACAGGGGAGACACTTCAGCACCAGATCCAAGTTTTGCAATAGTATTTAATATTTCAATCAATACATCCACCCCAGGCCCCCTCAAAGAAGCAGCATGTCGCATCAGCTCATCCAAGGCAGATGATAAGGACCCAGGAGTGTCACCTGCCAAAGCCCGTAAGTAGGTTTTTGATGTAAAAATTTTCACAAAACACCTTAGAGCACCACGATCATTAATAGCTTGAAGACCAAGGTTATTAAGGCACAAAGCATCCAAGCATTGTGGTATACAAGCTACTGCATCTGCAGAAGGGAGGACACCAACCATGATGGCATCCAAAAAAGCATTAGGCAGACCAGCAGCATCTAGAACAGAATAGCAAGTTGGATCTTTGTGAATAAGATCACTCATGACTGTAGCTGCAAGTGAAAAGACCCCACCACCAAAGTCCTTTGATCTTCTGAATATTGTGCACAAGCAAAATGGCAAAGCACTCTCTTCAGATCCATATAGCCGTGCAGTATTTCCAGGAGCATATGTGCCAAGAGATATAGCCCGAAGCAAAGCCTTCATAAGAAGTCTTTTATGATAAGGAACCAATGTGTCAGGTTGAGCTATCTGCGTTGCCTCTGACCCAGCAGCATTGTTTTGAGGAGACTTGCCTTTGAAACCTGATTGCAATTCTCCACTTTGCTTCCTTACTCTCTCCTCAAAATGGCAGACTTCAAGCTTCAAGCGTGCTATGGTGCTATCCAAGCCTCCTAAATCCCTAAAGGAGGTTGCAGCAGGATTACTATAGTCCATAAAAGCCTCAAGAACATGCACAGCAGCTGTTACCAAGTGTATGTGTTGTTGATCCAAATCTTTGAGAAGAGGGAGCAAAGTTGGCATTAAACCCACATCCCTTAAAGCAGTGCAGCCAGAAGAAGAAGAAACTAGAACTGTTACAAGAGAAAGCAGTGCTTCTAGAAAAGATATCGAACAATAGGATGATTCACTGGAAAGTGAACTTATTGCCTTCTGCATTAGGCTAGGTAAGATACCACGATGTCCTCCTGATGTGATGACATTTAAAACTGTTGACTGACGTGACCTATCCTGATAGAGGGCCCCCAATGCTAATATTGCCAAAATACGAATATCTTCAGGAACCACATCATCAAATCGTACTAATGTTACAAGTTCATTCACAAACTCAGGTTCATTGGTGAAAAAAGCAGATAAATCATTGGTGTCATTACTTGCTTGCACTAGCACTGTAAAAGCCAGAAGACGAATACATATGTATTGCCGCCTGGTGTCTAGACGCGAAAAGGCTCTTGCAAAACGTAATCTTGTTAGTAAAGAAAATCTAAGGCCAACAGGCACCTTGTATTCATCTACTAGATGCTTCAAAAGCTGGAGATCACTTTCAGAATTCATACTCAAATCATGTATATGAATGACTTGCAACCCTGGGTCTCTTGACAGTTCCACTTCAGAATCTCCCTTCTGAACAGATTCGTCAGCATAAAATTCAAAATGAAGGGCAGAACCTAGCTGATAAGTAACAGGGTCAGTCCCATTTTCAGTGGAACAAGCTAACAGCCCCAGACCTTCTTCTTTACCACCCCATCCTTGAGACAAGGCAAACAACTTCGCATTAAGAGAAGTATCTCTAATCGAGCATTTTCCCACTGGTTTCTTTACAAATGCCGCCAATGTCTGTAGACTAGCAATTACTACATCTGCATCTGAAGAAGCAAGCAAAGTCGAAAGATGCTGCCACAAAAACAATATATAAGAAATCAACAGCAAAACATTAAAGGCGTCCATCATTTGAAGTGCCACAAGTTGGAAAATACACAAAATGAAGGAAGCAATTTCACCACGAGTACAGAAAAAACCATCACCATAAAATGTGTGCTTTACCATGAAAAATATACAGAACAATAAAGAAAAACTAAAAATTACAGTATTCATAAGTAGAAGGATTTTATGGGTGAAGCAAGAGAAATTATATACTTCTTGGGATGAGAATCAAAACAGTAGCAAAAGTTACATATATTGAAATTACAGAAGATAGAGAGAGAACAGATGTCGCCCATTACCTATCATCATCTTATTACTTACAGAAACCTTCAAAGATTTGTATTGACCAACTACTTGGGAAAAGAGAGAGAGAGAGAACATTGGGTAGTAAAAACTTGAAGCAATGAGAGAGAACATTGGGTAGTAAAAACTTGAAAGCAATGAAAATAACCATAATGCATATAAAACCTCAGACCAGGAACGTTGATCATTCATAGATGGTAAAAAAAGAAGGGCATCAAAGAGAGAGAAAAAAGGGCCTGGACAGTAGAGGCATTTTGTGAGGAGCGTGAGATACAATATCATGCAGCATCACAGTCCAATTTCCTAAGGACTGACTTATATGCCAGAAATTTTATATACCATTAACTTGCTAATAAAAAATAATAACTGATAAAATTTTAATACTGACAAGCATTCCCCTTGATAACTTACAAGGTTTGAATTGTCCAACAATGTGGAATCAGAGACAGAATGCAGAACATATTTTAGAAATTTTGAAGTTTGGAAACATGTAGTCATATGTTCAGATGTGAGGGTATATGCAATGAATCAGTGAAGGCTCCAAAGGTTCATTTAATAATTGTGTGAATTTGAGGAAATGTCAGATCTACTTTCAATAAATTAAAATTACTAGTGTGTTGTTTATGGAGACTGGGTATCAGAAGCCATTACAATTAACCCCTTGCATATTCATTGGTCCAGCAGCCTACAAGGATCCTTCCATACATAGTACTTCAGGCTTCCTATGCCTGGTTTCTTCCATTTCCTTTTCTTTTACTGTTTGCAGTCCAAGGAAAGACAAACAGGAAGAACCTCAAGCCGAGACAAGCGGGACATACCTGCCTGTCATTGCGTACAAGCTTTTCTGCTTTCTATATGACTGGGCTAATATACAGTGAAGGAACATTCCAGCCCACAACAATGACGAATGTCATTCCTTCACTTACCAGTGCTGAATATTGGAGTTGTTGAACTGAGCAAATTAGCATTAAAAACAAGATATTGCTGAAGAAAGTTGCAAATTATTGAAATTAGCATTAAAAACATGCAACATAGAAAATTACCAATTATCTAAAATCAGTAAACCAGGATTGATCCATCTTAACTCTGGATCTATTGAGCAACAAGAGGGAACAAAAAAACAAAAAGAACTGGGATGCAAATCTCTTGGTGCTTGAAAGACCCAAATTTAAAATGGATCACACTGTTTTACTTCTCACCTTGATATTATGGGTTGATTAAAAAAAAGTCTGAAATTATGACATAGAATTGTCTCAGATTCCTCTTCTTCCAATATATGATATGATTTTGCTTTTAGTGTTAATTTTATATTATAGCCCACACTAAATTTATTTTACTATAGTTTTAACTTTGCATAACATATTACATTGGGAAAACATATGTTGACAACAGTGTTACAGACAGAAAGATGGGAAGGACATTAGAATCTCTTCAATACTGGGCTGTAGAATGCACCTTGCTTATCTCAGTGTGATAATGGGCACAAAGTGAAATATTTGCATACATTTTTCATATTTAAGAACATATAAAATGCAATGGCCCAATGTCTATGCATATAAATATACTATTTTTCATGACCAAATCTGTCACAATTCAAAATAAGGAAAAAATCAGGTTAGAATAAAGAAGAAGCAACCAGTAGACTCTTCAATTATCACAAGCATACACTTATAAATAGTTAAAATCAAGACAATAATTAAAAGCCAGTCTTGCAGCAACTAGATAGATTAAAGAAAGCGGAATTAGTAGGAGATAGGCACATACTTCATATGAACAGTAGAATTGTTTGTTTGCACAGTTCTCCAAGATAATTCGTGAAACACGAAGAACCTGAAGAACAGACTCTCTAGGAAATGCAGAATCAGCATCCAGGAAATCAACATCCAACTGCAATTCTTTTCGTTGCTTGACATACTTCTCAAAGAATGAATCAAAATGACTAAAAAGATCAACCCAGTGATTAAAATCACCCTGCAAACACAGCAGATATTATTAATAAAAGAAACTCAACTCAACACTCTATCCCAGAACTTCAAGATAAATCAATAACAAGACCAACGGCAATGCTAAAACACATACCTTCTCATACTCCCAGCTGAAGGTTTTGAGTGGGAGTTCTATGCTTTCCAAAGGAACACTAAGAACAGCATTGATGAAGTTTCTCACTTTTGGAGGCTGAAAATTAACAAAAAGTATAAGTCAATATAATGATAGTGGGAAGGTTAAATGCAGAGTCCAAATAAATGATTAATATAGAGAAAGTAAAGATCAGAGGTAACTATCTTTTTTATGCTTTAAAACAAAGATGCAACAAACTTCAAAACCACAACTAATACCTATACCAAAAACCAGTTCACACGAAGAATTTTATTTACAAATGCTTCTGAACTAGTTTTGAAATTTGACCATGTTGAAGATTGGATTGTTCAAACTAATCAATCCTAACACTTGTAGCAGTTAAAATCCATCTCAAGTGTCCCTTCTTTTCCCACCTTGCCCTGCAAAAGTAATCCTTCTACAAAGCCCAGAAGTTTTAAAATTTTAATTTTCTCACATCTAATAAACAGCAAACCACTTCCTGGTTATTAGCTTCCTTGTAACCTTTTTTTGCATATATGACAGAGTTTTGTACTATAAGATTTCACACTGCTCTCCCAACAATTTATAGGTGTCTCCTCTATAGACTTAATGTTTACTTTATTATAAATACTGTTCATCATTGGAGCAGTGCAGGCAAGAAACATCCAGAGCAATAGTTCGAAGATGAGGATAAGTTTATAAATAGAAGTTCAAAAATTGAAAATATTAAAAATATGGGAAGAGATGTTAACGTTCAAAATACAAAGGAATCCAATTCCTAGTATGAGGCACATAAAACCTGTTAGACAGACAGCATAATTTTTGGATTATGCCAAAGCCATGATTGGAGTCTATGTGCAAGGATGATTGGTAAGTAGCAAAATTCATAGAAGATATCTTCAGTAAATGGCAGCATAAAGCTTCACCAAGGCATAAATAAAACAAAGAAAACCCTAATAGTGCTTCATCAAATGAAGACATATTATACAGTCAATTTAGATATGCTTCTTTGAGACTTCCAAGGAAAAAAAAAATTGAGACCTTTCCGCCAGCCATTGTCTTCCTTATGCTGAACACATGATTATTAAATAGTTTAAGTCACCTCTATCCCTGATTAAATTTATAATTATATTCCAATTTTAATTATAAGAAGTGCAACATATTTCTCAGTACATTTTGAAAATTTGAAACTCATTGGCTTTCTTGAAAAAGTGTTCAGATGCTTTACTTGAATTATCCTATCGTGCCAACTTTGACTTGGCTCATAAATATTACGTTTTAAAGTCTTCATGGCCATCTGAGTTCTGAAGTATTTGTTGGGAACAGATGAAATGTACCATCCTTCACTGGGATTATTTTTTTGTAAGTTTGGCAGGACTACATCTTCAACATGTCCAATATATCACCCCACCCCGATCCAGGCAGGGAATTGAACCAGTGACTTCACATCAAGGAGTGCCTTAACAGAGCACCTGATCACCGGCTATCAAAGACCCCATGGACATCCTTCACTGGGATTATTAAGAAAAGGAAAAGCAACCATTCTGTGACAATTAGGTTACCACGATTCAGTTGCGAGTTTACCCATGGTGAATGGACTATAGTTTCATTCATTTACTGTATAGACTTCTGAGCTGGGATGCTAGTTCTTACTTTGTAAACAAGTTCCCTGGGCTCCAGGAATTTAGACAGCAGCCATCATAGGGACTGCAATCATGTTTGAATAAGAAAGTTCTAAAATATGATAAAATCACATATCCCAGTATATCAAAACTTCTTGGTCAGCTTCAACCATCCAACCATATCTTGTCATGCTTCTAGCTTAAGCATAGATCTTGGGAACATAAGGTGACCCTCCTTGGCAAACAATCAAAACCACAACTTGTGTAGGGTGAGAGATATTATCTATATTTCTTTTGGATTCAAGCTGTATTGGAAATTTTATATGTCCAACGTTTCAAATTAGCATCATTGTATCTCATTAGATTAATAATGCAAATAGAAAAATAGAGTTCCAACTTCACGTTTGCCAAAAAGCACTAATGGAAAAGTATAAGAAATATGGGAGTGGGAGAGAGAGACAAGTCAAGGTAGCAGGTGCATTTGTTTAGAAAGCCAAAAGCTTCACCCTTTACAGCCCATAAGTTTCGTACTTAACAGTAAAATACAAGGCCTGGGTATTTGATTCCTAGCTAGTACAGATTTTGTGAAATAACGATGGGATCTATGTTACCAGAAGCAAAACAGGAAAATGAAGCAGGAGACAACGGTAGAACAATAAACAGGGAGCAGAGGGTTTCGAGATAAATGAATTGTTCCCCTCCATGCCAAACAATGGAGACAACGTACATAATTTAATACAGTGAACTGAAAACTCATTCAAGACTCCAAAAAAAATCCACTATACGTAATGTATTAGTGTTAAATATCAATTTCCTATCACATCCTAAGGTTTACATGTTCATTTTTAGCTTCTGTTTTTTATTAAAAATTTGTATATGGCTGATTTTTTTAAATACTTCCCTCGGAAGAGAAACATCTTCGAACCAGCATTTTCATCATTTTTTTCCATTTCTTGACTGGTCACTCCATGTAACAGTTTCTGGAAACTATGATTGAGAGCGTGTGACCTAGTCAATGAAAAAATGAAACATCGCTGTCACCCTTCAAAATTACAGAACATTTTTGCTAACTTTAATGCCTGCTTTTGGTCTTCTAATCAAAATTAGAAGCTTCATTGTAATCTGCTCCAGCGACATAGCTATTGTTATTTCTCTAATGCCTGGTTTAAGCCTTCCAAATACTTCGCTACCAAAATCCTCCCTTTCTAACAATATAAATAGCAAATCCACTCACGGCCGAAAAGAGAAATAGCGTGGGGAACCAGATGAGAGCTACATAGAAGATTCAAACGAGAAGCCCAAATTGCAAATACCTAAATCTCTGATTTGAAATCACTTTCCATGTTGCTGGAGGATTCTTTTACAGTTCAAACAACTAAATCGCGTGCTTTTATAAATAGATAAATTTGCTCTAGATTTCAATCAAATTTACAGACGACCACAAAGCAACCCTAACGTCACATCAGAGATTTAACATTCCATGCTGACCAGAAATTCGGAAGAAATATATATTTTTTTTAAACAAATATACTTCAAACCCTATCAGAATTCATTTCATAAAACAACAAAGTTCCAATCAAGCACTTTCTATTATGGTTATTTTCACTGACCGCCTCCAAGCCCCTTCTCTTCTTCGTTTTCATTGTGAATTACTCGAGCTCAAACCCCTTCGCAGTCAAAAGCTCAAGCACATCTCAAGTCCAAAAATCCGCAGAGTTTGATCAAGCAACAGAAGATCGCCGCTGCTCAAGACTCCAGTACTGGCAACAAAAACTGCAATTTCATTATTCTTCGCAATTAAACTCATCTTGACCTAAAAAAAATAAATAGAGACAATATCAAAGCAAAATGCAATTGTGCATAAGAATAACAGACGCCTCTGATTAAAATAGAAGAAATGCACAAGCGGTTTTACCAACTCTCGCCAAATCTTTGCCGATAAAATTAGTTTCGGACCGCAACAAATAATTGCCTTTCCGCCGATATAATTCACCGCCAAAAGCGCTATTTTCTCTGGCGGGCAGATCAAGCCAGCACGCCTCGGCGGACAACTCTCTGTAATTGGAACGAGGTAAGAAAGGAAATATGGGAGAAGAATTTACGAACCAAAGGAATGATACGAAAGAAAAAACGTCAAGGCTGAGGGCTTTTAATGGCCGATTTTGTACAGAGGGTCGTGAGTTCGAAGCTCCGCGACGAGCAAGGGTTCGTAGCAGGGTTTGGATCGATTGAATGGAGAATCCATCAACTGACCCTTTAACATACCCCAAGTGAAAGACAGGGCCAATGAGCAGAAAACTCGAATAAATGGGAAATTAAAAGCCCAAATTGTGTAGGAGAGAGAAAATATTATTTAATTGCGTGAGGAGAATACCGTGGAATTTTTTCTTCGATGGCCCCAATTGAAACTCTAGTGTGCCATCGAGGGGATTGTGTTTTTTTCGAAGGGTTCCTCCAATCCAATTTTTAGTTCCACCGACTTTCCTATGGGCGGTTGAAACGTAGGTACCCTTGGTGCAAAAATTATTTTAGCAACGCTTTTTCTAATATTTTCGAAAGTTGGGGTATTTATTCCATTAAATCTTGACTTTCCTTGGTTTCAAGTTTATGGTTCACATAAATTAAATTGATCAATTATGTTATTTGGAAAATTGATTTTTAATGAGACACAATCAGATAAAAGATATCTTTCAAGATACCCATGAGGTTTTTAGTTTTTTATAAAGAGACCTTCCAAAATGCTCATGTTAAGGGTTGATAATAGAGGCTTTTAGTTTTTGAAATTTATGAGTAGGGCATTATTTATGTATTGGGAATGATGGTCGGTGTTGAGAGTTTGTATTTTGAATTAGTTTAGGATTTGTTTTCTTTATAAACAGACCTTCCAAGATGTCCATATTAAGGGTTAATAATAAAGGTTTTTAGTTTTTGAAATTTAATACTTAAATTTTTTCAAGATTTGGCCTTGGTTTTAAGTTTATGGTTCACATAAATTGATCAAGTATGTTATTTGGAAAATTGAATTTTAATGAGACACAATTAGAATTAGAATGATAAAAGATACCTTCAAAGATACCGATGAGGCTTTTAGTTTTTTATAAAGAGACATTCCAAGATGCCCATGTTAAGGGTTGATAATAGAGGTTTTTAGTTTTTGAAATTTATGAGTAGGGTATTATTTATGTATGGGGAATGATGGTTGGTGGTGAGGGTTTGTATGTTGAATTAGTTTAGGATTACTTCTTATAAAAAGACCTTCCAAAATGCCCATGTTAAGGGTTGATAATAGAGGCTTTTAGTTTTTAAAATTTAACCCCTAAATATTTCCAAGATTTGGCCTTGGTTTCAAGTTTATGGTTCACATAAATTGATCAAGTATGTTATTTGGAAAATTTAATTTTAATGAGAAACAACTCGAATGATGAAAGATACCTTCCTAAGATACCCATGAGGCTTTTAGTTTTTTATAAAGAGACCTTCCAAGATGCACATGTTAAGGGTTGATAATAGAGGTTTTTAGTTTTTGAAATTTATGAGTAGGGCATTATTTATGTATGGGGAACGATGGTTGGTGCTAAGAGTTTGTATGTTGAATTAGTTTAGGATTAGTTTTTTTTATAAAGAGACCTTCCAAGATGGCCATGTTAAGGGTTGATAATAGAGGCTTTTAGTTTTTGAAATTTATGAGTAGGACATTATTTATTTATGTATGGGGAATGATGGTTGGTGGTAAGAGTTTGTATGTTGAATTAGTTTAGGATTATTATATGTGGTGTAAGAGTTTGTTGGAATTAACTTAAAGATTAATGGGTAAAGTGTTTATTCTCCTAATGCCCCAAAGGTGTAAGGTTTAAATATTTTTTTATGTTAAAGTGGGTGTTTATATTATATTAGGGTGGAGTTTGGATTATTTTATGGTGGAGTTGAAATTGATAAGTTTTGATTGAATAATTAAAAGTGTTTACACATAATTAAAAATGGTATAAGAATTTAGCTCTTATGTGTCAATTAACATGTCTAATGTTAAATTCATTTTTTGTATTAAATAAAGAGAAAAGGAGAGGTGGGGAGATTATAAATCCAAATTCCAAAGGGAGCAATGAATAGGAGAAATGGAAGTTTGGGTTCTAACTGGAACAAGCAATGGAATCTGACCTCCTAGTGAAAGTAGGAGGCCAATGAAATTGGAGGATGAAACAGTTCCAAGATTCCCAACATAATATTTTATTACTTATTATGGACACACACTCACCTACACAACATAACCCCCAAATGAAAAGAGAGGGGTTGAGTAATCATGCGTATTTATGCACGACAATTTAATCACTTAGTTATAGGACTATTGCTTTTGTGAACACCCTCATTGTAATGAGGATCATGTTATGTTGAGATGTATATGTTATCGTAAACTAACGCTCACAACCATTGTGGGATAGCATGGAAGACGAGAGAAGGTTTTAAAGTTGTAGAAACTACTTATAGACATCGAACATAATGTATCCCAACACTTATTATTGTGATTATTACTCATTAATTATTATTCACATGTCCACACAAAATGTCTCACATAGAAGGGAAGGAGATCCAGCAAGCATGCATATTGATCTCATAACCAATTAACCATTGTGTTATTCGGAGGATCACTACCTTTGTGGACACCCTCATTAGCATAAGGATCATGGTATATTAGGACTAATCAAATGCTTCAAACTCTCTCTCAACTAAAGTGGAATGGCATAAAAGAAGATAGAATTTTAAAGAACATGATATCTCTATTTTTATCATTCATTTTCATTAGTCATGTACATGCACCCACACAACATGCTCAACATATGTTGAGGGGGGGTGGGGGAGGGGGGTTGAGGAAGCATCCATATTCATATCATAACCATTGAACCACTATATTGATGAGAGGGCCATTATGTTAGCAGAAAGGCCACTAGCTATATGGAAACATTCATTGACATAAGGATTATAATACGTTGGGATGTACATGTTGTTGTGCGCCATACCTCACAATTGAGAACTTTGGTGGAGGAGGAGAATGGAGGGGATCTCTGAAAGCCCAAAGTAAGAGGAAGAGGATGTGCAACTAGTAGATTATAGTGAAGATGTGATGGAGGGTTTCAATGTATTTGAATGTAAGCCCTCGTTTCATCGTAGTGATGGGGATTCTAGCAAACCTAGGGTTCATGGAATTGAAGGTTGGGGTTTTTTTATCAACAAAACAAAACTTTGGCTTTTTTCTACGAGGTGGGTCACGTTGTTGCACCAAGGATATTGTCAAATCAATTGCCTAGATCTAAGAACATTAAGGTTGAAGTTGGCCAAGTGGAAGCTATTTGAGTGATTTCTCTTTGGCACATTTAATTTTGGTAATCACACTTTTTTTATCTTGAAAGATGGTATTTCAACTCTTTCCTTGGAACATATAACAAGAAGGTTCAGGCTGATGAGGCAGTGACTGCTATGTGGACTCAAATTTCCCCCAATTTCAAATGAGTTAGTTTTGATTATTGCTTCCCCTAGTGGTATTCATCCCATTAACACCTTAAAAATGAATTTGATATCTCCTTCCTTAGCTCCATTGATGGAGAGGGTTGTTGGTACTAAGAAGTATCTAAATAGAGAGGCTTTTATTTGTGGTGATTTAACTACGATGGGTTCAAGATTTGTTGGTCATGATTTGGGCCATGATTGCCTTTCTAGTGGTAGGTTTCTAGAACTAAGGGATATTTCAATTTGGATGGTAATAGAAGGAGAAGGAATTGAGAGATTACAAACAAGAAGGTTTCAAGATCCAAAATGGTGGTGGGGGAGGATGTGTGTAACCCACCCAATCCCCTCCATACCTTTTAAGGAAACGAAGTGTCTTGCACCAACCTCTTTGGTCACCTTAAGGAAGTTGTATAACTCATGTTCCTCAAACAATCCCAAACCTATTTTCTAAGGCCTCCATCATCTTCGGCTTATTGATAGCTTTCCAATGATATAAATTTCATCAAAATTATGAGCTTTATACACCAAGTTACAACCCCCAAAATACTTGTTATTTTGTGTCATATTAGTATCCATACCATCCATGTGTCACCACTATATTGGGCCATGTTCGTAATTCAAACACATTAGCCTACCCAACTCACATCATGATCCGGGAATTTTCAATCAATCCCTTTATTAAAAGTTATGGATATCTAGTTCTCCATATTTCGAACTCTTCTAGTTTCATCTTGAGGTCAAATTCTTCCATATTCATCTGAATTGTAAAACCTTCCTCCCACATTTACCCAATTTAATCGATCTATTGGGGTAAACATGTGACGAGAGGCTACTATGATGTGATTCAACTCCCCATGTATAGTTAAGGAAGTGGAACCGATAAAAACAAATCAATCTGACCTTTCACACATGCTACAGAACCTTCAAGAGCCAACCAACCCTTCCAGGTGACCAACCCCTGAGGTGACTTGACATTTTATTGATATGGACCCTCATCCACTCCCATGACAAGCCATGCATGCAACTGAGGCCTTCCAGTTGCTCCCAAAACAAGGCATGCCAATGACTATGAACTTTTTCAGGCAGTTATGTGCCAGTGACCCTGGATTTTGAGCCACTTTTTTAAGGCTAGGTCTCATACCACTCCTCATAACTTCATGAAACTTTCAAAAATGATAAATAACAATGGAATAAGGCTACTAATGCAATCACTGATACAAGTACTTGATCTAACCCCTACTAGCCATGACAAGCATTTCGTCAAACATGTCACAAATATGTAATCTACATGTCATAACAACATATCTGAGCATAGGGGTCTCATACTTATCTGAGAATCATCAAGGAGCATTGGTGCCTTATCACAGTAGTTGCATTATCATCTATTAGGTCATATATTCATTGTACATTCAATTGCTAATCAAAACATGATGAGAGGCATACATCAAGCATGCCATAAAACATACTCATAACCAGCGTATAACCAATATAAATAACAAGGATATGACAGTTATAAAATCCACATATAAGTTAGTACATTTACACATGAGATACCAAGGAGAAGAAGCTCTTATTAATGAATGCAAAATCTAACCAAGTCAGGGACTTCCATGAACCACCCGACCATAGATTGGGTTGAACCAAATATTTCTTTAAGCCAATCACCCATGTCTCATATTCCAAACATGAATGTGGGACTCATAACAAAACCAACCAGGGCTTCCTTGGGCTTACTGTAATCCCCACCATATCACTAGGCTCGAACCCTCATCAATACAACCATGCTTTACCGCAATCTTCACCAGATCACTAGGCCCTAAACAAGCATGGATACCTCCAGAACTCTCCACCTAAACCATGAGGAATTCATCTGTCTCAACCTCTCGACCTTACCGTGTATCCTGCCATTACCGGTGAAGGGATTCCTAGGCCTACAAGGTCTCCACCCTCTGGGGTTTTTCGTGTATCCCACCATTACTGGTCAAGGGATTTCTGGGCCCAATAAAGGGTATTCCCTTTGAGCTCTATAATGTATCCCATCCTAGGATTCCTAGGCTCGATCAAGGGTATTCACCTTTGAGCTTTACCGTGTATCCCTCCATTAACTAGTTGACGATTCATAGGCTTAATCGAGGTGTTCACAACTAGGCTTTACTGTGTATCCCATTATTATGGAAATGTTACCCTAAGGTCTTGGGTTGGTAAACCTCACATAGCAGGGGCATGTCATCACGAGAAGGACTCAAATTACCAAATTATATGCTTTAAACTATAAAGTGAGGATTGCAGATCTTACCTGTTTATCCTTCATTTGTAGTAGATCCCATAGGGTTCAAACCCCCTGCAACTCTTCGTGCTCCAGAACCTGCAAATCAGTAAAGAACAAGCACAAAAACCTAGTTGTACAGCATATATGTCCTAGATGTTACAACATAGCATACATAATCTCACGAAGATAACAATAAATAAACTATTCAAGATTATTAAGCATGTATAAGAGATATATGACACGTGAACATCAAGAACAAGATGGCACTTCTTTTATTGATAACATGTACAAA
Organism: Pinus albicaulis; assembly: GCA_034641835.2. Classification (NCBI taxonomy): domain Eukaryota; kingdom Viridiplantae; phylum Streptophyta; class Pinopsida; order Pinales; family Pinaceae; genus Pinus; species Pinus albicaulis. Next base: position 1,507,726,692 of record CM076582.1, on the reverse strand, counting down.
AAACAATAGTGGAGAAATCACTTGAGATCTGCCATGGCCTTGAGAAAAATCATCCTCCGGATTCATCCAACCCTAGCCTCACAAAGCTTCTTCCATGAATGATTCACAAAGGATGTCACATAGGATGAAGGTGAACATCACAAGGATACAAGGGTTTCCTGAAAATCTTGGAAGTGCAGGAGGCACAGGGGAAATATTAGACTTGATCAGGGCTATAACATGCTATAATATCTATAATTCTCTCTCTTCGTCCCTTAGGCCATTCCCTTGAGGTGTATTTATACTTCCTGTTAGCCACCTATAAATTTTTTGTCAAGCAAACAGGTGGCTAAATTTGTATCTGAGCCTTCAAGAGAAACATTCCCCTTGAAAATATTTCATCCTTGAAGCCTCTATGTTTCTTTTACTATTTGAAGAATCCCCACTGCTGTTTCCCCTGAAAAAAGCCATGTTGTCTATGAAAAGAATGCTTCAAAAGGCCTATGAAATTGCCCATTTTCACTCATTTCCCTTCAGTTTTCATTGAGCCTCTTTCCCTCTTCCAAGCCCCCATATCCCTCTAAGAAACCTCCAAAATACTTTTAAGCCACTTAAAACTGCTTTTACAAGCTTAAATCACCTGTTTCCCCTTTATCGGAAGCCAAGAAAACCATTGAAAAACACTGATTTTGGCTTAAAAAACCCCTCTTTTCATAATAGGCTGTTGTGGAGGTAAATCCCCTCTGCGGACAGAGGCGATCCCTACTAGCCCAGACCGGGTCTAGCAACAATAAATCACGCTATAGCGCAGGTTCCTAATTGCAAATAAACCAACTAACGACGAAGGCTTACCTGGAATCCAACACAGTCGTTGTAGAAGAGGTGGCGCTCCCGTTCCTTAGCTCTAGCAGATCACAATCCCCACGATCTCCGTGATGGGACACCTGCACATGCGAGAAACAAAACAAATGCAAGTGTAAAATCCAGTAGATGCAACTATATGTCAGTCAGAAATGACATAACTCATCATCATAAACAACAAGAGTGGAACCATAACCAATAGTCGTTCATTAATAATTAATCAAAGGAAAATTACAACCATAGTTCTGACGCTGAATTCTCCTTCGGAAGGGGTCGCCAGCAGAACACGTCTCGAAAAGCCTGTCAGGGATGGGACAAACCTCTCTCTTCAGATCTTGACGATAGTCTCCTTGCTTGAAATTGGCCTTAAGGGAATTATGGAGGCTCTTGCAGCATAAGGCTCTTGGGAATTTGGGAACTTGAAGACTCGCTTGCAATGGAGATGGGAAAGCTTTTATAAATGGAGGAAGGGGAGTTGGGATCCCTATAATCATGGGATTGGCCCTATCATCAAGGAAGCTTCCATGAGAGGTGGCAAACCACTTCCTCTCTATGGAAATCCATAGCCAAACCTCCCAACACAAGATAGATATCAGTTCCTGGATCAATTAGGACGAAACTTCCACCATTTATTTTTAAAAAACACCTCTCAAATTGGCTGGCGCGAGTGCGACTCTGGGACAGAGCGCCAACTGGCGCGGCCTCTTTGAAGTATTTTCCCCATTGGCGCGGGTACTGAACTGCTTGCTCGCGCCAATGCTAAAAGGGCCATTTTCAGGGTTTTTCACAAGGAGATGTCTTCAGGGCAATGAAAGCTCTTGTTCAGAGGGATGTCATGAAAGTGGTTTCAAGCCATGTCACTACTCACAGGTCACAGAATGAGCCCTCCAATGTGCGGGATGGGGATTGTAGGGACGGTGACAAATTACTGTGTAACAGATGCCCCCTAAAGCATGAGGCCTGAGAGAGAGAGAGAGGGGTGAAATGCTTTACGAGAACGTGTCCGAATAAAAACTCCGCCGTCAGAAAACCTGCGTGAAGAAATATAACTGATGTCTCAGATACATGATATATATGTGGTATGGGCACAGCCATCCATCACAGAGTATACAATAATCCAGATCCAAGGCATGGATGCAGCCATCCAGTGAGGATCGAGAAATAGACTCAGGTATGGTTGCAGCCATCCAATCAGTGAGTTATGTAAATAATCATAATAATCCATAAAATCACAGCCTGGATTACAACAGACACAATCCAGGGTCTTGCGCTCCATTTCGACCTGAACAAAGTACAAGTTCAAGCATGCGAATATGTGAGCTGAAGTCGAACATGCAAGAACCTCGTCTGATTACCAGCCAATGAGGAAAGCTGTTAACAGACTCGAGAGGTACCACCATTAATGCCAATGGTCCTCAAGGTACTACAGGTACAATCTACGACATGTGAATCAATGAGCTGGCATCGAACATCCATAGAATCACTCGATCGGAGGCCAATGATGAAAAACTCATGTCGAACGCGAAGAACCTGCCATTGAGGCATGCAGGCTTCAAGGCACCAGAAGGGAGTCTCTAGATCATCTTCTCGGATAATGAGCTGGAGTCAACAGGAAGTGACCTTGACCGAACGTGGGCCATAGTGTTCCCCACATCATCGACATGAGATAAAGGAACATAATGTTTTGTGAATCATGACCAAATGAGAATCAAAGGGAGGTTGATATTTGCAGAGGTCAACTTCTCTTGAACATATAAACGACACGACAGTGGACTTGGCAGTATTTGACATCAACGAATTACAGGTCATGGCGACGAGGCAAAGAACAGATGAGAGGTCAAATGGGATCACCCAAACCCACGGAGGCAAGTGAAAAATGAGATGAGATGTCCCCAACCCGACATGAATGCAGAGAAGTGCCATGTTCAAGAGCGACATACTGCCGACACGACAATGATGCTGGTTCCATTTTTTCCCCCGCCATTTCTGGCGAGTACCCCAATTATTTTTGATGACAAGCTTGAAGGGGATAACATATGCTTGTGATATAAGCCCATCCTAGTACATTTAACGAGCCCTAGGAAGGAGCGACTCGAATAACGTCATTTCGACTGAATTTGATGTCATCAGGGTTTAACGAGTCTGACAAAGGAAGAACTCGGTGTCTTTTCCTGTTTAGAGAGTTTTTAAAGACAGTTGAAAAGTAAACTCCAGAGGTCCCTTTTCGTAAATAGTTCCTCAGATTCGAAAAGGTAGAAAAAAATATCCGAGAAAACCTCCTAGTCGCGATAGGCTAGGGTATTCCTTTTTCATAAATAATCCATCCCAGCCCGAAAAAGGGGTAAACGTATACTGGGTAGATGTCGATTCGCAGCCACTTTAACGAGATCGAAACGACAAGGGTCTCGGCAATCTTTTCATATTTAGAGAGTCAGAAAATAACTGAAAGATGACTCCAAAGTGACTTTTTCGTGTTTTTACCGAGTCCGAAAAAGTATAAAATACAACTCATTTCACCGTTTTAGTTGCGTAAAAACCTGTTACTGCACACCGAGGCAAGTGTAAAATCGATTTTTGACAAAAAATATACAAAAACAGTAATAAAAATGACTTTTTAAACCTAACTAGAGTTCAAAAAGTTATAAATAGGTCTCAAATGGTAAAAATAAAATTACTTTTACTATTTACCTCATTGGAGAGCAATAGTGGTCCATTTGTGTGCAAACTTCTGACAGCGATTGCGACTGATCCGGGCTACCATTCAGATTCCTGTTTGTTCCACGTAAGAGGTGCTTCCCTATACTTCATTTTAATCGATTTTTACATAGTTTCTATTGCTCATTGGATCTCTGTGGAAGGATTCTAAAAATTTAGGGCTCCGCCCATTGGCACGGGTATTGGGCACGGACCCGCGCCAATGGGCTTTTATATACACAGGGCTCGCGCCAACTGGCGCGACTGTTTTAGAAACATTCGTGCCAACGGCGTAACCGAATTTTTCGCCCAAAATTTCTGAATTGTAAGTAATTTAAGTGAATTTTTAACCATGACATAGATCTAATCAAGGGTTTTGATCATGTTGATGCAGACAACTGAGAAAAATGGTGATTGAATGGAGAGAACAGGAGCATGGGGAAGAGGATGAATTGGCCATAGAGAATGAAACTTGTATGAATGCCCTTAGAAATTGTGGGCTTAAGAAATTCTTCCTGACACCTATTTTACGAGCTCAACCTGAGCTTCTACAGTACCTGATCAGTATTTGGGATGTTGATGAACAAGTGTTCAAGTTGCGGGATCAAGTATTGGAACTGGAGGTTTCTGACGTATACTTCATAACCGGACTGTCGCGCAGAGGTCCAGTGCCCATATTGACAGGGAGTAGACCATCTGGTGAAAATATGGAGCAGGTAATGGCGAGGGTGTGCCTAGGGGCACAAATCGGATCTGGAAGTGGAAATGTAGACATTCAAACCATCGAGGATCTAGCACTCAGAGTAGTGCTTCACACCATTACGCGTGCTGCAGGAGCGCAAGCTCCGCATGAAGCGACCAAAGCCCAACTCATACTCGCCTCTGAGTGTATGAGTCCTACACTGTTTGATTGGGCCACAGCAGTGACAGTCAACATGAAGAGGCAGCTGACGAAATGCAAGCAAGCCAAGCTGAAACAGTTTGGCTACGGTTCTATCCTGGTATCGTTCATCTTGGAACGATTACCAATCTTCCAGGGCCAAGGGGCCATAGTAGCTGAGCCGATACCACGAGAGCCAAGAATGGCTCGCTGGGCAGCACTGATGCCCAGAGCGGGAGGAGGCCAACAGATGTCCTAGAGGCCGGAGTTTTTTAGGTGGCTACGGCATCAGTTGATCGTAGTCGAAGACTGGCCATATGCAGGAACCGATTTCACCGGTGATCCAGATCTTCCACTCCCGGAGGGAGATGATGGGGACGAGGAGTTGGGTAAGACAATCTCTTTGATTTTATGCATTTATGATTTTTTTGGTAATACATGTTCGTTCTAAAGACAGTTGTTATGTGTGTATGCAGATGTCGGCCCAGAGCGACCAGTCGGTATGTCTCCTATCTCACGGAGAACTTAGCCCGCAGCTGACCTTCAGGCGGAGGGTGCCGGGGGGGAAGAGTTGATCCAGAACCTCGAGGGGATTGCCCGGGGAATTCCAAACTACGCCCGGCTGGCAGATGTCCCACTAGCATACCAGAGACATACGGTGGGAGTGCCTAGTCGCCTCCACCGCATCTTGAGACGGCTAGTGCGTGCGGTGACTTGTTATCATGAGCACCACGCGGATTAGACACCTAGGGTTTATTTCATGCATATTTTTTTGAGAGACATGTCGTCTCCAGATGTATTAAGGCGAACATGTATATTTTTTGATTTTATGCGACGCACACTATGTAAACATTTTGATATATATATATATATATATATATATATATATATATATGTATATATATATATATATATTTCTGGATGGGTCTTTCTTTTTACATGTGATGTTGTTTTACAAATTGCGCAAATGTCTATCTAAACCAAATTAGCCACTGCATCTGTTAATGTATTCATATGCCTGGGTATATGTTGATATGTAATATAGTCAAAATTTCTTTCCAGTAAATGAATACGCAGATACAGACGTAAAATGGATGGGTTTCTGACTGAATAATGACCATTAAGCTGTAATACTACAAGTTGTGAGTCTAGATACACAAGTAATTCACGGATACCAAGGTTTACAACCTCGGTTAATAATTCTAACACAGCACTATATTCCGCGATGTTATTTGCAAGAATCGGACTTTTCTTGTAGGTTGACCAACTCACCGAGCGGGATCGTAGATTACCCGTTCTAGCGAAGAAGGCAGTTCTGGTGCGCAGGAGAGCACCATATAGAAACCAACAAATGGATGAATGGACATCTGCACAACCAGGAAGACTCGATCAGCATAAAGATGTTTACATGGCACACCACAGAACACATGCACACAAATGAAAAACACACACCTATGTACACACAAGACGGGCATGCCCCCCAGCATGGTGTCTCAATTCGAGGTGCATGCCCCCCAAGCTTCAGTCCATAGGAAATGGAGTGAAGGTTGAAAACAAAAGAGGTTTGAACTAAATCTATCAAAACTTGAATTGAACATGCTCGTGTTTCATTATTTTAACGAGGTTGACACACTTAAAAGAACTGTCCTCATAGCAGCTTGTTTCATTGTTTTAGGAGCTTGACACAAGTGGAGGAACTATGCTCCGACGAGCTCCAAGGAGGAGGCTCGGGGGGGGGGGATGATCATGCATGTTCTCAACGATCCCGGTTTAACGGAGATGTTGACCGGGATGGTTTGAGTGATATTACTCAGGTTTCCCTCCGAAAAAACCTCATGCGTCAAAATGGGCATTTGGAGAGGAGGAGTAGGAACCTGAGATGCATAACGCTCCAGACATTCAGACATTGCCCCCAAGCTAGGCATGAAAGGGGAACGATGATTTCCATCGCTCCAAGGCAGCTCCTCAAGAGACATTGTTTCAACAATGGCTTCATCGGAAGGAAACGTCTCTTTGAGAGGATCAGGGGAATCGGCCTGACCAAGCCAGGGGGATTGAGAATAGATGTCGAGAGCCATGCTTGAAGGAGCATGCTGAGGAGGGGGAGGATCAGATGCAGCAACAATTTCACAGTAGCTAATCTCTACTGGATTCAAGGGCATTGATTCTCCAAACTCAAGCACCTGCTCAGGCGTAGGGATGAGCCAGGGGTCATCAGACCTGGAGATCATATTAACTTGAGCGGTGTGCGGTAGTGGTGCGGGAAAAATACCCATGAGGACGGGGTCCTTGAAGGGGCCAGGTCCTACACTGTCAGGGGGATTTGGGATCTGATCCACGTATGGGACGTTGTTCTCGGAGGTGGAGGTGAAGAAGGACAACTGAGCCACCGTAACGATTTTGCCCTCGTGAGGGAACTTAAGAAGTCGAAAAACGGTGGATGGCACGCATAGCATGGCATGAGTCCAGCTGCGACCGAGAAGTATATTGTATTTGAGCTTGGCGTCAACCACTTCTACTTCTACGTTGACAGTCTTCCCTTGTAAAGTGATCGCTAAACTCTCGAGAACACCCAGGGGTTTGGATTCTCGACCATCGAATGCCTCTAGGGAATTGGGAGATGACGAAAGGGCCGGAGAGCCAATGGCCTTCCATCAAGTAGACGACATGACACAGGTAGAGGCACCTTCATCCACAATGGCCCTATGGATGTTAAGATCGTTGATCCCGAATTGAATAACAAGAGCGATCTGATGTGGAAGTCGGGGGGTGAAATTCTCTAAGTCGAAGGTGAGAAGACTTGAACCGGCGGGATCAATGCCACCGATTGCAGACAGCAAAGCCTTCCGTTGCGAAGGACAACTTTGAAGAACTTCTAGTGCAGACATAGCAGAAGGTGCCTGTGCCAAATCCTCAACAATACTATAGTGCTGAGCGGCACGGGCATTCGGATTGTAAGAAGATCTTCGAAGAACACCTTTAGAAGGTGGCTTCACAACAGGTTCAGGAGTAGGCTTCTCAATTTCCAACGAACCGGAGACAGGTGGGAGAGGTGGGTCATCCGCCACTGCCTTCCCAGGTGCCTGGCGCGATTCATTGTAATCCTTCGAACGCGTAGCGATAGAGATAGGTGCAGCACCATACATCATAAAAACCTAGGACCCAAATGGTGCAGATGGTGAAGGCTGTTCAACCATCTGGGTCTATTGAGACAGGAATGGTTCTTTAAGAACTACCTGAGTCCCTTTAGAGCCTTTGAGAAGTTGACTAACTTCAGATCGTCGCGGACAATCCTTGGTATAATGGTCTCCTTCACAAATGAGGCAGGGGTACTTCGGTTTATGTTGAGAACCATCCTCAGTACGAGGTTTGGACTCTGGCTTTGGGGCGTCGAATTTGGATTTACCTTTGCCCTTATTTTTCCCCTTGGAGTTTTTCTCCGTAGGATTGGCCTGAATGGTGTTAACCTCTACAGTTTTTCCAGAATCGGTAGGGGCGGGAGGAGCAAAATTATTGGATGAATTGGACTTCTGCTTCCCATTCGAATATTTCTTCGAATTCTGAGATACGGAACCAATAACACCATCCACCGCAGGGGTAGGTGGAGCTTTAGAGGTTCCAGACCGTGGGGCATCAAGCAAAATATCATACAGCGTGCCAGACTAAGAGTATACAAGATCCAGATATTGAGCACGCGCTGTGGCTTGATCTTCAGTCACACACGCTCCCATAGCAATATCTTGGGCGATTTTGTTAACGAAGGAGGTGGTGAACCAATGAGTTAGTATTTGATCAGGTATATGGAACTTGATCATTCTACGACGACGTCGCCACTCATGAATGTGATCAGAAATGTGGGTGGCTTTGTCCTACTTCAGAGAAGTCAGGAGGTGCGTCCCGGCTTCGTAGCGAACCGATAACTGAAAATGAGTCAGAAAAGACATGGCTAAGGTATTGAAGTCTTGAAAGATGCCACGAGGTAACTCAATATACCACTTAGATGCAGCGCCAGTCAAAGTGTGCTGGAAGAGGCGTAGACGAACTGAATCATCGACCCAAGAGTTTGACGAACACTAAAGATGGTAGGTCATCATGTGAGCTTGGGGGTCCTCCCCAGCTTTTCCCTCAAACTTGGGGCAATCGCCGGGCACCTTGGTGGGAACCGGAGGCCAATAAGGATTATGCAATATTGGATCATTCGTTAATTTTGAAACATCCGGTAACTCCAAGGTAGCCAGGAACGGAAATGGCGGATTAGACGACATACCTAGCCCTGGGTAAGAACCAGTACCCGTACTCCACGCTGGTTGGGAATATCCTTGCCCCCATGGGTTCTGTCTAGCAGGATTCTGACCGTAGGGGGTATAGGTGTTATAACCAGCTTGATTTGGTTGCTGGTAACCAGCGTACGGGGGTTGATAACCAGAGTATGGACCCTGGTTAGGAGTCGGCCTTGTGTAAGCATCATTTGGATTCGGCTGCTGATTATAGGTATAACCGGGTTGTTGAGGACGATAGTTAGACCCTTGGGGCTGGCTATAATTCGGTCGGTATTGACCATGAGAATAGTAGCCGCCCTGAGGTTGAGTGGGTTGCTGGTAGGTGGAACCCTGCAGAGCCAAATAATTAGGGTGCAACGGTGGATTCGGTTGCGGCGTCGAATAAGTCGGTTGTTGGGCAGGGTTGATAGGATGAACAGGCTGGCCTGGTTGAACAACTGACCTGGTTGAACGGGCTGTCCTGGGTTAACAGGTTGACCCGGATAAACAGGTTGTGCCGGTTGCGCAGGTTGACCTAGCTGTTGAGAAGCACCAGGTTGTACCGGATGAACCGGTTGGCCTAGTGGAGGAATGGAGCCAGGTGGTGGCTGGTAACCGAGTTGACCTACTGCAGGACCATAAGATGGTCCTGGCTAGTGTGCAACATTTGGATTAACAGGATACTTAGGTTGCATGGGTTGAGAAGGTTGGACTTGCCCCCCAGGACCATATACCGGCCCCGGTTGGTACCCCGGCTGAGGCTGCACAGGTTGACCGGAAGGGCTATAATACTATCCTTGCGGACCATACAATGGCCCTTGCTGGCCCGCAGGATAGCCTTGCATGGGCTGCCCTTGCGGGTCATAAGGATAGCCAGGTTGGCCCAAAGGTTGGCCTTGGAAAGGTTGCCCTTGCGGGTTATAAGCCTGGTTATAAGGCAAACCTTGAGCATGGAGGTGAGCCTCAGGAGCGGGTAGACGTAAAATGTCCCCATGCTCATCATACTGACCTGGAAAATCATACACGGGTGTACAATCCTGTGCATAGTGCGAAAAATAAGAGCAGTCGGGATCTTGGGAGGATGGTCCAACTTCGGGGTTCGGCTATTGTAGGGACAACTGATACTCCTCCGGAGAAATGTTCTCCGGCACAGCAGTCGCTATATAAACATCTTCAGGAGGTAGCATAGCCCTTGCGGAGGGTGCCGTGATAGCGGGTGCAGATGCGGCCACACAAACAGTGGGCCGAGCGGGTACAGAAGTGACGGGTGTCTAAGGAGACATCCCCAATGAAGGAGCAATCAGCCTCGTAGAAGGAGCTGACACTCCCATAGAGGCTGCGGCAGAAATGATCTGACCCAAGGATCTATACCCTGCTGGCAATGAGAGACCGGATGATGACATAATGGCTGGTTTAGAGTTGTCTCCTGGAAATAATCTTCGTGGGAAGAGCTGATAGTCTTCACCATACATTGGGATTTCCTCACTGGAATCACTCATGTTAGAGCCTGCCGCTAGATCTCAGAGTAGACGGCGAGGACTAGGAGGAAAAACAACAGCTATGAAAGGAAAACCCGATGTAAGAGAAAGGAAATCAGCTCCTAGTCTCAATTCAGAAAAAGGGTCAGAAAAGGGCCAATTGAACTCAACTGGTCCCCCAAAGGGTTGCTTAGAAAGAACCGGTCCCCTGTCAGGAAACTCGGAAACAATGGGCTGCTGTGGTTCAGCAGAGGATTGAGAAGCCTCTGATGAATCGTCCGTATAAGGACTACTAGTAGAAGAAACCGAGGGTTCCGCCACTGTGGTAGCAACGACAAGAGAAAAATATCAAACACACACATGGGCTGAAAAAGAGTCAAGACACACAATCAAACGGCCAACAAACAAAATCTAACAGGGCGTGTGATCGCGGGTGATTAATTTTTACCACATTGAAAAATAAGAAACTTCACTGTTTGATGTTTTAAGAGTCGAGAAATGGCTGAAAAGGTGACTCTATCTCTTTCAGATTTGACACAAGCGTGAAAGGACAAGCGCTTGGTGATCCTTTCAAATTTAGGGAGTCAGATAGGATCAAAATGACTATTCAGGAATACTAGGAAAAGGGTGTACCAAAGAACCGTGAACTGCAATATACACCTTGGTTTCAAAATGAAAGAGAAATCAACCAAGGACTTTCCGTACGTGCAGGCAATCTCCCCGAATGTTGTGTCCAGTGTATCACGGGTATAGGGCGGTAGAATCGGCTTCCTATGGATAAATGATTGAAACCTAGTGGGGTCTCCCTTTATATACGCGACGGTACGGGGAGCACAAGTCGAGCCTTGTCTAAAGCCAAGAGGCGAACGACGACTACTAGGTTTAAAGACGCCGGAACACGTCTCTAGCCTAGACCTCTAAATGTGTTTCGTTAGATTTCAATGCTGCCTTAGTGTAAATTAAGTAAAATTTATCTTCAATTACGTTTCAGTTTTCAGGCCCTAGCGAATGTAATGTCTCAAAATCCCTTAAATGCAATCTATATGCCACAATATATCATTTCATTCGATGAAAGCTACTTATGAGAGAGTGTAGAGCTTTTCACACAACAACGAAATGAACAGAAAAAAACCAGTGATGTCTCTAATGCAGCTAATGAAAACTAAAAAGCTTTTTGTTCAAAGTTACCAATCACTACTGACACCGAAAAGATCTAATTCTCATTAACTAATGAAAAGAAAAAGAGATTTTTTTGTATTTTCAATATTTCAAAGAAAAGTGCACTAAAAAATGAAAACTAATGCAAAAGCGATTCGAGAAATGATTATAAGAGAGCAAAAAAAACAAATTTCACTCAACAGCAATCACAATCAGACCTCAAATCGACCAAAAGTCCCTCAAAGCGAAAGAATCCCAAAGACTCAAAATGAGCCGTGTAATCTAGGCCCAAGACGAGACGAAGCGAAATTCGAATGAAGACGGAAACAATTATTCAAAAAACGCAATGAGACAATAGAAAACCACCAAATAAATGCAAATAAGAAATTAGAAGATTGATTGAACCAAAAGAAACCGACAACTCCTAAGGAAGGCTCGACACACAACAACACCTAGATGACCTAGGGCTAAAATGAAAAATCGATGGAAATGGGTAAACAGCCAAAGGATGAAGGTAACAGCCAGTCAATCCAGGCTCCAAAACACTCAAACAATGGAAAAATCAAGACCAAACACACAGATCAGGCTCAGGAAGCTCAAAACTGAGCAAACCCTAGTAGCTCACAGTATTGGCGCGACTGTGAGACTGAAACTAGCGCTAGAGACGAATTGGCGTGGGTAATACACAAGCAACATGCGCCAATGGGCGTGACTGTCAGGATTAAAAGCGTGCCAGTCGAGTTTCCCAGTCAAAAATAAAAAAGAAGCAATCCAACAAGCAGACCAGTGAACGATCAAGCTATCAAAGACCCAAATCCACAAAAAGAACCAGCCCAAAAGAGCGGATCAAGCAAGGAGAATCAAGAATCAACCAAAAAGGTAAGACAGTGCTCCAAGGGTTTAGTTTACAAACTAAACCAGAGATTGACTGAAGCGGCTTTGATCTACTTCGCAATTGCAGAACAACAATGTTTCGAAGGCTATCTAGCCAACTTCAGGCTCCGTCTATAGCTTATAAAACGAACGACAACAAGCCAACGATTCCCTAGCGGAGTCGCCAATTTGTTGTGGAGGTAAATCCCCTCTGCGGACAGAGGTGATCCCTACTAGCCCAGACCGGGTCTAGCAACAATCAATCACGCTATAGCGCAGGTTCCTAATTGCAAATAAACCAACTAGCGAGGAAGGCTTACCTGGAATCCAATGCAGTCGTTGTAGAAGAGGTGGCACTCCCGTTCCTCAGCCCTGGCAGATCACGATCCCCACGATCTCCGTGATGGGACACCTGCACATGTGAGAAACAAAACAAACGCAAGCGTAAAATCCAATAGATGCAACCATATGTCAGTCAGAAAGGACGTAACTCATCATTATAAACAATAACAAGAGTGGAACCATAACCAATAGTCGTTCATTAATAATCAATTAAAGGAAAATTACAACCATAGTTTTGACGCTGAATTCTCCTTCGGAGGGGTCGCCAGCAGAACACGTCTCGAAAATCTTGTCAAGGATGGGACAAACTTCTCTCTTCAAACCTTGACGATAGTCTCCTTGCTTGAAATTGGCCTTAAGGGAATTATGGAGGCTCTTGCAGCATAAGGCTCTTGGAAATTTGGGAACTTGAAGACTAGCTTCTGCAATGGAGATGGAAATGACTTTTATAGATGGAGGAAGGGGTTGGGATCCCTAATCATGGGATTTGGCCATCATGGGAAGCTTCCATGAGAGGTGGCAAACCATTTCCCCTCTATGGAAATCCGTAGCCAAACCTCCCAACTCAAGATAGATATCAGTTCCTAGATCAGTTAGGACGAAACTTCCGCCATTTATTTTTAAAAAACACCTCTCAAATTGGCTGGCGTGAGTGCGACTCTGGGACAGAGCGCCAACTGGCGCGGCCTCTTTCAAGTATTTTCCCCATTGGCGCGGGTATTGAACTGCTTGCTCGCACCAATGCTAAAAGGGCCATTTTCAGGGTTTTTCACAAGGAGATGTCTTCAGGGCAATGAAATTTCTTGTTCAGAGGGATGTCATGAAAGTGGTTTCAAGCCATGTCATTGCTCACAGGTCACAGAATGAGCCCTCCAATGTGCGGGATGGGGATTGCAGGGACGGTGACAAATTACTGTGTAACACAGGCTTAAGCCCCTTTTCAGCCTAGCCCCTAACCCTTTCTCTGCATATAACCGGGAGACGAGACCAGGTGCTAAGCCTTCGGGTGCTTATCGCAATCAAAGTTTGATTATGAGCGCATTCCCTTTGTAAATTGAAATTCTCCGATGCGATTGTATTTTGTTCTGCAGACCTCCGCTTCAATATCAGCCGTCGATCTTTACAGATCTAACGGTCAGCACTGATATCGCATCACGCCCTTAACACCTCTTCATCAACCCACCAATTGAATATGGACCGTTGATTTCCTTTTAAATCCGACGGCCATCTCAACATCGCATCATCGCTAATCACAATGTATCTACTTCTTTTTCTCCCCGATTGGCAATCCTCCGATGCAATCCTGGCCGTTAAATCCACAAGAACCAACGACCAGGATTCGATCATACACCGTCCATCGTTTTAATATTATCACTCCACCAATTTAATTTGGACCGTTGAATCCACAATAACCAACGGCCCAGTTTTAATCACGCTCCGTTCATTTGCCCCTCGTCGTTTCCCCTCCGAACAATCTCCACCATTGATCTTCCGTTGATCCAACGGTCCGCGCACAATCACAAGTTCAAAACATTGGAGTTTTGGCCCCGCCTTTCTCCAGTGTGATTAGATCACAGCCGTCCATCCTGATTGATCCAACAGCTCTCCTTTCTCCGCCCATTTCATTTGACCCTTTTGCCTCCTCTTTCTCCTTAAATCTCCACCATCCATCCCTTGGATCCAACAGTCAGGATTTGTCCCGCCCGTCTATTATAATATTTCCCCTTTGGAATATCAGTGCCCCTCCTTTTAATCATGACCGTCCATTATCAGATCTAACGGCCCACATTTAACCCGCCTTTGACTATTCCCCACCAAACAACCGTGCATCTCTCCATATCGCGCTCCATCCTGTGCCGTCGGATCACTCTGCCTTTCATCCAATGGCCACCATCATGTTTCGCATTTTTTCTGCGCCCGAAGGTTAACACTCCAAAAAAATGCGAAATGGGTGGTATTGAAGAGGACACGTGTCAGGCGGCGGGGCGTAACTCGTTTTTTTGGGAAAATTTCAAAACCACTCTATTGCAGCGCGAAAACAGTTGTTTTATTCTAAAAACCACTTCCCCTCCTTTGCCTCCGAAAGCTCTTTCCGAAGCTCTCGACCGTTGATCTAATATAGATATACGACCCTCATTCCATTGCGTCTTTCATCCATATTATTTAATCGGAACTCCCAAAGGACTTCTTCGGGAAATCTCCACCGATGATATCCTCCTAAGATCCAATGGCCCACAATCAATCACCCTCTGCCCTTTTGATCCCACCACCTAAGCCTCCGCTTTTATTGATTTTAATCGTTTCTTTTTGTATTTCGCCCAAAGGATTAACTTCGGTGTTTTACACTAAAGTTAATTTATTTCACCTAACACCTCTACAACAACTCCACCAATGAACCCTGATCGTCGATCATCATCTCCCAGTCTGATCTAACGGTCCATAACCATTTTTTCACTAGACCTCCAGCAGGTTTGTGTTTCACCATTCTTTCACATTTTTCACCGTTTTCTTCGCCGATTCCACCAATCGTCACTACGCCACCGTTTTCCACAGGCCTCCATAGCATCCACCTCCACTACCCTTGATTTCTTAACATGTTTATTGTCTTTTTGCAGGGTATCAGGCAGTAAAACACCGCTCTCTGTCTCACAAACACAGACAGTGTTTCTCAGAGTGCAAAACTCCATTTTCAAAACAAGAAATCGTAGAGAATGCATAGGAAAGGATTTCAAAGCATACGTTATTAAGGAAGCAGTGTTAAAACCCTGATCTAAACCCTCCTGCGCCATTAAAACTGCATATCCACAGATATAGACAGTCAAAGGAAGCGACAAAGAGAATCAGATGACAAATTGAATGGATTAAAGTATATTATTGAATATTTATGACATAATCCAGCGATTAAAAGAGGAAAAGACAGCACGAAGACCGGAAGACAAGGATTAAGCTTAAACAGACCTAAAACACAGAGGAAAGAAAATTAAAGTGTTTTAGAAAAAGACAAAGACATCTGTCAATTCAAGAAGTTTCCACCGCCACTCAGAGGCCAATTGAACCCTCTCCAACACCAAAAGCCAACCTCTCCAGCCACCAAAAGACACCTGCAGCCTCACAGAAAACAAAGAAGGACTAATTACTGCAAGAACGAGAGATATTTGTAAAAAGATAGCTGAACAATTAATACAAATCAAGAAAGCTTATTTCTAATTGTCAGCAAAGTGATTTTAAATATAAAAAAAATAGCCCATAAGTCAATATTTTCGCCCATCAGGCCTCAAAAAGCAGAAACAGAGTTATGAAACAGATTTATAGGTTGAGGGCATTCCTGCCTTATGCCTCGCCTGGTTTTCAAAGGCCAGGAATTGCATTGATTGTGAAATTAATGATACTTGACCCTTAGAAACTCTCACACTTCCTCATTTTCTTATAAATTCTCCTTAAGGACCACATTGTAAGGGTTGGTCTCTGGATATCTGATTGCATGTAATAGTTTTCTGAAGCTACTAAAGCCCTGTTTGCAATTGAAGATACATAAGCTGAAATGATAAGTTTGAAGTTGTAGAGACCCATCGGGCTTGCTGATTGTAACTGGTTTGAACATCAAATACAAGCTGCTGATTTATGGGATCCTGATTTATGTCGATGGTGATGTTTTTCTCATTGTCAGTTGTTATTTCTCTTTATATTTCCATCCTGTCCACTTTCTCTGATAAAGAACAACAAATACAGAGCTAGGATTTACTTTTAACAGTACCCTACTCTTACTGATAAGCTCTATCTATATGTTTTCTTCCTTTGAAAGTTTCCTTAAGAGTACATTGAAGCAGGTTGGTTTCAAAGCACTTACCTGATCTGAGATTGCTCTTTATGATTATCATCTGTGTTTTCTTATAGAATATGCTGAAAGTAGGATAGGTTAGAAGTCCTTACCTGATCTTAAGCTATTGTAACTTCTTTTTAATGTTTTCTAACTAAAAGTACTTCAATGCAGGCTAGTTTAAAAGCACTTACCTGATCTCAGATTACTTTTACGTTTTCCTTTAAGTGTATGCCAAAGCAAGCTAGTTTCAAAGCATTTACTTGATCTCAAGCTGCTCTTTGTTCTTCATTTGTTTCTTCTCCATTTCCTTTTGCTTTCATTCCATAAAATCAACTTAAGAGATCCATTTACATAGGTGACTTGCCCCATGGATTACTCTTGAACCTTGTTATCCAGTTAAATCCTCTTATGACTCCATAGCCCAATGGGTTAAATCTGCTTTTTGCCTATCTTATCAGCTGAATCACCCCTTCATTTGTATACACCTTCACCCTTTATGTGAACTTCCTTCACCTTCATCATGTCCCTGCCCAACCAAAAACAAACAAAAACAAAAACCCATAATCTTCATAACTAGCCTAAAATCACATTTATAGAGAGATCCCTCTCTGTATTCAGGAGGGTTAGATCCTAGAATCCCAAAGTGGTTCATATGTTACCTCTGCGATTTGTATTGCCAAACTAGCAAATTACATAGACCTAATATTCTGGTGACTCCGCTGGGGAGCAAGACCACATTAGCCTACGTTTGGTAGTAAATCACTGTGGTGGACAGTAAAACTCCTTTAAGACACTTTATACCTTCCACCTGGTGACTCCACAGTTATTGAATGACCATAAGAATCCATTGGTGATCAGTAGTCCTGCTGATTATCTTAGTTTTCACAAGACTCCATTGGGAGACCAGTTTCCATTACAACATCATTCATTCTAAAGGAAACACATTGTATTAAGCTTCTTTGTTTGAAGATAGTTTGCCTCTTTGAGATTTTCATACATACTGGCTTCAAGAACAATCCATACCAGAGCCTACCCTAATCCAAACCCTCCTGCAATAGTGGACAAACCTAAGAGTATTCTTAGGAAGCCTTCTTCATCTAGGAAACCAACTATTGCCAGACCCATTTATAGAGCTAATTCAACACCTGAGAACCTTACAGCTCTATCAGAAACTCAGTTTGATTTAGACTTACAAGCAATTCACCAAGAAATAAGTCATTAAGTAGCTTAGATCACACAAACTTTGAGCCTTCAAACACACCCCCTCATACTGCTCAGCATATTGGTGACAGAGGAACCCCTCCATCCACACCTCCTAATATACATTTCATACAAAACTTGGGACTCTCTCACCCTAGATCTTCTCAACAGTTTGCTGTTGGTCCTAGCTTTTCTGTCACTCGTATACCTGCTACTAAAGCCCATCCTTTACCTCCACAAAACATCATCATGACAGCATGGTATGCTCCCTTGGTGTTACCACAACCTTTAGCTCCTTTACCCAATGAATATCAGTCCAAAATTCCTTATTTCACTGCGAAAGAATCCACTACAGCTCAACACCATGTAGATAGGATGGAAGATGCCTTTGACTACATGGAAATAGAGGATGAAACAATTAAGATGAGGATCTTTGCCCAGATTTTAGGAGGAGAAGTGAAGAAGTGGTTTAAAGGCTTACCTCCTCACAGCATCAATGATCTACCCTCCTTGCTCCAAACTTTTATAAAAAAATGGGAAGTTAGAAGTAACCCTCTCCAAATCTTAGCAGAATATAATAACCTTAAGAGAAATCAAGGGGAGAGTTTCCAGGACTACTCTACTAGATTTAACAGTATCTGCAATGCTCTTCCACCACACATGAAACCTCCCCAAGGAATGGCCTTAGTGAAATACCCTGAAGGCTTTGATGCTGATATGGCCTACCAGCTTAGGGAGAGATTATAACACATTGGAAGACATGCAGAAAGGAGCAGTGAGTGTAGAGGCAAACTTGATTGAGAAAAGAGCCAGGATGAGGGTTGAGAAGAAGGTAACCTATAGGGATGACAACATAGCCTCTTCATCAGATCCCAAATATGATAGTATAGCCAAAAACATGGAAAGGATGGAAAGAATGATGGCTAAATTGGTCATCTAGGCAACTAATCAGAACAAGAACCAAAGCCAAAACCAGAATCAAAACTTTAGGAGAAACAACCCCCCGAATAGACAAAGAGACTCTGATCAAAAGGTCATCCCTCCTTTTCAAGAGAATTTCCTTGATGAGGATGAAGGGATAATAGAAGAATCAGAGGGGACCACCATAAATACGGTAGAAGTGGATGAACAAGATCACACCTTTTCCACAGAAGAAAAACAGACCTCATACTCACATTGGAATGAGGAAGGGTTGGAAACTGAGGACTATAGGTTAGGATTCGAAAATGCCATCATGCAGGTCTGAGAACAATATGACCTTAGGAGCAAAAAGAACACAGATAATTCCAAACCAAAAGCTTCTGAAATCACCATCAAGAAAAGACCTGAAAAGACTCCTAAAGTGACTACTGAAAGCAGTAAATCAGCAGCTGAGAATTATGGTAAAAACAAAGGTAAGGACACCCAAACCAATGACAAATTAGGTCAAGAAAATAGCAGCACTAGCATTGCAGCTAATGCTCCTAATAAAACAGTTTCAAACATTGTACATACTGAAAAACAACAAGCTGATCTTGCTAATAAAACGGTGCCTAACAAGACATAAATGAACCTCTCAAAGAGTCAGTCTCCTTTCAGTTTGGAGACTGAAATAGCCAAAATTAAAATTTTTGTCCCTCTCACTGAGTTGGCCACCCAAGATGTACATAAGAGTCAAATTTTGAAAGCTTTAAACTTGGGAGAAAACAATGACACTGTGAATTTAAATTATGATCAACTAGCTTTCTTGTTTGGCCCAAAAATTGAAGGGAAATTTCAGGAAGGGGTAGTACCTCCTTTCTATGTCAGCCTCAATATTCATGACAAAATCCTACATAATGCTATGCATGACTCTGGAGCTTCACATAACCTTATGCCCAAGGTAATGATGGAAAGGCTAGGCCTAGAGATAACCAGACCTTACAAAGATTTATATTCTTTTGACTCTAGCAGAGTGAAATGCCTTGGCCTAATCAAAGATCTTTGTGTGAATTTGACTCAAATTCTAGCCAAATGCATGGTCATGGATGTTGTGGTAGCTGATGTACCTCCTAAGTATGTCATGTTGCTGTCAATATCATGGGGTGCCAAGCTGCAAGGTACAATGCAGTTGGATGGGACATATGCCATTATCCATGTCTTTAACCAGCTTAGAAGACTATATAGAGAGGCACACACGAAATTCATGGTTAGTAGCCCAGAAAAGCCTGAGAATTCCCCTCTTTACTCTGTCCATACAAATCTAGACTCTTTTATCCTGTATAATGATGAATCCATAAATGAGCCAGAGCTAGAAGGAAGAAATTCAAACAACCAACTAGAGGCCCCAAATCTAGACATAATGGCAGTTCTAGATATAGAGGAAAACGAGAGAGAAACCTTTGAACAGTGTGCTGAAACAAAAAACCAGAATGAGCAAAGCCAAGACTGCAAACAACAAATTACTCATCACTCTGAACTCCATGAAAATCCTGTATAACAAGACACAACACAACATGGTGTAGACCTCAGAACGCAACATAATGATGAACATGGCATCAGGGATGAAAATAATGTAGATCCTACAAACGATCTCTTATGGTGCATGAACTTTGATGGGTCTTGCACTAAAAATAATGCAGGAGTTGGGGTATGGTTGTGCAATACTGAAAACAATCATACTAAGAACCATGCCTTTAAGCTAGACTTTAAGTGCACAAACAACATTGCAGAGTATGAGGCTCTCATCCTAGGATTGCATCAATTGAAAAAACTAGGAGCCAAGAGAACAGTTGTCCAGGGGGACTCAGAATTAGTCATCAAACTGCTGAATGGAGAGTATACTGCAAAGCATCCTACATTAAGGGCATACAGAAATAATGCCATGGATCTTCTGAAAACATTTGTAGAGTATGACCTTATGTTTGTTCCTAGGAATCAAAACATAATTGCAAATGGATTGGCCTGCGCTGCTGGTTCATATCAGAAAACACCTAGTGACAAACATATCATTATCCAAACAAAATATAGACCTGCAGTGCCAGATAACGAGAAATATTGGCAGGTCTTTGAGGGTGACAAGCAGATAGAGGGTTTCTTGCTCTACAGGAATGAATTTGAACTACCTGATTCAGATTCTAAATCTGATGAAAACTGTTTAGATTAAAACCCCCCTGATGAAGAAAAACCATCCCTCAACGCAGAAATAAACTTGTTGACCAAAGAATTCGAAAAACAAACTGAAGAATACATGAAATCAGATGGATAAGACATCGAGGTGCTGCAATCTAAGGAAAAAATCATACTTAGAGGATTGGCACATTTAGAGGACCTTTTCGATTTTAATGATGTGGCAAAGAAACCCACTATAGAACACACTAAATTAGATGTTGAAGAATGCAACATAGGCAGCCAAGATAAGCCAAAAATGATTAAATTATCCAAGTCTTTGCTTGCCCATATCAAGCAAAAATACATTGATCTATTCAAAGAGTTTGTTGATGTATTTGCTTGGAGCTATGAGGACTTAAAATCTTATGACACAGAGATTATCTAGCATAAAATCCCCTTGAAAGAAAACCATAAACCCTTTAGGCAGAAGCTACGCAAAATTAACCCAGTACAACTACCTTTAGTGGAAAAGGAAATCAAGAAAATGTTTGAGGCAGGAATCATAGTGCCTGTGAGGTTTTCTGATTGGGTATCCAACCTTGTAGCTGTGAGGAAAAAGACAGGAGAAATCAGATCGTGCCAGACTTAGTGTAAATCAAGTCTAAATATTGGGCACGAGCAATAGCAATAACTTGATATTCTGTGACGACATCACCCTTAGCCACATCCTTAGTTATAGATGGTAATAGGGACTTAATGAACCATTCAGCAAGGAGCTAATCCGGAACAAATGTCTTAACCATTCGTTGACGACGATGCCACTCATGAATATGATCAGAAATGTAAGTAGCAATAGTCTGTTTGAAGTTGGTCAAGAGTTCCATTCCAGTTTCATATCTGATAGGTATCTAGAAATGGGTCAAAAATATAGTAGCTAGGGCAGTGAAATTATCAAAAGAAGCTCTAGGTAACTCAATGTACCATTTTGCAGCCGGACCTGTGAGCATACGCTGGAAAAGATGTAGTCGAACAAAATCATCATTCAAGGAGTTTTATGAACACCATAAATGATAAGTCATGACATGATTCAACGGATATTCTCCAGGGTTTCCATTGAACTTAGGAATATCCGAGGGTAATTTATGGGGTATCATCGGCCACCAAGCAGCATATTTGATTGGATCATTGGTTAAATGATTTAAATCTGGTAACTCTAAAGTTGCAACAAAAGGCAATTGTCTATTAAGGTCAGGTTGAGCATAGCCAGGATAAGATGGAATTGCTTGAGCAATAGGCCTTTGAGCACCAGCATAAGAAATCTGTTGTTCATAACCCAGATAGGGGTTGTTTTGCATAACAAACATTTGAGGATTCTGTTGACTAAAACCTAGATATGATACTTGTTGAAATGAAGTTTGAGGCATTTGTGCCTGAGGTTGCCAAGGGGTCTTTCCACCAATGTTATAATCCAAGTTAGGATAACTTGGATTCGGTTGATATGTATAACCAGGTTGCGGTTATGACATCCCATAAAATGGTAGACCAGCTTGTGAATAAATGATTCCAGATACAGGTTATTGTAAATTAACCAAAGGATTTGGAGTTTGTGGAGCCAACATTTGATGGTATTGAGTTGAAGGACCCACCTGATAAGGTTGATGCACAACATTTTGATTCTAAAACAAGGGTAAGGATGTATTGACAAGCGGTAATGAAGTGGATGTAACATGTTGAACTGGTTGATACGAATGTACAACAGTTTGTGATTGGATAGGCAGAGTGGGCTGCCATTGATAAACATTCATTTCAACATTGGGTTGACCAAAAATTGATGGAGTACTATCATATTGGCTGACCAGTTTCCCCCAACATGAGGAGAATAATAAGACGGAAAATATTGCTTTCCAAATACTGGGAATCCAGTTGATATGGTACTTGAAGGAATTGACCCAGAAGGACGAGCTTGATATTTCCCTGATGATGTGTATAATGAATCAAGCCGTTCAGTATTAACGATAGGATTATCAGTTAAAATCCTAGATGATGACATTGGTAAAGACCATGGTCTTGAAGATGCACCAGAGAAAATGCCAGATAATGATTTGTAACCTGATGGGACCATAGGGCTTCCATGAAAATATGACTCTGGTGAAGTTGTGAACATCGACAGAGTAGCGAGGGCATGAGATGACGTAATTGGAATAGCAGGCCCAACCGAAGATGTTGATTCAAGAATGGTTGTTTGACCAAATTCATACCCTTTAGAGTCGATGGGAGTTTGAACGGGAGCAAGATCAATAAAAGCAGATGGAAACGATTGAGGAAAAGACTCATATAGGTAAAGGTCCTCCAAAAAATGGGTTGGAGTTAAAGGTGTATCGTCTTGTGGGATTTATTCAATCAAAATTAAACCAGGTGGAAGGATTTCACTGTCAGGCCCAAAGTATATTTCAGGCGGTTGACTGTGTGATATAAGAGTTTCAATGGCTACAGAAAATTGTGGAATGACCAAGGTAGGAACAACTTTCAGTTGTTCGACTTATAGATTCAGATGTTCTGGCAAAGAAGAGATAGGATCTGGATCAATTTGTGGTTGAAAAACGTCGGGTCTAGGAGGTGTGGTCTCACCAATTGGATGGATCTGTTGAACTCTTAGTTAAACTGAGAAGGGGGGGGGGGGGTGAATCAGTTTAACACATTCATGGACTTTTAAAACTTTTTCCTTTAAAACTTATTTTACTTTATTAACACCTTCATTTCATGATCAACATAATGTGTGAGCAATCTTTATTTATGAGCATCAATTAATAAGAAGATTAGATAATGCACCGGCAGTCTTAATATGTTAGCAGCAAGTATTAGCAGAATAGATATATCATATCAACACATAGACATCATGCACATAGACACTAGATATACGTGGAAACCCATAAAGGGAGAAAACCACATCTTATTATTGTTGTGATGCAAAGGCAAGCTTCAACTCCCTCTCACCACTGATTTTCTGCAGGCACCAACCTACAGGAGGCTCCAACCTCAATTCTGCAAGCTACAACTTGCAAGGAAGCTCCAACTTCCATCTATTTTCTGCAGGCACCAACCTACAGAAGGCTCCTACCTCAGTCAGCTACAACTGACATCTATCAAGCTCCAACTTTCTTACTCTTTCAAAAATAAAACACTTGCTGATTTACCTTGGATATCAGCTCTGTTCTGTACCTTCTTCTCTGCTATTCATCAAATCTTATATCAGACCTGCATCATCTCTGCTCAGCCCCTTCTTCTTCTTTACTCAGCTCCTCCTTATTCACATTCTTCTTGCAGCTTGCTTCTTCTCTTCAACTCTCTTTAATTCTGCTGCATACTCTCTTCTTCTCTCACTCCTTTTTCGTCAACTCTCTCCCCTTGGATATTACCCTGTTTTATACAAAAATAGTTTCATGACTGTTTGTATTCCACTGGGAATTCGAAATGGACAGCCATGTCTCTTTGCCTTCTGCCTTCTCATCTCTTTTCAGCTCACTCAGAAAAATGTAATTGTAGGTGCTTATTTTAATATTACAGTGGGATATTTTCTCTCTTCCGGAGACTTGCCAATGCATCACAACAATATAAATTTAAATAAAACATTTACATTCAAATTTAAATGAGAACTCCAACTCACTCGTTTTGTCTCTTGGCTTGTTGCGCATTTGTCTTTTCTCTGACTGTGTCTTTGTCTTTTCTGTCCTCTGCTGTGGTGTAACTGTTGCATGCGTGCAACTGTTCCTTTTATATCTGCTGACTGTAAATCTGGAGGAACTCCAATCCCTTTTATGTTATTAGTGTCTTGTTGATGTGGAACATTCCGCAAGCGGAATGGACATATATCACAGTCGTATATTAATAATCGCCCTCCACCTTAAGCTGAGGCATATACATACAACCCACAGACCACACAGTACATCTTTAATACATTCGCCTTTTATATATATAACAGTGCCTTTTAACTTAAATCAACTCTCGGCATCCTTATATAAGGTTTTAACAAGAAACTGCCGCTTCTACTATAATCAATGAATAATCTTGATAATACTTAACAAATGCCCTTTCGGGCCCCCCTGACACACTTTTTGATGCATTGATTCTCCTCCGATTGCGATTGATCGCTCCTGCTCCGATTGCGATTGATCGCAATCGCAACTTCAAATACTCCGATGCGATTGAGTCACTGTTCACTGTTCTTTGCCGATGCGATTGACTAATATCGATGCGATTGGGATTCAAATTTTATTAATCAAAGTTTATAAGCCCATCGAGTCCGAACTCTTAATCGCAATCGCAAGTCTTTTAATATGTGTTGCGATTGGCCACTGTTCATTGTATTTTGCCGATGTGATTGGGAAAGGACTTCAAACACGTTTGAATTTTAATTCATACCTCCATCGGGTCTGGACTTCCAATCGCAATCGCAACTCATATGTTCTCCGATGCGATTAGACCTGGAACTCAAATATATATTAACCATGATTTATACGCCCATCGGGTCGAAGCTCTTAATCGCAATCGCAACTTTCTGTTGTGATGTTCCGCTCCCCTTGCGATTTCCGATTGCGATTGAGGAGGGGTCCCGCCATTTAAATCTTCGTTGTGTGTGCTCTTTAATAAAGTGCTCCACTTATATATTTGAGCTTAGACCTTTGTTTATGTGATGCGCTGCACATATATGTTTATATATATATACTTTGCCGCTGGAGTTAAGCGATTCCCGGAATAATATTTGTGTTATATTAAATGTATAACACCGGTTGGAGTGTGCGATTCCCGGAATATGGTTCTGTATTATATGTGTAACGCCCGGCTGGAGTCTGCGATTCCCGGATTAAGATTCGTGTTATATTATATGTATAACGCTAGCTGGAGTGTGCGATTCCCAGAATATGGTTATGTATTATATTATAACTGCTCTACCTCTGCCTCTGCTGCTTTTGTCGCTCTGCCTCTGTCTCTACTATTTTTGTCGCTCTGCCTCTGCCTTTGCTATACCTCTGTTCTTTGCCTATCTCTGCATCTGCTGCCTTCTTTGCACTACATTTCTTAAGTTCAACTCTTTTGTACATTATGTTGCCTCTGCTTCTATTCACTGTCTCTGCTTTGTCTGCTGCCTCAGTTCCTTATCTGTCTTGCTTCTTTTGCTGCCTTGCTACCTCTTCTTATGCTTTCTCTACTCCTTGGCTGATGTTTCAAGTGCTCCTCCTTTGTCATCTCCTTTGCCTTATTTTTGGTTCAGGTGCTGCTCCTTTGTGCTCCTTTGCCATCAATGACAACATTTCCAACAGGATCGTGACCACAGGTAGTTGTGAAGACTCTGTTTCGACAATAGTAGACGAACTAGATTGTGTAGAAACAAATTGAGCTAACTCTGGTTTGTTGGAAAATGATGTTTCACGAGAGGTATGGATTGTACTTGATTCGACAGGTCGTGGTCGCCTTCACCTACCAGAAGTAACTTCTGGTGGTTAACGTGGTTTTAAAGTTAATCTACGCAAATGACGGGGAAAAGGATTTTGTTCTTCCACGATTACTGATTTATTTTAACCAAAAACAAATAAACAAAATAAAAGGGTAATGCTAGGCAAAAGGGTTTACCAAGAAATTGTGAACTGAAGAATTCCTCCTGGCAAACCAAGATGTACGAGCAGGAAATCTCCCCGAATGTTGTGTTCAGTGTATCACAATTTACAAGGCAATCAACTCGGTTCACTATGGATGGATAGCACCTAAAAGTTGTCCTCCCAAATATACCTAAAGGTACGTGGAGGCCCAAGTCCGTATTAGCATTGTCTGATTCGAAACCGCATTGCGAGAGCACCCCTTTATACTTATCATACTGTAACACCGCCCGATATACTCGAAAGTACATGGACGAGCTACGATATACTTACGTACGTGGAGTGAGGTATCACACTCGGAATGTATTGCAGAAAATTTAACGACAGCTGCTATGTTTTATGACGCCGGAACATGTCTCTAGCCTAGACCTTCTAAATGTTATCGTTATTCTTCCAATGCTTTGTTAGGTAAATTGAGATTAATTTTATGTTGATCTTGCTTAACAATTTTCCTTTCAAAGGTTCACCGCGATGATGTGTAGGAAAATCCTAAAATGCAAACTAAGAATGATAAACAATCTTTCACTTTTAGTCTCTACAATGAAAAACTTAGCTACTAAGGGGAAAGAGCAAACAATTTGTGAGAAAACAAATCAGTGAGCACAAACTAAATGCAGATTTCTTAAATGTTCCTTTTGCAAAACACACAAAATTCTACATGCAAATGCAGGTTTTTCTTTTCAGTTTCTTTAATGTTATGAACGCATAAAAGAAACTAAGTGCACTAAATCAACAATTCAAATGCCTTTTACTTTCAAGAAATGAAGAATACAAACAACAATTTCTCTTTTGAAAGAAAAATGAGGATTTTAACAACAATTTCTCCTATCAAGGAAATGAAGATTTTACGACAATTTCCTATTTCAAAAGAAAAAGAGATCTAATGCGACAATGAAAAATACTTTGAAATCAACTTTTCAATGATAAAGAAAAATGTTTTAAACAAACATTGAACAAATTTTCATTCAAAGGAGGAAAAACTATATAGAGTCACTGGTCAATATGAGGATCAAACTTTCCAAAACACAACAGAAAACAAACTGAATCAAATTGAAAAGGAAAATTCAAGGGAATCTGGATGGTTTCAGGAGGCAACACAGTCTCCAAGGGGAGATAGTGCTCTGCAACGCATGCCTAAAAGGGAGACAGTGTTATGCAAAGCACTATGTCCTATCCAAGGGTGCGTTGGGCGCAGTGTATAAGGAAAAATACTATTGTTCAACACACTTCTTTTGCAAATTTGGCTTTTAAAAATTTTAATATTTATGAGTAACAACTACTGGGTGGATAAATAGAGCAAATCAGAGGCTAAAACACCTAGAATTAAGAGAAATTCTCCTAGTGGAGTCGCCAATTTGTTGGACATAATTGTGAATTATGGATAAAACACGCTTCCCTAGAAAGGTGATAATATAGAACAATAGATTAAAGAATATACGACTTCTTCTCCTAACTAAGAACAAACACACAGAATAGATTAGAGGCTTACTTGTGATCCAAGCACTTCTAAATGGCTCCTTCTGTCGCTTCCGTTGCAGCTTCAAATTTCAGCGGTTTGTGCGAAATTCTTTCTGCAAGAATGAACACTAAACAACAGAAGATATCAATAATACAGATGTATATTCAAGTTAGTTTGCTAAATCAGTAAAGCATAAACCATATACATCAACTAAGATCTTACAATATGGAAAATCAAAGCCAATACAAATTCATATAGGGAAAAGTAAGTTGTATTCTTTATTGATGATAGAAGGAGAGGTTACAACCTAGTGATTGATTTGAAGTGACCATTCCAACAATGTTCCTAGCCTCATCATAGTATAAATCTCTCCAACAGCTGTTACACAAATCTTGTTCTCAATTGAAAATCCTCCAGCATTTCTCTACTCAAATTCTTCCTTACCAAGCACTGAGATCTGTGCTCAATTTATAGAGGTGCTAAATATTGTTTTAAAATCAATGACTTTCCAATAATAGGAAAGACATGTTCCCCATCTTTTAGATGTCAAATGGACACTTGGATTTGAAGCTTGACACATGTGAACTCTTCTAGAAGGCACTGGCCAAGTTGAGATTCCGAAACAATGAGAATTTCGCTCCCAATGTGACCAACGCACCTGTGAATGTCAGGAAGTACTTTGCAGAGCAGCCTTGCATGGGGCTACCTGCATATGCAACGCACTTGGTCCCTTTAGAGGGAAACCTTCGTCACTTGGTGCATATGCTATATTATCAACTTCAAACCTTGGAAACCTTAGCTTGATGAAAGTAATGCTGATTTGTCTTAGGGCATGTAGCAACTTGAAATTATAGGGAATGATAGACCCTTAGTCATTGGTCCTGGAGATGATGCACAGTTAACCAGGTTATTGGGAATGGTGCCCAAATTGACCTATAACAGCTTGAATAACGCATTGTTCACAAGCAGTAACAACGTTAAAATTCCCTGGGGTGCACAAGTAGGGTGCGTTACATAGGGTAGATTGCATAATAGGGTCCACCAAGGCCTGATATGAAAACTATGAGTAGCAGAGATGGTTGTGGAGTACACAAAATGGTCAGAAATGGATGTGAGAGGAATGAGAAATCATAGAAGAAGAGCATTAAGAGTTTGAAATCAAAACCAGGAACTGAGGATTAATCCCTAGTGGAGTTGCCAATTCAAATTAAGGGTAAAATGCATGGGTGGTAGCGGATGTAAGTTCCCTCTCAGGCCTTCCCGGGACCCAAGGCAGATAGTCAGATTAGCTGCACCATTCACAAAGACAACATATACATGTTCATACAAGTAATTGATTGACAAGATGAAGTAGAGAAGGATTACCTCAATGTGTAGTGCATATTTGTTGGATATCTCAAGGTAGTGTAGTGGAATCTTGCCTCACTAGCTCCAAGATCAGATATTGCAAGCAAACAAAGAAACTATCAATCTTCACAGTATTCTCAAGTTAAAGAAATCAAATACAAGCATATAACTAAACATGAAATAATATGAGTCTGAGCCACTTATAACATGTATCTTAAACAAATAATCAAACAGATGCAATCATAAGACACCAAGTGGAAAAAATAGAGGCAGTTATATATATTAAATGGAGGAGGATTACAACCATCGACTTGATCAAGACTCCCTCAATCCTTCAACTCCAAGCTCTCTCTCTTTAATCTCCCTAGTGTGACAATGCTTGAGTAACTAGTTCTCAATGAACTATGCAAACAATAAGACCTCACACTATAAAAAGTTGTTTCCTCACACCTTCAACCAATCGACCCTTGACAATGAGCCCTTGTCTCCAATTTATAGGAATTAGGAGGACAAACCTTGCCATTCTTCTCCATTAGTTTGAATAGGGAAAATTCCATGATATTTCCATGATTTTATTGCTTTTTCCATCTTTGGATGACTTAGTTGGGTTTAGAAATGTCCATTCTGAGGACAGAACTGTAGGTTACCAACTTTTTATACTGACTCTTTGAGAAAAAGTCGGAAATGTCAGTTAGTTAACTCGGAATCCACCCCTCAAACTTCATGTAACATGGGTAACGTTGCCTTGTAGGCAAAACAATGTGTTAACCTAGGCATTAGCGCTCCCTGCAAGAAGCTAGGGCGCGCTATAACTCAGCCTCGCAGTTTCTAGGGTGTGTTACCATGGAAAAATAGGTCTTTGTCTTAAGAAATTTCTTCCATCAATGTGTCCTTCTCCTCTAAGATGTTGAGGAGGTAATTTTGTTGTATAACAGTGTGCAACAAAATTGGAACGATTGTATTAAAAGGGAGTTACACTTAGCATCCTATTTGCTATAGTTTATATGATGCATATTCTTTGTCTCTTCGCTCCTTTAGATAGATTTTATTGAAAGTGAAAGATTTCATTTCTTCATGCTAGCTTTCATTTTCGGGAATTCAGGTGAAACCCATGGTGAGCCATAAAACTGAAAATTAATTGAAGATAAACATTAAAATTTATTGAATCAACCTAAGGAGAATTTGTAACATTAACACAAACATTTAGAGGTATAGGCTAGAGACGTGTTTCGACATTGTTAAACGTAGGAGCTATCATTGTTTGCCAGTGTTGTATGCCGGGGGTGATGTACCGTTCCACATACGTAAGTGTATCAAACCATACTTTGCGTACCTTTGGGTATATTGGATGGTGCTCCAATCCTGATAAGTATATGGGAACACTCTCATCGAATGATTACGCATTAGAAAACACTACTATGAACTGCGCTTCCATGTATCGTCGAGTATATTTTGGAAGTCCACCATAGGTTGTTATACTCGCCATAGGTAACCGAGTCGGTGGCTTTGTATACTGTGATAATCTCAATCACTTAATGGTTACTCTTGGAGCATTCTAGAATTCACTTGGACATTGAGGCATTCTCTCTTGGACTTGGAGAGAGAAAGCACTTGGAAAAAAGCAAGCAAAGGAATTTATGGGAAGTGAAGAAGAAGGTTGGAAAGAAACTACGATAGAACATTGCAAGTAGCATGTTGCATGTGTGATTTCCTTGCTGATATTTAAATGCATGGTACATTCATTTGGTTATTTGGTTACTTTTTTGTCATTGGCATGGGATTTTCCCAGATTAACAGTGGTTTCAGTCTTGCCTTGCCATTTCCTGGATAGCCATGATGAAGTGGGTTCCCCATTTTGGTTAAGCTTTAGATGGGCAGTATATTTCAAATCCTAGTGAGGTGGTCTCAAGAAAATTCCCAAGGGTCGAGGGTGGATATGGGCATTCTCTTGTAACTCTTAAAAAATGGGTAGAGACAAGAAAATTCCTTTGGGTATGGTGAAGAAAGTCGGAGGCATTCAAGCTTGTTTGGTTTTGGTGATTTTTGGATTGATTTAAATGAAATCATTGTGGTTGAGGGATGAGGTAATTTAGCCTCTATAAGCCTTGGTTGGTTCTGTTTTGGTTTATCCCATGTGATCTCGCATTCGTACTTGGAATATGGTACGAGGGTGTTTGGATGAAAGAGAGATTTGGTTCAGACCAATCTATGGTCGGGTGGTACGTGGACGTCCCTGCCTTGGTTGGATTTATGCTTATGTGATTAAGTGTTATTTATTATTGAGATCAATGAGCACATGTATTGGTTATTGTGTTGATTTTATAACTCGATTGTCATGGTTTCATTATTCTTAAATGTTGGTTATAGGCATGGTTAAATGATGTGCTTTTGTTTATGGATATTATTCATGAATTGATAAGTCATTGAATGGTTATATGAATGCATGGAATAACACTTGTTGTTGCAACTATCTTGAGAGGATAGTGAGCCTTCTTGCTGATTCTTTGATGAAACTAAGGAAATAATGTACATATATGCATTCGTGACTTGTAACTACTATGTTTTCCATGTGTTTGTCTAAATTATTATCATGTGACTAGCGTGGTTGGCCAATATCTGAGCCTAAGTATAGGTTATGCATACTTGTGGTTATCTTAGACTTGATTTTGTAGAGTTTTGGGTAGTGGCCTGTAGGCTAGCCCTGAAAATGTGGCACCGATTCCACAACTGCAGTCCCTTAACTACGAAATATCAATGTATCTGCATGGAGGAAGGCATGTGCGTGCGGTTGGAGCCTTTTGGCCACATGCATAACTTGGTTTGTGAGGGTAGGTGAAAATATAGTTCCATATACATATAATATCATAAATGGATGTTGTTTGACATCTGGGTGATCAGATATCCCTGAGAGGTTTCAGTAAGTTTCTAATTAGTAGACCTCACTTCCATAACTGGAAATTGGTTGTTGGGTCATTCATAGTAACTCTCGGCTCATGTTTACTCTAGAGAGCTTGTAAAAGTGGGTGAATATGGGGTGGGGTGTTACAGGTTGTTAGAGGGCTATCTTCATCATGTCTTCAGCAAGTCTTCAATAAGTTCATTTCAATTCTTAGGATAGTTTGCATCAACCATAAAACAAAATCATTGTTCAATTTTGTAATCCAATTCTAAGTGTAAGTCTCAATTCTTGTTTTGATGATCCTTCGGTACAAGGTCTCCCTTGTCCCACTGTTCAATGTCGTTCACTATCTAACAATCCGAGTTCTTCTATAGTCATGGTTGTATGCACATAGAATATAAAAATTTGTTCTTTATTTCCTCCACAAGGGCCAAGATTGATCTAAAGATCCTGAATCATAGTGACAAAGTGTCCACAGAGAGGAATGTTTTTATATGTCCAAAGGTTACCACATGTCCAAATTAATTCCATAGATATTAGAACATTTTTTCTTTCTCTTTTTTTGAAATGTATGCCTCAACTTCTTTCACATCTGAATATGCACTTTTTCTGAGCCAAGTTCTCTATCTTACTACAGGGCCAAGTTCTTTGACAACACAAGGTCTGTGAAGGCTGAAATTATTGGTCAAATAGAGATGAGACACAAGCTTGTGATATGCTCCACAAAAGGTCAAAATTTGATATGTTTCAGCATCCATAAGGAGGCCATTTTTAAAAAAAATGTATCATAATCCTTTTCCCCCAAAAAAATAAAAAATATATAATTATACTTCAGGGCTCAATTCTTCTTTTGTTTCTTCAGTTGATTTTCTTCATTCTATATCCTTCTTATCATCCGAATTTCTCCTTAGATCAATCATAAATTATATCTTTTTCTTGACTGAATAACTTGCTATAATGAGGAATTCAATGTTATACTTATACTTGTTGGAACATGTTGAAAAGACGTGTCTTTTGGAGAGAGCTGAAATTGACCTGTGATTTTTCAAATAATTTTATCAGTTAATTTATTGATACCACAGTGATGTCGTATCTTTTTCCCAGGCCCCGCTCTTTACAAGTTAATGATCTGACTATCACTTATGATGATCACATGAAATTAAGTTTCTTAAACAATTAACTGTAGGAAAAATAAAAGCAGAGGTTAAAATTATGGAACTCTAATTGTTGCTCTCATAGTTATGACACTCTCTTCACAAATTATCATTAACACGAGATGATAATAATGAGTTCCAAAGCCTATTTTTCCCTATCCATATCTTATGTGTAAAACCTAATATGAAGAACAAGTTGTCCTTTTTCATGTTATGACTAAAGTGAGACTATGTAAACTTTTTAGGAATGCTTCTTTAATACTTTGAGTGCCAAACATCTACCACTTATTAAGAGGTTGGATTTGGTGCTACACTTTAAGGCCGCAATACCTTCCATCTTGACTTATCTGCCATGATAGCTTTTCGCTAATCAAGCATCTCCCTTGTTGGAGTACAACAACCCAGGATGGACAAACATGTCACTTGGAGAATTGAACCGAATAAAGTGACACTATGAACATTGATCAAGTTATTTATGTATTTATATTATTTGTTGTATTAATTTATAAAGGCTCAAGTTTTCAAGATTGAAGATCAAATCAAGGAAAAGTATGTTTTTAATCCCAAGGAAACATGATTACTTTATGCTCTATGTGATTATCATGCATAATTAGTTTATATTTTATTGACATGAACAATATCTTCACTACTTTATATAGAAGAGGACCAAAAATAGCCATGGAAACAATCAATCTCCATTGGGCTTATGGAAGAACCATCAATGATCATCATCTTCATGAGGCTATAGTTGTGTGGTTATACTTATGCAGTATAAGGGATTTTCATAGTTACAAAAAAAATACTGGATTAAGTTACAAAACTTTTTCCCTTCATCATGTAGCCATCACATTTAATGTTATATGATCCTTCTAGGGTTTTCCAACCTTCTAGGTGTTGGCATTATGAAAAATGTGTTGTCCTTGATGGAAACCTACTTGATGAACATGTTAACATGGGGATAACAGGATGAATCTACAGGCCAGTACAGATATGACAAAGAGTTTGACAAATAAATAGGAGTTCAGAGACGGAGGAATAATGAAGGTGGTGTTTTGAAAATTACAAGCGGGTTCTGTGAAGAAAAGTCGCGTACATATGTGAGTATGGAAAATAAAAAGCATGTATAGTTTCCACACTGTTGTATTCTAAAATACCAAGGGTATTTACCATGGTATTGGCCCATAGTATTGAGCGCAACAACATATATTTCATCCCGTCAAAGAATACCATCGACGTTAGTATGGGTTTGACCCAAGGTATTGGCTAGGGCCTAAACTATAAAAGGAGATGGAGATCAAAGTGTTTATGTGTTCAAAGAATGGGTTATTGATGAATGGTTTGACTTGAAATA
This sequence comes from Pinus albicaulis, assembly GCA_034641835.2. Lineage (NCBI taxonomy): Eukaryota > Viridiplantae > Streptophyta > Pinopsida > Pinales > Pinaceae > Pinus > Pinus albicaulis. Next base: position 1,507,692,218 of record CM076582.1, on the reverse strand, counting down.
AGTGTGCACCTCAGAGTGTGATGATGGATCAGGTCTTATAGATCTGAAATGACTGCAAACTGAATAGATTGTTTATGAGTTGATATATCTGTGTTGATAATATTATGATGTGTGTCTATCATGGTGTTTGTCGAGATATGGGTTTGACTTATGTTTTGTCATGCAACGAAGGTATGATTCAGTAGTTGCAGATCTATACGCAGGTTTGTCTCAGGAATATCACATGCATAAGTGAATCTTATTATGTTAAGTTGTGTATTGTTTATGCAGTATGGACAGATCTGTACGTGGATATCCTTCTTGAGAAGCGCATACATACACAGAAGTATTTCATAAGAAATATGTATATATGTTAGGGTTTCTGAAGTATGAGCAGTTAATGATGTCTGATCAGTCTTGTTGTGATTATTGTTTCTTGTCGATGATGCCATTCTTCATGATAATTTGTATGTGACAGTCTTGGTTGAGTTGAATGGTTTGTGAATGGAATATCGAATTGTATTGATGTTGCTATGTAATGATCTGGAAGTGGTTCAAAGATCTGTGATGGGCGATAAATTTGTTTCCGTGATTGATTTCAACAATGTAGTGATTCATTGTGAGGGTTCTGTGTTTTGAGATATGTACGCGGGTTTCCTTGAGGCAAAGCATGTGAATACACAGATATTATTCATAATTGTAGCTTATACATTTTGACATATTGTTGATTAAGGTTTGTAGTGGCAACTGTTGGTTTCAATGATGTATAAAAATGTATGACTTGATGATTGACAGTGCATTGACATGATCTGTTCTAGTTTAGTTTGATTAGTTTCAATGGTTAATTGAGATTCAGAGATTGATTTGTTGATTCAGTGATTTGATGATGGTAAGTGGGTCTAATCTGAAAATTTGATGAAACGTGGCCTGCAAGTTGTAATGTTTTGATCATGTGGATGCAGTTTAGAACATTATGAAAATTGATCCATAAAGAATTGAATATCAGGGGGTTGTATCTCCCTTCCAGTAGGTTCTAGAGAATAAGAGAATGTTTTAGCCTTCTGCAGTTGGGTTCCTACGTACAGGTATGAGTCTGTGCTAGTACAAGATTGTAAAGAATATTTTTCTTAATTAAATAAGAAGACAGACACGACAACAACGATGGTTTTTTTCCCACATTGGGTTTCCACCTAAAAATCCTGGTGTTCATATGTGTTAAATATGTGTGATGATTTATTATGTTATTACTACACTTGATTACTCTTTAATTAATGTCTAATGAAGTATTGATACACTGGTTCAAGTTAAACAGATGAAGAATTACTTGAAAATCTAGTTATCATGGATATACGTTTGTTGTATTCATAACAATAACATACATACATAGGTTTACCTCATTAAAGTCGCGAACAAAAATCTGTATTCAAAATGAGAAGGTCAAGTAAGTTTTAAATACCTATCTACCTCTCTAAAAAATATATTTTTCCTAACAATTGGAATTAGAGCAGGTGCTTGATACAAGTAGCTATTGGTGGCCACCCACCTATTCCACCTAGACCTCCAATCGATTTCATCAGTTTCCTTATTTAAAGCAACATTTACTATTTTTAGCAGTTTTTTCAAGTCCTAAACTTCTATAGCATTTTTGACCCCCTAAACGACATTTTTTTTAGGTCCGCAGCAGGCCCATGGCCATGGGCAAGGCCTTGCGAAAAATCCTATAGTACTAAGAGAGATATTCCCGATGATATATCGTATGTGATAAAAGGAGATAATATTACCAAGTTATGACCACGGGAAGTTGGCTACCAAACTAACCCCAACAGAGCCCACAAACTCTTGGTGTTCCATCTCCTAGGGTTAGGGTTTTGGTTGTTGAGGGTTTTCTCATGTTGTTCAATAATAAAAATGCCTTTGAGCCTTATTTTAACACAATTGAGAGGCATGTAGCTGCCACATCTCTTATTAGAGATAAGATACCATCACCCGAGCTAGTTTATTTCCATTTTGTTTGTAAGCTTATTTTAGTTACTTGATATTAATGAAATGAAGTTTTATTTATGTTGCATCTCTGTGTTTCTGTTTATTTATGTGTTTTATTGCATTCCTGCATAAGTTGATATCAGTGGTATCGATGCGGCATGTTATTTCTCGATATTTCTTTTCATGTCCCTAATGAGATCAGGGTATAAGGAGTTAGGGCTCGATCTGGTTGAACCATTGCAAGATAAGCCTCGGAAACTGTGATGACCTCCCATGGCGGAAGAAAATAATGACAAGGGAGCATGACACCATATCAAAAAAATGCTCGAGGAGGCCCTCGAGAAATAGAAGAACGTGATTATGGACAACTTTGCCCAAATTCTTCGACGCCTACCCACCGGTGATGCATCTTCATCCAGTAGCCACTCTGGAGGCATCACTCTTTTTAAGGTACAAGTAACTTCTGCATTCCCATATTTGAGGGCCAAATAGATTCAAACGTCATAGATAGATGGTTGAATATATTAGGAGGATATTTTTAGATTCAAGACTTTTCCAATCAGGAAAATATTACTTTCGCACTCCTCAAACCTGCCCCCCATGTCAAGAATTGGTGGGAAACATACTGTGAGAAAAAAGATGAGATCGAATCCTCCCTGTTCTCGACCGCACCCACTTCGAATTCTTTCCAAGAAGACATCAAGGAACAATACTGCCCCGTGGGGAGCTATGAGGAAAAGTACATACAATGGACTATGTTGCGACAACAAAGGGATCAAGATGTGCAAGAGATGACAAATATGTTCCATACCCTGCGCACAAATTTGGGTATAAAGATTCAGAGAAACATTTGGTTCTTAAGTACCGTAGCTTCTTGCATAGATACATCTAGGAGGAAATGGAGTTCCTCGACATCTCCTCGCTTGATGTAACATACCAGTATGCTGCCAAGTTTGAGAAGAAATTCAAATAGAAGAAGCGAGACTTTGGATCAACGAATAAAAATCAAGGGAAAGGTGTCCCAAAACCGCTGAACAAAGGACAAGGCCAAGGTGGGGTGCCCCAGGACATCCCGTCGAAGCCACAAGCGAAGAACAACACCATGAATCTAAAGAAGGACACAAGAAAGTAGTGTGAGTTCCATAAGAACTCCACTCACGACACAAGTGAGTGTCGGGCCAAGAAGTCACTGGTCGCCGAGTTGAAGGATTACGAATCATATGCATATTTCGACTCTGAGTCATAACCCGAAAAAGGGAATGAAAAATGGAAGTATATTATTGATGTGGAGCCCAACACCAAAATTTCCACCACCAAGATCCAGAAGAAAGAACCTAAATATCCAAAGGAGGGGGAGTGGCTCTTCCATTCCCATATGTGGGTGAAGGGCTCCCCATTGCAGTTCATTGTTGACAGTGTTAGCTAAAATAACCTCATTTCAAAAGAGGTCATGAAGTGGTTGGGATTGTCGATCACAACACGCCCACAACTGTACACCATTGGGTGGCTTCACCAAGGACGAGATCTCCACGTCAGCCAGCAGTGCCTCCTTCCCTACATCATCAAGCCCTTCACAGATGAGGTATTATGTGATGTTGCTCCTCTTGAAGTTTGTGATGTATTATTAGGCCAACCATACTTGTGGAAGAAACATGTTATGTATGAGTCTCGTCGTCGCTTTGTTATTGTTACTTTGGGTAATAAGCTGTATAGGATACCAGAGGTAGCACCGCCTACCACCATCTCTTTGATCATTGTGAAGAAATGCAGTAAGTTCATTTACCAAACCAAGAAATTTTTTTCCCTTATGATCCACCCTCAGGGTAAGAAGAAGATTTTGGCCATGACCTCCAGACAGGGCTCCTTCGCACGCCAACAACAAATGGACAAGGTCATGGAGGAGTATGGGGACATCTTCACCTCGCTTGCAAGGGTGCCTCTGTATTATAAGGTCAAGCACTACATCGATCTAACCCCAAGCATGCAGCTACCCAATGGACCAACCTATTAGCGCTCTGTTATGGAGAATGATGAAATCAAGAGGCAGATTTAGGAGCTTCTGCAAAAAGGTCATATCTGACCGAGTTCATCACCTTGTGGGAGCCTGATCGTGTTGGTGTGGAAGAAGGATGGGACTTGGAGACTTTGTATTGACTATTGGACGTTGAAAAAGATAATTTTCAGGAATAGGTATATGATCCCACGAATTGATGACCTTTTGGACCAACTCAAGCTGGCCAAATATTTTAGCAAGATTGACTTGAAGTTGAGGTATCACCAAGTACCAATCGAACCCTTCAATGTGTGGAAGACTACCTTCAAATATAAGGAGGGCCTTTTTGAATTGTTGGTCATGCCTTTCGAGTTGATGAATACTCCCACAATATTCATGAGGCTAATAGACGACATCTTGTGACCATTCACCAACTCATTCGTGATAGTGTATTTGGATGACATCCTGATCTTCAACCAGAGTTGGGAAGAGAATCTCTGCCACATTCTACAGGTCCTCCAAACACTGCGACAATGCAAGTTGTGTGTTGATTTTGAGAAATGCACTTTCGACATGACCCAGGTTCAATATCTGGGATACATTATTGATGAGCGTGGAGTGCATGTGGACCAAGCCAAGATCCAGGTAATTTGGGATAGACCAACCCCAAACACTCTAACAGAGCTCTGCAACTTTTTTGGTCTTTCCAATTTCTACCGCAAGTTCATTCGAGGTTATCTCATATCACTTGGCCTTTGATTCAAGTCACCAAAGGAGGCACAAAAGCAAAATTCTATTGGTCTGAATCTCAATAGAAGGTGTTCGCAAGAGCTAGCAAGGGGGAAAAGGAAAAATATTTCTTCATGAAGATTTTGGGAACAAGAAAAAATAAAATTGACAGAGAAGGAGAATTAAGAGGAAAAATCAGACCGACTAAAGAAGCCCAAGGGGGGTTTCCTGGTGGAGGATAGACAATAATGGCTTGCTAGGGACTATTGAAGGTACCAAGAGTGGTTTCATTAGGATTGAAAAACCCACTGGGAAGTTTATGGATTGATGAAGCTACTGGCTAGTACACATAGACACTCAGGTACTTCGGTGTTGAGGAAAGACAAGGTGTGGGCGTGGCCTGGGAACACCGGTACTTGCATTCTCTGAAGAACGACATAAAAGTGATATTTGTGCTTCCATGGTAGTTTATCCAGTCGAGGAACCTTCCCATGTTGAAATCTCTTCCTCCTATGGTTGCCTAAGGATTGAAGAAACAACTAATTGTGGCTTGCCTTTAGAAACCACTTGGAAGGTTGTGTTATGAATAAATATTAGTAGTTTGCGAGTTGAAGAACCTTCCCATAGTTACATACAAATTTTCCACTTATCACTAAGAGTATCTTATCTTGTGGACTAAAGAAACCAATAGGAATCATGTGGACTAAAGAACCTACTAACTTAAGAACAATTTGTCTAGCTATTGAACCTTCCCGTGTTATGATGAAACTATCCTCCTAGACTATAGATGTGATTTCTCTTTGCTTGCAAAATATCACTGCGTTGAAGTTGACTGAGTAAAATCATGGTGATATGATAATGGGTAAAAATTGTTGAGAAAAATTGAGGGAAATGTGCTCGTGTGCATTTGATTACTTGATTAATTGGTGGGCAAGGTGGGTTACTTGAGGAGGCCCCATTTCAACAAGTAGCATTATTTTTACTCAATTAAGCACTCCTTCTCAAGCTATGGAATCTAGATCGAGGGTGACAACTGTATGAAATACTTGCTTTCAAATTATCTATGGTTGGGTGGAGAGTTAGAGTCCCAGTATTAGTAGCCAGACTTATTTCATAAGACAAGTGTTTACTTAAACCCCTATACTTTTGAATGTCATCATATGTTAAATGTGTTGGTTTATTGCCCACATTACATATGGGGAATGTTGATTCGTGTATGAATGAATGATGTTAAATGTTATGTAATTGTTGAGGTATGGTTCTTCCTAGAAGGTTTGATATATCCATGTTTGAATATGCGTCCTTGAATTTAATAATGCATGGTAGTTACTATGCTGCTAGATTTCCCATAATACCAAAATGGATATGAGTCCTTGAATAAATATGTGAGGATGGTTACTTGAATTTTTATTAAGGGATAGGATTGTGCATGTAAATCATCCAAAGCTTGAATAATGGTTATAATGGCATGAGAATTTATAAATGACCTTTTTTGTTGATCTAATTGATTGTCTGTATTGAAATGAATTAGTTATCAAACACTATTGATTCAAGGTAGTCGACTAGTTTGAGTCGTTCGACTGTGTAGGTTTTAACCCTGTACAAAAATAATCTGCAAACGAATTCTTAAAATATAAAATAAATAATAACGAGAGCATAAAACATAAAACAAATATACATAGAGATTTTCCCCTGGATCCAAAAATCGGGACTACCATCTTGATTTTTCATTATGCTCATTTCAATGTTACAATACATATATATACATGTCGAAGCATTCATAAATCCCAATCCATTAACTCTGGATTACAACATAACCATAGTTCCCTTGACAATATCTACAAAATACCATGGACAAAAAACCATAATGCCCAAAACCACATGCTAAACCCATGCAAAAAACCATAGGTAGGTCCACCCACCTAACATAGGGTCCAAAAATAATTTCAGACACCCAACAGACTAGTTTTGTTAGTCGAGGTAAGCCAACTAGTTTGGGTCATTCAACTGGTCTTGTCTATTCAAGGTAGTCAACTGGTTTGAGTCATTCAACTGGTCTTTTTAGTTGAGGTAAGTTGAATGGTTTGGGTTGTTCAACTAATCTTGTTAGTTGAATGGTTTGGGTTGTTTGACTGGTCTTGTTAGTAAAGGTAAGTCAACTGGTTTGGCTTGTTAGACTAGTCTTGTTAGTCGAGGTAAGTCGACTTGTTTGGGTCATTCGACTAGTCTTGTTTGTCGAGGTACGTCGACTGGTTTGGCTTGTTCAACTAATCTTCTTAGTTGAGGTAAGTTGACTAGTCTTATTAGTCGAGGTAAGTCGATTGGTTCAGGTTACCCGAGTATGAAATAAATAGACGTATCTTTATCAATAACTTAATTTTTGTGATAAAATGAATGGTTGTACGGTTGAGGTCAAGGCTTACTCAAGCTCAAAAGAGGTGGCATATATCAAGTGTAAACATCGAGAAATGATTTTTCAAAGGCGTGGTTCAGTCCTGTGCGAAAAAGAGAAGAAAATTACAAAATTTTATAAGTCAAAATTCACCTCCAAGCAAACAGAAGGTTACTTTGGGACCCACTGGGTTTGGGGTTGACTATTTGGCCAAAAGATGAATTCTTGGAAGGTGAGGTTGGGATCATATAGAATGATTTATCATAGCGGTCGGGACCAAGCCTAGGTCGAGTTGATTAGAAGTTAGGGCAAGGTTAGTCGTTGAGTGAAGTCGACCAGAATGAGTCGATAGGTTATTCATTGAGCGAAGTCGACCATGATGAGTTAGCAGGGTTGGTCATCCAGAAAATTCAACCATGATGAGTCACAAGGGTCGGTCTTCGAGCAAATTCAACCAAGACGAGTCAGAATTTTTGGTCATCGAGCGTAGTCAACCAGGATTATCTCGTAGGGTCAGTTGTTGAGTGAAGTCGACTAGGACGAACTGACAGGGTTAGTCATCAAGCGAAGTTGACCAATATGAGTAGGCAGGTTTGAACATTGAGAAAATCCGGCCAACACGAGTCAACAAGGTTATAATTCGGGCTTCAAAAGGTATTTCACCTTGATGGTTTGTCATGAAAACTGATTATGTGACCACACGAGCAAGTAAGGATCACCTTCCAAGAGGACTCGTCCATGATGGAAGGGTGACCACATGGTGTACGATGAGGGTACCATGTGGGAGCCACTTATGACGACTCAAGGGTTGTTAAATGGCATAATCTTAAATGGTTGTCTCTTGATCCGTGAGTCGGGGGGGATTGGTTGTGACATTAACTAGGTTGCGATGTATACCATGGGTTTTTAGAAATTTGAGAAAGATATAAATTTTATGACCCCAATTTGATAACTGAACTTTAGAGGTTGGGTCATCATAGTAACGACCTCCTTCAACCTTTAGTATGGGCCAAAGAGAATAGGGGGTATGTTACAAATTACATTTTACTATTTTTTTATGTTTTACATCTACTATTTGTCTGTTACACCCAATTGTTATTTTATAATTTTCATGAGGACACTTCCAGACATGTGTCATGGCCTATTGCTAGTCATGTCGTAGTTTTGATATGGTTAATTTTGTTAGACATAAGAACTTTATTATATCTTCACTTTCATTGGTATGGTTTTCCTTCTAGCAAGCCATAACAATATTATTGTTATTTTTGTATGACTGAATTATGATTTAATGAAAGCCAACAAATTAACAAAAAATAAAATTAATAAGAAAAAGATTAATGTTATAAATAATAAAGTAATATTATTGTAGCTATGTATATTATTAATTTTATGAATATTATTGAAGTATTCATATTAATATTAATGAAGAGAACAAGTAATTTATTTCCAAAGAAAAATATTTAATTTATATTAGTAAATAAAAATTACATTTTCTTTTTGCAAAAGGATGAACCCATAAAAAGGGTTTGTGAAGCCATCAACGAACATCATTTTGATCAAAGACTTGTTACAGTCATACATAAAGGATACACAAGCCTCTAATTATATATATGAGAAGTGAACTCAAACATTAATTACATTAAAATAATGGGCTTTAAACATTTGTCACATGAACATACACAAATTTAGTACGATTTATCTCTTGTAATTAATTTCTACGTCTGGGTTTTCCCCACATCCCTCTCAATTGGCTGACGAGCACCTCATCCATCAATGTTAGTGAGCTCTTGCGGAAGGTCAAATAATGCAGCACCACTAAGGGTATTTATGCCACCTTCTTCATGAACCTTGACAACTTTGGTATGATCTTAATCCACTCAGATAGAGATGTTATGTTTGCACGAAAGTTGTAACCTCATCCTGATTGGTTTGAGGAGGGGGAGAGGTCCCCTCTCATGCCATGCAGGCCTGCTCTCTCTTTGAGATACTCCCTGCACTAGCGATTTTTAAACACATGTTGAATAGGCAAACACATAATCTACACAAATATATTTATTTGATTTATTTTTAAGATTTTCCTAGAATTGAGTTGTGGATGAGTTGGCACACAAGAGTGGCTTGTGGGCGTGAAATACAATCCTGTGAGATTTTCACCCAAGTATATGGGTGTAAATCCATAAGTATATTTCTACATGTGATGATTTGATTTGATAGAGGACTTCGAGAGTGACCAGACGCAATGAAAATCACTCAAATCCAAGTTGTATAAATGAATATATGAATTTTTAAAGATTATGTGTGGGTTTGTGGCACAAACGAAAAGTTGAATTTTGCTTGAGGAGGTGCCTTTTAGGGATAGATGTTTCCACATGAGACATGTATAAATAAGAGGTAGGGAAGACCTCATTTCACACATCCAATGTGCAATCACATCAAGGATAATATTTGAAATGGGCAGCGAAGTTTGAGGCTAAGGAAGACGAGTTTTTGGAAGCTTCTTGCCACTGTTTTGGAGCGAATTTCTTGTTGGATTGAGGTCGCCTTTATTAGGTAGGAGGATGTGTATTTATGTGCTATTATATGTGTGATTAGTCCCTGTTATGGGTCGTAGGTACGTGATGTATGAACAACATGTAGTGGAGGTTGTTTTGAGGACTGTGTGGCCTAGTAAGGGTCTTCACTGTTAAAGTCCTATACTATAGTAATCAAAGTCAGTTTAGTATTTCTATGTATTTTAGTCAGGTTGTGAAGTTTAGTCATGATCTTATAAAGATCAAGTCTAGCGGATCATTTAGAGAAATCAATGGTGTTACATCACGAGTTAGTGGTCATGAGTTATAATGTCTGTTGTAAAATCAAATGTGTCATCAAGTCCTTATCATCACAAAAGGTGCGTTGCACAACTATGTTTCGCTTTTACTGCAATAAGAGATTTTGAAGTTTGAAGGTTTGTGTTTGGCTTAGAATCTTTCTCACAAGTTTACAACGTTGTATGGACCATTTCATACCAACCCAGTGCTTTCAGTAGTTCAGCAATTCAAAGGATGGTCTAAGGTAGTATAAGCTTGGAGCGTTGCGCTTTCACACAATCACCGTATTTTCACAATATATCTTAAAAACTATACCTATTAACCTTGAAATTTTTATATTAGATGCATGGGGGTGATATGAATAATATCACTTAATTTCATGTCAAAATGCTTCACGGTTTTCGAGAAAAGAGCCACCTTAATCTACAACCATTTTTGGATTTCTTAAGATTCGTGAGTCAGATTTGGCTAAAAATTTGTGTGGAGAAGGATTATAATGATATTAAATTTCTTTCAAAAAATTAGCTCAAATTGTCTTACCGTTTAGGATATATTCAAAAAATACAGTCATTGCGCTATTGGACAATTTCACTTCAAGATTAATTCCTGACCAAATGGAGATGAATTTTGAAAAATTAATTTTTTTTTTGTTAAGAATGAGCTAAATTACAAAAACCTCTTTCATTTTATTCACGCATGTCATATATTTGATTCAAATGAATATTTACAACCTATTTTTCATAGTTTGTTATTTCATGTTTTAGCCATGAATTTTGGGCGCAGATTCCGAGGAACTGGAGAGGAATTTTAAAAAACTGAGAGAGGCTTATCCCAAGAACAATATCATATACAAAAACCTCCTTCAGTTTTGTAAAATATTTCATGGTTCAATAGATATGAGTTAATATTTGACCCATATTTTCTAGAAATTCGGTCCCTATTCCTAGCAGGCAGTTTCAAATTTAATGTAATTGATTCTATCTTTGGGGAAATGGTTGAGTTCAACCCCCTGAGTCTAGAAATGAGATAATTTTATATATTTTCATGAGTTTTTACGTGCAAAAGGTTGGTGGGTTGGTCAGGTTTGAGGAGATAGAACATTGTGCATATTGTATTTCTTGATTTTCCAGTGAATGAAAGATAGAGGTGTGATTCACATAGATTTCTATGTCAGCTCTCGATGTTGTTGTGCTTCTCTCATGTTGTAAGTTTCCTTATGTTATTTCCATATATTAAATGTATGTATTTATGTTTGGTTAAACCAAAAATTATATTAGAATTCATTTAAAAGGTGCTTTGATTTAGTTTATCAAACAATTTATGTTTTCTTCTTAAAACAACATTTAGAATTCATCCACAGTTTTGATGTTCTATGTATTTTTTCTGTTGGAAATGTTGTCATTGATGGCAAAGGAGGCAACAGATGCAGAGACAGGAACAGTTACAAGGATACAAAGATAGATAATGAAAGCAAAGAAGTAAATGAATGAAGCAAAGGAGACAAGCAGAGGAAGCAAATATGGAGACAGAGCCGTTTTCATAACAGTAGAGGCAGAGGCAGAGTGACAGAAGCGGCAGAGGCAGAGCCACAGATGTTATTCCAAGTATATGTACATATATATATATATATATATATATATATATATATATATATATATATATATATATATATATATATATATATTTATGATCTTTATACACGGCGTTACACATAACATTCGGGCGTTTGAATCGCTTAGCATTCAATCGTTCGAATTATGTTTGAAATCATCGCCATTAGCCCATTTTTTAACAAGCACTTGTATTCGATCGACATGGAGATTGTATATAGGTGCGTTATATATATATGGTTTATATATATGCATACACCGAAGAACCGTGGAATAGGAGCCGAACCACAATGAGGCGCAACCATAATCAAAGGCTAAATCATAAGTCGTAACAAAATATAGCAACATAAAGGAGAACCGGAACCTTGACCGGAGGAACCATGAGGGGACTGAAACCACGAGCGGGTTCACGGAGGCGGATTTCCCAATTCCGCACCACCTTTCGACCGTAAGGTGGTTTTGCAGAAATCGCAGCGATTCCATAGACTTCGTGACACGTGGCATAGGCGGTATTGGAAACCACCGTTTAACTTGCAATTTCGCGCGTTATACACCGAACAAGGAGACGGAGCAAAATGGACAGGAGCCGTCGATCTGGTGGGCCGACATCTGACGGTGATTGTTCGCAGGACCCGCATGAAGTTTAATGGAAGAGCCTGGGGGTTAACAAATGTACGATGCGCGCGTTTGATTGGTTGTATCGTGGGCCCGGGCGGAGTCATATATAATGAATCGGTTTATTAATGTTTTCGACGTATTACAATCTTAATATAAGGTTCGAGAGTATGTTAAAAGAGTCGATCAAAGTTTAATATTGGTGGTGAATTGGTGGCGCGCTGGCGGTGGTGCATGGTGGAGCCACCACAAAGTGGTGTTTACGGGGGCTCCCATTTCTCCGTACACATCAAATGGGGTGAGGCCCCGCAGTTCATCATAGCCGTTGATCGACGGTCAACGTGTGATCGGCCAGTCAACTATGGGGGGTACCCTCCATGTTAACCTCCGCGCTCTTCAACCCCCCGCACTCCGTCGATCTCCAATCAACCTGTGCGCTGTTTAACCTGCGCCTGTTCACCGTGCTGCCGCCTGCGAATTGATCTCTCGTTCGGGCAGTTGGAATTACATTCCAACAAGTTGTATATGGTTAATTGGCGTGATATGAAATATGAAATATGTGAACGGGGCCTAATACATATACACGGAGATGGACTGTCAGGTTATAATATTATATGGCGACAGTAAAGTTAATTCCTTGGGCTTAATAACAATACTAGAAGTCTATAATTCTGGAGGCGGTATTATATGCATACCTGCTCGAGTTTGCTACCCCTGCGGAACTTAAAGGGAATGGAGCTCCGTTTGATGCGAATTGATACAACTATGATTCAAACCATATATACTTCAAGGAGAAAGAGGAAGTATATGATATGATTAAGTTATATCAAGAGCATGCTGAGACACACAGGAACAAATTTGACAGGTGTTCAAGCACAGGAATCTGGAAAATATTCAAAAGTGCAGTAAACAGGTGAAATGTGCAGATGACAGTAAACAAAGAAGATGCAGAACATTTTCTTAACAACAGTAGAAAAAGACAAAATCTAGTAAATTCAAAGTTCAGAAGAGGAGCTGAGTAATATTGAAATATGAAATTAAGAATGTAAATGTAAATGATGTAGTTATTTTTTATTGTTTGTGATGCAAAGGCAAGTATCCTAAAGAAAAGACAAAATCCCACTATAGCATGAAATTGTGTACATATTATTATGATTTTTAAATTGAGTTGGATAAAGAAATGAGGAGGCAGAAGACCAAGGGGTATGACCATTCATTTCGAATTCCTAGAAGAAAAAAAACAGTCATAAAAAATTCTATAAGTAATATCATTTTGAAATGCCAAAGAGGGAGTTAGAAGAGAGAGAGAGTGTGAGTAAAGTGAATGCAGAAATGAAGCAGTGAAGCAGAGAAGAAAGAGGAGCTGAGCAGAGAAGAAGGAGAAGCTGATAGAGAATCTGAAAAGATGCAGAGATGATACAGGGCAGATATGAGAATAGATGAACAGCAGAGCAGATGGAACAAAACAGAGCTGATATCCAAGGTTGGTGCCTGCAGAAAATAGATGGGAGTTGGTGCTTCCATATCAAGTTGTAGCTTGATAAAATGTCAGTTGTAGCTGACTGAGGTTGGTGCCTCCTGTAGGTTGGTGCCTGCAGAAAATTAATGGGAGTTGGAGCTTCCTTGCAAGTTGTAGCTTGCAGAATTGAGGTAGGAGCCTCCTGTAGGTTGGTGCCTATAGAAAATCAGTGGTGAGAGGGATTTGGAGCTTGCCTTTGCATCACAACAATAATAAGATGTGGTTTTCTCCCTTTATGGGTTTCCACTTATATCTGGTGTCTCTGTGCATGATGTCTATGTGTTGATGTGGTTTATCTAATCTGCTTAATACTTGTCGCTCACATATTAAGACTGCTGTTACATTAACAAATCTGTTTGATACTTGCTGCTCACTAATAAAGATTGTTCACATATTAAGTTGATCATGAAGTGAAGGTGTAAATAAGATTTAAGAGAAAGTTTTTAAAAGTCCATGTATGTGTTAAACTTATTCACCCCCCCCTCTCATTTTAACTAAGGGTTCAACAATTGGTATGAGAGCAGGTTCCTTAGTACCAGTCTAACAGCTGAAAGGAGATCCTAGGTTCCCAAGATGACTAGTAAAGAAGGATACTCAACCAACAAAGCCCCTTTCTTCACTGGTGAAAATTATGCTTTCTGGAAAATCAGAATGAGGACATACATAATGTCTCTAGGAATAGAAGGCTGGGCTGCTGTGGAATTAGGATATGCCCCAAAGGCAATTGATACAGAGAAAGAAACAAAACAAGAGTTTGTGGCTAATGCAAAAGCCATGAATGCCATCCTGAATGGATTGTGTGAAGCGGAGTTTATTAAAGTAATGCACAAAGACTCTGCCAAAGAAATATGGGATACTATTGAGAACATACATGAGGGGGACAAGAAAGTGAAGGCTGCCAAACTTCAAGTCTATAGAGCCCAGTTTGAGAACTTAAGAATGAATGATGATGAAGACATTGCTAGTTTCTTCCTAAAAACTACAGAAATTATTAACAATATGAAATCTCTTGGAGAAAAAATACCAGAAAGTGTAATTGTACAAAAAATTCTAAGATCTCTTCCATCCAGATTTAATCCAAAGGTATCTGCAATAGAAGAAACAGCTGATTGGGAGACCTTGACCATGAACCAGCTACTTGGAAATCTAACAGCCTATGAAATGAGTCTCCCACAGAAGAAGCCAAGTACAAGGGAAGCAACTTTTAAAATAGAAAAGAAGAAAGAAGAAGAGGGAGACATATGCTCATGCTCGGATGAAGAAGAGGCAAAGTTTGTCAAGAAATTGGATAAAGGCTCAGGAAGATACAAAGGTAAACTTCCTTTCAAATGATTTAATTGTGGAAGAGTTGGACACTATGCTGCTAAGTGTCCTCACAAGAAAGTAAGGAATCAGCCTCAAGAGCCAAAGAGAAATAAATCAAAGAACTGGCAGAAAGGAAAGAAGTTCAGCAGAAAATCCTTCTATGCTCAACAAGACAGCAGTACATCTGAAGATTCAGATGAAACCTCAAGTGAAGAAGGAACCTCTGAATTCTTATTGATGGCCATAGAAGAACTTGAAGGACTCCTGCTAGAAGATGAAGAAGAAGAAGGGGAAGTCGACCTTGAGGGGGAGCTAAGAAGTGCTCTGGAAGAGATTGACAGACTCAAACTGAAATGCAGAAAACAAAAGGACATTCTTCTCAAGTATGTAAGAGAAGAACAAAACTCAGAAGTCCTCATGCAGCTGAAGGTAGAACTTGAAGAAGCCAAAAAGATAGAAGACATGTTACTTCAGCAAATCAAAGACAAAACCCGAGAACAAGAGAAGCTGGAAGGAGAAGTAGTATGCCTCAGGAAGAAACTAGAAAATGCTCAAAGAAATGTGGCTGTAAACTCATCTCAAACAACAAGCTCTAGTAAGTTGAATGAAATCCTGGTTGCTCAAAGATCCCCTATGATAAAGACTGGAATAGGCTATGAAGAGATATCAAGTAAAGGAAAAGAAAAGGTTGACAGAGAGATTATCTTTATAAAAGCAAAGAAGGAAGATGAAGCAGCTCAAACAACTCCTACAAAAGAAGAAATCTGCAACAAGGAAGAAAGAAATCAGAAGAAATTACTAGTAGCAAAGAATGTAATAAATACTCAGACCCTTGAATATGGAAACCATCAAAGGAGATCCTTCCCTTCAATGAAGAATGCCACTTGATATGTTTGCCATAAGCTGGGACACATTGCTGCATATTGTCATGCAAGGAGGAGTAATTCAAACCAACAAAAGATGCAAGTATTGAAGAGACTGCCTCACACAAACAAATGGAAGAAACAACCTTACATCAGGTATGCAAATAGCTTCTATGGTTACTGCTTTTATTGTAAGGAATTTGGTCATAAAATCATTGAATGTAGAAAGTATGGACAAAGGCTAATGTTTAACACCTCAAGGAGGTTTATGAATCAAATAAATTTTGTTCATACTCATAATTCTGCAAAAATTATGATCAAATGCTGTATATGCAATCAAGTTGGACATATGCCTTCCAAGTGTTCTCTAAGAAGATATAATTCATCACCTCACAAAATATACCAAAAAAAAGGAGGCCTCTAGTGGATAAAGAAGGTGAACAAATGTCACTTGGCTTTAACTGCTCAAGATTTGAAGATTCAATGGTATTTGGACAGTGGCTGCTCCAAACACATGACAGGAGACAAAAGCAAGTTTATAACTCTTGATGAAAAGAAATCTGGCAATGTTACTTTTGGCAATGATAAAATAGGAAAGATCAAGGGAAAAGGCTCAGTCAGCATAGATAATGGCAGAGGAAAGGCCCAGGATGTACTATTTGTAGATGGGCTGAAAAAAAATTTACTGAGTGTCAGTCAGATGTGTGACAAAGGCTGCGAAGTTCTTTTTAGAGCACAAGATTGTGAAGTCAGATCAAGCACAACAGGAAAGACTCTATTCAAAGGTGTTCGAACAGAGAGTAATGTGTACATAGTGAAAGAGGAGGATGAAGCCTGCCATCTTAGCAAACTCGAGGAGTCATGGTTATGGCATAGGAGATTGGGACATCTCAGCTTTAACCATATCATTAGACTGAGAAAGAAGAAAGCTGTCAGAGATATGCCAGAAATAAAAAGGCCCTCAAACACAATATGCAAATCTTGTCAGTTGGGGAAACAAACTCGCACATCCTTTAAATCTAAAGAAGAGTTATCAACAAGAAGACCACTGCAACTTGTGCACATGGATCTGTGTGGACCTGCAAGAACTAAAACACCAGGTGGAGAGTCCTACTTTATGCTGATAATAGATGATTTCTCCAGAATGACATGGGTTGCTTTTCTCAAGAATAAATCGGAAGCTCTGGACAAATTCAAAACATTTAAAGCATTAGCAGAAAATCAGACAGGATGCAAGCTGAAATGCATCAGATCAGACAAAGGAGGTGAATTCACTGATTATGACTTTGCAGACCTATGCGATGAACATGGCATAAAACAACAATTTACTATTGCAGGGACACCTCAACAAAATGGAGTAGCAGAGAGACAAAACAGATCTGTTCAACAAATTTCCAAAGCCATGATGCAAGAGAATAATATTGCTCAAACCTTTTGGGCAGAAGCAGTGCACACAGCAGTACATATCCTTAATAAATCTCACTTAAGGCCAAGCAGTGACAAGACTCCCTATGAACTATGGCATGGAAAGCCAGCTTCAATCAAACATTTCAGAATCTTTGGAAGCAAGTGTTACATAAAGAATAATGATGAAAATCTTGGCAAATTTGATGCAAGAGCAGATGAAGCGATATTTCTAGGATATGCTTCCAAAAGCAAAGGGCACAGGTGCTACAACAAGACCCTTCGGAAGATAGTTGAAAGTATTGATGTGAGATTTGATGAAGAACTTCCAAACAATACTAGAGATACAGACTGCTGCAGTACATCAGACAACAATGAAGAAGAAGATCAAAATGATGATGAAACAAGAAAAACATCAGAAGATGCTGGACTGAACTCAAAAACCCCCTCAAGATACACTCAAAAGAACCATCCAGAAGATCAAATCATAGGAGACAAGAATGTAGGAGTGCAAAAAAGAAGGCAACTAACTGAACATACAGAAGAAGTATACATAGCCATGTTGTCACAAATAGAACCAAAGAAATTTGAAGAAGCTAGG
Source organism: Pinus albicaulis (assembly GCA_034641835.2). NCBI lineage: Eukaryota > Viridiplantae > Streptophyta > Pinopsida > Pinales > Pinaceae > Pinus > Pinus albicaulis. The sequence goes on along the minus strand of CM076582.1, from coordinate 1,507,674,415 downwards.
AAGGACAAGTCTTGGGTAAATGCAATGAATGAAGAATTTGACCAAATTGAGAAAAAAAATACCTAGGAACTAGTTCCTAGACCTGCTGAGAAAAATGTCATAGGCTCAAAATGGGTATTAAAAAAAAAATGAATGAGCAAGGACAAGTAATCAGGAATAAAGCTAGGCTGGTCTGCAAAGGATACTCACAAATAGAAGGACTTGATTATGATGAAACATTTGCCCCTGTAGCCAGAATGGAAGCTATCGACGTTCTCGTATTTCAGAAGGTCAAGATTTGAAGGTAGGCCATTGATGTAAAATCGTCTACGTATCTAGAAGAAGAAGTACATGGAACAAACCAAAAGGTTTCTACGATGTATAAAGAAGACTATGACAAACCCAAAAGACCCTACATGGACCTGAATAGCCCCAGAAGCTGGTACTAAGATCGATAAATATCATAAAAATGTGTTTTAAAAGAGGTGTATAGACAATGTTAACCATACATAAAAGCGGATGAAAATGAACTCCTAATTGTTGTAGTATATGTTGATGACATTATGTTTGGGAGCAACAGAGATGAGCTAGCAAAAGGATTTGCAGAAGAGATGAAATCAGAGTTTGAAATGTCCATGATTGGAGAGCTCAGTTTCTATTTAGGACTTCAAATTCAGCAAAGGAGCACAGGTACATTCATCTCACAAGAAAAATAATTAAAGGAAATGCTGAAAAAGTTCAAAATGGAGGAATGCAAACCCTGTCGTTTTCACTGTGGTGGGCCCAAGCTAAGGGCACCTAGCGAAGTCCACTATAGATCAAAAACTTGCGTATCCATGATTAAAGTCTATTGTATTCCATCGCATCAAGACCGTACATCATGCTAGCAGTGGCAGGACTAGGTGGCAAGAGACTAGACCTCTTTAAACAAAACCATCTTTAAAAAGAAAAGAATACTCGTACATTGAATGAAGTGAAGAACAGCACAATACGTACTTTGGTATCTGCAACCAAAAAACTCACTTTACCGCACACATGTATGCGCATTGGGCCGCTCAGGCGGATGACAGTAGTGCTATTTATGAGTGTGCTTATCCAGAGAAAGCCCGTGCGCGGTTAAGCAAGAACAAACATCCATCTCTCCTGCCTGCCACCCTGGCTAACATATAGCAGCAATAACATGTTGCACATGTAAGTCATGTGCATGGGGCAACCTTCAAGACATGAAGGTAAGCATTGATGAACCTATTTCAATCAAATGTGATAATACAAGTGCTATAAGTATATCCAAAATTCTTGTACTTCACTCAAAAACTAAACATATTCCAATCAAGTATCATTTCCTCCGAGAACAAATGGCTCAGAAGATAGTAAAGCTGGAATATGTACCAACAAAAGAGCAGACAACTGATATATTTACCAAAGCTCTTGCTAGAGAACCATTTCAATATTTGAGAGATAAACTAGGGGTAGTATCTACAGATGCTTCTCTCTGATATAAAGAGAAAGCACAATTTCAGGGGGAGAACAAAACGAAAATATCATTCCAGGGGGAGAATAGCCAGTAAGAAAAACATGAATCAGGTCCTCAAGATCAAAGGATTAAGGCAAAAGAACACCAAGTTATTATCCTAAAATTATCTGCATTATTCAAGCATCAAAAGGTCAATTAAAGAGCAAAAGGATCAGTAGTGAATCTGAAACATTATATTAAGAATCTGAAACATAAAAGACAAGTAGTGAATTATCATTTGAAGCCTCTCAACATTTTAATTGCTGAATTCAATCATACATCTCAAAGTGTTCTCACAACAAGTCTTATACATCACTATGAAGCAGCTTGGTACAAAGTCAGCAGAAGAGGGCCTAAACATAACTCAGAGAGAGGAGGAAGAGCAAGCAATAGGAGAAAGCTACAGGCAAATAGAGAAAAATTGATGTCAAAGGGAAAAAAGCAACCCTTTGCCATTGATGTCAAAGGGGGAGGAAGAGCAAGCAACAGGAGAAAGAGCAGGCAAACAGAGAAAATGTATTGCTACAGAGAAAATATATTGCCATCAATGCCAAAGGGGGAGACTGTTGGAAATGTTTTCATTGATGGCAAAGGAGGTAGTAGATGCAGAGACAGGAACAGTTACAAGGAGACACAGATAGATAATGGAAGCAAAGAAGCAAATGAATGAAGCAAAGGAGACAAGCAGAGGAAGCAAATACGGAGACAGAGCCATTTTCATAGCAGTAGAGGCAGAGGCAAAGTGACAGAAGCGGCAGAGGCAGAGCCACAGATGCTATTCCAAGAATATGTACTTATATATATAAATTCAGAGAATCTTTTATACAGTCGGGCGTTACACATAACATTTCGGGCGTTTGAATCAGTTAGAATTCACTATTTGAATTATGTTTGAAATTATTGCCATTTTTTAACAAAGCACTTGTATTCGATTGACATGGAGATTGTATATATGGTAGGTGCATTATATATATATGGTTTATATATATGCATACACTGAAGAACCAGCGTGAATAGGAGCGGAACAATAGTCAGAGGCGGAACCATAGTCAAAGGTGGAACCATAGTCGTAACAAAATATATAAATAATAAAGGAGAACCGTAACCTTGACCGGAGGAACCATGAGGGGACTGAAACCACGAGCGGGTTCACGGAGGCGGATTTCCCAATTACGCACCACCTTTCGACCATAAGGTGGTTTTGCGAAAATCGCAGCGATTCCATAGACTTCGTGACACGTGGCATAGGCGATATTGGAAGCCACCGTTTAACTTGCAATTTCGCGCGTTATACATCGACCAAAGACGCCGAGCGAAATGGATATAAATCGTCGATCTGGCAGAGGAGCATCGGATGGAGATCATTAAACGAAGATGCGCGAGGTTTAATATAAGAGCACAGAGATTAAGCTAGGTATGGTGCATTTCATGGATTGTTGTTTGACTGAATTGTGGGGCCTGGCGGAGTCATATATATAAATGAATTGGTGAATTTTCCCGCTGTGGTGGTGAATTGGTGGCACGCTAGCGGTGGTGCATGGTGGAGCCACCACAAAGTGGTGTTTACGGGGGCTCCCATTTCTCCGTACACATCAAATGGGGTGAGGCCCCGCAGTTCATCATAGCTGTTGATCGGCGGTCAACGTGTGATCGGCCAGTCAACTACGAGGGGTACCCTCCGTGTTAGCCTCCGCGCTCTTCAAACCCTCGCACTCCATCGACCTCCAATCAACCTGTGCGCTGTTTAACCTGCGCCTGTTCACCATGATGCCGCCTGTGAATTGATCTCTCGTTTAGGCAGTTGGAATTACATTCCAACAAGATGTATATGGTTAATTGGCGCGATATGAAATATGAAATATGTGAACGGGGCCTAATACATATACATGGAGATGGACTGTCAGGTTATAATATTATATGGCAACGGTAAAGTTAATTCCTTAGGCTTAATAACAATACCAGAAGTTTATAATTCTGGAGGCGGTATTATATGCATACCTGCTCGAGTTTGCTACCCCTGCGGAACTTAAAGGGAATGGAGCTCCGTTTGATGCGAATTGATACAACTATGATTCAAACCATATATACTTCAAGGAGAAAGAGGAAGTATATGATATGATTAAGTTATATCAAGAGCATGCTGAGACACACATGAACAAATTTGACAGGTGTTCAAGCACAAGAATCTGGAAAATATTCAAAAGTGCAGTAAACAGGTGAAATGTGCAGATGACAGTAAACAAAGAAGATGCAGAACAGTTTCTTAACAATAGTAGAAAAAGACAAAATCCAGTAAAGTCAAAGTTCAGAAGAGGAGCTGAGTGATATTGAAATATGAAATTAAGAATGTAAATGTAAATGATGTAATTATTTTTTATTTTTTGTGATGCAAAGGCAAGTATCCTAAGGAAAAGACAAAATCCCACTATAGCATGAAATTTTGTACATATTATTATGATTTTAAATTGAGTTGGATAAAGAAATGAGGAGGCAGAAGACCAAGGGGTATGACCATCCATTTCGAATTCCTAGAGGAAAACAAACAGTCATCAAGAAATTCTATAAGTAATATCATTTTGATATGCAAAAAGTGAGTTAGAAGGGAGAGAAAGAGTGAGTGAAAATAATACAGAAATGAAGCAGTGAAGCAGAGAAGAAAGAGGAGCTGAGCAGAGAAGAAGGAGAAGCTGATAGAGAATCTGAGAAAATGCAGAGATGATACAGGGCAAATATGAGAATAGATGAACAGCATAGCAATTGGAACAAAACAGAGCTGATATCCAAGGTAAATCAGCAAGTGTTTCTCTTTTGAAAGAGTAAGGAAGTTGGAGCTTCCCTATCAAGTTGTAGCTTGATAGATGTCAGTTGTAGCTGATTGAGGTTGGATCCTCCTGTAGGTTGGTGCCTGCAGAAAATTGATGGGAGTTTGAGCTTCCTTGCAAGTTGTAGCTTGCAGAATTGAGGTAGGAGCCTCCTGTAGGTTGGTGCCTACAGAAAATCAGTGGTGAGAGGGAGTTGGAGCTTGCCTTTGCATCTCAACAATAATAAGATGTGGTTTTCTCCCTTTATGGGTTTCCATTTATATCTTTATGTTCGTGTATGATGGCCTAAAAGATGTTTATCTAATCGTTGGTTTTGTCGTCACATATTAAGACCGCCACATTAACAACCGTTTATACTGGTCGCTTATACTAATAAAAAGACTGCTTCATATTGTTGATCATGGCTGGGTGTAAATAAGATTTAAGAGAAATTTTTTAAAAGTCCATGTATGTGTTAAACTGATTCACCCCCCCTTCTCAGTTTAACTAAGGGTTCAACAGTTTCCACATTTCTTATATTCACGTTACTACAATGAATTAATTTTATTCCACCACCAAGACTCCCTAAATTTCCCCTGTAAAATACCCCTCCTCTCTTCATCCTATCACTAGAAAAATGTTAAATATGACATGACTCCATGCCTAATGGATCTATCTTCCTTCCTACCTGCAAACATTCAAACTTATACCCCACTAATTGCCATAAATAGCCTAACATATAAGTGATTTAATATTTCAGACAGAGGGAGCCCTCTCTAAAGTTGGAAAGGCTAGATTCCAACTTCTAAGTGGTTTGTGGTTACCTTTGAGTTTCTCTCTTTAGCTTAGGGAAATTACGGAGTGGTAACATGGTGGCACCGTTGTGAGGGAGAAAAGGTTCCATATTCCCCAAGAAATAACCATCAAGTTTCATATATGATTACAGATGGCGAACAATGACCAGACACATGAAGGTTGTACTACTCACCTGGCGACTCCAATCAACTTTCAACCTGATCGAAGCACTCCGCTGGCACTATGATCCAGAAATCAGAGTTTTACTAGAAACTCTATTGGTTGAAAATGAATTCAACTGCAAGGTATACGCCCATGAATCATGATAACATTATTGATTTTCCAAATAGAATGCCTTGCATAGATTGGCATACTTATTTACCAAGGTTCAAGGACCGAGTAGGACATGATGTTGCACTTAACTTGGTTAAATTTCACATGCATGTGCGTGGACTTAAGGTTCAATTTCATGAATATTTCCTAATCAAGATGTTTATGGTTACTTTGGAGGAAAAAGGAAGATCTTGGTATGGAGGTTTGCCACCTCGTAACTTGTATTCCCTTTAATATTTTCGTTTAGTGTTTTTTTAGAAATACAAAGAATCTCATCCTTCTTTGTCATTAGTTGAGGGTTGTTATGGACATTTTGAGGATTTAATTCAAAATTTGGAAAATTCTTATGGTGATGAATAGTTCACGGATGAAGAAATCATGGAAGCTTTGTACGAGAACCCTTTTCATCACCAAGAAGAAATTGTAGCTTCACCCTGGATGAAAATGAAACTGAGAAGGATTTTAATGATGATAGTAATGATTCGTCTTCTGATTTTGAAGAAAATTTGCAACAGTCTTGTCAGATGTTAAGTCACCGGGAGGATGATTAGGATACTAAGCCAAATTTTTCTTCATATCTTTCATTTTTTGGCTCCTTGTTTCATGGGAAAACTTGTGACAGTGAGCCAAATCATAACAATGACATTCTACAGTTGCAAGTAAATATGGAATACGAGAAAATTGTCTTTGATACCCTTGGAGGTGAAGAAAGTATTAACATTTTTTCATCATTTGAATTAAAAAATTAAGAAATCTTTATAAATTTAATGATGTTCTCTGTGAATCTCACAAAGGGTTAACTTTTGATGCTTCCGACATATATGATAAGGCTTTCCTTTTTGAACCTTCTCAAGAGTACGCAAAGCCTTTTCTTACTATAGATGATGTGAAATATGAACCGTTGGCTTCCTTTTGTTTTGAAAATGAGCTTGAGAATGATCTTAAATCTGACTACATAGAACATGGACAACCAACAATAATATATGAAGCTTCTCTTACTATTTTTGTTCATAAAGAAGACATGACTTTGCATATTCTTCAAGATTATTTTGCCAACCTATTTGAATCATCAGTGAAGTCAGATTTTGTGTTGTTTATAGAGCATGGGTTTCCATTTCATCTGGAATTTTAGTTGCCATTATGTATATTTTTTTGTCTCCTTACAGAGGGTGTGAGAAAAATTCCATTGAGTGGCTATCTCCTTGCTTCACTCCACTGGAAATTCCATATTATTTGAGTGAGAAGGTTATGTTAAGGTCCTATAATAATAGGGATCATAATTTTGAATTGATTATATTAATTCTTGTAATATTGTACATACCTTTGCTTTCTACAAATGTTTTCCATATTAAAAAATGAAAAGAGGGTATGTCCTAAAAGAATAATCAGAGGACCAAAAGAAAGAAAGATATAAAATATGAACCCCATAAAAAGAAACAAAAATTTTGAAAGTGTTGCACATTCAAATGCCACTACTCTTAGTTTACTTTACTTTTGCAAATAAAATTGTGTGCAACTTGTCCAAAATGCCACAATTCATGATGATCATACAGTCTAATCTTGATTGTTCATGCCTTTAAATTTTATGTTATGATAGTTAGTGAATAAATATCTAACCAAACCATTTAATCTTGGCAGATCAGTAGTTAGGTAGAGAATAAAATGAGCTCATAAGTTTAATCTTAGCCATTGGAAGATATAAGGTTAGAAATAAGTTAGTTTTCTTATCAAAAGAAAGTAAAAGGGTCAGAAAACTCAAATGCACCCAATAAAGGAAATAAAAAATATTAGGATGAATAAAAAGGGTAGGTAGAGCACTTTTCAAAGATTATATAAGCCTCATTATGCTTATCCATGATAAAAAAAACATTTTCTAAACACATTCTCCTTGCTAAATCCCTTTTTCCTCTCTTGGAAACCATTTCCCCTTATCCTAACAATTTTCCCCTTTTGAAAATTCCCTTCCCCTTACTAAAATCCTCTTTCCCTTGCTAAAACCCCCTTTTTTCCCTTGACTAACTTTATGTTTTCATAAAACAAACAAAACCCACTTATTCAAAGTTTTAAAGTGCTAAACGAAATATTAAGTGGACCCCCCCTTCTTGACTGAACCCCTCCTCTTAATATATTTTATTTAACATCCCACTTAATGTATTTCATAAACTCCCCCGCTATCTTTTTAACTCTCTGCATATATATTCTCTGACCCAATTTATTTTAATCCCTCCACCTATCAATTACCCGACCCCACCTCTTTGAAAACCCACAACTTCCTTCTACTGCCCGATCACCATTGATCAGATCCAATGTCCAATAAACCTTTTTTCACTCCACGATGTTCAAAGATTAAAACAGAGGGGGGGGTGCGAAATGGGTGGTTTCATTCCCTCGCTCCCCTACCACGCAACACTACTGTTAGGGTCTTATAAATATAGGATTCATAATTTGGAATTGACTTATGATAGTCTTGTAAAATATGTACATACCTTGCTTTCTGCAAGTTGTTTTCCCATACTTTGTAAAAAATAAAAATAAAAAATAGGAAATAAAAAAGAGGGTAAAAGTCCTAAAAGAGAGATCAAAGGACTTAAAAAATATAGACCCCAAAAGAAAAAAGATGAAAATAAAATGTGAAAGTGTGCAATTCCAAATGCCACTACTTTTTACTTTTTTTGCAAATGACTATAGCAGAGTGTCAATAAATGCCATAATCCATGATAAGTTAAATTGTTTAAACTTGACTTGTCATGTTTTCAATTTCCGTGATTTAGATAGTGAATAAAGATTGGTCAGACAGTTTAATCCTGACTAATCCGTAGATAGGTAGAAAATAAAGAGGAGCTCATCAGTTTAATCTGCTCCCTTAGATGATATAAGATAGATTTAGATATTTTTTATGCTTTCAAAAGAATAAAATGTTTCAAGGTAGCAAGCTCAAATTCACCTGCAAAAGGAAAGAAAAAAATATTAGATTAAAGTTGGGTAGGTAGAAAGAAGTGGGAAGAAGCTTGTAAATATTCATCACCGGGTAAAAATTACTAATTTCTCATCCCCTATAGTAATTCTGCATTCTAGAATTTCAATCAAAGGGGCTCAGAGCATTTCTCTGACTTCTATTGGGATCGGACCCAAGGCTCAATGACTGATTAGTTGAACATGTTGAATTCCTATATTAATCCCCAATTATCATTATTTACCCTTCATTCACCCATTACAAATCAAAATTTTAAGTAAGAACTCTTTTCTTACTTAATGATACATAATATTCCATTTGATTAACTTCCTCCATTTCATAAAGCATACAAATCCTCAAAAACATCTTATCCGAAGTAAAAGTGGTGAAATCGTCAAATGATAAACTTTGCTTTAAGGTTTTCACTTTACTTAGTCATATAAGTGTATTTCTTGAGTATTTCATTTTCCTTGTCATATTAATTTCTTACTTATTTTATTAATTCCTTAAAAAGAGACCTTATCCTATTAATATAACTCCTTTTATTTAAATATCCTAAAAAAAACCATTAATATAAGATTTTGTGCCAAAGTAATTATTCACATGTTGAAATAAAATCCTAAAATATACCCCCTTTGGCATAAAACTAACTATATATAAAATACCCCCCCCCCCTATGGTTATAGACCTTTCCAAAAGTCTAAAACTATATAATAAAACTAAAAATACAAAAATTGCCCTTTTTATACATATCTTATGTATTTTTAAGCGCAAAAGCATTTCCGACCTATCAGTTTTTATCCTAAGTTTTTATAAAGGTAGCAGCCCCCGCGCCCTTATAATTTACTTACCATCTTTACCTGCATAAAGCTTAAAACCAAGGTTAAAGTTTCCCTTTTCCCATTATGTAAAACCTCACATTTTATATAATAGTTAACCCATATTAAACCCTCTTAACCTGCCTCACGCACCCCAACATACATATAAGCCTTTGTTATATCATGCCAAGACCCCGCCTATATGCATAAAACTTTTCGTATGAAATACGTTGGTTATAATGAAAATAATACAAATGTTTTGAATAAATGCGCCACCACATATCATTTACCTCGAGTCCCACCTTACCTATCCAATGCACCTTCTCTTTTAATCTTGGCCCTTCGCTTCAAACTGTCAGATCCAACGGGGGAGGACGCATTTTTCACTCATAACATAATCGGCCACCCAAATCCAAATTCAACGCGAAATGAGTTGTTTTCGAAACTCCACCTCCAGCGACGTGGCGTGATCCCATCCGATCGCGTTCATTTGGCCAAATACAACTTACCACTCGAGGCCAACGTGAAAACCACCAATGGTTTTTGCATTCGAAAATCAAAACCACTCCCGTTTTGATTTGATTGGCATTCATGGCGTTTTTTTTAAGATTTATATCAAAGGTTTAAACCTTTGTTATGATATCTATTTACGTTATTTGTGCTTCCCAACTGTTAAAAAGAACTCTGCCTGACTATATTGAAGCCGCCCGACTGTGTTTTAAACCTAAATTTCCCATTCAAAGCCCATTTTAACCACAAATTTCCTGTTTGAAGACTAGCAAAGACTTTTTCAGCTCCAACTATTTGAACCAGAGCTCAAATTCAACCATAAAAAGTTGCAGAAACCCTTCCGACAGTCGAATACCTACCATCTGAGGTATTTCTCGACATTCAGGCTTGCAATTTCTAAGTTAAAACCATTTATAACTAAAGCAAAGCCCAAATCAAGAGAAATTTTCCATATAATTTGCGCAAAAAACACATAGAAATAGGCCAAACCCTGGCCAATTTTTCCCATAAAAGACTGTGTTTATAAAAGCCCTTTATGAAGCCAATTTCCTCAATTTATCTGCTTAAAATCCCTAAAGATCAATTGTAGAAACAAGAAAAGGTTTGCAGACCTACAGATCTCCTGAAAATTCATTTTTTACAGTCCAGATTATTCAGAAAACCCTTGTTTTCTGTCTTAAACCAGTTTGCATATCCCAGAAGCCTAAATTGAGAAAAAATATTACTAAAAGCCATCCTTGGCCTGTAAATTGCTAAATTCACCATCTATTTTATAGAAAATCAACTATTGCAAATAGTTTAAGCTTGCTTTAGTTATTAAAAATGACTAAGAAATAGATGACATCCAAAGCTGGGGGTTCTAAGCCTATCAAACCTAGGGGATCCAAGCCTCCTATGTCAGAAGCATCAAAAGCCATCAAATCCACTCCCGCACTCACTGCAAAAACCACTATGTCTGTTAATCCCCTTCAGCCACCAGTACCTACTGTAGAAACCATCCCCTTGACTGATATGGATTATAAAATTGCAGACCCTGTGGTAGAATTCAATCTATTAGAGATTCACAATTGGTGTTTTGATAAGTTCTTAGATAGAGATGAAATTTCTATTTTGGAGACTAATCTACCCAAATATGTATTTCCAGTAACACACCCTGGCTAAGACCTTGTGAGATTATGTCAAAAACACTATGTACCAAATAAGAGAGCAATTGTTAATGCTGATAGGGAGATTATATTTTCTATTACTGCAAAGTCTATCAATGAGATGTTACAATTACAATTTGATCCCAAGGTAGTCCCTCTATCCATAGAATCATTGACTCAGTTGTATTTAGGATTAGATTTTCCTAAGAAATTTATGATTTTCTAGAACTTTATGCCATGTCATGTGGACATTCCAAAGCTAAATCCTCCTTACTCCACTTCCAAATTTCCTGAAGGATCCAGGCATGCGATATCAATGCTTTCTTTCATACTAGGATACTTCACAGATGGATTCATTGATCAATCCATTCTAGTTTTTTTATCCACTTTATCTCCAGGATAACCTCCTGCCATGATCTTTGACTATGCCAAATTTATAGCTGATAGTATCCACCATCAATTGACCAAACTGCCCACTGAAGGGGTATTTAGATATTCATCATACTTATTTCACTTTTTCTTGTTTTTCCAATCTGACAAGTTTCCAATTGCATTACAAAAAAAGGACTTAGAGGGCCAGCCTCTATCCATTATCTTTTGGACCACCTTACTGAGGAAAGAAAGCAGTGATTTCAGTTTTACAGACTTTTTATATATGTTCCTCCAACCATCAATGAGTATATTATATAAAGTAGAGCATCCTAGGATAAGTGAGGACATGAAGAGAATATTGCAGTTATCAGAACAGTGCAGGATGGGAGACTAGTATTTGTATGAAAAACACACAGAATTGAGGAATTTTGGATCAAATCTACTGCCTTACAAATTGCCTAAGTATTTGAGCATTAGAGTTTTTGCATTAGAATACTTAAGACAGGTTTTAAACTTTGATTCCATTAATTTCATGGCTTCTAAAAAGAAAAATCAGTTCAAGTTGAAAAATCAGATTGGTCCTTTTATTGTAAATAACATAAATGTTGAAAAGGAAACAGCCAAAAGATTATGAGAGTTAAAATTTCAGGAAAGTTTCCCTTGGAACTATGACCCTCAAGGTATTCTCAGCAATATAAGGGTCAAATGCAAATTGCCTCCGTTCATACATGAGCCCAAGCTAGAGATTGAAAAATTTGCAAATCAAACAGAATGGGTAGATAATACATTGAAAGAAACAACAGTAAATGCAGAACCAGTAGAAAAGATGGATGTTACACAAACTATGGTAGTTGCAAAATAGACTGAAACCTCTACAAAAAGAGGCAGAGATGAGGGGACCTACACAACAGAGACTACTACAGAAACTAAGTTCAAATTGATTTACAACAATAGGCCCAAGATCACTACTGATGAAAAGGAAAAAGTGATTGAAGTTGAAGATATAAATGAACCAGAATTAAACAATGATGAGGCTACAGTAATAGTAAATGAGACTCTTGCAGACATACAAAAAGATCAAACAACAGGTGAACAAGATACTCAGATGATTGAAAGACAGAAAAACATGGAGGCTTCTTCCTCACACACAGTGGAGGAAAAAGATTTAGACATCAAAGAAAGGTACAAGCAAATAAAACAAAAGAATGAAGAGATCAAAAGTGAGATTTACTCTCAATTCTTAAAACAGAAGCCAGGGAATCAGAACAGGCTACTTACAGCCTTTGACTATTCCACAAATAAAATGATTATGTCATATATGCAACCAACTACTTCAACACCTACGACAGTGGCAGACTACAAAAAGGTTGAGTTTGAAGTAGATATTGAAAATGTGCATGAACTAGACCAAATAGAATTCCATAGACATAGCTCTGAGATGTTATATTCTACTGTGGTAACAAAGGCTATGAGTGCTACTAAGTTGCAGAATACCATTATTAACATGCAGGATCAAATGAAGCTAGACAAAGGCTCTTTGTATGCTGAAGATCTAAGGATTAAAGCCTTAGAGGATTTGATTTTACAGGTGGGATGTGATCCCTCAAATGTACAGGCAGCTGAATTATTGATCAAGAAAAAGAATGAAGATAAAAAAGCTTTGAGGAAACAACTAAAGCTTCCTCAAAGTGAGCACCCACAGACTAAATAAATACTTCAGGATCAGACAGAAAAAGAAGAAATGATGAGGTTAATCCTTAAACTTACTGCTCAGATTAAAGATATGGAGACCCAAATGGATGAACTTGTGAAAGAGAAAGAAATTGTAAAAAAAGTTGAAGCTCTAATTATTCCCACAGTCATACCAGTAATTACCACAACTGTGGCCTCTACATTGGGAGAAAAATTGGCACCTAAAGAGCCATTGGCAACTGCAGTGCCAGTGCATTCAACTACAACATCAGCCACTAATTTTTCAACAACACATGTACAGCACACAGATAATGCAGGTCAGATAGTAAAGGATATGAAGGAAATGTCACTAAAAACCAATGAGATTAATAGTTTGAAAAAGATGATTCAGAATCTGGAAGCCTAAAAAAAAACAACATTAATCAATGCCAAAAATCATGAGCAAAAGATCATAAGACTTGAAGAGTAAATCAAAAGCCTACAAAAAGACTTGAATTTCACCGAACAAATTTCTTACATAAGAAATTACCTTTGGACAAATGTAATTGATGCCATTCATCTCCAATGGCCTTCAATTCAAATTATCTATGAACAGAGAGACTTACTTCTAGCAGCCCAAGTTGAAATCCAAAAGGCAAAAGAAGAATTAGCAGATAAACCAGCACAAGCTTTGAAGCTTATCACTTTCTTGAATAGTAAAAACAGAGCAGAGTTAGAAGAGTTACAGGTACATGATAGAACAGAGACCATTTTATAGACCAAGAAGGTTCTGACAAAGAGAAATCTGATGAACAATTTAGAGGAAAAGTGTGATGCAATGAATATTTCTATAACCAAGTTTTTAGAAAAATACACTATGTTGAGACAAGCTGGTCTTCCAGATATTCATGTCTTAAATGAAAAGTTGATGACCCAAAACGATTATGACAAGAATATAAGGTATTTTTCAAAAGAAAAAATCAACAAGCCACTGCCACAAGGCTCTCCCACAGGAAAGGTCTTTCTTGAATATATTGAAGACTTGTTTTTTCTTCAAAAAGAGATCAAGCATCTTTTTGTTTTCAAGCCTAATTTTGCCAAGTACACAGATGCTGATGAGAACTTTATAAAGCTCAAAAATGTGAAAATACCAAATGCAGAGCAATGGCAGGCTTTTACAGATTTAATGTAGCATTGAGGAGGAAAAACAGTGGAGAAAACTACATGAGAGACAGTCCAACAAAAAGTGAAACAAAAAAAAGACAGTCAGCTGATTTTTTACTAAAAAAAGGATTCTTTTTACAACAGTAAAGAGTGAAAATACCAATCAAAGTGTATCAAGGTTAAAAGAACAACGTTAAAGTGTATCATAAGAAAGAGTATCAGTGAAGGCAGCTCAAACAAAGATATTTCCTAAGCAGCTAGCAAGCAGGACAGCTTGCCAATAAAAGCTCCTTGATTAGATAGAGTTGTTCTATATATTTTGGATAAGAGGACAGCTTGCTAATTTGTTAAACAATTGTCCGTTTTATTTTTTAAAGATATTTTGTATTTCCTAAAGATATTCCTACATCTCTCTAAGATATTTGTAAATAATATTTTGTATAAATACTTCTGTATTAGAAGTATTAAGAGTGGAATAAAATTGCTAAGATTACTATATACTTTTGCTATTACATTGGAGGCTCTCATGTGTTGAAATCAAAGTAGTAGACTGGACATAGCTAAAGTGGCATCATAATTCAGGATTCTTGCGATAAGTTGAAGAGTGAAGTACATTTCTTCTTGTCATTGTTTCTTTCTGAGTTTCATGCATTTCATTATGTGTTTGATCTATCTTAATGTGTAACTAGGAATATTACTACAGGACTAGCCTTTTGCTCCCTATTTTTAACTAAGTTACCATTTAAATGTTTTTTGTTAATTTCCGGTGTTAGGAATCCTTCATTGCTCCTACTCTCATTTGACCCCTGCCTCCTTCTTCCATTTTCCGGATCAAAGGATCCTTCATTTCCCTTTATCTCGATCATACCATTTCATCAAAAACCTTTTCCCAAACCTCTGAGGGTTATCTACCTTGCCCTGAATACATTTGTACCCTTTTGGCCTTGCCTTCTAGTACTACTATCTAGACTTATACTCCATCGCCTAATGGACAAGTAGATCTTTGTCTAGTTTAATCCTAAGTGATTTTTACCCACCAAACATTTTAAAACAAAACCACATTATTCTATCATAACTAGCCTAAAATATAAATCAAAAAACAAAGATAAATCTTAAAGAGAGAGCCCTCTCTGAACTATAGGAAGGCTAGATCTTATAGTTCCAAGTAGGTTTTTGGTTACCTCTAGTCTTCTTTGAATAAAAACTCAAATCCCACAACTTAAGAAATTACTAGGGTGATAAAAACTATCACATTTTATCGCACCCCCCCCATTCCCAAACCACCAAACCACTTCCAAGGCATGCGATAAACCACTCGAATTTCAAAAAATAATAAACAAATAGAACCCTCGCGCCATGTGATAAAGCCTCATTTTTTTAAAAATAATAAAACCTCGCCCTATTTCGTTATTTCATTATCTATGTTTATTTGCAAAAAGGACCAAAAGCCCTTGCTGACCAAGATTGAAGCCTGCTGCTACCTAGAACCTTCTGCAACCAAAACTTCGGTATTCCAAGTAATTCTGAGTACCTATCACCATCAATTAAGCTTATTAAATCAATAATTGAACCAAATTTATGGCTTCCCAAAATTTCCAGATTGTAAACCCTTTGCAACCACCCCTGGTAGATGTCAACGACACTCCTTTGGCCAATAAGGATTTCAAAATTAATGACACTGTGACTGATAACAACCTTTTGGATTGCCATTGCTAGAGTCATTATAAATTTGTTGATCAGGTAGATGATATTCATTTGTGGGACTCTAACCTTCCCAAGTACACATTTCCACAAACCTATTAGTTCCCTGAACTCATCAAATTGTGCCAAATCAGCTATTTTCCAAATGAAAGATCCATAGTCACGACTACCCAATAAATCCTATTTACTATCATTGCTCAATATATTAATCAAATGTTGCAGATTCAATCACAACCAGAGGGGGTGCCTTTCTCCATTGAGACCCTCACTGAGCTTTACCTAAAGCTAGATTTCCCTAAAAGGTCTCAAATCTTTCAAACTATCCTCCCTAAATCAGCTCAATTTCCTAAGAACAACCCACCATACTCTGCTGCCATGTTTCCAGAAAGTACCAAAAAAATTGTGACCATGTTGTCCTGTATTTTAGGATATTTCGTTGATGACCATGTAGATGAATCTATTCTTGGTTTCCTATCCATCTTTTGCCCAGGTCAGCCTCCAGCTATAACTTTCAATTTTTCCCAATTCTTGGCATATGCCATGCATGATCAACTAATCAAATTGCCACAAGAAGGAGTATTAAAATACTCCTCTGTATTGTTTCATATGTTTATATATTTTCAATCAGAAAGGTTTGCAGTCAACCTACACAAACTGGACACAGAGGATAATCCCCAGTCTGTTATCTTTTGGACATCCTTGATCATAAAGGATTCCACTGAATTCAGTTTCAAATACTTTATTGATTCTTTTGTATATCCAGTAGTTAATATGCTTAGCAGTAGCATTCAGCCTAGAATCAGTGAAGAAATTAAAAAGGTTCTACAGTTATCATATCAAAGCAGTAGAAGTACTAATAAAGAAGAAGAATGCAAACATAGGTGTATTCAAGAAACAACTAAAATTACCAACTACTGAGCATCCACAAACCAAGGAGGTTTTGGAAACTGATAATCAAAAGGATGAAATGATGAATCTAATCATTCAGTTGACAACTCAACTAAAATAAATGGAAACGCAAATGGATAAACTTGTACAATAAATACAAGCCAGTATGGAAGCATTTCCCATTACTGCTATTTCTATAGCATCTACTTCAGCACCTGTAGCTATAGAAGCTCCATTATCAACAATAGTTCCAGTATCAGCATCGACAATACCAACAGCCCATCCCACTAATGAGGCCAAAAAATTGATCAAAGCAATGGAAGATATGTCCATTGAGACTACAGAGATTAACAAGCTCAAGGAACAAGTAAAAGGTTTAGAAGATGGAAATAAACTGGCATAAGTAATGCATCAAGTAGAAGTACAGAAAGAAAATCGATTAACTTACAGAATCCACAAGCTAGAAAAAAAGTTGTCACTAAAAGAACCTTTAGCCCAAGCAAAATAGCAATTGTGGGCCAATATCATTAACTCAGTTAATGATATTTGGCCTTCTATATAGATCATATTTGAGCAGAATGATTTGGCAAAGGAAGCTGGTGATGCCATTCAGAAAATCAAAGAAAATCTTGGAAAGAAACCATAGGAAGCCTCTGAAATAATAAAATTCCGTAATTCCAAAAACAACTATGAATTAGAAGAACTCGGGATAGCTGACAGAACATAGACCTATCTTAGAGGTGAAGAAAGTGATTTCCAAGTGAAATCTGATGATATAGCTTGAGGACAAATATCAAACAATGGAACTTGCAGTGAACAGGTTTATGAACAAGTTTGATGTATTAAGACAGAAGGGTCTGCCTAATCCTCTGGTAATAAATGATAAACTAATGAGATATGAAGATTATGATAGGAAGATGAGGGAAGTAGCTAAATAAAATTCCGACAGTTCCTCAATTAAAGGTGTTCCCACAGGCAAAGTGCTCCTTCAGACTTTAGAAAACTTCTTTTACCTCCAACATGAGGTAAATCACCTTTTTGTAAATAAGCCCACGTTTGCCAAATATTCAGAGGCATATGAGATTTACCGGAAAATTATGAAGATCAAAATGCCAAATGAAGAAACATGGGGAAAATTTTGTGATTTACTATGACAGGTTAAAGAGCAGACAAGTGAAAGAACACACAAATGAAAGAAACCAACAAGTAACAACAATAAAAGAAAACAGGCCAGATTTCAGTTAGTTAAAAGGTGTCACTATCTTTTTTCATAAAGATATTTTATTTTCCTTAAATAAATCCTAGTAAGTTGACAGGATATTTTTGTAATAATTTGTATAAATACTTCATCATTTCTAAGTATCAAGAGGGGATTTTCTGAATATTTACGTAGCTGACTGATCTATTTACCTAAGGGTTATTGTACCATTTCCAATTGACAGACAGGACAAGTTATAAAGAAAATTCTTTACAGGATTCATGTGTTGAGCTATCTCAGTGAAGTATACATTTCAATTGTTCATTTTCTCTTTCTAAGTATTCCATAAACTTATATGTGTTCTAAATTTGAATGTTATAACAGGAATTTTACTGCATAATTTGTTTAAACTTTACACTATGTTTTGAATTCATAATTTCTATTTTTTCTTCTAATATTCAGTTTAGAGAATTCTTAATTGCCCTTTGATCCTGATTGACTTCTTCATCCTTCTTCATTATCTGGTTTAAGGAATTATTAATTTCTCCTTCATCCCGATTGAAAAATCACTTCACCATTTAGCCTTGAGATCTAATATTGCTCACCTATCCTGCCCTGCAACACCTTCTTTATAATTTGATTTTGTTCTGTTTTCAAAGTATATTGACTCCATAGCCCAATGGAAAATGGAAAACCACCTGTTCATCTAAATCATTAATTCCGCCAATCAATCAAAATCAATCCAAATTAAGCAAACATAACTAGCTTAAAATCTATTAAACAAACAAAGTTAAATCATTAAGAGAGAGCCCTCTCTGAGTTTAGGAAGGATAGATCCTAACCTCCAAAAGTGGTTGATAGTTACCTCTGATATTTCTATTTAACGCATTGAAGAACCTTTGGAAATTTTAGAGTGATAACAGGTTATTCAACAATTTAGTATAGATAGCAGTGTGAATAAGCTCAATGTTTTGAGCATCTTAAATACTTTTCATATTTCCATTTCAACAGTGTTCCAGTTTCCAACATTTTTTTTTGGTAGATTGGTATTACTTTTCAACATTCATTTTCAATTTGTAGTTGTGTGTTGAAGATTTGGAAGGGAGCAGGTTACAGGCTATAGCTGGAAAACTGAATTTGGATTAGCCCAATGGTTTGGCACATGGTCTACGGTGTTCTTGGCACCTCACAGGGAGGATTACATCCCCATTGGAGTAGATGTTAGAGTCCTATATTATAGTAATCAAAGTCAATTTGGTCTTTCTATGTATTTTGGTCAAGCTGTGAAGTTTAGTCACGATCTTATAAAGACCAAGTCTAAAGTGTCATTTGGAGAAATCAATGGTGTCACATCATGAATTAGTGGTCATGAGTTATAGTGTCCATTGTAAAGTCAAATGTGTCATCAAATCCCTATCATCACAAAAGTGTGTTGTGCAACTATGTTGCGCTTTCGCTGCAAGAAGATATTTTGAAGTTTGAAGGTTTGTGTTTGGCCTAGAATCTTTCTCACAAATTGACAATGTTGTATGGAACATTTCACACCAGCGCAATGCTTTCAACAGTTCAGAGGATGGTCGGAGGTAGTATAAGCTTGGAGCGTTGAACTTTCACACAATCATTGTATTTTCACTATATCCCTTAAACCTTGTACCTATTTGCAATGAAATTTTTGCAGTAGATGCATGGGGGTGAGATCAATAAGTTCACTTCATTTCAGGTCAAAGTGCTTCATGATTTTTTAGAAATGAACCACAGTCATCTACATCCATTTTTGGATTTTATCGAGATCCATGAGTTGTATTTTGTTCAAAATTTGCATGGAGAAGGGTTATAATGATATTAAATTTCTGTCAAAAAATCAGCTCAATCTGGCTTATCGTTTAAGAGATATTCAAAAAATACAATCATTGCGCTTTTGGACAGTTTCACTTCAAGATTAATTCCTGACCAAATGGAGATGGATTTTTAAAAAGTAAAAGAGATTTTTGTTAAGAACAAGATAAATTACAAAAAATTCCTTCTGTTTCTTCACAAGTGTCATAAATTGGAAGATTCGAATGAATCTTTACAACCTATTTTTCATATTTTGTTATTTCCTATTTTAGCCATGATTTTTGGGCACAGATTCTGAGGAGTTGGAGAATAATTTTTTTAAATGGAGAGAGGTTTCTCCGAAGAACAAGCTCATATAAGAAAACCTACTTCGGTTTTATAAAAACTCTCATGGTTCAAGAGATATGAGTTAATATTTGACCCACATTTTCAAGAAATCTGGTCCCTATTCCTAGCAAGCAATTCCAAATTTAATGTAATTGATTCTATATTTTCGGAAATGGTTGAGCTCGACCCCCTGAGTCCATGGATGAGATAATTGAATATATTTTCATGAGTTTCATTGTGAAAAAGGTTGGTGGATTGGTCAGGCTTGAGGAGATAGAACACTGCGCATATTATAATTTCTTGATTTTCCAGTGAATGAAAGACAAAGGTGTGATTTACAGGATTCTCGTGTCATCTCTTGATGGTGTTGTGCTTATTTCATGTTGTAAGTTTGCCTCATGTTATTTCCATATCTTAAATGTATGTCTTCATGTTTTTTTGAACCAAAACTTATCTCAGAATTCATTTGAAAGGTGCTTTGATTTAGTTTATTAAATAATCTATGTTTTCTTCTTAAAACAACATTTAGAATTCATCCACAGTTTTGATGCTCTATGTGTTGTTTCCACCTTTATTGTACTCGTCCTTCTTCAAAAAATTAATCTGATTCCACCACCAAGACTTCCTACCTTGCCCCTATAAAATACCCCTCCTCTCTTCATCCTATCACTGGAAAAATATTCAATCTAACATGACTCCATGCTCAATGGATATGTCTTCCTTCCTACCAAAAAACCTTTAAACTTATACCCCATTGAGAACCATATTTAGCCTAAAATATAAGTGATTGAATATTTCAAATAAAGAGAGCCCTCTATAAAGTTGGAAAGGCTATATTCAAACTTCCAAGTGGTTTGTGGTTACCTCTGAGTTTCTCTCTTCGGCCTAGGGAAATCACGGACTGCTAACATTCCCTTCAATCCGCAGCCTCTAAGATGGATAACACAGGATAACAGGGCTATACGACAGCTAGAACAGGGGTATTCTCATGTTATAAAGGCTGCATATCTTGTTTTTGGTGGAAAGTTTTTTGTAGGATGCATTTAGGAGGAGCCTTATGCCCTAAAACAAGTTCTTTGGATGCCCTATAGGAAAACAAAGGTATCAACATGATTGGACAAGGGAATACAGTGATAGGAGTTGTTTTTTGGGTGTTGTAGCAATGTGACTTTAGCCCTAACTAGAATTCTAGAAGCACAGATCCCAAGGACAAGATATGACCAACAATGTGTTGGATTTTGTGCCCTCTTGTTGATGTTGATTTACTAGAGGATGTGGGTTCGGGTTGGACTAGTTGTGGGAGACTATTAGTGGCCAAAAGGAAGGGTATTAATAGGTGTTGGATGATATAAATAGTAGAAGATGCTACATCAAGGATTCGTTACTCGTGTTCTATTGGAGGGCAGCATGATAGTGCCTAAGTTGGAGCCCAATATGCACCATCTTCATGGACTTAGGTGGTTTCTAGAGTGGTAATTGTTGAGCTCAAGGGTCTAATTAGCTAGGAGAAGTTTGAGTAGTCCTAGACGTGTCTTGTGGAGAAGGAAATATATAATAAAATATGGGTAGTCCTCCTAGCTCTTGTTCATTATGGGAGATGGAAATCATGCAGTTATAGGTGGAAGCCCTCCGTCCCCTTTGTTAGTCTTCATTGGAGTAATGTAGGAAGACTATAGTTGGCTAAAGTCCCTGAGTAGCTGAGGAGAAGCAGTGGGAAGTAGAGAGTTGTTCACAAATGGAGTTGTGAACAACTCAATAGAAGTCTCAATGTGTTGTGCCCTTAATGGACTAAGGCACAACTAGTGATCATATTTGATAACCGAGGTTCAATGACCATATGGACTTGGATCATTGATAGAGCCAGTGCTTCAGATCAGGAGTTGAAGGATCAGGCAGGTACAGGGTATGACTGAGAGGAGCTGAGAGAGCATGCCACAACCAGATGGCCATAGTATATTGTGAGGGTAGATTGGTTGTCGATGGATTGACACAAGGCCCTAGTTTTGTATTCTTATACTAGTGGATATTTGAGGGCCATTATCCTTGGTACAAGAGAACTATACTATTGTATTATTCATATTGATTATTATAATGAAGTTGGGTTATTATACAAAATCATGTAAAAAAATTTCTAATTTTTTTTTCACTAATAGATTAATTGTTGTTCATATTCTGTTGTGAAAAGCAGCTTCATTGTGATTCTTGGTTTGGTAACATCAGTGATTTAAGATTCTATCCTAGACACTAGGATTGTGGAAAATCAACATGGTATCAAATATTTTTTGAGATACTTTGAGGGAAGGTGAATCAGAGTGTGCTAAGTTAAGAACCTCAGAGGGATTTGTGGGTGCCTATATCATGTAGCAGAGGGTTCAGTTGAAGACATGGAGATGTGGTCTTGACTGCCTTAGAGGTGAGATTGGTTGGGAGTTCTGGTGGATTGATGGAGAGCGTGGTGAACAACATCTTGTTGTAGGGAAGATTGTTGATCATGGACTTCCGTTGATTTTCCATGGATCGTTGGGACAACTTGAAGATTGTTTTGGCATGGGAAATATTGGTTTGATCGAGAATTATTCATGTGATGGACTACATATTGACATGCTAGCTTCTTCATCGGATCATGATGTTTCATATCCAAGATTGGAGGGATTTACATGAGTGGTATTTGATCCAAGAGGATTAATGATTGCTTGGAAGTGAAATTGGTTGCAATAAAAAATTTACAGTAGATGCATGGGGGTGAGATGAATAATTTCACTTCATTTCAGGTCAAAATGCTTCATGATTTTTTAGAAACAATCCACAGTCATCTACAGCCATTTTTGGATTTCATAGAGATCTATGAGTCATATTTTGTTCAAAATTTGTGTGGAGAAGGGTTATAATGATATTAAATTTTTGTCAAAAAATCAGCTCAATCCGACTTACCGTTTAGGAGATATTCAAAAGATACAATCGTTGCGCTTTTGGACAGTTTCACTTCAAGATTAATTCCTGACCAAATAGAGATGCATTTTGAAAAAGTAAAAGAGGTTTTCGTTAAGAACGAGATAAATTACAAAAACTTCCTTCAGTTTATTCACAAGTGTCATATATTGGAATATTTAAGTGGATCTTTACAACCTATTTTTCATATTTTTTTATTTCTTGATTTAGTCATGATTTTTGGGTGCAGATTCCAAGGAATTGGAGAATAATTTTCGAAAACTAAGAGAGGTTTCTCCCAAGAAAAATCTCATATAATAAAACCTCCTTCGATTTTGTAAAAACTATCATGGTTCAAGATATACGAGTTAATATTTTGCCTACATTTTCAATAAACTTGGTCCCTATTCCTAGCACGTAGTTCCAAATCTAATGTAATTGATTCTATATTTGGGGAAATGGTTGAGCTCGACCCCATGAGTCCATGGATGAGATAATTGAATATATTTTCATGAGTTTTAGTGTGCAAAATGTTGGTGGGTTGATCAGGCTTGAGGAGATAGAACACTATGCATATTGTATTTTCTTTATTTTCCAGTGAATGAAAGGTAAAGGTGTGCTTTATAGGGATTTCCGTGTGAGCTCTTTATGGTGTTGTACTTATTTCATGTTGTAAGTTTGCCTCATGTTGTTTCCATATCTTAAATGTATGTCTTCATGTTTGGTTGAACCAAAACTTATCTCATAATTCATTTAAAAGGGGATTTGATTTAGTTTATCAAAAAATCTATGTTTTATTCTTAAAACAACATTTAGAATTCATCCACATTTTTTATGTTCTATGTGTTTTTTCCAACTTTCTTATACTCACGTTCCTACAACTAATTAATTTGATTCCACTACCAAGACTCCCTACCTTTCCCCTGTAAAATACCCCTCCCCTCTTCATCCTATCACTAGAAAAATATTAAATATGACATGACTCCATGCCTAATGGATCTGTCTTCCTTCCTACCTGCAAACCTTCAAACTTATACCCCACTAAGCAACATACCTAGCCTAACATATAAGTGATTTAATATTTCAGACAGAGAGATCCCTCTCTAAATTTGGAAAGGCTAGATTCCAACTTCTAAGTGGTTTGCGGTTACCTCTGAGTTTCTCTCTTCAGCCTAGGGAAATTACGGAGTGGTAACATTGTGTCACCGTTGTCAGGGAGAAAAAGGTTCCATATTCCTCGGGAAAGAACCACCAATTTTCATATATGATTACTGATGGCGAACAATGACTAAACACATGAAGGTTGTACCATTCACCTGGCGACTCCAATCAACTTTCAACATGATCCAATGACTCCACTGGCACTAGGATCTAGAAATCAGAGTTTTACTGGCAACTCTATTGGCCGAAAATGAATTCAACTGCGAGGTATGCACCCATGAATCGTGATCACATTATTGATTTTCCAAATCAAATGCTTTGCATTTATTGGCATGCTTATTTACTGAGATTCAAAGATCGAGTAGGAGATGATGCTGCACTTAACTTGGTTAAGTTTCACATGCATGTGCGTAGAATTAAGGTTCAATTTCATGAATATTGGTTGATCAAGATGTTTATGGTTACTTTGGAGGAAAAAGGAAGATCCTGGTATGGAGGTTTGCCACCTCGTATCTTGTATTCCCTTTAATTTTTTCATTTAGTAATTTTTTTAGAAATACAAAGAATCTCATCCTTCTTTGTCATTAGTTGAGAATTGTTGTGGCCATTTTGAGGATTTAATTCAAATTTTGGAAACTTCTTATGGCGATGAAGAGTTCATGGATGAAGAAATCATGGAAGCTTTGTACGAGAACCCTTTTCATCACCAAGAAGAAATTGTAGCTTCACTCTTGGATGAAAATGAAACTGAGCAGGGTTTTAATGATGATAGTAATGATTCATCTTCTGAGTTTGAAGAAAATTTGCAGCAGTTTTTTCAGATGTTAAGTCACCGGGAGGAAGATTAGGATAGTAAGCTAAACTGTTCTTCATATCATTCATTTTTTGGATCCTTGTTTCATGGGAAAACTTGTGACAGTGAGCCAAATCATAATAATGACATTCTACATTTGCAAGTAAATATGGAAGAGGAGAAAATTGTCTTTGATACCCTTGGAGGTGAAGAAAGTATTAAGATTTTTTCATCATTTGAATTAAAAAATTAAGAAAACTTTGTAAGTTTAAATGATGTTCTCTATGAATCACACAAAGGGTTAACTTCTGATGCTTCTGACATATATGATAAGGATTTCCTTTTTTAACCTTTTCAACAGTACACAAAGCCTTTTCTTATTATGCACTTCAAGGATTGGTCACTCGTGTTCTGTTGGAGATCAGTGTGATAGTGCCCAAGTTGGAGCCCAATACGAACCATCTTCATGGACTCAGATGGTTTCTAGAGTGGTATTTGTTGAGCTTAAGGGTCTGATTAGATAGGATTAGTTTGAGTATTCCTAGACTTGTCATGTGGAGAAGGTCATCTACAATAAAAGATGGGTAGTCCTCCTAGCTCGTGTTCATTTTGGGAGATGGACATATTGCAGTGATAGGTGGAAGCCCTCCGTGCCCTATTTAGTCTTCATTGGAGCAACGTAGGAATACGATAGTGGGTTAAAGTTCCTGAGTAGCTGAGGAGCAGTAGTGGGAAGTAGAGAAATGTTCACAAACGGAGTTGTGAACAACTCGATAGAAGTCTCAATGTGTTTTTCCCTTAATGGAGTAAGGCACAACTAGTGATCATATATGATAATCGAGGTTCAATGACCAAATGGACTTGGATCGTTGATAGAGCCAGTGATTCAGATCGGGAGCTGAAGGATCGGGCAGGTACAGGGTACAACCGAGAGGAGCTGAGAGGGCGTGCCACAACCAAATGGTCATAGTACCTTGTGAGGGTAGATTGGTTGTCGATGGACTGACACCAGGCCCTAATTTTGTATTCTTGTACTAGTGGATATTTGAGGGTCATTATCCCTTGTACGAGAGCCCTATACTATTGTATTATTCAGGTTGATTAATATAATGAAGTAGGGTTATTATAAAAAATCATGTAAAAAGTTGTGGTTGCCTAGATCATGGAGCAGAGGGTTCAAATGAATACATGGATGTGTGGTCTTGATTGTATTGGAAGTGAGATTCGTTGGGAGTTTTGTGGATTGGTGGAGAGCATGGTGAACACCATCTTGTTGTAGGACATATTGTTGATCATGGAATTCCGTTGATTTTCCATGGATCGTTGGGATAAATTGAGGATTTTTTTAGCATGGGAAATATTGGTTTGATCGAGAATGCTTCATGTGATGGACTACAGATTGACATGCTAGCTTCTCCATTAGATCACGATGTTGCATATCCGAGATTGGAGGGATTTTCACGAGTGGTATTTGATCTAGGAGGATTAGTGCTTGCAGGACTGAGCCAATGGAGATCGTGTAGGCTCAAAGGGAGTATAGATTCAGAGGGAGTATCCATATGGAGGTTTGGGATCCTCATATTCAGTTGTAGTGAGGCAAAGTCACTACCGAGATTGCAGGGTTCATTTTATAGAGTATGTTGCAGTGATGGATGCTAGATGGGCTAGTGTCACCAAATGATGTTGGGTACTTCCTAGTGTTGGAAGTATCTCCCTCATTAAGAGGGAGTTTTGATATTTGTAGCTTGGGGGGTACTCCAAACCCTAGGCCCGAGGGTTATGGGGGAGTTGGCACACAAGAGAGGCTTATGGGCATGAAACACAAGTCTACGAGATTTTCACCCAAGCATATGGGTGTGAATCGTGAGGATATTTCTACATGTGATGATTTGAGTTGATAAAGGACTCTCAGAGTGATCGGACGCATGACTGAAAATATCTCGAATCTGAGTTGTAAAAATAAAGATATGAATTTTTAAAGTTTGTGTGTGGGTCTGTGGCACAAAGGAAAAGTCGACCTTGGCTTGAGGAGGTTCCATTTAGGGTTATATGTTGCCACATGAGACATGTATAAATAAGAGGTAAGGGAGACCTCATTTCACACATCCAATGTGTAATCACATAAAGGATAAAATTTGAAATGGGTAGCGGAGTCTGAGGATAAGGAATATGAGTTTTTTGAAGTGTCTTGCCATTATTTTGGAGAGAATTTCTTGCTAGACTTAGGCCGCATTTTTTAGGTAGGAGGACGGGTATTTATGTGTTATTATATGTGTGATTAGTATATGTTATGGGTCGTAGGTACCTACTATAGGAACAACATGTAGTGGAGGTTGTTTTAAGGGTCGTGAGGCCTAGTAAGGGTCTTCCCTTTAAGTCAAAACCTCTAAGATAAGTAGCACAAGAGAACATGAGTAGACCACAACCAGAACATGACAAGTGATTTTGATGCCCTGTAGGACAACAAAGGTAGTAGCATGATTGGACAAGGTAATACAATGATAGGCATTATGTTTTTGGGTGTTGTAGAAATTTGACTTCAGCCCTAACCAAAATTCTAGAAGCACATATCCCAAGGATAAGAGGTGACCAAAAATGTGTTGGAGTTTGTGCCCTCTTGTTGATGTTGATTTGCTAGAGGATGTGGGTCCAGGTTGGACTAGTTGTGAGAGACTGTTAGCAACCAAGAGGAAGGACCTTCATAGGTCCTGGATGCACTAACCAGGAGCAGATGCTACAACAAGGATTGGTCACTCATGACCTGTTGGAGGGCAACATCTGACTGGACCAATTGTGGATAGTGGATTAGGAATTTATGGTCTGTTGGAGGGTAGCATGATAGTGCCCAAGTTAGAGCATGGTGTGCACCATCTTCATGGACTTAGGTGGTTGATAAAGTGGCATTTGTTGAGCTCAAGGGTCTGATCAACCATGAGTAGTTTAAGTAGCCATTCAAGAATAAGGAGGATTATAATGAAGTTGATTACCAATTTTATGTATATCAACAACATGTTTCCCCCTACCAAAGGAGGTGGGGGTGATGGAGCCAACTGTGATCCTGATAGAGGATACCCAACATAAGGAGAGTTAGGTTGATGAAGGTAACCTTTCCCACTAACCTAAGGGCCAACCTGCTGCTCAACCATATTTGTAAGTGGAGGAGGAGGAGGAGAAGGAGCATATTTTGTGGCACTCATAAGATAAGTGCTAGATGATATTATCATATTGGATAACATAGGAGAGGCCCAGGGAGATGAAGTTGCACCATAAAAGGTAGCGGATAAGGATTGATAGCCTAGTGGAACGGATGGACCACCATGCAGATGTGTTTTTGGTGATGCGTAACCATATATTTCGAGGCAAAATTTGATGTCTCGACCATAGTGGTGGACACAGGTTGAGAATTTGGATCAATTCCAGTCATGGTTAACAACTTCGATGAATATTGCTGCGAGAAATCCGTAGGTGAGTCCAAATAATCATGAAAAGGATTTTGTGTCAGATTTTGAGGAGGAATAGGGTCGGTTTGATAAAAAATTGAGTCCTCCCCAAGGAAAGGGAGTAAAAGGACGAGGCTCTTCTTACGATATCTCTTCAATACTCACAATTTCGGGTGCAATAGGTTCATCGTCGGGTCAAAGATATATAGGTTTTGTATGAGACAAAGGAGAAAAGAGGAAGGTCCTGAAGTAACAGGTAAAGATGGTTAAGGCTCCTCGGGCTCAACAACCTCAGGAATCAGAGTGTCTGACTTGGGAAATTTAGGTTCAACAAACTCAGGCAAAAAAGCTTCAAGGAATTTTGTTTCGATTGTGTTAGTATCATCGTCAAGAGTAGATGTAATCTTGGGCTTGAAACTAAAAGGGATAGATGGTTCTGGTGGATCAATATCAAGAGGAGGGCCAAAAGTGGTTCTTGATGTCCTCAATTTGGTATTTTTTGTCTTCTTTTGCTTCTTACGACGGTCAAGAGTAGCCTCTGGTGGAAGTGGAGGCTTATTTTTCATTCTATGCGAAATACGGGGTGGGGGATTTTGTACTTCCACATTGGACAATAAATATTATTAACACAAAAAGAAATAAATAAAAAAGGGGCTAATCTAGGCATAAAGGATTACCAAGCAACCATGAACTGCAATATACACCTTGGCGAACCAAGGACTTAACGTACGTGAACCAATCTCCTTGAATGTTGTGTTCGGTGTATCATGGTATACAAGGTGGCAGACTCAGTTACCTATGGATATATAGCAACCTAAAGGGTATTCCAAAAATATACTCGACGGTATGTAGGGGTGCAGTCTGTATTAGTGATGTCTTATGCGTAATCATTCTATGAGAGTGTTCCCTTATACTTTAGGTGCGTGGAGCGCCGTCCAATATACCCAAAGGTACGTGGAGAACGATCCTATACACTCACATACATGGAAAGATATATCACCCCCAAGATGAAATTCTAACAATCAACGACAACTCCCACATTTAACGATGTTGGAACATGTCTCTAGCCTAGACCTCTATGTGTTTGCGTTAATGTTACAAATGCTCCATTTGTTGATTCAATAAATTGTATTGTTTATCATTGATTAAGTTTCAATTTTGGGCTCACCATGGATGTCACCTAAATATCCTAAAATGAAAATCTAGAATGAGAAAATGGAAATATTTATATTTCAATGAAAATCTAGCTAAGGAAGGGAAGAAACAATCAATATGAAACAACAAAAAACCCTAAATTCCAAATGCAAAAATTTTCTTTCCAACACACTTAATTTCTGAAATGAATAAAACTAAGATGAAAATATTTAATCACTGATTGAAATTCAATTTTCAGAATGAGGACTAAAGAAATAATTCATCCAAGCGATCAATGACCAAGTGAAATCAGTTTGCAAGCAACCAAATTATAAGAACAAGAAAAATAAAAAACAATTCTTACCAAAGGGAATCAAACACAAATGCAAACCAAATGGAGGATTAAGGGAGACCACAGGACACTAAAGACTCAAGGGAGGTCAACTGGAAGTAGGTTGATCAAATAGACACTCAGAAATAGAGGAAAATTTTGTGCAAAAACACGAGCAATGCTGGGGCTAAAGAGGCACCAGTGCTTTGCAACAGTGGTAAAAAGTGGGACTGAGTGAGGTGCAACATTTTTTCAGAGGCATTCAAGGAGCGTTGGTCCTAGGATGGAGGATTATGACATAAAATTTGCAAAAAAGGATCAATGAAATAACTTCCTAGGTATATTCTTGACTGATCAAAGCAACAAAGGTCTATGAAAGAGGTAATCAAACACAATGGACAAGGAAAAACACCGAGGTAATACATAGTTCCCCAGTGGAGTCGCCAATTTGTTATGCAATATTTACAATTGTTAACAAAAGTGTCTCCCTTAGGTTCGATGGCCATCCTAGAACAACAAAGAAACAAGGAACCCAATGTTTTCCTTAAAGTAAAAATATGATGGAATGAATTCTACCTGGAATCCATTGTACGCTTCGTTCCTTCTTCACCTTGAATGCTCCAATTCTAGCTCTGATTGCCAAAACTAGAACCTGCACAGTCAAATAACACAAGCCAAGAAACTATGAGATATATGCAGTATCATCTAAGTACTTTATTCAATAGATCAACATGGTATTGAAATATATGAAATAACAACATCGTATATAGGGAAACAGAGAACTCTTTGCATTAATATAAATGGAAGGAGATTACAACCACAAATAGGTGTTGACTTTTAGAAGATCTCCTCCAAGTTGTCTTGTCCTTTACTTGTCACAATATTCACCTCCAATCACCCTAAAAGCATGGAATGTTAACCTCTCACCTTAGCAGCATAAGGGTATAATCACTCTCCAAAAGCCAACCCATTGCATATGCAAGGTAGTAAATATATAGACGAGTGGGGTAAGTTGGGAATTCTTATCCAATTACCAATACAAGGTTTTAGATCCACCTTTGATGGGAGGATGGGGTAAAAGGATAAGGGCTGGAAACTCGAAAGCAGGAGGAGATAGGATCTAAAAAAATTATCCAAGATAAATGGTTGTAACAAATTCTGGAAGCTTATGGAAGAGAAAGCTTCTGAAAATTCTCTCTTTTTCCCGAATTTTTAGAACCAACGCAGGTGAAAAAGGGAGGAACCTGTAGGTGATCAACGTTGGCTATAGTGGAGAAAAATATAGGTGAACGTTGTCCAGAGGAAGGCCAAGGAGCATTGGCACTAAACTGGATCAGATGAGGTGGTTTCATGCAGAAATTTTGGGAAATGAAGGAATTTCACTTAGGGCTTTGTGCAATGATTTTTACTAGGGGGAATAGGATGTTGATTGATCCCATTAGGAGGCCTAATTACAATATGTGACAAAATGGACTAGAACATATTTCCCTAAACTGCGAAGTCAAAAATGATGACTGATGACTGAAGTGCTTTACCTTGTGACAAGTCGGGATCAAGAACAATCAGTGAGCTCCATCTGCTACAATGCATTGATATCATGACAGCTTTTTTGTTGAGGAAGGCACACCCATACTCAACACATAAGTAAACAT
This sequence comes from Pinus albicaulis, assembly GCA_034641835.2. Taxonomy (NCBI): domain Eukaryota; kingdom Viridiplantae; phylum Streptophyta; class Pinopsida; order Pinales; family Pinaceae; genus Pinus; species Pinus albicaulis. The sequence continues at coordinate 1,507,642,972 of CM076582.1, read as the reverse complement.
AACATGCATAATGATAAAAAAGACGTGTCCACAAATGCAACTGGTGGACCCATGACTATATGACTATCGATATGATCATAACCATTATACATTGTGATATCTATATAACTCCTGAAATCGCAGCCCAGATGGAGGAAACCAGATCCAAGGTCTTCTATCTTGTTCACACGATCAACCAACGTACAATTATAACCATGTAAATCAATGAGATGAAGTTGAACATGGTAGACACCATATAATTACCGACCAATGTTGTAATTCATTAACAAACGCAAGAGAAACCATCGATGATGTTAATGGATCTCAAGGTACTACAATACAATTCGTATGGTGTGAATAAATTAGTTGATGTCTAACACCACACAAAGTCTTTTGGTTGAAGGCCAATGATGTAATCTTGTCATCGAGAGCAAGGAAACCTCCCACTGATGTTTTTAAGCACCAAGGTACCAAAGAGAGTTTCTAAGTCAAATTCCTAGATGATGTGTTGTTGTCGACAAGAAGCGACCCATCATAGGAGGGCCTTCATGTATCCCCCATCAATGACACGAAACGACTATCATGATTGAGACAAAATGATGGTGATACAAAAATGGATCAGGAAAAGGCAAACATGGAATGAAGGCTTAAGAGTATTTCAACATATATCAACTAAAAAAACTTCTCTTGAACTCATAACGACACTGAAAGGAGTTGGCAGCATTGACCCAAAACCGAGATGGAGGCTTTGAAAAGGTATGATGAATCAAATGACAAGTAGATTACCCAACCCAACAACCACAAAGATGAAGTGGAAGAGTGTAGTGTTCAAGAGCGACTCGTTGCCATTAGCAAAACGGAGTAACATGTTTTCCCAATTTCCCCAACCATACTGATCAGTACCTATTTATTTTTTAATAAGCTTGAGGAGGATAACATATTCTTGATCTATAATTTCATCCTTCGAATGAATCCCTCCGACAAGTCCATTGTTGTTTAATGTTTTAACCAGTCTAGCGAAGGTAAAAATCCACATTTTTTTCATGTTTAGAGAGTTTGAAAAAGAAAGCTCCAGATGTCCCCTTTCATAAACAGTCTCTTGAGTCCGAAATGGTAGAAAACAATACTCAAGAGAACCTCTTAGCCATGTTCGATTTAGATATTCCTTTTCCATAAATATTCCATCACAATCCATAAAAGGGTTAAGCTTATTCTGAGTGGAATTCTTTTCATTTATTTTGTTTGAAAAGACAAGTGCTCGAAAAACTTTTCATGTTTTGGGAGTCTGAAAAGAGCTGAAAGAGGACTATAATGGGTCCTTTTTCGTATGTTTATAGAGCCCGAAAAAGATACAAAAGTATACTCCTTGGTAAAAACAACCTGTTTAAAACATGATAAAACACCATTAACAAATATCGACCTACACAAAACACAAAAAAAAGGATAAAACATACCTGTTTCATAGTAAAAATGAAGAATATATAGGTCAAAACATTAAATATGAATAAAATAAGGCAAGAAATGACCATAAATGCTCGAAATGACTATTCATTTTTACCATTTCACATTTACCTTCAACAGTGAGAGTTTTGGAGCACTTTTGTCCTCGACCTTCTACAGTTGATTACGGTCAATCCAATTGATCATTTCGAGTATTGTCTCTTCTAGGTGGGAGAGAAAACCCTTATCTTTCTTTTGATGGTCCATTTTTTTTTTCATGGCAATTTTTTTAGGTTTTGAGGGCCCTAGGGTTCCAAAAACATGCCCAAGGACCAACACACCCCCTATGTGTCGAAATTTTCATTGTACCTAGGAAGATTACCACTATTGGAAGAGGGGAAATGCTCTAGTATGCACTACAAGGGTGTGTTTGGCGCAAAATGCTCAATGGTTTATCAATTTTCCCTCAATTTTTGTCATATTTTTGCATGAAAAGGAGCCTAATGAATCATTTGTTGATGTTTCAGGTGTTCATTATCACAAAATGGAATTTATTTTGAGAGAAAGAGAACATGAAGAACAATATTTAACTATAAAAAATGATCCTACTACCATCCATGCACTGAAAAACTGTGGATTGTTGAAATTCTTTTGGCTACTTGGCATGAGGCAACAGATGGAATTGTTGAAATATCTCATTCACTCATGGGAAGTTTAGGTACAAGCGTTCAAGTTTGGGGAATATTTTCGTGAGATAAAGGTAGAGGATATCTACTTTCTAACATGTTTATCCAAGAGGGGTGCCCCCATCTCTCTGCTAGGTGGGAGGAGTGGTAGGGAGACCATGAAAGACTATATCCAAACCTATTGCATACCTCGAGTCCAACCTACTAGGGATGGAAAGATAAATATAAAAAATGTGATGCAATTATCTTTGAGAACGATCTTGTTTATCATTGCGAGATTGGCAGGTAGCTTGACACCCCATGTAGCGAGTAGATTGTACATGCAGTATTGGATAAAATGTCTAGAGCCAACAAATTTCAACTGGAGTGAGGGTGTCTTGGTCAATATGAAGGAACAAATGGCTAAAGAGAAATAGGGGAAGTTAAATAACTTCAATTATGGTTCGAGATTAGTCACTTTTTCCCTAGAGAGAGTGCCACTACTTCAGCCTCAACTAGTTATACTCAAGCCTATCAATCTGAGGGTCCCACGAATGAGGAGGTGGATAGATCATATGGCCTAACATGAAGGTCTGTCAACGATCAGTTTCTCACCAACCTTCTTTAGATGGCTGCACAAACAATTCATCATGATTGATGATTATCCTTACATAGGGATGGATTTTCTTGTTGATCTCAAGCTAGTGCTTCCTTAGGGTGAGCAATGGGATGCTTCAGGTAAAAATATTTCAACCATTAATTTTTTTGAAAGTGTTACAATTTTTTTGTGTTTTTGATGTTTCTGAGACTAAACTATCTGATGTTTCATGCAGATATTGGACCAGTTCGACCAGTGGGTGCTTCATATCTCTGTCGTACAATAGGACAACCACATGATGAGGTAGAGGTACCAGTACAGGTAGTTGTGGTAGGACGAGATGCGCTATGGGATCTTGAGGTAGCTGAGATCCTATCATAGTGGAGCGCCATATGGAGGGATTGACACATGGGATTGATGAGAATGTGGTCAACTAGGTTCCCATGCGACTTCAGCGACACACTATCAGAGTGCCTAGCCGTATTAGTCGATTACTGCGCAAGATGTCTCGCGTAGTGTCTTTTTATCATGAGCACCATTGATTAGTCTACTTAGATATTTGCATGTATTTTTTGGATGGACGATGTAGCCATATGTGCCTCGAGGCACAAATTTGTATAAAATCAAACTATATATATATATATATACATATTTTTAGTGTTTACTAGTCCCTATTATGCTTTCAATATGATGTTATGTGAATTGAAACTTATTTACATTCGTTGAAAATGTCTATCTAAAATGTGATTAGCTAGGGAAACTGCTAATGTGTTTAGATTTATAGGAATATGTTCATATTGTATGAAATCAAAATTTCTTTATAGAAGACGCACTCTCAAAACTATGCAACGGATGGCGAGATTTCTAAATGAAAAGACATTCACAAGTTGTAGTACTACGAGTTGTGAGTTGCGTTTGATGACTAAACAATGGATACCTTGTGAAATAGAATCAAATAGTAGCTCAACCACTACACTATACTCAGTGATGTTGTTAGTCAAGCGACCAATGCAAAACCCTTGCATACTCACCAGCTCGTCATTTGGAGAAAATATAGCCCACATTGTGGAAGATAGTTCTGAGTACTACAACTAGCACCATCATCATAACAAATGTACGGTTCGAGAGATGTCGACATTTTCAAACCAAACGTAAACGGGATCAAAATAAACCATGGGAAACTCTGAAAAGACACATTGTAAACATACTCAAACAAACCTATAGATAGTATGTACACAGTGTATTACGCATGAGATCAAGCATAGTATTTTTTGAGGAACAAACCATTTCTAGTCTGCGCTAGTGGAACTCCATCGAAATATACTAACTCATAGGCCCCTTTTGTAAGGACTCGCTTGACAATGTATGGACCCAACTATTACATAGTAATTTTTCACCGTGCTCACTTCTCATCCCTGATCCTGAGGTGCCCCATGACAGACCCTGTGCAATGTTTTCACTATGAAGAAATATGTAAAGATATCCCTTGAAGACTCAAAGAAAATTGCCTTGGAAGATTACTGAAGGAACTTGGTCAAAACCCTAGTTTTTTGGGTCAGCTCATTTCCTAGTTTCATGCTCGCGCTAAAGTCAGATTGACAATTATGGCTTAGCACTGCTAGCATCCTTATTTATTGGAAAATTGTTTTGATCCCTTTTTGGCAGTGTTTCCTCAAATGGAGGAGAAGCTTCAACCTCTAGAAGTTCCAAGGTGATAAGTTGCTTGTTAAGTAGTGGTGATAGAGTCGAGCTCTATGATTTTAGAGCTTTGATCTCATCCATGGGGGCTTATCCCTTTGAAAGTGGACCTTCCTCCTCCTTTCATGGGCTCCCAACCTCTTCTCCCTTGCTATAAATTGGTCCCCATCCTTCCACTATGGGTTGGTCATTATTGGGCTAGTCTAAACTCTCGTTCCCTTTACATTATTGCACTATGATAATGCTTAAGTTGTTCAAGAGAAGGAATTATTTTGAGCTTTGGTTAAGGATTCAGATTTTCACCAAAGGGAGGCCTCCAACATCAAGTCCTGGTTGTAATATCTTCCTTTCATATTTATTAGTAAAACATCTGATGTTTGCTTTCTATATTTGTCTAATATTTTATGCAAATATTTTGGTTCTTCATGATCTGCTAGATAGATAATGTTTATAATTATTATGTATTGTGTTCCCTCTTAATCATCTGCAGGTACTTGTGTGCTACCAGTAGCAAGGAGCGAGCCTAAAAGGATCGTTGATCAAGGTCATCATCAACGGGTTCGAACATAACATCAGGAAAAAGGTACCTCTATCTCTTTTCTTCTCGCATTTTTAATAGTAGCTAAGAAATCTTTGCATTAGAAAGTATCTCAAGTTGCTAGACCCACTCTAGGCCTATAGAGATCGCCTCTGCCCGTAGAGGGGATTTATCTTGATAACAGAATTGGTGACTCCACTGGGGAGCTTAGCCTCTTAGCCTTCCTTTCTCAGACTAATCTCAGATCAATTTGACCGACCACTGAAATCTAAGCTTGCTTAGGTCTCTGCTAGTTTGCATAGGGTTTGATAGTCATTCATTGTGTCATGTATGGTTTTAGTGTGAAAGTCCTTTTTGTTTTTCCTTATTTGTAGTGACCAGGGTGTTTTCATTTTGCATAGTAACGCTGCCAGCGTTGTTCTATACAACACATCCATGTTGATTTGTCTTTCAACACCATTCTGCTTATCACAGAAGCATTGATCTCTGACCTAGGAAAAATTAGGGTTTCCCTTGTTTTTTCTAGTGTATCCTGGCCCTTGAATCATGTCTATAGAGTCTCAGTGACCTCCTGCTTGTGTGTTTGACTTTCTTGTCTTCTTTGAGAGCGTGTTTTCATCTCTTTGACTTGTTTGTGAGTTTGGAAAACTTTAACCATTTCAAACACCTTTGTCGCATTGCTTCTGACTTGGTTTGAAGTAGTTTGTTGTATGCACTGGTCATCACTGCATTTCTAATCTTACTTTCAACTTAGTGTCAAACATAAGGTCGCTAATTCTTTGATGTCTAGAAAAGTGTCTTTTTCCGAATTCAAAAGAAATTAAAAGTGTTTTTCATTTCAGTTTTTTATTTGGCTTGTCTTTATCATTTTTTTTTAAAGGGGAGTGAAAAGCATTTCATTCGAGTATTTTTTAAAGAGATTTTGATTTCTGTTCGATTGAAAGAAAAGTGAAAAGTGTTGTTTTTGCATTTCTTCATTCATTTCGTTCATTTTACTTTTGATTGAATTTAAAAAAAAAGTAAAATAATAATAATAATTTTATGCATCTTAGTGGAAAAGATAAATGTTTTCATTTTTTCAATAGATTGAATTTTTGGGAAAAGTGAATTCGATTGGAAAGAATTGCATTTCGTAGTTTTGAACTAGTTTAGGGGGGCATCATTGTTTGCTGCATTGATTGCACTTTTGCTTCAATCTCTTCCCTAAATAGTTTAGACTTCATTGAAATGGAAATATTTTCTTTTTTCATTTAGCATGCATCATAGGATTAAGGTGACATCGATTTTGAGCCTTGAAATTGAAATTTAAGTCAAGATCAACTTTAAAATTCACCCAATTAACCTAAGCAGCATTTGGAATTAACAAGAACATTTAGAGGTCTAGGCTAGAGACGTGTTACGGCGTCGTTAAATGTAGGAGTTTTCGCTAACTTTCTGCATTACAATCTGAGGGTGATATCCCATTCCACGTATGGAAGTATATTGATGCATGATAAGTATATTTGGGATGCTCTCATCGAATGGTTACGCATTAGACAACACTACTACAGACTGGATTCCCATGTACCGTCGTGTATATTTTGGGAGACACCATTAGGTTGCAAGCCTATCATACGTAACCGAGTTGGCCGCCTTGTAAACATGATACACCGAACACAACATTCAGGGAGATTGCATGCCCATACTTCTTGGTTCACCAAGAGGTATTCTACAGTTTACAGATACCTGGTAATCATTTTTTCCTAGCTTACCCATTTTTAATTTATTTTGTGTTTAATTTCTAAATTTTACTGCCCACGGAATAACATCTTACCCGCGCACAACTACTTAGCAGATATTAGGTTTGAGACCAATGGCAACAATTCTTGAGTTTACCAATCAGAGAATCCCCTCATATGGGAATCCTGGCCCTTTTACTTCTTTTGGAAATGTTGGTGTTCCATATATTGCAATGTTGTCCCTCCTAGGATTAACCGTTGGTTTTCCAGTTTGGTTATTTTCAACCCCCATGGTTCCAAATGTCCAAGTTGCTTCTCAGCCAAATTCGCCTCCACCTGAATAGTGTCAACCTCATGTTGATCCTAAAGTTGACTCCTCGCCTTCTTCACATGTTTCTTCACCCCATTCTTCCTCCTCTCCTAGTGAAAGTCTATATTCTAGTAACCACAAGGCTAAGAATAAGAAGAAGAAGACGAAGAAGAAGAAGCAAAATAAGCAAGGGGGCAACCAAGCAACCATTTCTATCAATGAAATTGATGATGAAAATCCTTCCAATCAATCCCACAAAGTCAAATTCCCTTGCAAGTTATGAAAGGGTGACCATCTTCTTAGGTGCTATCCTGGTATTCCTAGGGTGTTAGAAATGTGGTCCACTGACTCAAATCGTCCCTTGTCATCAACCTCTGGAGATCATGTTGGTGACAAGTATTTAGATAGTAATAATAAGGCCCATGGGAAAAAGTGTAAAGTCAAATTTCCATGTAGGCTATGTGGAGGGAATCATCCCATTCACATTTATTATTTTATGGATGAATCCACAAAAATGTTGGATAGCCTCACATCTTCTCAACCTTGCCTTTCGGTTCGTTACGGGAATCTTTCCTCTAATCCTTTACTAGTTGATAAAGTGATTGATTAGAATTCATCTATGGTTAATCCCACTCTCTCTGAAAGGGAATCTCACGAGTCCATTCCTGACAAACCATTGTTTGAGAAAAAGGTTGACTTGATTTCACCTTCAATTGATCAAGTCTTTACTGTAGAGAGTGAACCGGATACCGCTCATGTTCTTCTTGTTTCTTCATATTCCCATGAACTGGAGGGAAATCCTCTTGTTCCCATGGTACAAGAGGGCAATCCCCCCATTCCTGTAACATAAGGGGGCAGTTCTCTCATTCCCACAACAACCCCTTCAAGTAGTCTAGTTGCTTCCTTTGATTGGAGTCGACTGGCAGGATATCATCTTCCTTCTTACGTGCCATTTGAGATCATAGTACAGGCCTATAATGTGGTTGTACCTAGCACCGTAAAAGATGAAGGCGCATATGTTAGTATTCTACCCTCAACTACTTGACAAGATTTCGGTTCTCCACAGCTTGTGCTTGTCACCCAGAATCTGTTAGCATTTAACAGAGGAACCAATCAATTGTTAGGGATCCTTCCTAAGTTGCCTATTACTTTGGGAGGAAAGGCTATCTATATAGACGTGATGTTTTTCCAAGGCCCTTTGGACTTTAACTTACTCCTTGGGCATGACTATACTTATGTCATGGGAGCTCTTGTCTCTTCTATGTTTCGTGTGATCTATTCCCCACATTGATCTAAATGGATTATGTTAGTGTTGTTGTGCTAATTACTCTTTCATATTATTAATTCAATTTCTTAGGTGTGCTTAAGGGTTCAAGTTCTCTTGAAAATTATCAAGTCTCATGAGTGTTTTTCATGTCAATTCAGTGAAAATTTTAACATAAAAAAATACCTAAACAACAGAAAATAAAGTACAGAACATCACCATACAAAACATCAACAAGGGTATTTGATGAAGGAGTTCACCCCTCCCAGGCTACATCTCCCTGGTCCAACTTCCATGGCTTGGGCCTTTATATTATGCTCAAATTTTTAATTTGACCTATTTACAATGCTCTTTTTATCCTATAACCTTCTCCAATGAGTCTATAATGGCCAAAAATGGTCATCTAGCCTCTTTTTTCACATGAATTGGTCGAAAACTCCAAACGTTATGACCATTTACATTTTCCCCACTATTCCAGGCCCTAAACTAGCTAACTACAACTAAACTAGCAGTCTCTGCCGAATTTGGGGGTCCGCTATTTTTATTAATTATTAAATTTTAAGTCGGATTTTAGTGCTAATTAAGTGGATTTAATCTCTAAACCCACACTTAAATTAATCTGCAATTAAAACGAGATTAGGTGCCTTTAAACTGGATTAAGTTTAATAAACATGGTTTAGTGGATTAAACTCTGCATTAATTTGGAGCTCTGTCGGTGGTCTTGGCACAATAGTCATGTGACTCAGGGGTTGGCCCCCGCCTTTCCCTACCATACACAATGTTTAAATATAAATACATGTGGCCACCTATGAATGTTAAGAACCAACCTGCAGGCAGGCCGGTAAGGCATGGCGCCGTGTGGCGGGAGGTCGCGGGTTGAACCCCGGTGCCTCCACCCGAACTTAACCAAAAATTTTACACCTCCATTCAAGCTTGGTGGGGTGGGCACGTGGTGACCCCATGCTGCACCGCATGTCCTCACCTAGTTGGCCCAAAATTAACCAATGGAATTTTTCCACATCACCCATAATTTTGACTAGTTCCATGTTGCCATTTGGAAGCTTACCATTCGCCTGAGAAAATTCCAAAAAAATGACCATGCATAGTCATCATGCCACGTCAGGAGTATGTACTACTGACTGGGCATTTGACTGTCATTTTTTTTTTCCTATTTAGCAAAGCGAACATAACTCATTTCTCGGAGCATACGGAGACCCTTTTTCTTGAAATGAAGTGTGCCAGATTCAGAATAGTGAGAACCACGCATTCGTTCAGGTTCTGAGAAAATATGAGAACTTCAATTTTTTAGCATAAAATTAAGCCCCTAATCATTCCTCCCCACTGGAAGCTTTTGGAGCCCAAAAGGTCATATTCAGTTTCTAAACAAGTGAGGGTATAGTTCCCTCACCTTCCCAATTTCAATCCATTTCACCTTTGAAGGATTTTTTCCTTTAAGCCCTACTCGAAGATAGTCGACACTTCCTCTTGTTGATGTCATTTTCCTCCTATCAAGTATGGTGTCTTTTTGTAGCTCAACAAAGAAATTTGGAGAAAAATCTTCAATAGATGGCAGTTGAACATTCTCTCATTGAACTTCAATCAAAGGAAGCTTATACAATCTCAAATTTTCGACATTAACAACTGAAAAAATTTGCATGTATGAAGGAAAATCAAGCTTGAAGTCATTGTTACCAATCTTTTCCATAATTTTGAAAGGACCATAATAGATTGGTTTCAACTTTTTACCTTCTCCTTGAAGCCTTTCCTTGCTAATGTGAAGCCAAACTTCATCACCAACTTGAGACTTATGATCCACCCTGTTAGCCACCTATAAAATTCTGGCATAGCACACAGGTGGCTTAGTATGTTTCTAAGTCATCAAGAGAAACATTTCACTTGAAAATCTATCATTCTAGAAGCCTTCATGTATCTTCTGTCCTTTGAAGAAATTTTCACTGTTGTTTCCACTGAAAAGCCCTACTGTTTTGTGAAAGAGACTGCTTTTAAAGGCCTCCATTTTCTCCATTTCATTCCCACAAAACCCCCATTTTTCACCCTTATTCCCTTCACAAAATTCCTCCAAAACCCCTTCATTTGACCTCTAAATCATTCCTAAAACCCTTTTGAACCTTATACTGCCTTTTATTTGGTTTTAAAATCCTTTTTTTTGCCTACCGGAACCCTTCATTTGGCTTTAAAAATCCCTATTTTAGCCTAAAAATCAGTCTCTTTACACCATAACAGGCCTAAGCCCCCGAGGGCTTATATTCTTTAGTCTCTCCGCCTCATGTGACTATGGCCCGCAACCGAGCGCTTAGAAACACAAGTTTCCGCGTTAAAAACCCTTTTTCCCCTTTAAAACAGTCTTCCACCTATTAAAGAGTTAAGCCCTCAGGAGCTTAAAGTCGCCCACTAGCCCCGGTCCTTTTCCCTTCATGGGACCACACCCAAAGCCCTTATCCCTAAGCCCCCTTCCCCTCATTTTTTCTCTGCACATTTCCCTTTGTTTTTTATTTTCCCCGACGATATGGTCTGGAGTGAATATAGACCATTGATCTATACAGATTAACGGCCATCGTGCCTTATCCCTCTGCTCGGTTTCATTTTCCCATACTCTCCGCCCCATATTTCAATATCTGCCATCCATTTTATAGATCCAACGGCCAGGATCTATCCCGCCATCCATATAACATCCCATTCCCTCTTTTAAAATACTTTCACTCCATCCTTCAATCTCGACCGTTCATTCCAGCAATCCAACGGTCGAGAATAAACCTGATGGCCCACCTTCCGCTCATGCATCTTACCTCTCATCATACGCAACCCGCACCTTCCGATCAAAACCAAGAGATCCAACGGTCGACGCGCGATTTCGCAAAATTTTTGCGCTCGAAAGCTAACGTAAAAAAAAAAAAAAAAAAAAAAAAAAAGGGAAGAAGAAGAAGAAGAAGAAGCAACAGCTAAAGAAATGGGCGGCTTTTATGTAGGGGGGGGGGGACAGAGTGTTTGTACACAAGAGAGAGAAGCACCCCCCACGTGCGGTGCTGAGTGGAATCATGTTTTTTTTTGGAAAACCACTTACCCCCTCAGAGCTCGCGCGAAAACCATTCCGGTTTTCCACCTTACCGCCCTCCACAGGGTTTAATAGTAGCCGTTGATCGCTCTGATCTAACGACCCACATTACATCGCAACCCCATTCACTTACCTTTCATTTATCCTCCCAAACGATTCCATCGGGCGATCTCCGTCGTTGATTTGTTCTAATCTAACGGCCCTGATCTAATCTCGCCTCCATCCTTTTTCATCCATCTAACCTTCTAAACGACTTCATTGGCAGATCGCCGCTGTCGATTATTCTAATCTGACGACCCACGTTCATCCTCGCACCAGACTCCCATCAAACCTGTTTTCACCTTCTGACATGGTTTTTCAGCCTTTTTTCCACTGCGTACAACTTTTCCATCACTACTCTTTCATCCCCCACGAGCCTCAGAAGCAGCTTACCCCACTCCCCCTGGTTTTTATAACATGTTTCTTGTTTTTTGCAAGTTTCAAAGGTGATGAATTCACACTGTTTTCACAGTCACAGTCATTGTGAAAGACCATCGCAGAGCCAAGATCGTAGAGGAAGAAATCTCTTAGAAAGGTTAAAGGCATAAAATTGAAGATTAAGAAGCCTAATCCACAGTCAGCATAGGTTAAGTACAAATCATTGATCGCAACAGCGCAGAGGATATATCAACAGAACATTCCTTTTACTAAAGAAAGGACCAAATCACTACCACCCATTCTCTTTTCTTCATCAAGCTCCAGAGTAGTTACTATTCTGACCAGAATGTCCTAAAAACTGTCAGTGCATTAGTTACAAAGCATGGAAGACCTGAAAGACAAATCTTCACATTTCTTGTCTCAGAGTACAAACAAAGTACTACAGCCAGGAAAGTACTCCAAGAACATACCCTTGGAGTTATTATCAAACTGACGAAGACCCCCAATTCATCTAAAGAGAACTGAAAGTTAATGTGAAGGCAAACAGAATGGGCTTCAAAAACACTTCTCCCTCTGTTTTAATGAATCATTTAAGTTCTATCTACCACTACTATCGCTCTTTCACCTATAGAACTCATGAGAAATACATTGTAAACGTTGGTTGGTTGGATATTATAAAAACACTGATTGTAAGCTGTTTTACTGAGTTAGAGTTCTGTGAGTAGTAGTCGTAAATAGGTTAAGAGATGATTTCTAAATGATATCAAGTTATTGGACAAGGATGTATGTGACTAGTTTTTCTCTTCTAATATGACAAGCATGTTCATTGGATCCTGATCTAAATCAGCGGTGATGTGTTCTCTCTTTGTCATTGTTTTTCCTCTGTTATACATCATGTTTCATTTTCTCTGATAAGAAACAGTAATTTTAGCTCAGGATATACTATTGCAAGTACCCTAATGCTTCATGCACTTTCTTATCTTTATGTTTTCTGCTATTTGTGTATCTAACAACAAATTCAACATAATTTGACCAATATAGAAGTTGGTTTGTCCATGCTTACCTATGTTTGAATTTAGAGTTTGTTTCTTAGATGTTCTTGTTTGGTTTTAGCTGGAAGAATTAGGAAACTGGGAGATTTAGGGTTAGCCCTGTCCCACTAGGTTCCTTTTCAGACAGTTAGCCTTTCTAAGATCCATGTGAGTTGAATGCCGAAAGCAGAGAAGGTTAAAAGTCTTTCTCTTATCTTAGACTTCACTCTGTGTTAAACTTAAATGTTTTCTATTGTCTGAAAGTAGTCAGGAGGACTGTTGGATTGTTGTTTTCGGAGTTAGCCTCATTAGGATTTTAGATCATAGAGGTTAAGGCATGCCCTGTCCCTAGATTTACTCTGAAGTGGTCACCTTGGAAGGTTTTCCTTGTCATTCCCATTCATTTCCTTATTGTTTCATCCCACACAATCATCTTAAGAGATCCTCTGTTTTAGATGACTAGCCCTTTGAAAGCCTTGGATATTTGAATTGCAAGTAAATCCTTTTATGACCCCATTGCCCAATGGACTTGTGTTCTCTTTGAATTATCTCCCCATTGCTATAAATCCTTCTCTACTCATTTCTTTACCTTACATTGAACCCTTCCTTCATGTTTCCCAACCAAACAAATGAATCAAAAACCTTTGTACCCTATAGCTAGCCTAATACTTTGAATTGAAATTCAAAGACATGTTATTATTTTCTTTTATAGAGAGATCCCTCTCTGGATCCAGGAGGGATAGATCCTGAGATCCCAAAGTGGTTTGATGTTGTCTTGTCATTTGGTATTGCCAAATCTGTCAAATCACAGGAACCACAACATAATGGCGAATTCGCTGGGCAAATTTGAGTAAAACATTCCTTAAACATCTCTAAGAACTCAAATAAGATCAAATTAGCCTTGATTTGGTAGTTAATCACTGTGGTGGATAGTAAATCTCCTTGAAAATTTTAAATCATCCACCTGGCGACTCCATAATTCCTAATAGACCTAAAGACTCCACTGGAGGAAGAACCTGAAATATGGCCAGACATTCTAGAAGGATAGAACATTCAGGTTGGATTTGGTTTCAAGAACTCATTGTTTTTATCTACAACTACGTTCTATCCTACTTTAAGCATGATCAAGTGTACAAAGATGAGATCCACATTGATTATGGGAAATATCTCAAGCCTCAGTTTTCAGACCATGAGAAAACCTATATACCCGTGAAAAACCTAGTGAAACAAGAGCCTCAAGCTGTATCTCTTACCCCTAGTGAAACTTCAAGCAGTCATAGGTCTCTTGTTGCACTACCTACACCCACAAAGGTCATAGAAAGATATAAGCCTCTAGTTTTGCCTCTTATCTTCCAACCCCTCTCTGCAGGACTTACAAATAAGCTGCCCCTTTTTGATGGAGAAAATAAAAAGGTCACTGTTGGGCAACACGTTCAAAATATTGAGGATTTACTTGACTTATTTGAAGTAGAAGAAGATGATGTGCGTATTAGAATGTTTGCCTTATCATTACAAGGGAAGGTTAAGAGTTGGTTTAAGGACCTTCCAGCTGCAAGCATTATCAATTTTCATCAATTTGCTCAATTTTTCCTTGATAAATGGGCAGTCTGGGGAAATGTTTTCCTCATCCTAGAAGAATACGAGAATTTGAAGAGGCAAGTAGGAGAGATAGTACAAGACTTTTCAGCCAGGTTCAATAAGGTATACAATGCAATACCTAATAATATAAAACCACCCTTGGGATGGGCCTTATTGCACTATCCGAGTTCTTTTGACCCTGGGGTGGAATTCCATATAAGAGAGAGAGAGCCTTCAAGCCTGGAAGAAATGCAAAACATAGCAATTACTGTTGAATAAAACATATGGCATAGGGAGGAAATATTAAATGCAATAAATAAGGACCAAGCAGAGCAAGGAAGGCTGATCTCTGCAGAAACCAAGCTGGAAAAGTTGATAGAGACAGCCAACATCTTGATAAACATAAAGGAGGGAGAATATGAGGTTGAAACTAGAAATTCTTATTCAAAAAGACCCACACCTTGTCCTCAGGGAAAGCAAACTAGATCACTACAAGACATAAGCAACATGCAAAGCGTGTATGACAAACAATATTTTAAATCAGAAAATGAACTTGCAAACTGTTTTGAAGAAAGGCTTGTTGAGAATCCAGAAGGTTTGGTTGGTAACATTACTTATAATTATGATTTTTCTAGTTTTAATCTATCCGATGATGATTTCTTCCAAATAGAAGCTAATCCTGCAGGACCATCATCAGTAGATTTGTGGAGGAAAATCATGTCCATCAACTCCAAGAAAGTAATGAGCCAAGTCAGGCTATTTATGATACTAATGAAG
Source organism: Pinus albicaulis (assembly GCA_034641835.2). Lineage (NCBI taxonomy): Eukaryota > Viridiplantae > Streptophyta > Pinopsida > Pinales > Pinaceae > Pinus > Pinus albicaulis. The sequence continues at coordinate 1,507,627,886 of CM076582.1, read as the reverse complement.
AAAGTTATGAAAGTCTAGTAGCAGGTGAAGATTCATTGAATCTTCACTCTGCTTTATATCAGATCATCAGTAATGATTTCCATGAGGGTGGAAGTCAGTAGCCTTTTAGCTCAGAGGATGAGGAAGAAAGCAATGAAGAAACTCTTGAGCAAGTTGAATATCCTGAACATTCCCCTGAAAGGGTTGAGGTAATCAAAGAAACCCCTGATCAAGAATATGTTAGTCTTTTCACAGAGTTCAGTCCACTCAAGCAGAACCTATTAGGGTTACCAGAGGACAACACTGTAGGATATGATGAGTCCTCCGGTTCAGAAAAAAATGAAGATGAGGAAGAGTTTCTTTCTCAAGATAATTTTTTTCTTGATCCAGTGGAAGAGGAAGAAATCCTGGTTGAAGCCTACTTTCCAAATACTCACAACCAGGTATCATTTCAAGATCCTTATGTTCATTTCCTGCAGCCATTCAGAGAAGGATCAAATGTCATCAAGAGCAGCTTGTTGCAGACAACAAGAAACATTTTGGAAACTGCTGCTGAAAGACAAAGAGAATGGGAGTGGCCCTGCCTATCCAACATGCTCAAAGAAATGAGCAGAGACTAGTCATGGGATCATTTGATTGACTAGATGTATTGGAAAAGAGAGTTTGTCAGCTAGACATGTAAATATTCCAAGTTAGAATGGGGTAGGTAGGAATCTCAATAAAGCTAGGCCTATGAGAATTTAGTTTTTTGATGATTTTACTTTGAAGAAAAATTCAAAAAATACAAATAAAAAAGAGAAGGGTTCAGACAAGCCCAAAACTTGACCCAGTAGAGAAAAGAAGAAGAAGTAGCTCTAACAAGATCAAAACCAGAGCTGAAATGAAGAAAGAAAGGTGACTCTAAAAAGCTCAAAATCTGAGTCACAAGAAGAAGGAAGATGCTGGTGATTTTCAGACCTGAAGCCTTCAAATTTTGTTTTTAATTCCTGCAAATTTCAGTCCATGTGCAGCTTGTCTTTATGCCATGGACCCACAACAAATTAGACAGTCTAATCTTGGTTTAGCTGTGTTTCAATTTCAGTTTTAGAATGTACAGAATGAAAATCTGTCAGACAGTTTAATCCTGGCAGATATTAGTTTAGGTAGAGAAGCTATGAGTCCAACTGTTTAAATTGGTCTCATGGAGAAATAAGGGTAGAATTAGATTAGTTTCTGCTTTCAATAAAAAAATATGATGAAGAAGGTCTACAAGTCTAAATGCCTCTTGGAGAAAAAATGTTAGGACAGTAGGATGGGTAGGTAGTTGTTTGGGAAAGGTTTTATGCCGATTTAATATCCATCATGTTTGTAGCAGCTGATCAAATAAGAGAAATATGGTCAAGTGCTAGGCATCTGGCCTACTTCCAAATATTATTTATGAGATTCTTGACATCTTCAAGAAGATGCCATCCCCATGTGGAGCCACTGTTAGCCACCTATAAAATTCTGGCATAGCAAACAGGTGGCTAAGTATGTTTCTAAGTCTTCAAGAGAAACACTTCCCTTGAAAATCTATCATTCTAGAAGCCTTCATGTATCTTCTGTCCTTTGAAGAAATCTTCACTGTTGTTTCCACTGAAAAGCCCTACTGTTTTGTGAAAGAGACTGCTTTTAAAGGCCTCCATTTGCTCCATTTCATTCCCACAAAACCCTCATTTGTCACCCTTATTCCCTTCACAAAATTCCTCCAAAACCCCTTCATTTGACCTCTAAATTATTCCCAAAACCCTTTTGAACCTTATACTACCCTTTATTTGGTTTAAAAATCCTTTCTTTTTCCTACCGGAACCCTTCATTTGGCTTTAAAAATCCCTATTTTAGCCTAAAAATCAGTCTATTTACACCATAACGGGCCTAAGCCCCCGAGGGCTTATATTCTTCAGTCTCTCCGCCTCACGTGACTATGGTCTGCAACCGGGCGCTTAGAAACACAAGTTTCTGCGTTAAAAACCATTTTTCCCCTTTAAAACAGTCTTTCACTCTATTAAAGGGTTAAGCCCCCGAGGGCTTAAAGTCGCCCACTAGCCCTGGTCCTTTTCCCTTCATGGGACCACACCCGAAGCCCTTATCCCTAAGCCCCCTTCCCCTCATTTTTTCTCCGTGAATGCACATTTCCCTTTGTTTTTTCTTTTCCCCGACGATATGGTATGGAGTGAATATAGATCATTGATCTATACAAATCAACGACCATGGTGCCTTATCCCTCCGCTCGGTATCATTTTCCCATACTCTCCGCCCCATCTTTCAATATCCGCCATCCATTTTATAGATCCAACGGCCAGGATCTATCCCACCATCCATATAACATCTCATTCCCTCTTTTAAAATACTTCTGCTCCATCCTTCAATCTCGACCGTTCATTCCAGCAATCCAACGGTCGAGAATAAACCCGATGGCCCACCTTCCGCCCGTGCATCTTACCTCCCATCATACGCAACCCGCACCGTTCGATCAAAACCAAGAGATCTGACGGCCGACGTGCGATTTCGCAAAAATTTTGCGCCCGAAAGTTAATGTAAAAAAAAAAAAAAGTGAAATGGGCGGTTTTAGATTTCCACATGGCAGGCGCTGAGTGGAATCGCATTTTTTTTTTGGAAAACCACTTACCCCCTCAAAGCTCGCGCGAAAACCATTCTGGTTTTCTGCCTTACCGCCCTCCGCAATGTGATTTCAGGTTTAATCATAGCCATTGATCGCTCTGATCTAACGACCCACATTACATCGCAACCCCGTTCACTTACCTTTCATTTATCCTCCCAAATGATTCCATCGGGTGATCTCTGCCGTTGATTTGTTCTAATCTAATGGCCCTGATCTAATCTTGCCTCCATCCATTTTTCATCCATTTAGCCTTCTAAACGACTTCATTGGCAGATCTCCGCCGTCGATTATTCTAATCCGATCGTCCACGTTCATCCTCACACCAGACTCCCATCAGACCTGTTTTCACCTTCTGACATGGTTTTTCAACTATTTTTCCACTGCGTACACCTTTTCCATCGCTGCTCTTTCATCCCCCACGAGCCTTAGAAGTAGCCTACCCCACTCCCCCTGGTTTTTATAACATGTTTCTCATTTTTTTTCAGGTTTCAAAGGTGATGAATTCACATTGTTTTCACAGTCACAGTCATGGTGAAAGACCATTGCAGAGCCAAGATCGCAGAGGAAGAAATCTCTGAGAAAGATTAAAGGCATAAAATTGAAGATCAATAAGCCTAATCCACAGTCAGCACATATTAAGTACAAATCATTGATCGCAGCAGCGCAGAGGATATATTAGCAGAACATTCCTTTTACTGAAGAAAGGACCAAATCACTACCACCCATTCTCTTTTCTTCATCGAGCTCCAGAGTAGTTACTATTCTAAACAGAATGTCCTAAAAACTGTCAGTGCATTAGTTACAAAGCATGGAAGACCTGAAAGACAAATATTCGCATTTATTGTCTCAGAGTACAAATAGAGTACTACATCCAGGAAAGTACTCCAAGAACATACCCTTGGAGTTATTATCAAACTGACAAAGACCCCCAATTCATCTAAAGAGTACTGAAAGTTAATGTAAAGACATTAAAACAGAATGGGCTTCAAAAAAAATTCTCCCTCTATTTTAATGAATCATTTAAGTTCTATCTACCACTACTATTGCTCTTTCACCTATAAGAACTCATGAGAAATACATTGTAAACATTGGTTGGTTGGATATTGTAAAAACACTAATTGTATGTTGTTTTACTGAGTTAGAGTTCTGTGAGTAGTAGTCGTAAATAGGCTGGGAGATGATTTCTGAATGATATCAAGCTATTGGACAAGGATGTATGTGAGTGGTTTTTCTCTTCTGGTATGACAAGCATGTTCATTGGATCCTGACATAAATCAACGGTGATGTGTTCTCTCTTTGTCATTTCCTTTCCTCTGTTATACATCATGTTTCATTTTCTCTGATAAGAAACAATTATTTTAGCTTAGGATATACTGCTGCAAGTACCCTAATGCTTCCTGCACTTTCTTATCTTTATGTTTTCTTCTATTTGTATATCTAACAACAAATTCAACATAATTTAACCAATATAGAAGTTGTTTTGTCCATGCTTACTGATGTTTGAATTTAGAGTTTTTTTCTTAGATGTTCTTGTTTGGTTTTAGCTGGAAGAATTAGGAAACTGGGAGATTTAGGGTTAGCCCTGTCCCACTAGGTTCCTTTTCAGACAGTTAGCCTTTCTAAGATCCCTGTGAGTTGAATGCCAAAAGTAGAGAAGGTTAAAAGTCTTTCTTTGATCTTAGACTTCACTCTGTGTTAAACTTAAATGTTTTCTATTGTCTGAAAGTAGTCAGGAGGACTGTTGGATTGTTGTTTTCGGAGTTAGCCTCATTAGGAGTTTAGATCATAGAGGTTAAGGCATGCCCTGTCGCTAGATTTACTCCGAAGTGGTCACCTTGGAAGGTTTTCCTTGTCATTCCCATTCATTTCCTTATTGTTTCATCCCACACAATCATCTTAAGAGATCCTTTGTTTTAGATGACTAGCCCTTTGAAAGCCTTGGATATTTGAATTGCAAGTAAATCCTTTTATGACCCCATTGCCCAATGGACTTGTGTTCTCTTTGAATTAACTCCCCATTGCTATAAATCCTTCTCTACTCTTTTCTTTACCTTACATTGAACACTTCCTTCATGTTTTCCAACCAAACAAATGAATCAAAAACCTTTGTACCCTATAGCTAGCCTAATACTTTGAATTGAACTTCAAAGACATATTATTATTTGATTTTATAGAGAGATCCCTCTCTGGATGCAGGAGGGCTAGATCATGAGATCTCAAAGTGGTTTGATGTTGTCTTGTCATTTGGTATTGCCAAATCTACCAAATCACAGGAACCACAACACTCCCAATGTTTCTCATGCCTCACTTTGTACTTGCCTTGACTTTTCTTTAGTTGCTTTTGCACTGTTTGATGAATCAACTGAATTTTCTCTATGAATTTCTTTGCCTTATCTATGTTGCTATGTCCGTCGATAGCTACATATTTCCCAAGGATGAAATCAAATGGCGACTTTGGCAAGTAACCAAGACATGCCTCATATGGTGATGTTTGAGTAGAATAATGTTTTGCATGGTTGTGAGCATGTTGAATGTAATGCAACTGTTCATCACACAACTTAGGATGTTTTCTACAATATCCTCTAAGCAGATGAATGATTGTTCTATTAACCACATCGGTTTGACCATATGTTTGCAGATGAAAGGTTGTACTCTTCTTCAAATTATTGTCCATAAAGTCCCACAAACATGACCAAAAATTCCCAACAAATCAAGAATCTCGATCACTTACAATAGATGTAGGAAACCCAAAATGAACCCAAACATTTTGAAGGAAAAGATGAGTTGTTTCTTCATCTGTAACTTTCTTTTTACATGGCATCAAAATACACATTTTTCTTAACCTATCCACAATTACATACAAATAATATGACCTCTTTTCACCAAAGGAATACCTCCTACAAAATCCATATAGATACTCTCCCATGGACGTGAAGGAACCGAGAGTGGTGTGTACAATCCTAACTTCCTATTACTAGACTTATTGACTGCAAATAAAGAAAAACCTTTAATAAAATGTGACACACTTTCAAGCATACGAGGCCAATAACAATACCTTAGATTTTCCATTGTTTTTCTTACACCAAAATGTCACGCAATAAGAGAAGTGTGTGCTTCCCTTATGACATTCACTCTCTCACTGCGTGGAATACAAAGCTTGCCCAAATGATACAACAAGTTATTATCAGCATGATAATCTAATTCCTCAACTTGGCGAACTTGACTCAAGTTTGCATAATATCTTGAAAGTCATTGTCAAATGCATATTGTTCAATGTAACTTTCATGTAAAACAGAAGTATTCTTGAGTAAAATAGTTGCATTAATAATTGGCCTAGAAAGTGTATCAACTACCTTGTTGTATATACCTTTCTTATATCTGATGACCAAGTGGAATTGTTGCAAGAATCTCGTCCATTGAAGGTGCCTTGACTGCTACAATTTGGTTTGCGATTGCAAGTATTGCAATGGTTGGTGATCGATGTGAATGATGGTTTCCTTTCCCATCAAATAATGTTTATGTTTCTTCAAACTTTTTACCAACACATATAGCTCCTTGTCATATGTAGGATAATTTATTACTGCACCATTAAACATTTCTGAATGGAATGAAATAGTCTTACCATGTTGTAAGAGGATTGCGCCCATGCCATTGTCACTTGCATCTGTTTGAATCTCAAAGCGTTGTCTCAAGTCCGATAATGTTAATATTGGGGCTGAACTAGTCTTCTTCTTCAAAGCATCAAATTCTTTTTTCTTATTGCCTCCCCACTGGAATACTTTCTTAACACTTGTCAATGCATGTAACGAAGCTACAATAGAGGAAAAATTAGCAATGAACTTCCTCCAATATTGTGTTGCTCCTAGAAAACTTCTTACCTCCGTGATTGACTTAGGTGTAAGCTAATTCACAATGACCTCAACTTTAGAGGGGTATATCTTCAGCTCACCTCCTCCAACAATATGTCCCAAATACACTAAATAATTTTTACCAAATTCACATTTCGACATCTTCAAAAACAATTGTTATTTTCTCAAGACATCAAGCAACTTTTTCACATGCATGACATGTTCTTCTCATGATTTGCTGAAGATCAAAATATCATCTAAGTCGACAATGACAAACTCATCTAGAAATGGTCTTAATACATCATTCATAACTCTCATGAAAGTAGTTGGAGCATTGGAAATACCAAAATGCATAACAAGCCACTCAAACAATCCTTGTTTAGTTTTAAATGCGGTCTTCCATATGTCCTCTTCAGCTATTCTAACTTGATGATAACCACTTCATAAATCTAACTTATTGAAATACTTTACATACCTCAATTGATCAAGCAAATCATCAATCCTTGGGGGTGGATAACGATTCTTTATCATGATTTTGTTGAGTGAGCATAAATCCACACACATGTGGCATGTTCCATCCTTCTTGGGACCCAATACAATCGGTGAACCGCATGGCGAGGTAGATGGACGAATGATACCTTTATTCAACAATTCTTGGATTTGCTTCTTGATTTCTGCCCTTTCCATTATCGACGTGCAATACATGCCAATGTTAGGGAGTGGAACATCCTTCTGCAGTTGTATCTCATGTTGGATTCCCCTCTTGGTAGGTAACCCCTTTGGTTCTTGAAACATCTCGCCATGTTGAATTACCACATCAAACAAATCAGATTTTAATCTATCATAACAACCTTCAAAATATTCAAAACCCTTATCATTCTTTTGTTTGACCATGAAAAGCACAAACTTTTCGCTTGAGTTTACTAGTCTCTTCATTTGCACAACATTAACCAAAGAGAGGTTTAGCTTTTTTTGATGAGCTCTCACAATATATTCCACCCAATATTTGAACAAGTGGTACTTGTTCTCATGGTGATAGAAGACTTATTTCCTGTCATAGGGATATGGGGTACCTAAAACAATTCCAGATATGTCAAGCGGTACAACATCTAACGCAACATCATCAATAAAGTTTGCGGTAATTGCAAACCTGAAAATGCATTTTCTTGTACCTTGTAAATTTGCATTTTTAGTTATCCAACCCAATGGGTATGGACTATGATGAGGTAAGGTTTCAAGATTCAACTTCTTGACTATGTCTTCATAGATTAAGTTTGCTTGAGACCCACTGTCAAATAGTGTGTCAATTTTTGTATGTTTTTAGATCACTCTTACATTAAAAAACTATATTCTTGTTTCTTCATTTGGAGTTTTATTGTGACAATTTAAGGAACTAGTAATTTCTATGGATTCTTTTCCCTTTGTGACCATGGCTGAAATTTTAGTCTCAAGCCCTGAATCGGATCCAAGATCTTGTTGTCTGGTAGTAGTTGTCTTTTGTTTCCCCTTATTGTTGAATTTCTTAGGCCTTAATTCTGGATGAAGTTTCCAACAATGGGCTTCATCATGACCCTCTTTGGAACAATGAGTAAATGTGGTTTTCTCCCCTTCTTTCTTAATGGATGCATTCTTATTTTGTTTACCCTTGAAACGTTTTCCTTTTTCACCACCCTTGAATGGTTTCTTTTTACCCTCATCTTGTACATTTTTCCCTCCTGCCTCAAGATGTGTAGCTCGCAGACAGACCTCATCTAAACTAGTGGGATTAAACATGAGGATGGTATGTTTCAGATAACTATGCAAACCACTTATGTACTTCAAAAAAGTTTCTTGGCTATGCAAATCAACTCCTAACACAAGAGCTCTTCTCCTAAATTCATGAGTGTAATCTTGCACACTTTGACCTTTCAATTGTCTAAAAATTTTCCAATTCATAATAGCTTTTTGCATGTAAGATAGAGAATATAATTTCCTTTTAATGGAAGCAATAAAATTTGACCAACACATTGAGATCTTACCATGTTTATGAATTCTGAAATAAACCTCCAATTGACGAATCCAATTATCAAAATTCACTGCATTCACTTCACCATTATACATTGGAAGCTCAAATTTAACATTAAGTTTAAGTAAGGGTGATTTACCAGCTCCTTTTGAAGTATGTGTATGAACATATGGAAGAGTTGCGGTAGTGGAAGATGATGACGAGGAAGGTGAAGATGGTGGTGAGGATGATGGTGGAGTGGAAGGTGGCTTCTTACCATCTCCATGGCCTCCTCCTCATGGATAACCCTCTCCTCTTGGAGGAATTGAACTCTCTCCTTGCATACTTACATTCCTTTCCTCATAGACAACTTTAACCATCTCAGTGATATCAAAGAATGCCTTCTTGAATGCTCTCTCATCTTCTGTCATGATAGGTTCTCCTTCATGAGACAGATCATTGAAGAATCAACTTCAACTTGAGGATGTGCTAGTGTTGAAGACTTTGGAAACCTTTCCCTTATTCCTCTTGACCCAACCATAGGGCTCTCAACTAGCTTCTCTTCTCCTCTTTTGAGTTTTAACCTTGTAAGCATGACACAAACTTGCGAACAATTATATCCCTTCTTGCACAATAAAACCTAAATACCATGAGCTTTGATACCAAAAATGTTCTGAATGGAGCATGTTAGTGTTGTTGTGCTAATTACTCTTTCATATTATGAAGTCAATGTCTTATGTGTGCTTAAGGGTTCAAGTTCTCTTGCAAATTATCAAGTCTCATGGTGTTTTTCATGTCAATTTAGTGAAAAAATAAACATAAAAACAAGATATGAACAACAACAAATAAAGTATAGAACATCACAATACAAAACATCAACACGGGTATTTGATGAAGGAGTTCACCCCTCATGGGCTACATCTCCTTGGTCCAGCTTCCATGGCTTGGGCCTCTATATTATGCTCAAATTGTCAAATTGACTAGTTTACAATGCTATTTTTCTCCTGTAACCTACTCCAATGAGTCCAGAATGGCAAAAAATGGCCATCTAGCCTCTTTCTGCACCTGAATTTGTCGAAAACTCCAAAAGTTATGACCATTTACATTTTCCCCATTATTTCAGGCCATAAACTAGCTAACTGCAACTAAACTGGCAGTCTTCGCTGAATTTGGGGGTCCGCTATGTTAATCCATCATTAAATTAAGTGGGATTTTAGTGCTAATTAAGTGAAATTAAGCACTAAACCCACGCTTAAATTAATCCGCAATTAAAACGGGATTAGGTGCCTTTAAACTGGATTACAGTTAATAAACATGGTTTAGTGAATTAAAATCTGCATTAAGTTGGAGCTCCATCGGTTGTCTTGGCACAACGATCATATGACTTGGGGGTTGGCCCCACGGGTCTAGCCCCCTCTTTTCTCTGCCATACACAATGTTTAAATATAAATATATGTGGCCACCTATGAACGTTAAGAACCAACCTGTAGGTGGGCCAGTAAGGCGTGGCGCTGTGTGGCGGGAGGTCGCAAGGTTGAACACCAGCACCTCCACCTAGACTTAACGAAAATTTTTACACTTCCATTCAACTTTGGGGGGGGGGGGGGCGTGGCGACCCCAGGCTACACCACGTGTCTTCACCTGGTTGGTCCAAAATTAACCAATGGAATTTCGCCACATCACCCAAAATTTCGACCAGTGCCATACTGCCACTTGGTAGCTTACCATTCGCTGGAGAAAACTCCAAACAAATGACCCCGCACAGCCATCATGCCACGTCAGGAGTATAGACTACTGACTGGGCATTTGACTGTCATTTTTTTTCATGTTTAGCAAAGCGAACATAACTCATTTCCGAGAGCATAAGGAAACCATTTTTCATGAAACGAAGTGCGCCAGATTCAACACGGAGAGAGCTACGCGGTCGTTTAGGTTCTAAGACAATCTGAGAAATTTTGGTTTTCATCATAAAATTGAGCCCCTCATCACACATGAAGGAATAATTGTGACCATTAATCAGTTGTCGTTCATTAGTCCTAGTCTGGCTCACAATCAACGAGCATCCCTTAATGGTTCTTACATGCAAGTGGTATATTCCTCGCCACAGGTCAATTATGTGGCCACCTATTCCATGATCACGTCTGTTGATGATCTGGTTAGTGATATTGTGCCTCATGTACTGGGGGAATTGGACCCCGATTTACAGAGTGTTGTTTTCCCGTCTTATGAGAACCTCTTGGAATCCATGACCTCTTATTGGTCGTGATTAGCTATTACGGAGAAAAGTTATTTTTCTTGTGTCAAGCTCCTTAAAAAATGAAACAAGGTCTACAGAGCAGAGTTCCTTTTTTTATTTCAATCTCCTTAAAAAATGAATCAAGCTCTTGGCAGCATAGTTCTTTTCTTCTGTCAAGCTCGTTAAGAAATGAAACAGGGTGTCATGAGCATAGTTATTTTCCTGTGTCAAGGTCATTTAAAAAATGAAACAAATCCCCTTTCACATTTGATTCTTTGATTAGATCTCGTAAATTCCCAGTTGAGACTTTCACTCGATCTCGTAAATGAACCTTCATTCCATCCACCTATTAGTAACTGAAAATCTACTTAGGTGAATGAGATGAAGCTTAGGAGGCATGTACCTTGAATTGCTTCATTATGTTGGGGGCATTCAAACACATTTCAAGCATAGTTTGTCTCTGTTTCAAGATTTTGTAAAAATGAAACCAATTACAAGCATAGTTTTTCTTTGTTTCAAGCTTGTGTAAAAATAAAACCAATTTCAAGCATAGTTTCTTGTTTCAAGCTTATGTAAAAATGAAACCATCCTCATTACATCTCTCGTGATTGCCCTTTTATCTGCCTCTTTTCCCGTATGAGCCTCGGTTTTCTCATTTCACCATCACCATCTTCTTGGCTGAACATACGCTCTCACTTGGTTGTTTTACCCTTGCCGGGGGAACCGCTACGATGATTGGTCTTATTAGCCAGCCTCTTGACCTTTACATGCTTTGAGCAGTTCCATCATCCCCGGAACCAATTTCTACCCTTTATACCACTCATTCCTCCAGGAGGAGTCATCTTTCAACTCTTTTCTGACTCTCAAAAAATGAAAATATTGTTGATTACTTGTCATTTTGAACTCGTTAAATAAATGAATTGAAGTAGCCTCAGTATACGTTTACCCCTTTTTCGGGTTGAGATTCACCATTTACAAAAAATTAATACCTTGATTGAACATGGCTAAGAGGTTCTCTCAGGTATTGTTTTCTACCTTTTCGGATTTGAGAGATGATTTACGAAAAGGGACATGATGGAGTTTTCTTTTTGTTTCTTTTCAAACTCCTTAAACATGAAAAGTTATTGAGTTACCATTTCATTAGAATCGTTAAAGATTAAACAGTGAAAGACTTGTCACCATGAAGAGGCCGAGTTCCTCCTTCCTATGGCTCATTAAACTTACTAGGATGGATTCATTCTAATAATGAAATTACATGCTTAACATATGCTATCCTCTTCGCGCTGGCTATAAAATGTAAAGAGGTACTCATTAACAATAACGGGGGAAAATTGAAAGTGAACATCCTATGTGTATTTTTGGCAGCTTGTTTCTCTTGAACATGACACTTGTCTACAGTTCGTGTCTGGTTGGGGATATCCTTCATTCATCATTTTGCCTCCGTGGGTTTGGGAAATCCATTTGCCTCCTATTCGATCACCATTTTTGTCATCATGACCTCTGATCCCATTTGAGTCAAATGTTGCCACACTCTGGAGTCGTGTTGCCAATATGTTCAAGAGAAGCCCTTTTTGTGTTATAGTCTAACCTCCTCTGTTAGAACCCCAAATCACTCCTATCATCTTGAGATATATGTTTTTTGTGTCGATTATGTTGGAATCATTATGGCCCTCCTTCAATGAATCACTTCATGTCAACTTCAGCTCACTATCCGAGAAGGTGGTTTAGAAACTTCTTTTCAATACCTTGGATCTTTCATGCCTTAATGGCAAGTTCCTCATGTTCGACAGTAGGTTCACATCATTGGCCTTTGATTGAATGATTTTGCAAGTGTTCGATTTCAACACATTTATTCACACTTGTAGATTGTGTTGTTTTACCTTAAGGGTCATCTTCATCATTGGTGGTTTCTCTCGTGCCTGCTAAAGATTTTCATTATTGGCTGGTAATCAGGTGGTTTCTACCATGTTTGACGTCAGCACATCTATTCACATGGATAGATCCGTACATTGGGTTGATTGAGATCGCGATGAAGACCCTGGATCACATTTGATTTTAATCTGAGCTGTGGGGATTTATTGAGAATTCATGATTGTATACACGATCCTATCTATACGGATGGTTGCGTCCATGTCGCGGATCCATTTCTACGATCTATTTAGACAGATGGTTGTGACCATGTTCTGGTTTCATGTATTATTTGATTCCTAGTGCAAATTTATGTGGTTAGGCATGTTCATACCAGAGATGTCATATATTGTAATATGTTTGATTTGGCAGATTTCCTAGCGGCGATCTGAATTCTTTGCCTTGGTTCATAAAGCATTTCAGCTATCACTCCCCATTCTGCCTTCATGCTTTAGGAGGCACCTTTTACACAGTAATTTTTCACCATGCTCACTTCCTATTCGTGATCCTGAAGTGCCCCATGATAGACCTTGTGCAATGTTTCCACCATGAAGAAATATGTAAAGACATCCCCTGAAGACTCAAAGAAAACTGCCTTGGAATATTACTGAAGGAACTTGGTCAAAACCCTATTTTTCTAGGTCAACGCATTTCCTAGTTTCATTCTTGCATTTATTTCAAATTGACAGTTCTAGCTTAGCGCTGCCAGCACCCTTATTTCTTGGAAAATTGCGCTGATCCCTTTCTGGCAGTATTTCCTCAAATGGAGGAGAAGCTTCAACCTCTAGAAGTTCCAGGGTAGAAATTTGGTTGTTAAATGGTGTTGATAGAGTCGAGCTCTTTGGTTTTAGAGCTTTGATATCATCCATGGGGGCTTATCCCTTAGAAAGTTGACCTTCCTCCTCCTTTCATGGGCTCCAAACCTCTTCTCCCTTCCTATAAATTGGTCCCCATCCTTCCACTACTAGTTAGTCATTGTTGGGCTAGTTTGAACTCTCGTTCCCTTTAAATTCTTGCACTGTGATAACACCTAATTTTTTTGGGAGAAGGAATGCTTTAGAGCTTCAGTGAAGGACTCGAATTTTCACCAAAGGGAGGCATCCAACGTCAAGGCCTGAGTTGTAAGCTCTTCCTTTCATATTTATAAGTAAAAAACCTAATGTTTGTTTTCTATATTTGTCTAATCTTTTATGTAAATATTCTGGTACTCTTTGATATGCTAGATAGCTAATGTTTATTATAATTATGTATTGGATTATGTTTGTTGTTGCCTCTTGATCATTCGTAGGTATTTTTTTGCCACTAGTAGCAAAGAGCGAGCCTAAAAGGATCCTGGATCAAGGTCATCATCAACGGGTTTCAACATAACATCAGGAAAAAGGCACCTCTATCTCTTTTCTTGTCTCATTTTGAATATTAGCTAAGAAAGCTTTGCATTAGAAAGTATCTCAAGTTGCTATACCCACTCTGGGTCTAGAGAGATCGCCTCTGTCCGTAGAGGTGATTTATCTTGACAACACCAACCACATAGGTTGAAACTTTCTTGGACCTAACTTATTGACCTCTTGATCATATAAGAGAACCAAGTCTCCTTTCGAGAAGACTCGAGGCTTGACACTTTTGTCGTATTTCACCTTGACGCGTATTTTATGAGCTTCATTTGCTAAAGCAGCATTGCGTCGGGTTTGATCTGAATAAATCAAATGTAAAAATCATTCCTGCTCTACAGGAGTGGTAGGAAGAAGTTCAACAACAAGTTTCAATGATGGAATTTCATACTCAATGGGGAGGCTCGCCTCCAGACTAACTGAAAGGGTGTGAATCCGGTAGCAGTCTTAACTGAGGTTTGCTAGGCCTACAAGGAAGTGTAAAGAAGCAAGCTCAAGTCCGATTTATGGAGCCACACCATATGTTGAAGCATATTTTTAAGAACTTTGTTGACAATCTCAACTTGTCCATTAGGCTGTGGATACTAGGGAGTGGAGTTTTCATGCAAAAGTCCTGACTTGGAAGCTAGTTCGGTCATTTTATGATTCCGGAAATTCTTCCCATGATTCGTAACTATTTCTTGTGATACACCAAACCTACCAAACCTAGTGATAACATGGTTGAAGAAAAAGTATGCAGTCATTTCGCCAGTGTTGTTAAATGTAGGCATCTCCTCGGCCCACTTAGTAAAGTAGTAAAAAACAAAAATAATATAACCATGTCCCCCAACCGAGTGAGGGTTACATGTCATAAATTCAGTGCCCCATTTTTCAAAAGGACTAACAATGATGACAGGATTCAAAGAAGCAAGTGTAGCATGAATCTTGCGATCGTAGATTTCGCATGCATGACACTTCTGGACAATGATGATGCAGTCGCGAAATACAGTGGGTCAAAAGTAACCAGCGCGTAAGATATAGACGTCCACCACATGCCCTCGAATGGAATTCGATAAGGAATTTATCCACTTCCACAAGGGTGAGGCACCTCTGTAAGATCATATCAATACCACGACGTAAAGGGTGTCGTTGATAATGATATAATTTCAGGATTGGTATCGAATACGTCATTGCTCGAAGCGAGAGGTATTAGGCTGAAAATTCTAGCTCTGGAGATGAATAAGAAAATATCCATACCATAGGTTAGATGACGAAATCAGAAAGAATGACTCGTTGGGGATATAATCTTCAGATGTAGATTCAGAATCAGGGGAAGGAAGTTCACACATAAGCTCAACAAAAGCTAGGGATTTCTTCCACTTAGATTTTATGAACTCTAGGTAAAACTCTTGCAGAATAACAATCAACTTAGAGTACTTCCTCCCCAACAATTAATGTGATAGTATATATGTCATAGGGTTCCAATGAAAAATGACCGTAGTTTTCTAAAGCAATATGTAATGGTGAAACCTTTGGATGGCTTGAGCGACCGCTAAAGCCAACTTTTCTACATTACTATATTTGATTTTGGTATCATTGAGGTTATGACTCAAGTAATAAATGGGATGTTCAGTCCCAATATCATCTTCTTGTACCAATACCATTGCTATAGTAGAAATGACAGTAGCTAGGTATAGGAAATAGTCGCGATGATAATGAGGGGGTATAGAAGAGATGGTTGAATGAATACATATTTCAGGGCATCAAACGCATTCTCAACAACTTCATCCCAATAGAAGTGTACCAATTTCTTCAAAAATCAAGTGAATCATTTGGTTAGCTCAGCGTAATTAGCGACGAACCTCCATAGGAAGTTACTTTTCCTTGGAGTCTTTGTAATTGAATGAGAGAAGAAGGTGCTAGAAAGTCAACAATTGCTTGCACTTTTAGAGGATCAATACGAATTCCTTATTTTGAAATGAAAAAACCCAGGAGACGACCAGAACCAAAAAAAAACACACATTTGTGCGGGTTAAGCCAAATGTTATAATGTGTGCAATGGAGAAAAATAACTCAAAGATGCATCGGGTGATCAACTCAATGTTTAGAATGAGCATGGAGATCATCCAAATAAGGTTGCATGATGTGTTTAATATCATGAAAATGGTAATCCATTTCATGTTGAAACATGGCACCCACGTTATTCAAGCCGGATGGTAGCTTTCGATAAGCAAAAGTTCACCACAGACAAATAAATGTTGTCTTACGTTGGTTCATCGGGAGAATGTTTATTTTATTATAGCTCGATAATTTGTCCATGAATGAATAGATCTCGCAGCCAGCATAACCATAAACAATTTGGTCTATGAAATGGGTCAGATAGTTGTCCTTGAGACAATCACGATTCACTTCCCAGTAATCAACGCATATTTGAATCATGCCTTATTTATTCATGACAGGGATGACGTTCGATACCCAATCAGTTAAAGGAACAGGGTATATGAAACCAACCCGAAGAAGATTTCAACTTCAGCCTTAATCCCAACATACTTCTTGGGATGGTTCTGAGGAAGGCATTGCCGGAAGGGTTTGGCATTATGATACATCTTAATCTCATGTACTACTACGTTTGGGTCGATGCTCGACATTTCCTCATAAGTCTAGGCATAGACATATCGAAACACACGAAAAACGGCTCTATAAATATCGATCTCATATGGAGAACAATATGCTCCAATTTATGGAATTTCAAAAACACTTGGTCTGACATAAATATCGAGAGGTATCATCTCCTAGATATTCAAAAGGTTATTTTCAGAGTCGATCTCATGAATAGAGACAAAATTTGTAAAAGGTTCAACAAAATTGGACAAATATACATCATTGAGATTATCCTCAATGGAATTTGGTAAGGAGGAACAATGGTGATGTTCATCCCATGGCCCGTCATCAGGAATCACGATGGTGATATTCGTCCCATGGCCCTTCATCAGCCATCACGATCTCCATGATGCTTTCATCGATATAGAATATGCGAAAAAGAGGATCAGAAGGCATGCCATATTCCAGTGATCGATCTACCCAATTGATCGAAGTGAAGGTATAAGTTGCACAAGCTGAACAAATGGCTTCGTAATCTAGCTCAATGGGGCTAAGTTACATTCAGTCACCAAAACCTTGAATGTTGGTTTCATCGGGTACAATTCATGGATCAACTAGGATAGTAGATGATGATATCATGTTGATATATGCAACCGAAAAAAGAGTTTTTGGGAAAGGTAGGAGGAGGGAGTGAAAATGTTCCCATAAGTGATGAATCCTTCAATAATGCAACCCCTACATGTTATAGGTAAATTTGGGCATCATTCCCAATGACCTGGTTAAACTGGACATCATCCCCAGAACCATGAATAGGGTCTATCATCCCCTATCATTTTAGTTGTTAGATGCCCTAAGACAAAGAACAAGAACAAATCATCTATGACTTCCATTGCAAGGTTTCCAAGATTTGAAGTATATGTTATATCACCTATGAGCTCACCAATGCAGTCTCTCAAGGGGTTAAGTGCGTTGCATATGCAGTTACCTCCATTCAAAGGTGTTGGGTATGTGTTATATTCTTTCCACGACTAAGCACGCGTGGGGGGGTAAGAGGGGGGGCGATAGCCCCCCCTTTGCGCTGGGCACAACGGGGGGGTCACAGGGGGGGCGGTAGCCCCCCCTGTCGGGGTCCGGGGCAGCGCCCCGACGAAAATTTTGGTTCCTTAATTTCCGCTGGGTAGTCTGCGTCCATGATTTTGTGCATGGTTTTGCACATGGTTTTGGGGTTCGATGGTTTTCGACCCCTGGTATTTTCGTAGATCCGGTCAAGGGAACTACGGTTATGTTCTAATCCAGGGTTAATGGATTTGGGTTTATGTATGCTCCGGCATGTATATATATGTGTTGTAACACTAAAAGGAATATAATGAAAAATCAAGCTGGTCGTCCCGATTTGGGATCCAGGGGAAAATCTCTGTGTTTATCTATTTTATGTTTTATGCTCTCGCTATTGTTTATTTTCTGTTATAAGATTCGTGTGTAGATAATTTCTGTTCAGGTTTAAAACCTACAAAAGGTGCTCTGGAAAGCACTTCCCGACACTCAAGGGTGCGTTGGTCAATTGGGAGCGAAATTCTCATTATTTTGGAAACTCCACTTGGCCAGTGCCTTCTAGAAGAGTGCATATGTGTCAAAATTCAAATCCATGTGTCCATTTGACACCTCTGAGCTTGGGAATATGTCTTGCCTATTATTATAAAGTCATTGATTGTGAAACTACCTTTATCTCATCTATAAATTGAGCACATATCCTAGTGCTTGAGAAGGAAGAATTTGAATAGAGAAATGCTGGTGGAATTTCAATTGAGGAATTGATTTGAGTGATATGATGCTGAAGAGATGTTCATTGTGATGAGGATGGTTCTCTTACTATGTCAACCTTATTAAAAAATGAAACAGGTTTTGAGGATAGTTCTATTTTCTTGTGTCAACCTCATTAAAAAATGAAACAAATGCCTATGAGGATAGTTCTTTTACTGTGTCAACCTCGTTAAAAAATGAAATAGGTCATGAGGATGGTTCTTTTACTGTGTCAACCTCATTAAAAAATGAAACATGCCATGAGCATAGTTCTTTTCATGTGTCAAGCTCGTTAAAAAATGAAACAAATCCTCTCCTAATTACGATGAGTCTTCCAACTGATCTCGTAAATGAACCTTCATTCCATCCAGCTATTAGTAACTAGTAATCTACTTAGGTGAATGAAATGAAGCTTGGGGGGCATTTGCTCTTGTAGGGGGAATTTGACATGTGCTCTTGCAGGGGGCATTCAAAACATTCTTACCAATTGCACCCAATCAACGGTTGAATTTCGGGGGCAAAAATAGGTTCAGAGCTACAAAATACAAATGGTAACTATTGAATGGAAAAAATGAATAGTAAAAATCAATTTATTAGTCATTTGATTATTTGCAATGAACATTTATTGCTGTGACTATGGTTTTATTATATTTTTATCATGAAGCAGGTATTTTAATATATTTGATGTTGTTTTGAACAGGTTTTACAACTGATGAACATATTAGTCGTGCAGATTTATTTCGAGAATGATTTGACCACAAAGCATATTTTTATCCTTATTTTTCGAGCTTTGTTAAAAACAAAAAAGGACTTGAAGCGCACTTTTATCTCTTTTTTGAGCTTCTATAACAGCAAAAAAGGAACCCCTGGAGTCTTCTTTTAGCTCTTTTCAGACTCCGATAATGTGAAAATATTGTTGAGCACTTGTCTTTTCGAGCTCGTAAAAGTAAATTAATTGATATCTAATGAGTATAAGTTTAAACCTGTTCCGGACTGAGATAGATTATTTACGAAAAAGGAATACCTTGGTGAAACATGAATAAAGAGGTTCTCTCAGATATTATTTTACACTTTTTCGGATCTGAGCGACAAATTTACGAAAAAATACTTATGGATTTTTCTTTTCGTCCTCTTTTTCAAACTCTCTAAATATGAAAAAGGATCAGGTTGTCACTGTTTTTAGACTCGTTAAAACATAAAATAGCTATGGGCTTGTCGATCATGGAAAGAATCGAGTTTCATTCATCGCTAGACTCGTTGAATTATTAAATAGCGATACATTGTTCGCCCAAAGGGTTGAATTATAGATCAAGCATATGTTATCCTCCTCAAGCTTGTTAAAAAATAAAGAGGTATTGGTTAACAAATGACCGGGGAAAATTTGGGAAAGTGAACAAAACTTTTTACGGTAGCAGGTCGCTCTTGAACATGACACTTCACTCCATCACTGTGACTATTTTGGTTGGGTAATATTCTTGACAGTTCATTTATACCTATGGTTCATCATACCTTCACTTCGATTTTGGGTCAATGCTACCAACTCATCTCAGTGTCGCCAATATGTTCAAGAGAAGTCATCCAGTGAATACTCATGCTTCTGCAATACTCATAAACCTTCATTATCATGAAATTCATCCCTGAACATTGCTATATCAAGTCATTGTTTGTCTCTGAAATCAGTAACTCCCATTTCACAATAAAGTGGCTTCCTGTCGACATCAAATCATCATCCAGGAAGTTCACCTGGAAACATTATATTCCAGTACCATGAGGCTTGTTACAAAATCGACAAGATCCTCGCTTCCGGACTTTGGACCAAAAGATTTTGTTTGGCATTCGACATCAAATCATCTATTCATGCCTTATGAAATGTATTGCAGGACCTTGAAGGCCATTGACATCAATGGTGGTTCTCTCGTGTTTGTTAACAACTCACATCATTGGCTGGTAATCAAACGATGTCATACCATGTTAGATCTAAGACTTTTGTGATCCATAATGTAGATAGATAGAAAATATTTCAGATTAATAACATCATACCAAATCATAATCATATATTTGCATGGTTAGACTTGTACCCGAATGATCGAGTGAACGAGATAAGAAGACCCTGAATCTAGTTTCAGCCATCTAGGCTACGATTTTAGGATTTTTGTACACATCATCTGTACGATGACCTTACATACAGATCGTCATCCGAACATGGGCCTATATCTGTAGGCATGTTTGTATTGGGAAACATTCCAATGTAGACAACTTTCTGCACTATGTACATGTTATTAGATAGTTTATGTGTTGAGCATGGGAATTCCTTCCCTCAGAAATTCATGATCAAGAGGATATATCATGATGTAATGTATTGTAAGATTGATGCAGGTCACCACTCCGCTTCAGCTCTAGCCCATCACAGTGTAAATCATCTCATTCAAAAAATATTGTTATTATTATTCTGACTTCATGCTTTAGGGGGGAATCTGTTATAGGCCAATTTGGGAATCATTCCCAATGACCTGGTTAAACTGGACATCATCCCCAGAACCATGAATAGGGTCTATCATCCCCTATCATTTCAGTTGTTATATGCCCTAAGACAAAGAACAATAACAAATCATTTATGACTTCCATTGCAAGGTTTCCAAGATTTGAAGTATATGTTATATCACCTATGAGCTCACCAATGCTGTCTCTCAAGAGGCTAAGTACATTGCATATGTAGTTACCTCCATTCAAAGGTGCTCTACAAAGAACTTTCTAACACTCAAGGGTGCATTGGTCAATTGGGAGCGAAATTCTCATTGTTATGGAATCTCCACTTGGTCAGTTCCTTCTAGAAGAGTGCATATGTGTCAAACTTCGAATCCATGTGTCCATTTGACACCTATGAGCTTGGGAACATGTCTTGCCTATTATTAGAAAGTCATTTACTGTGAAAATACCTTCAGCTCATCTATAAATTGAGCACAAATCCTGGTGCTTGAGAAGGAAGAATTTGAGTAGAGAAATGCTAGTGGAATTTCAATTGAGGAATTGATTTGAGTGACATGTTGTTGAAGAGATGTTCATTGTGATGAGGCTGGGATGATGCCGGAGATGGTGACATCAAATCAATCGCTAGTTGTAACCTCCCCTTCTATCCATTAATAAATATTGTTGTTTAATTTCCCACATATGTATTTGTATAAGCTTTTGTCTTTCATATTATGAATTCTTATCTGATGTATATGGTTCATTTTTCATTAATTTAACCGAATAAATTGAATAGGAATCTATATATTGCAATCTCTTTATTGTTTAGTGTTCATTCTTGCAGGAAATATTTTGGCGATCTAGCTTGGATTTGAAGCTACAGCAAGAGCGACAAAAGGAGAATTGGAAGTGCTTGGACTCCAAGTAAGTTTCTTGATCTATTCTGTGTGTATATTTATTGTTAGGAAAAGTATTTGCAAAGTCTTTAACCTGTTGTTATAAATGCATAACACCACTTTTAGGGAAGAATTTTTTATCTGTAATTCATAATTCTGCATAACACTACATTTTGATAGGATTGTAGGGATTACCCTACAAGAGGGACACTTCCTGTAACATTAGAATTTGAGGCAAAAAATGTGAGTTGATCTATGTCTACAATCTCGCCTTTGTGAGAAAAGGAAATCATACAGAAGTAGGTTGAAACGATGACACCCATAGGATGAACCCACGTATGCCCCAAGAGAAGATTGTAATCGAGAGGTTTATTCTATAGAAACACGTTTTCCCCCTAATTCTACTTGAAGGGAATTCAAAATCCCACAAGGTTTATATGTTCTTCCATCGAAAGCTTTCAATGTGGTGGTCGATTGACTCAGTTGAGGTGAACCAATCACCTTCCAACAAGACATGGACATAATGTAGGTCCAGGGTCCCTCATCCACTATAGAACGATGAATTTTAATACCACGAATGATGACTTGGATTATAAAATATAATTGAGTTGGAAGTCAAGAGGTTATTATCTAGTCGTTGATATATATTTTCTTATGTTTTAGTGTTATTTTGATATGGATACATAATAGATCTCATGACCCATGCAGACATAAGTGGATCAAAGCCAACCCCATTCCTTATTTAAAGGAGCCCCTGAGGGGTGTAGCTCACTTGAAAAATCATGTTATGTAAAATAGTATGAATTATTTGGTTTGATCCCACCAATTAACACATGTTCATGTTAGCGACAATGTGGTGCACCTAGAGGGCATAGTGGTAGCAGATCGAATCGACCATTTCTCACATGAGTATGAGACTTCCCTAGTTTCCAATTGCACTAGTTACAAAAAAATAAAAATAAAATACCTTGATCTTGGATCATTCCTTCGGTGATGTTAAACAAAATTGCTTAAATAGCATGAAAATACCATAAATGAAACATCCATTAAGAATCAACACAAAAAGAAGGCAATATAGACAATGCACCAAGATTTGATAACGGAGTTCACTCACAATGTGTGAGCTACGTATTCAGGCCCTGCTTCAAAGTGGAGAGGCCTCTATATTATCTTTGAAAAATAATGGAAAATACATGGAAAATTACATGGCAATACCTCACTTATGGGGATGACCCAAATATCCTTTACTCGGATCCCAATTCTGACTGCACCAGTGGATTTGCCTTAAAATTTCAACATATCAGAATATTCTAGCAATATTCCTATAGAATATTCCCTAGAATATACTCTAGGAATCTTCCTAAAAAATTGTACCCACTTAGGCATGGGTCCCCTCTCGACCTGCATGTTAGGTGTTGATACATCGACCCCACTCTCCTCCATATCATTGGTCCTTTCTCTATGCATATGGAAATGGGTTATATACATATGGATTGGTCGACCTACCAAAGGCACGTGGTCAAGTGCATTAGTTGGCATTGATATGTTAAGAATGTTGGTTGGCGAGGGTCCCACTGTCAAACTGGTGAGCCCCCTCCCCGCTTGTTTAATATACAATGGTTTATTTATAAGTCTATACATGTATCCTATGTTTGGTGAATTGTAGTTGTGGCCTATTGGTGGCCTGTTGGCTCATCTCCTTCGAGGTCAAGGTACAATCCCTAGTTGTTAGAGAATTTTTTTTTATAATGTAGGCCCATTTTCCCATCTTCAAAGTGACACGTTGCGCCTAGTAATTGGGCCATGTGGTGCTTGCAGATTGGTCCACCTCATACTTGACCTTGCGTCATGTGGACTTCCAAATCATGACACATGGGGTATTTGGAGGGTGCCACATGGCACCTCTTGATGGTGCCATGTGGCCTCTTCTAGTGATGTCATATGGCATTGTTAGTGCCAATTTTTTGTGTGTTTCAACAAAAAATCAAAATGAGCATAACTTTGTCACATTGACTTCGTTTTAGGTGTCGTGTATGCCATCGGAAACGTCTCAACAATATCTACGACTTGGTGTTGGTTTTGTTGAGATTTTAGGACTTCAAATTTTGAGCCTTTTTTTATCCTTCTAGATCAATCCTCGCCACTGAGGAGCTTTTGGGCCTCTAAAATCCTTATCAATCAAAAGGTAAGTGAGGGAAATGCTCCCTAACTTTCTCCTTTCAATACATATTTCCTTGTTGGGATGCATTCCTTTGAAACCCACTCGAAGGTACTCCACATCTCCCTGTTATGAAGTCCCGCTCCTTTTAACTAGGATGATTTCTTTGGGAAACTTGTCCAAGTACTTTGGAGCGAATTCATCCACTGACGGAACTTGACCACTCTCCTCTGGATCCATGATCATGGGAGGTTCATAAAGTTTCAAGTTCTCTACATTGAATATAGAATACATTTTCATATAAGTCGATAGATCAAGGAGGTAGTCGTATGCATTTGTCCCAATATTTTATAAGATGGTGAATGGACCATATGTAATTGGTTTCAAATTTTTTCCTTATCCCTTCAACCTATCCTTCCTAATGTGAAGCCATACTCAGTCTCCAACCTAAAATCGATGATCAACCCTGTGGATTTCATGTCATGCTTTATATTATGCCTAGGGCTCTTCTCCAACTGTTCCTATATTATGTATCACCTGGATCAACTAAATGAACTTGAGAGCTTTGTCTTCGTTGCTTTGTTCATTGGAATCCTCATATTTCCCAAAGACCAAATCTAACAATAACTTTGGCAAGTACCCAAATCATGTCTCAAATGGTGAAATTTGAGTAGAAGAGTGCAAAGCTTTGTTCTATGCATGTTGAACATAATGTATTTGTTCATCCCACAATTTAGGATGCTTATTGAAATACCCTCGGATAAAATGAACCATTATTTTGTTGACGACCTATGTCTATCTGTTGATTTGTAGATGGAAGGTCATACTCATCTTTATTTTGATGTCCATCATTCTCCACAAGCTTGTCCAAAACTCTCTAAGGAATTGAGAATCTCGATCCAAGACAATGTATGTGGGCAGTCCAAAATGGACTCATACATGTTGAATGACAAGTTGAGTTGTTTGCTCAACATTAATATGCTTTTTACTTGGGATAAAGACATAATTATTGCTAAACCTATCCATGAATGCATACAAGTAGTCATGAGCCCTTTTTGACAAAGGAAACCCCCGTACAAAATCCATGGAGACGCTCTCCCAAGGATGACAAGGAACAAGGAGTGGTGTGCACAACCCCAATTTTCTATTAGTGGGCTTACAAGTATATCACATCACACACCCCTTTACATACTTGGTTACAATTTTTTTCATCTGAGGTCAATAACAAAACCTCTACAAATGAGCCAGGGTTTTTCCTAACCCAAAATCCCCAGACACAAGATAAGTGTGAGCTTCTTGAATTACATGGCCTCTTTCACTTGTAGGAATACATAACTTGCCAAGATGATAGAGTAAATTTACTTGCAAATGATAATTCTCCACCTATGATCCATCGGTTAGCCTCTCATAAACATCCTTAAAATATTCATCAATAGCATATTGTTCAACATATCTATTATGAGATAAAGAAGCATTATTCAAAACAATAGATGTAGAAACATGAGATTTATAAATTATATCTGCCACTTTGTTGCTTGTACCCTTATTGTATTTTATTACCAAATGGAAATATTGAAGGAATTCCATCCACCTAAAGTGATAAGTTGGCTAAAACTTGGTTTATGATTGGAGTTATTGTAAGGATTGGCGATCTATATGTATGGTAGTCTTCTTACCTATCAAGCAATGCTTCCAATTCTTAACGCTTTGAACCAAGGCATACAAATATTTGTCATACGTGGGATATTTAACAATATCTTGGGAGAAAGTCGCATAATGGTAACAAATAAGTTTATGATTTTGCATCATTATTCACCCATAGAAAATCCATTAGCATATGTCTCAATCTCGAATGGTTGATGAAGGTCTAGAAACACTAGTACTAGTGTTGTGCCGATGTTTTCCTTCAAGGTATCAAAAGCCTTCTATTGCTTTCCTCTTCACTGAAAGACATGCTTTACAATGGCCAGGGCATGTAAAGGAGATGCAATGACTGAGAAGTTAGATATGAATATTCTCTAGTACTCAATTTCTCCCAAAAAAATTCTCACTTTTATCACATTTGTAGGTTTAGCCCATTTTAAAATTACATCAACTTTAGAAGGATCAATATTCAGTTGACCTCCTCCAACAATATGACTCAAATACCCCAACTAATTTTTTCCAAATTCACATTTGAAATCCCTTACATACAATTTCTCCCTTTGCAAAGTATCTGGTACTTGCTGGACATGTCTTACATGATCATCCCATGTTTTACTAAAGACAAGAATATAATCTAACTATCTAAGCACAAACTCATTTAATAATGGTCGAAATACATCATCCATTACCTACATGAGTGTAGACGGGGCATTGCAAAGCCCAAATGGCATTACCAACCACTCAAAAAATCCATGCTTGGTTTTAAAAGTAGTTTTCCACACATCATTTATGCAACCTCGAACTGATGGTAACCACAACACAAATCCAACTTAGTGAAATAAAAAACATCCTTTAATTGATCAATAAAATCATTTATACGAGGGAGAGGATATCACTTTATAGTTGTGATCTTATTGACAACTTGATTATCCATGCACATTCTCTATGTGCCATATTTCTTCAGCACCAAAACAATTGGATAACCACATGGGGATGAGCCAGGTATGATGACTCTTTGGTCCAACAAATCTTACATGTGCTTCTTGATTTCCTCAATTTCCATAGTTGACATCCTGTACATTCCGAAATTTGGAATAGGGGCATTTTGTTGAATATGGATATCATGTTTAATTTCCCTCTTGGGAGGCTATCCACCCGATTCCTGAAAATGTCATCATAGTTATAAACAATATCAAACATTTCTTTCATGTGAGAAGGATTACAACCTTTGAAAGCATTAGATGTCTCAGCATATTTTTCCCTCACAACCATGAGCATACACTTCTTTATGGAGTTTATGAGTCTCTTCATTTGTCCTGCACTAATAAGGTATTAGTTGACTTTCATGTAGTGAGCTCTGGAAATATATTCCGCCAGTTTTTGGTGAGATAGTACTTGTTCTCTTGCCTGAAAAATACTACGTTCTTGACATATAAGTAAGGTATTCCAAATACTATGCCACAAATGTAAAGTGGGACAATATCTAAATCAACCTCATCTATTGAGTTTGAAGCAATAACAAATCTGACCCTACATTGCTTAGTGACATTTAGTTTTCCATTGTCACACACCCAACCAAGAAGATAGGGTTTCAGATGAGGTCTTGTTTCCAAACCTAAATTCTTTACAATCTTTTATGAGATCAAACTAACTTGAGAACTTGGTTCAAACAATGCATCTATTTTTGTGTGCTTAGATACAACTCTCATATGAAATAATTCACTTCTTTTTCTTCATCATCATGAGATTTATTTTCATAATTTGAACTAGCATGAAAGGAACTTTTACCTTGTACCCCAATGGTTGTGATCTTTGTCTCATCACTAAAATAAGAACCTAAGACTTGTTGTGTTGTAGCAATTGTCTTTTGCTTCCCTTTTCCACCAAAATTCTTAGGCTTTAATTATGGATGTAATTTCCAACAATGCTCCTCATCATTTCCATCTTTCTTGAAATGAGTGCAACAGGGATTTCCTTCTTGTTTATTGGTTATCATTGTCTTCTTTCCATTTCCTTTTATATTGAACTTGTTGTTTCGGGGCTTGGATGGAGGCTTCTTTGGGTGATATTCTTGTCCATGTTTTCCCCTATTTTCAAGATGAATTTCTTTCACACTGGCTTCATATAAATTAAATTGATCAAACAATAACAACGAGTAACGAAGATAATTGTGTAAATCAAAAATGTATTTCATCAAAGTTTTTGGTGAGTATAAATGAATATTCAATGCCAATGCTTGCTTCCTAAACTCTTTTGTAAAGATTTGAACATTCTGACCTTTACCCTATGTTAAGTTTTTCCACTCCATCATGGATTTTTTCTTGTAACCCAATGGGTAAAATTTCCCTCTTAATGAAAAAAAGAACAAACACTCACCATGATTAAAGGAGTTTGCCATTATGCTTACTACCTTTCTGAAGTTTTCTCTCCCACCATACAAGAGTTGTGCCTCCCAGCTGTTATAGGTCAATTTGGGCACCATTCCCAATGACCTAGTTAACTAGACATCATCTCTAGGACCAATGAATAGGGTCTAACATCCCCTATCATTTTAGTTGTTATATGCCCTAAGACAAAGAACATGACAAATCATCCATGAATTTCATCTGCAAAGGTTTCCAAGATTTGAAGTTTATAATATATGATATGAGAGCTCACCAATGCTACCTCTAAAGGGACTAAGTGCGTTGCATATGCAAGTAATCCCACTCAAGGGTGCTCTGCAAAGCACTTCCCGACACTATAGGGTGCGTTGGTCACATTGGGAGCGAAATTCTCAATGTTCCGGAATCTCCACTTGGCCAATGCCTTCTAGAAGAGTTCACATGTGTCAAACTTCGAATCCATGTGTCCATTTGAAATCTACAAGATTGGGAACATGCCTTGCCTATTATTATAAATTCATTGATTTTAAAACTACCTTCAACTCCTCTATAAATTGAGCATAGATCTTAGTGTTTAAGAAAGGAAGAATTTGAGTAGAGAAATGTTGGTGGAATTTCAATTGA
Source organism: Pinus albicaulis (assembly GCA_034641835.2). NCBI lineage: Eukaryota > Viridiplantae > Streptophyta > Pinopsida > Pinales > Pinaceae > Pinus > Pinus albicaulis. Next base: position 1,507,599,350 of record CM076582.1, on the reverse strand, counting down.
GGAAATTATTTGAGTGACATGTTGTTGGAGAGATGTGCATTGTGATGAGGCTGGGATGCTGCTAGAGATGGTGACACTAAATCAATCACTGGGTTGTAACCTCCCCTTCTATCCATTAATAAAGATTGATGCTTACTTTCCTACATATGTATCTGTATAAGCTCATGTATTTCATATTATCAATTCTTATTTGATGCATATGGTTCATGTTTTATTGATTTAACTGAATAACTTGAATATACATTTGTATTATTGCTATCTTTTGTTGTTTAGTGTTCATCCTTGGAGAGAATATTTTGGCGACTTAGCTCAGATTTGAAGCTACAGCAAGAGCGATAGAAGGAGAATAGGAAGCGCTTGGACTCCAAGTAAGTTCTTTGATCATTCTGTGTGTCTATTTACTGTTAGGAAAAGTAGTTTCAAAGTATTTAACGTGTTTTTCTAGATGAGCACTACATCTAGGGAAGAATGTTTTATCTGTAATCCATAATTCTGCATAACAAATTGGCAACTCCGCTCGGGAGTTTACCCTTCATCCTTAGTGTATTTTCCACTGATTTTCTATGATTATTCACCCAGTAGCATTTAATCATAAATATTAGGCTTTTTGAAACCCAAATTTGCATTAGAAGTGTGTTAAACAGCTGTATTTTTCCTTATACACTACGCCCAATGCACTGTTGGACAGGACACAATGCTTTGCGTAGCATTGTCTCCCTTTCAGACCTGCATTGCAACGCACTGTCTCTCTTTAGAGACTGCGTTGCCTCCTGAAACCGTCCAAATTCCATTGAATTTGTCATTGCAATTTGTTTTCAATTTGTTGTTTGTTGTGTTTTAAAGAGCCTGATACCTCAGATTAACTAGTGACCTTATCTACCTCTTCCTCCTTTGAAATAAAAGTTTGTTCAATGTTTATTTAAAGTGTTTTTGTTTATCATTGACGAATTAATTTCAAAGTATTTTCATTACTGCATTAGATCCGTTTGCTTTTGAAAAGGAAATTGTCATAAATTATTCGTTTCCTGATAGGACAAATTGTTGTTTAATTCCTCATTTTTCCTTCAAAATGGAAATTGTTGTTTAAATTCTTCATTTCTAAAAAGTAAAAGGAATTTGTTTTTTATTGATTTGGTGCACTTAGTTTCTTTTCTGCATTCATAACATTAAAGGAACTAAAAATAAAAACCTGCATTTGCATGTAGTGGATTGTGTGTACTTTTGCAAAAGGAATAATTAGGAAAGTTGTATTTAGTTTTTGCTCTTTGATTTGTTTGCTCTCAAATTGATTGCTCTTTCCCTCTAGTAGCTAGGGTTTTCATTCAAAAACTAAAAGTGAAAGATTTCTTATCATTTTAGTTTGCATTTTTAGGAATTTCCAATACATCATCGCAGTGAACCTTGAAAGGAAAATTGATAAACAAGCTCAACTTAAAATTTATCTCAATTTACCTAACAAAGCATTGGAACCATAACGATAAAATTTAGAAGGTCTAGGCTAGAGACATGTTCCGGGGTCGTAAAACATACCATATGTCGTTAATTTTTCTGTGATACTTTTCGAGCATGATACCTCACTCCGCGTACGTAAGTATATCGTAGCTCGTCCACGTACTTTTGGGTATATCGGGTGGTATTACAGTACGAAAAGTATAAAGGGGTGCTATCAATGTGCGGTTTCGCATCAGACAGCACTAATACGGACTTGGGCCTCCACGTACCTTCGGGTATATTTGGGAGGACAAATTTAGGTTTCTATCCATCCATAGTGAACCAAGTCGGCTGCCTTGTAAATTGTGATACACTGAACACAACATTCAGAGAGATTGCCTGCCTGTACTTCTTGGTTCTCCAGGAGGTATAATGCAGTTCACAGTTTCTTGGTAAACCCTTTTTCCTAGTAATGCCCTTTTATTTTGTTTATTTTATTTTGGTTAAAATAAGTCAGTAATCATGGAAGAACAAAATCCTTTCCCCCGTCGTTGCGTAGATTAACATTAAAACCACCTTTAGCACCAGAAGTTACTCATGGTCAGCGAAGGCGACAACACTCTACCGAATCAAGTATTATTCGTACCTCTGCTGAAACGTCATCTTCCCATATACCAAAGTTAGCTCAAGTTGTTTCTACACATCCCAGTTCATCTATTGTTGTCAAAACGGAGTCCTCAGAGCTACCCGTGGTCACGATCCATCCAATCAATGAGACCATACCTCTTGGACCCGACGTTGTTCAACCAAAAGTTGATCCAAATCCTATATCCATTTTTCCAGAATATCTAAATCCCAAAGTCGAATAACCAGAATTTGTTCCTCCATTGGTCATCCCACAAATTACTGTAGCCATTGAGTCTCCCATATCACACAGTCAACCACCTGAAATATACTTTGGGCCTGACGGTGAAATACTTCCACCTGGTTTAATTGTGATTGAATAAATCACAAAAGACAAGACACCTTTAACTCCAACCCATTTTGGGGAGGACCTTTACCTGGATGAGTCTTTTCCTCAATCATCACCATCTACTTTTTTCGATCCTGTTCCTATTCAAACTCCCGTCAATCCAAAAGGGTATAAATTTGGTCAAGTAACCGTGCCTGAACCAACATCTTCAGTTGGGCCATCTGTTCCAATTACGTTAGCACCTACCCTCGCTACCTCGTCAATGTTCACAACTTCACCAGAGTCATATTTTCATGGTGGCCCTATGGTCCCATCAGGTTATAAATCTTTATCTTGAATTTTCTTTAGTGCATCTTCAAACCCATGGAATTTACCAATGTCATCGTCTAGTATTATAACTGGTAAACCTATAGTGAATACTAAATGACTTGATTGTTTATATACATCATCAGGGCAATATAAAGTCAGTCCTTCTGGGTCTATTCCATCAAGTACTATATCAACTGGACTCCCAACATTTGGAGAGCAATATTTTCTGTCTTATTATCCTCCTCATGCTGGGGGGAAACCTTTGGTTACCCACTATGACATTTTTCCATCACTTTTTGGTCAACCTAATGTCGAAATGAATGTTTGTCAATGGTATCCCACTCTGCCTATCCAATCACAAACGATTTTACTCTCGTATCAACCAGTTCAACCTGTTACACCTACATCATTTACACTTGTTAATACATCATTACCCTTGTTACAGAATCAAAATTTTGTACAAAAACCTTATCAAGCGGGTCCTTCAACTCAAAACCCTCAAATATTGGGTCCACAGACTCCCAATCCTTTAGTTAATTTACAACAACCTGTATCCGGAATCATTTATTCACAAGCTGGTTTACCATTTTATGGGATGCCACAACCACAACTTGGTTATACCTATCAACAAAATCCAAATTATTCTAATTTGAGTTATAACATTGGTGGAAAAACCCCTTGGCAGCCTCAGGCGCAAATAACTCAGACTTCATTTCAACAAGTATCATATCCAGGTTTTGGTCAACACAATACTCAAGCGTTTTCTTTTCAAAACAACCCTTATCTGGGTTACCAACAGCAGATTCCTTATGCTGGTACTCAAAGGTCTGTTGCTCAAGAAATTCCATCTTACCCTGGCTATGCTCAACCTAACCTCAATAGACAGTTGCCCTTTGTTGCAACTTTAGAGTTACCAGATTTAAATCAGATAACCAATGATCCAATCAACTATGCTCCTTGGTGGCCAGTGATACCTCACAAATTACCCTCGGATATTCCTAAGTTCAATGGAAACCCTGGGGAATACCCATCGACTCATGTCATAACTTATCATTTATGGTGTTCATCAAACTTCTTGAATGATGATTCTATTCGACTACGTCTTTTCCAGTGCATGCTCACAGGTCCAAGTGAAAAATGGTATATTGAGTTACCTAGAGCTTCTTTTGATAATTTCACTGCCCTAGCTACTGTCTTTTTGACTCACTTCCAGTTACCCATCCGATATGAAACTGGAATGGAACTCTTGACCAATTTCAAACAGACTAATGCTACTCACATCTCCAATCATATTCATGAGTGGCATCGTCGTCGTAGAATAGTTAAGACATTTGTTCCTGATCAGCTCCTTGCTAAATGGTTCATTAAGTCCCTGTTACCATCTATAACTAACGATGTGGCTAAGGGTGGTGTCGTCACAGAAGAGCAGGTTATTGCTCATGGCCAATATTTAGACTTGATTTATACTCAGTCTGGCACACTCTATGAAAAAATTCCTAACGCGCCGAGATCTAATTTTATTGTTCCTCCTCAATTAAAAGACTCTCATGCCGAAGATGGCTTGATTGGCACTACAAGCACACATCATACTACTGCATCTGATCCTTCACTTTCTTCTGAAATTAATGTCATGTCATTTGACAAGGGAAAAAGTGATGAGCAACCCGGAAGTAAGAAAAAAGGGAAATCTAAGAAAAAGCAAACTTCTAACCCGCAGGAAAGATCATCTGATCAATCGTCTGGACCTAGGAAACCTCGTTATCCATACATAATATGTAATGAGGAATAATTTGATCGGGACTGTCCTCACCACGCTAAAGTCTCAAATATCATTAAGACTTCCAATGCATCAGTTGTGTTGATAGATCCGTTTCCGAATCCGGACACAAATTTGGTTGCTACGGAACCAAGTTCTAGTTCCCAAGTACTTATGTTATCTGTCACAAAAACTTCAACAGATATTTTGGCATCAACGCGTAATAAAGATTATGGTAGTCAGGCCACTGATCAACCTACTACCTTGACTACGAATCCGTCTACGGAAACAGTACCGCCTATTTCTATTCTTGAATTGATGATTAAGCCACCAAACGGAGACGTTCATAAATCAACATATAATCCTCAAGCAAGAGCTGCACAAAATTATAATATAGTTGAATATTTGGCTCAATCCCCTTCAGTTATGTATGCTCTTGAGGTATTACAAAATTGTCCCTTCCAAAAACAGGCTTTATTGTCGACTATTGGTGGAATTGATCCGATTGATTCTAATCTTATCGTCTTTAATCATACGGGCTATGTGCCGCAACTACTAGTAGAATTGTCATTCTCAATACAAGTAAATGTTCTCAATCACCTTGTTCATCATACTATTATTGATGAGGGAGCATCTACATGTATTATGTCTCTAAATTGTTGGAAGTCACTTGGCTCGCCACGCTTATCACAATCATCAACGATGTTGAAGGCTTTTGATGGACGTACATATAAGCCTTGTGGTATTATTAATAACCTACATATTGAACTAGGGGGAAAAACAGTGAATGTTGATTTCTAGGTTGTTGACAGAGCCCTTGACTATAATATTATACTTGGAAGGCCATGGGTATATGTAACGACTACAATTGTTTCTACATATTTTAGAATGATTGCCTTTCCATATAAAGGTACTATCACAGTCATCAATCAACTATCCTATTTTGCCTCTGCTTCGCAGGTAACTGGAAGTGTTATGTTCGTTCACGCACCCCAACTGGCACTCTAGAACATTGGTGTCGGACTCTTAAAAGATTCCACTCTCATGGGAACCTTTGCATTACCGCCGCCTGTGACGTCGGTAGAAATTGCAAGTATAGAGACCTGCTACATGATCTTTTCCACTCCATCTGGCTTAAGGGAGAGTACGGATGATTCTGAAATTTTTTATGTTGGATGATTTTCTTCCGCCCAGCCCTATTGATCTGGCATAGAAATCAATCTATCTGGCTTGGGCGGCAAATCTGAAATCAACGTCGCCGATTGTTTGGGTTGATCGTTCCTTAGAATTTGGTACTCCATCTAATCCATTTTTCTCAATTTTCTTGACAGATGAGAATATTTTGGAAGCCATGATGTCAGAAGAAGAACCATGGGAAGATTATCAGCATTGTTCCCATCTTCCAAATTATGAAGAAAAATATCTTAGTGAACTATATCACCCATCATTCACAAATTTATTTTCGAATTCTTTACCTATTAATGCAATCAATTCCGAGCGAAATCTGTCAAATATTGAAGAAACCATTTCTATCGATATTTCAACCAAACCTGGTGTTGTAGAAAATATTCATGTCGGTGTATCTTGTTCTCCATCAGAACTCGAAACATATCGCTCTCTATTTCGTGAATTTTGTGATGTATTTGCTTGGTCTTATGAGTAAATGTCAGGCATAGATACTAGTATTGTTGAACACACTATTAATATGTACCCTGATGTCAAACCGGTGCGTCAATGGCTTCGTCCTGTTCCTCCCAAGAAAGCTGCTGCCATCAAAGCAGAAGTTGAAAAACTTTTGCGTGCTAGTTTTATTTACCCTATTCCACTAACTGAGTGGGTTTCAAATATCGTTCCTATCATGAAAAAACAAGGAACCATTAGAGTATGCATCGATTATCGGGGTGTCACTCTTGCTTGTCCAAAAGACAACTATTCTACTCCCCTTATCGACCAGATTATTGATGATTATGTTGGATGTGAAATTTTTTCGTTCATGGATGGATTTTCCGACTACAATCAAATCAATATTCGCCCAGAGGATCAACATAAGACAACATTCATCCATCCCTGGGGCACATTCACTTATAGGAAACTGTCGTTTGGTTTAAAGAATGTTGGGGAAAATTTTCAGAGAGCAATGGATTATGCTTTCAATGACATCAAGCACATTTTTGAACCTTATCTAGATGATTTAATAGCGCATTCATGAAATCAGACTGATCACCCGATGCATTTGAGAGCCATTTTCTTATGCTGTCGACACTACAAAATATGCCTCAATCCACATAAATGTGTGTTTTGTGTTGGTTCTGGTCATTTGCTTGGATTCCTCATCTCAGAAGAAGGAATTTGAATCAACCCATTGAAGTTTCAGGCTATTCTTGCTTTACATGCACCATAAAATTTACTTCAGATACAGAAACTGTAAGGAGGCTAACTCCCTAAGAAGGTTCATTCCAAACTACGCTGAAATGGCTAAAGAATTTACTCAACTCTTGAAAAAGGGGGTTCCCTTTCATTGGGACCAATTTGCACAAGATTATTTTGATGCTGTCAAGGATAATCTTGTCCAAGCGTCATTAATGTATCCCCTTAATTATGAAAATGATTATTTCCTATATATCGTCGCGGCTGAAATGACCATTGCTATGGTTTTGGTCCAAGTAGAATATGGAATTGAACATCCGATCTATTAATTGAGTCGTAATCTTAATGGTACAGAATTTCAGTATTCATACGTGGAAAAGCTTGCCTTGGCAGCTGTTCAAGCTGTCCAAATATTTCGCCACTATGTCCTGCTCCGAAATACCACTGTCGTTTTGGATTGTAACCCCATGAATTATATCTTATCACGTCAATTGTTGGGGGGTAAATATTCAAAATTAATTGTCATTTTACAGGAATTTGATTTGGAATTCATCAAATCCAAGTCAAAGAAGTCTTTAGTTTTGGCTGAGCTTATCTATGACCTTCCCTATGATAGTATTGCAACTACGTCGGAACCATCAATTCCTAACAAGTCTCTATTTCTGATCGGATCATTTGATGCTTGGTATGGAGATTTCATCATTTATCTCCAAACTCAAACTTTTCGACCTAATACCTCTCGCTCTGAACATCAACGTATTCGATACCAAGCCAAATATTATCTTACCGTCGACGATACACTTTATCGTCGTGGTGTCGATACCATTTTAAGGAGGTGCCTCACTCATGAGGAGGTTAAAAATGTTTTAAATGATTTTCATGTTGGAGTTTGTGGTGGAAATTTAACTGGATATGCTACCGTGCAGAAGATACTTCGCGCCAGTTACATTTGGCCTACAATATTTCGCGATTGCATCCTCACGGTCAAAAGTTGTCATGCATGCCATATTTTTAATCGTAAAATCCGCAAACCACCAGCGCCAATGCATCCTGTTGTCTCTATGGGACCATTTTCGAAATGGGGTATTGACTTCATGACCTGTAACCCTCGTTCATCTGGGGGGCATGGTTATATTATTGTCGCATTCGACTATTTTACCAAATGGGCCGAAGCGATGCCTACATTCAACAACACAAGACAAACAACTGCTTTTTTTTTCTTTAATCATGTTATTGCATTGTTTGGAGTCCCGCAGGCTATAGTTACAGATCATGGGAAGCATTTTTGCAACCACATAATTACTGAATTGACTACCAAGTTATGATTGTCACATGATAATTCTACTCCTTATTATCCACAATCAAATGGAAAAGTTGAAGCTATCAACAAGATTCTTAAACATATGCTTCAACGAATGATAGGAGTTCATAAAAGAAACTAGCATTTGATCCTGTACTTCGCCTTGTGGGTGTATCGAACCTCGGTGAGAAACGCAACTGGATTTACCCCCTTTCAATTGGTGTAAGGTCTGGAAGCTATCTTACCAATCCAATGTGAAATACCATCGTTAAAACTCGCAATTGACTTGTTACCTAACACCTCAGCAGAAGAAGCGTGTCTTTTTAACCTCATCTATCTTGATGAAACGCTTCATGAAGCCCAATTGGCCATCGAAACGCATAAGAGACGTATAAAGGAGCAATACGACAAAAATGTCCAGCCTCGCATTTTCTTAGAGGGCGACTTGGTCCTTCTTTATGGTCAAGAAACTGATGTAATAGGTACAGGGAAATTTGAGCCATTATGGCATGGCCCCTATATTGTCAAAAGAGTTCTTGCTAAGGGTGCCTATGACTTAGTTGATTACGATGGAATTCCAATAGCGCAACCCAGAAATGGGTTGTATTTGAAACGTTACTATGCTTAATCATGAGTGTAGTGATTTTTTGTATTATATTGGATATATATGATGTTTATTTGTATTCATTGTCTTTGTTTGTTTTTAGAGTTTTATTGACATTAGTAATCCACTTTACATTTCATCGCAGATGTCTAAAACTTTGGAACCATTTGTTGGATATGTTGATGGTGCTATTCGTAATACACAAAATCTATCCTCTGCAGCATTGGCCATTTTCGCTCCGAACGACGAGTTAGTGAGTTTTCAAGGGATTTATATCGGTAGATCGACAAACAATATCGCTGAGTATAGCGCATTTATAGAACTTCTCTATGATGCCATTTCATTTGGTATTAACCACATTATCATAAGGTTAGCCTCACAACTTGTGGTATTACAACTTACTAGTGTTTACACTGTTAGAAATCCAACACTGCATCGTTTGTTCCTAAGAGTTCGACTTTTCGAAAGACACTTTGATTATATTCAATATCAACACATTTCTAGAAATTTGAACACATTGATTGATTCTTTAGCTAATCAAGTTTTAGACAGACATTTGCAACACTTGTAAAGAAAATATTCACATCATTGAATAGGATTGCACAATAAACATAGGAAAACACTGAAATCTAATAGATAGATAGTTATAGGTTTTTAAACAAAAATTGTGCCAAAGACACATTGGTCATATGACCTCAAAATGTATGCAAAATGTCAAAATTAAACTAGTGGTGCTCGTGGTAACATGTTATAGATCTAGCTATCATACGTAGTAACCACATCCAACGGTTAGGAACACCTATAGTGTGTCACTGCAGTCGCATGGGTAACTCTTCGATCCGAAAATCTGGAATCCCGAAGGTCAACCCCTCTATGTGCTGCCAAAGCTTAGCCATATCAAGATCCTGAAGGACTGCTCTCTCGACAACCCTCTCTGTTGGCTCATCTGCTACACGCTTCGGTTCCTCCACCGATTGAACTCGACCAACATCTGCATTACATTAAACATTTATTTTAGTCTTGGGAAAACATCAAAAATAAAAAATAAAATTGTATAAACCTTAGGAAAATAAAAAACATGGGCAAAACATTCTTACCCATTTCACCCCACTGAGCACCTTCTGGTAAAGCTAAATCTAGATCTCCTCGGAAATCAATGCCTGCATATGCATACTCATCGATGGCGAAAATATGTTTCCGGAAATAGGCGAAGAACGCAGTCGAGAACACAATGTTTTATTTGCCTGCATGCCTACCCATTAGTTCTACCCATCTCTGCACCCATGGATCTCTAGGATTAGACACATCTAGTGTGACATGATGTTGTTGCATAAGTGGAATTTGTTCTAAATAGAATGATATGAGGATCGAACCATAACTGAAGTTATTTTTATTTCCTCCCTTTGCGTTGTTTAATTGTTCTTTTATCTGAGAAAGTACAACTTCAGACCAGTTGAAGACTGTTGGCTCCATACACTCTAGCGCGTACTGCATATACGATTTATTCACTACATGTAGTGTAACGGTACTAGCAATTTTTGCGATCGTGAAAAGGATAGTTCTCAAAGGTAAATATCTATCATCCTGGATGTTTATCTTTCCATATTTTCTTGGCTCTGCCCCTGGATAACAATGTTGCAAAACATAATCTCTCACAGTCTCTCCTCCAACAATAGACCCTGAGAGCGAAATAGGCAAGCCTCTCCTCAACGAACCTGTAAGAAAGTATACATCCTCAACTGTTATAGGAACCACTTGGTTCTTAATATGAAATGCCTCGATAGTTGGATCCCATGCTCGAACTATGAACTCCAAGAGTTCTATTTTTTGCCTCATCCCTGACAACCGGAAGTAATTTAATAGTCCACAATCTCTTAGGGCTCTTACTGTGCCTGGATCATTTAAGGCAATCATATCTTGTTCTTCATGTTCTCTTTCCCTCCATGTAATCGTCATTGTAATCCAATGGAAATTTGAAATACAACCATAAGAACCACTAGATTCCATTCAATGCAAAAAATTGGGCAAATTTTGGGCATAATGCAAAAAACAAAATGTAGATTGCGCCCAACGTAGGCTTTAGCAAGACACAGTGCATTATGTATGCAGGTATCCTTCACTTTAGCTGCTATGCAACGCACTTTTCGATATCCAAAGGTGTGTTGCCCTCTTTTGGAGAATGATTTACCCTAGGGACCCCAAAACCCTAAAATTTGCAGAAATTGGAAATGAAATGATTACTGAAGGAAAGAGAAGGTTCATGGCACTAACCTGGATCAAACGGCAACGAAATCCGTCCATTGAAACGATCGCAATCAACAACTGAAGTTTGGGGGAAAAATTAGGTTCAGAGCTCCAAAATGCAAATGGTAACTATGGAATGGTAAAAATGAATAGTAAAAGCTCTTTTTAATAGTCATTTAATTGTTCACAAATCATATTTATTGTTATGACTATGGTTTTATTATGTATTTATCATGAAACATGTATTTTTTATCCATTTGATGTTGTTCTTAATAGGTCTTACAACTGATGAACATATTAGTCGTGCAAATTTATTTCAAGAATGATTTGACCACAAAGCATACTTTTTCTCGTTATTTTTCGAGCTTTGTTAAAAATGAAAAAGGATTTGAAGTGCACTTTTATCTCTTTTTCGAGCTTTGATAACAACGAAAAAGGAACCCCTAGAGTCTTCTTTCAGCTCTTTTCAGACTCCGATAATGTGAAAAGATTTCCGAGCACTTGTCTTTTCGAGCTCGTAAATGTAAATGAATGGATATCTACTTAGTATAAGTTTAACCCTTTTCTGGACGGAAATAGATTATTTACGAAAAGGAATACCTTGGTCAAACATGACTAAAGAGGCTCTCTCAGATATTATTTTACACTTTTTTGGATCTGACCGACAACTTTACAAAAAAGTACTTTTGGAGTTTTCTTTCGTCCTCTTTTTCAAACTCTCTAAATATGAAAAAGGACCAGGATATCATTGTCGTTAAGCTCGTTAAAACATAAAATAGCGACAGGCTTGTCGATCATGGAGAGAATCGAGTTTCATTCATCGCTAGACTCGTTAAATTATTAAATAGCAATAATTTATTTGCCCGAAGGGTTGAATTATAGATCAAGCAAATGTTATCCTCCTCAAACTTGTTAAAAAATAAATAGGTAATGGTCGAAAAATGACTGGGGAAAAATTGGGAAAGTGAACAGAACTTTTTACGGTAGTAGGTTGCTCTTAAACATGACACTTCACTCCATCACTGTGACTGTTAGGGTTGGGTAATCTTCTTAACGATTCATTCATACCTATGGTTCATCATACCTTTACTTCGGTTTTGGGTCAATGCTGCCAACTCATCTTAGTGTCGCCGATATGTTCAAGAGAAGTCATCCAATGAATACTCATCCTTCTACAGTACTCATAAACCTTCATTCTCATGAGAGTCATCCCTGAAAATTTATATATAAAGTCATACCTTTGTCTCTGAAATCAATAACTCTTGTTTCGCAATAAGGTGGCTTCTTGTTGACGACAAATCATTATCCAGGAAGTTCACTTAGAAACATTTTATTCCAGTACCATGAGGCTTGTTACAGCATCGACAAGATCCTCGCTTCCAGAATTTTGACCAAAATATTTTGTTTGGCGTTTGACATCAAATCATCTATTCGCACCTTACGAAATGTACTGCAGTACCTTGAGGGCCATTGACATCAATGGTGGTTCTCTCGCATTTGTTAACAACTCACATCATTAGCTGGTAATCAAACGATGTATTTCCATGTTCAACTACAAATCATATATTCGCATGGCTAGACTTGTACCCGAATGATCGAGTGAACGAGATAAGAAGACCCCGGATCTAGTTTCAACCATCCAAGTTGCGATTTCAGGATTTTTGTACACATCATCTGTATGATGACCTTACAATAAAATCGTCATCTGAACATGGGCCTATATCTGTAGGCATGTCTGTATTGGGCAACATTCCAATGTAGACGACTTTCTGAATTATATACATGTTATTAGATTGTTTTATGTGCTGAACATGGGAATGCCTACCCTCGACAATTATGATCAAGAGGATATATCATGATGTAATGTATTGTAAGCTTGATGCATGTCGCCACTCCGCTTCATCTCCAACCCATCACAGTGTAAAGCATCTCAATGAAAATATTGTTATTATTATTCTGATTTCATGCTTTAGGGGGAAATTGTTATAGGTCAATTTGGGCACCATTACCAATGACCTGGTTAACTGGACATCATCTCCAGGACCAATGAATAGGTTCTATCATCCCCTATCATTTCAGTTGTTATATGCCCTAAGACAAAGAACAAGACAAATCATCCATGACTTTCAACTGCAAAGGTTTCCAAGATTTGAAGTTTATAATATATCATATGAGAGCTCACCAACGCTGCCTCTAAAAGGACTAAGTGCATTGCATATGCAAGTAACCCCACTCAAGGGTGCTCTGCAAATCACTTCCCAACACTATATGGTGTGTTGGTCACATTGGGAGCGAAATTTTCATTGTTTTGGAATCTCCACTTGGCTAGTGCCTTTTAGAAGAGTTCACATGTGTCAAACTTTGAATCCATGTGTGCATTTGACATCTACAAGATTGGGAACATGCCTTACCTATTATTAGAAATTCATTGATTGTAAAACTACCTTCAGCTCTTCTATAAATTGAGCATAGGTCTTAGTGTTTAAGAAAGAAAGAATTAGAGTAGAGAAATGTTGGTGGAAATTCAATTGAGGAATTGATTTGAGTGACATGCTGCTGGAGAGATGTGCATTGTGATGAGGCTGGGATGCTGCTGGATATGGTGACACTAAATCAATCATTGGGTTGTAACTCCCTTCTGTCCATTAATAAATATTGTTGCTTACTTTCCCACATATGTATCTGTATAAGCTCATGTATTTCATATTATGAATCCTTATTTGATGCATATGGTTCATGTTTTAGTGATTTAACTGAATAACTTGAATATACATATGTATTATTTCTATATTTTGTTGTTTAGTGTATCTCTGCAGAGAATATTTTGGTGACTTAGCTCAAATTTGAAGCTACAGCAAGAGCGACAGAAGGAGAATAGGAAGCACTTAGACTCCAAGTAAGTTCTTTGATTTGTTCTGTCTGCCAATTTTCTGTTAGGAAAAGTAGTTGGAAAGTATTTAACCTGTTGTTCTAGATGAGCACTACATATAGGGAAGAATGTTCTATATGTAATCCATAATTGTGCATAACACCAGTCGAAGAGATGCCAAATGAATCTTTGCTTCATCCTCGTTGATTCGCCTAATCATATTATTTAGTTTCTCTACATTAGTGTTGAATTCTGAAGTTGTTTCTTTTTACTATCCTTTTACCATCTCATTTCACCTTTTTGTCACCATTTTATAACAATCTCAACATGATTAAGGTCAAGTTCAACTCTTAAGAAGGTATTTATCATCCATAATTGGAATATTTGCTTCCTTAAGAATTGTAACGAAAACATTCTTATAGTGACAAAATCATAAACATTCTGCAGCTAATGATGGTTTCCGCAACAATATTCATTGTTAGACACGTTGAAGCACTTCAATAAAAGGCTAAAGGCTACTTAGAGATGAAAAATTTCCACCATATGGATAACCACCTATCAACATGACTTGGCAGGCTATGGGGATTGATAGATCTAAAAGTCAAATTCATAGTCAAACTCATAGAATGACGTGTAGCGGCCAGGTAAAGGAAGCAAAGGAATAGAACAACATCAAGCGAGTGTGATTGGAGACCTATTCAGCTGTTACGATATGGATCGAGATGAATCTCCTATGAATTTCTCTTTCAGTAGAAATTCATGAAGAGATTGAGTTTCAAATTGAATCTATTTCGAAGATGTCAATTTAGCTCATTTTGTGTCAGGTTAAAACTCTTAAAATTGTTTTATGAAGTTTGTACAGAGGGTATAATCTGAGACCTGAGATACAAGTTTGAATAGTAAGTTTATAATTTTTTTATTGTGAAGACTGGTGATACTCTATTCCATCTCAGTATAATTACTATGTTATCAATGCATGTGTGAGAAATCTTGTGATTGATAGCTGACTTGCGCTCATGGGAGGACCCCCTTTCAAACTGTGAGGTTTTGTTTCGAGATCATTGTTTGCATTTCTGAGTCTATTAATTTCTTTCAATGATTTCATTAAGTATTCTTCTTCACAACTATTGAATTCACTAGTTGAATTATCTTCAAGAGCCATAAGTACTTTGTAACTAGTGTTAGAATTTGTATCTGAGTCTTTGTGATCATTAGATGTGCTTTGACTATCTTCATTAGAATAAAAACTTTTCTTGGCTGAAAACTTATTTCTGGCATTTTTATTGTCAACATCATTTTCCTTTTCTCTTTATTATGATTTTATAAATGGAATTTGGATCCATAATGAACTACTCTTCCATAAGAAAAACATTTAAATGGAAACTTACCTTTGAATTTACTAGTTCCTGCTTGCAACTTTCTTACAATATTCGCTTCTTCCTCATCTGAGATGTAGCTTGTATCTTTAGGCTTTTCCTTTTCTTTCCCTCTATATGTGGCTTTGAAGGTTGCTTCTCTAATACCTGATGTATCCCCTTTTCTCATCTAATAAGATGTTAGGATCCCATGGAGTTGTTCAATGATAATATTCTTCAAATCCTGCATTTATTCAATGGCAGAGACTTTGGCATCGAACTTTGGGGTTAGAAATCTTAAAATATTTTCAACAACAACAAAATCCTTTATTTTTTCACCAAGACCTTTCATTGTGTTAACAATATCGTCTAATCTAAGGAAAAAACTATCAATACTCTCATACTTATGCATTCTAAGATATTCATATTGTATTCTATATGACTGAAGTTTGGCACTTTTTTCCTTAGTGTCATCTTCATAGCTCTAGATCATTTTATCCCATATTACCTTTCTGGTGCTCAGTTGCATGACTTTCACGAACTTAGATTCAACTATTCCACCCAAGGTAACACTTTCTACCTTTGCATTGTTCTCATACTGTTTCTTTCCTGCATTATCTGTGGGAATGGAGTTTGGGTATTGATATCTGCCTTCAACAGTTTTCCATACATCATTTCCTAGTGAAGTCAAATACTCTCTCATTTTTACCTTGCAAAACATACAGTTAGTACCATTAAAAAAAGTTGGCTTTAAGGAAAATGCTCCTTCCATCTTGCTTCTCCCTTTACATCTCCCTTTAAGCGATCAAGCTTCTTTTGAGGGACCTGCTCTGGTTCCAATTGTTAGGAAAAATAAGGGGGTGGGGGGCGGAGGGGGGTGTGAATTGATATTTTTAATCACTTTAACTTTCAATTTCACATTCAAAATTTTATACTCTATTGTTATTCATGCAACCTGTGTGTGTACACGACTTAAGTGAATTAAACCCGCGTGTGTACACGACTTAAGTGAATTAAACCTGCGTGTGTACACAACTTTAGTGAATTAAACCAGGGTATATCCAAATCACTATTTTTTTTCATAATTTACATCAGTGATTTAACTTAACCATTACATTATTATTTCTTTCGTCATTCATTATGAAATATCTATGAGCAGTAAAGAGGATATAAAAAATCAACACATATGAACACCGAGATTTTAGGTTGAAACCCAGTGTGGGAGAAAACCGTTGATGATGTCGATTTTGTATTCTTCTTTTATTATAAATAAAATATTCATTACATCTTGTACTAGTGCAGACTCTTACCAGCACATAGGCACCCACCTGTAGGAAGCTACAACCTCCACTCATTCTTCAACACCCACTGGAAGGGAGCTACAACCCCCTCATATCATTTACCGGATCCTACTAGAAGGGACCTCCTACCCCCTCACTGAAGGTTGCAACCCTTAGCACCATGTGGACCACATTTCATAATATTTCATATTGGATCCACCTACCTCAAACAATCATAAAAAACTATAGGCCACCTTTCATCATTTTCAAAATAGACCCACACCAACACTCAACCCACAACAAATATTAAATTAACCACTTAAGATACTGAATCACTTAAGCATTGTAACCACCTTTCCTAATTGGGATGGTGTCCATCCCTGACTCTTTTTGCCTTGGGAGGATAACATCAATTTATGTGACATGATGTATGGGTACCATTTTCCTTGCTGGGATTTATGGTAGTTGATCTTTCGGTGGGTAGTTGATATTCTATGTCTGATTCAATTATTATTGCCCTGCTCGAGAAAGTTTTTTATTCTACAACAATTTTTCCTTGACCAACATTCCATCTCGACCTTACCTTCCCATTCATGCCCTTCTCGGGCCTTCGCATGAGGTAGGTGGTTTGTCAGTACCTCCTCAATATTTCAATTTTTGGTGGTGGTTGTTGGCCCACCTATGGATTGCGCATTTGAATTTTTGGATGCTGATGTGATAGACCACAAGGTCTTCATACAAGCCACCCTAGATGTTGAACAAGCCTATGCACACAAGGTATTCACAGGGACTAATGCCAACTCAACTTTTCGTACTAGACACTTGTCGACTGATCCTACTCTTCTTTATCCACTTGTTGCTGAACATGTCGTAGACCCTCCACTTGGCCAAAATTTGTCACGACACTCAAAGAAGAATGGAAGGAGGGTAATCAAATCATATTCTGAGACGAAGCTCCTCAGTTTTGGCTATGACGTTCTATGGGATCGGGTCACCAGTCTGCAAAAATGAGCCCTGGTTAGTAGATGTATTTTCTCTGAGATGGCGGAGAAGGAGATGTAGCACTGGGAAAAGTTGAAATGGGCCCCTATTCTGGGTTATCTGCCTAAGGTGTGTCTGCTCATGAATTCCTAGTTTAGCTTCCATTTTTTCCCACAAATGATGTTGAATGAATTCTCAACTCTCCATGGGTGCAGGGTATAAGTTTTTTACAACTAATAAAATGGTACATATGATTCAACCCTCTCCACGATACTCCCAAAAACGATCTGGTTTGGGTCAAATTTCTAGTCCTACCTCTGGAACTTTGGACGCATAATGCTCTAGTGAAAATAGGTAATTCCATTGGTCGATTTGTATATGTGGACCCGTGTGCTATGGGAACCTGAGATAAACACGTCGCTTGGATATTGGTAAAATTACAATACTCTGATGGTATTCCAGTAAACATTGACCTGGAATGGGGACATATCCGCATCTAACAACGTCTGGATTATTGGGTAATCCCCTTTATATTCCTCCACTGTCATCAAACTAGGCTCCTTCTCGATCGATGTCTGTGGCGATAGAAAGGCCCCATGTTGCTACACACTATCGTAATGATCGCGGTTGTCCTTGACCAACATTCCATCTCGACCTTACCTTCCCATTCATGCCCTTCTCGGGCCTTCGCATGAGGTAGGTGGTTTGTCAGTACCTCCTCAATATTTCCATTTTTGGTGGTGGTTTTTGGCCCACCTATGGATTGCGCATTTGAATTTTTGGATGCTGACGTGATAGACCACAAGGTATTCACACAAGCCACCCTAGATGTTGAACAAGCCTATGCACACAAGGTATTCACAGGGACTAATGCCAACTCAACTTTTCGTACTAGACACTTGTCGACTGATCCTACTCTTCTTTATCCACTTGTTGCTGAACATGTCGTAGACCCTCCACTTGGCCAAAAATTTTCACGACACTCAAAGAAGAATGGAAGGAGGGTAATCAAATCATATTCTGAGACGAAGCTCCTCAGTTTTGGCTATGATGTTCTATGGGATCGGGTCACCAGTCTGCAAAAATGAGCCCTGGTTAGTAGATGTATTTTCTCAGAGATGGCGGAGAAGGAGATGTAGCACTGGGAAAAGTTGAAATGGGCCCCTATTCTGGGTTATCTGCCTAAGGTGTGTCTGCTCATGAATTCCTAGTTTAGCTTCCATTTTTTTCCCACAAATGATGTTGAATGAATTCTCAACTCTCCACGGGTGCAGGGTATAAGTTTTTTAAAACTAATAAAATGGTACATATGATTCAACCCTCTCCACGATACTCCCAAAAACGATCTGGTTTGGGTCAAATTTCCATTCCTACCTCTGGAACTTTGGACGCATAATGCTCTAGTGAAAATAGGTAATTCCATTGGTCGATTTGTATATGTGGACCCACGTGCTATGGGAAATTGAGATAAACACGTCGCTTGGATATTGGTAAAATTACAATACTCTGATGGTATTCCAGTAAACATTGACCTGGAATGGGGACATATCCGCATCTAACAACGTCTGGATTATTGGGTAATCCCCTTTATATTCCTCCACTGTCATCAAACTAGGCTCCTTCTCGATCGATGTCTATGGCGATAGAAAGGCCCCATGTTGCTACACACTATCGTAATGATCGCGGTTGTCCTTGACCAACATTCCATCTCGACCTTACCTTCCCATTCATGCCCTTCTCGGGCCTTCGCATGAGGTAGGTGGTTTGTCAGTACCTCCTCAATATTTCCATTTTTGGTGGTGGTTGTTGGCCCACCTATGGATTGCGCATTTGAATTTTTGGATGCTGACGTGATAGACCACAAGGTCTTCATACAAGCCACCCTAGATGCTGAACAAGCCTATGCACACAAGGTATTCACAGGGACTAATGCCAACTCAACTTTTCGTACTAGACACTTGTCGACTGATCCTACTCTTCTTTATCCACTTGTTGCTGAACATGTCGTAGACCCTCCACTTGGCCAAAATTTGTCGCGACACTCAAAGAAGAATGGAAGGAGGGTAATCAAATCATATTCTAAGACGAAGCTCCTCAGTTTTGGCTATGACGTTCTATGGGATCGGGTCACCAGTCTGCAAAAATGAGCCCTGGTTAGTAGATGTATTTTCTCTGAGATGGCGGAGAAGGGGATGTAGCACTGGGAAAAGTTGAAATGGGCCCCTATTCTGGGTTATCTGCCTAAGGTGTGTCTGCTCATGAATTCCTAGTTTAGCTTCCATTTTTTTCCCACAAATGATGTTGAATGAATTCTCAACTCTCCACGGGTGCAGGGTATAAGTTTTTTACAACTAATAAAATGATACATATGATTCAACCCTCTCCACGATACTCCCAAAAACGATCTGGTTTGGGTCAAATTTCCAGTCCTACCTCTGGAACTTTGGACGCATAATGCTCTAGTGAAAATAGGTAATTCCATTGGTCGATTTGTATATGTGGACCCGCGTGCTATGGGAACCTGAGATAAACACGTCGCTTGGATATTGGTAAAATTACAATACTCTGATGGTATTCCAGTAAACATTGACCTGGAATGGGGACATATCCGCATCTAACAACGTCTGGATTATTGGGTAATCCCCTTTATATTCCTCCACTGTCATCAAACTAGGCTCCTTCTCGATCGATGTCTGTGGCGATAGAAAGGCCCCATGTTGCTACACACTATCGTAATGATCGCGGTCGAAAATTTCAACAATCCTCTTGACATCTATACCGACCTTCACAGATAGGTACTTATCCTAATCCCGTGGATCCCCCTCTTCTTTATGTTTCTTCCTCCTCACATATTCCCTCATCCCCTATTATTACCTCTATCCTCTCCTCGGAGTCTCCTCAGGGTAGTGGACCTTCTCCTATCCCCGATAATAATCTATAATCATCATACTGTAACCAAGTTGACATCAAGGACATATATGAGAAGCAAGTTGACATCAAGGACATATTTGACAAGCAAGTTTCCTTCAAAGACAACATATTAGCCATAATGGGAACATTGAATTTGGAACTATGACCAGTCTTCATAATGTACATTTGGTCACTTGATGTAATTGTATTTTTTACTGTAAAGAATATTTATAATTTCTTGAGTCAAAAGAAAAATTATTTTGAGTCAAAGTCCCATTGCAACTTTTAAAAGATGCAAATTTGAATTTTTGAAATGAAAATTTTGGCTCCAAAAGTGACAAGTCGACTTCCCTCCAAGTCAAATCGGCCTTGGCAAAGAGGCATGTCTAGTCACCCTAGACAAACTACTATATAAAGGTAAATTGAGCTCCTCTATTTAGCAATTCACATTCTCTCACACAAGACAATTTCTAGGTAAGTGAGTGAAGGAAAATAAGGATGAGAAGAAGGTTGAGTTTTCTTTATCCTCTATATATCTAGAAATTTGCATGTGTGAAGGAATCTCTCACTCTGTGGTTCACATTTTTTTGGGGCAACTTTTTCATGGGGGACAAACTTTTTGGGTTACTGGGGCAACTGTTGTAGAGTCGATATTCTAGGGCAATTGGCTATTGCAAGAAGGTAAAAAATTTGAAGTGCAGGATCAGATTAGGTGACTTGACTTGGAGGAGAAGACTATGTTTGAACATAGGTCTAGGTGTGTCTCTTATTGAACAAGAAGAATTTATCTATTGAAAATGTTGTTGGGTTTTTTTTTCCCAGGGTAAATATTGTCTTCTCTTGTGTGTTGTGATCTCTACTATTCTATTATTCTTTAAGGTTGATTTTTTTAACTTTAATTGTTGAATGATATATTAGAATAAGCTAAAAGAAGATCTGCATCAAAATTAATTATCAAAATTTTAGAAATATTGCGCTAACCCTAATTACACTAAGAAAATCAACAATAACAAGCAATATAAGAATATTCATAGGCATGAAGTAATTACATCAATGTTTATCAAGGAATTATAACACATCATGTCACTAACAGTAGCACATCATGTCACTAGAAAGGATTTGAACCTTGATGGGGAAGATACCAACCAATACAAAAATATTCATAGGCATGAAGTCATTACAACAATATTTATGAAGGCATTGTAGAACACAATGTCACTAGAGGGGATTTGAACCTTTGTGGATGTTAGAAGTTTCCAACTATTTCCCTATATTCTTTATACAATAGCTACAATTGGTTCCTAGGGTTTATATTGTTTTTTCTAATATGAGTTTAGGAAAAAACATATAAAAGGAACAATTTTGTTTTATGTAAAAAGTTTCTTATGTGGCTGCATTAAAAGTTGTGGATAGATTTAGAAAAAATCCCACATGTTATTTATCCATGTAATCATGTAGAGGGAATAAGAATAATGGAGAGTGTGTTGAATAATTAGATAATGTATGCCTATGAGTTGGATGTTGTAACTCTCCCTTAAATAATAAGAATACCAATTATCATTGCTCCATGGATGTTTCCCTCACAAGCAGGGTTTTACCATGTAAAACATTGTGTCAATTTATGTGTTTCATTATTATGTTATCTTGTTTATTTGCCATTTATTTTTTAAAATAAATATATTTGTAGGTTATTCTTTCGCTGCTCAACTCAACAAGTGGTATGGAATATTTTGGGAATTTTTTTTGTTAATGGCGAAGATGCAGAGTGCGAAGTTTGAAATCAAAAATTTCAATGGGAGTAATAGCTTTGAGCTATGGAAGGTTAAGATACAAGATATGTTCATGCAACAAGGAGTGGCAAAGGCGTTGCTGGGTAGGGCAAAGAAACCTGTGGACATGGATAAAGAAGACTGGGAGGGCATGGACGCAAGAGCCCTCAATGTTATTGATCTGTGCTTGGAAGATGATGTATTGTTTAACATCACTAGAGAGATAACAACAACAAGCTTATGGAAAAAGTTAGTAAGCCTTTATATGACAAATTCCTTTACAAACATAATCTATTTGAAGCGACAATTAAACAATTTGCGAATGAAGGAAGGTAAAAATATCTATGATCATTTGAATCCTTTCAGTACTCCTTTATGTCAGTTGTCTAGTATAAATGTAATACTCGAAGGGGGGACAAGAGAATTACACTGTTGTTTTCTCTGCCTGAGTCTTGGGATCATTTTGTAACATCTATAAGTTTTATTTCTACCGATACCATTGATTTTGATGCCATTGTGGAAGTTTTGTTATATGGTGAAACTCAACAAAAATCTAGCCTTGAAACCTCAACATCAGAAGCAATGGTGGCCAGAGGTTTATCGAAATAAAAAGAACATAATTCGAGAGACACATCAAGATCGAAGTTAAGAGGCAATAAGAGTAAGGTAAAGTGTTCGTACTATAACAAATCATGACATCTTAAGAAGGATTGCTAGGAAAAAAAGGAACAAGCGACTAAAAAGGACTCTACAAAGGAAGCTAATTCAACTGAAATAAGTGCAGGTATTGTTGATGAGGTATTTTCCACTTCTATTGTTTCTCAACATCATCGTAATTGGTTGATATATTCTGGTGCTTCCCATTATATGTGTCTTCATAGGAATTGGTCCCCTTCACACCAATCCATTGATGTCGATGTGGTTTTCATGGGTAATGATGTTACATTCAAAACTATTGGGATTGGTAGTATCAGGGTTAAAATGTATGATGGCATTGTTAAAATATTAATAGAGGTTAGGCATGTGCCTGAGCTTAGAAAAAACTTAATATCTTTGGGAGTACTAGATTATGTTGGTTATAAATATATAGTTCAAGATGGAATTATAAAGGTGTTTAAAGGCATGTTGGTAGTCATGAAGGACAGGAGGTTTAGGAACCTTTATAAGCTCAAAAGAAGGAAGAAAACAAATCATGCAATTGTAGCATATGGAGGTGCAAGTGACTCTACTCATTTATGGAAGCAACACTTAAGTCATATGAGCAATAAAGGACATAAGGTATTGGTTGATCGTAAGTTTCTTGTAAGCTTGAAATATTTGAATTTCAATTTATGCGAGCAATGTATTTATGGAAAACACTCCAGACAAAAAATTAAAACAGGAAAACATTTTAGTAAAGGCATCATTGAATACATCCATTCATATCTTTGGGGACCATCTCCTAAGTATCTTATGGAGGATATTCATATTTTTTTAACATTTATAAATGGTTGTTGGACATTGGATTCAACGCTCCTTGTGTGTTTCACGATATGGACTAACTACCTCTCGTGGATCCTAACTCTGGCGATTGTAGTGGAGACTAACGCCTGCAGGTTTTGGTCTAACGGCAATCGTGATTCCAACAAGTGGTATCAGAGGGATAGGTCTCGAGTTCGAAACTCACCCAACTCACGTTGGGGGGGAGATTGTTGGACATTGGGTTCAATGCTCCTCGTGTGTTTCGCGACATGGACTAACTGCCTCTCATGGATCCTAACTCTAGAAACTATAGTGGAGACTAACACTTGCGGGTTTTGGTCTAACGGAAATCATGATTCCAACAATGGTTTCTCTGGAAAGGTGTGGATCTATTTACTAAAAAGAAAAACTGATGTATTTGATGCTTTTAAGGAGTATGGAGATTTGGTTGAAGAGAGCACTGACAGGTTAATCAAATATTTGAGAAGTGACAGTGGAATCGATTTTACTTCAAAGGAATTCAAAAAATATTGCAAAGAAGTTGGGATTGAAAGACATAAAACCACAGTTCATACTCCTCAGTAAAATGGTGTTGTTGAACGCATGAATAGGATTATTATAGAGAGAGCAAGGAGTATGCTTAGTAAGGACCTTGTGATTATTAAAATCTTAAAGTTTTTGGTTTTGATGTCTATGCTCTTATTCTAAAGAATCAACATTCTAAGTTAGATCCAAAATAAAAAAGACTAATATTTTTTGGATATAGTGATGGAGTTAAGGGATATAGGTTGTGGGATCTTACTACCCACAAAATAATCATTAACAAAGATTTCATATTTGATGAATCATCACTCATAAAATCAAATGTAGATGGTGAAATTAAACAACAAAAGTACCACAAACTCAACAAGTTTAATTGGAAACTCAATCGTCTTCAAGGGAGGAGGATCATAAATATGTTCATGAAGAAACTCATGCAGAAGTAGATGAGGATATATAAATTTATCAAGAAACTAAGGAAATACCACAACAACATCTTCAAATATCTACATGGATCAAATTTTTTCTTAAAAGGTATGATGATTTTTCCACATTTGTTGCTTTGATTGCTAATGATGGAGAACCTAGTTGTTATCAGGAAGCAATGGAAGTATCTGATAGTAATAAATGGAAAGTAGCAATGAAAGAGGAAATGGATGGCTTACAAATAAATAATACATCTGGTGGAACTTCTTGAGGATATGCGGGTTGTTGGTTGCAAGTGGGTTTACAAATTGAAGAAACCAGTTGATGAAGTTTCATTCCTTCATTATGAACCATGATTTTACCAGAAGTGAGTATGATCATTGTGTTTACTTTCAAAATTTGTAAATGACATATTCATTATTTTGGTGTTATATGTTGACAATATGCTTGTAACAAACAAAATCATGATTGAGATGAACAAGTTAAAGGCTTAGTGGGCTAGGAATTTCGAAATGAAGGATCTTGGAGCAACAAAACAAATCTTGGGCATGGAGATACATAGAGACATGAAACATGGTAAGTTGTGGTTATCACAATAGAAGTATGTGGATAAATTACTTCTTAGATTCGGTATGAATAATGTGAAACATGTTTAAATCCCTTTAGCTTCTCATTTCAAGCTTTATTTAGGTATAGTAATGGTGAAGAAAAGGAGTACATGTCCCATGTACCATGTGTTAATGCAATAGGGTGCTTAATGTATGTGATGGTTAGTGCAAGGCCAAATATTTCACATGCAATTGGTGTTGTTAGTTGATACATGGAAAATTTAGGTAAATAACATTGGGCAATAGTAAAATGGGTGCTTCGATATCTTAGGGGCACAAATAATAATTGTATTGCCTATAATGGTATTAGTGATTAAGTCCATGGTTATGTTGATTCAGATTTTGCAGGTGACTTGGACAAGAGGAAATCCACTTCTGGATATGTCTTTACTCTTGCAGGTGGAGCTATTAGTTGAATGTCAAAGCTTCATAACATAGTTGCTTTATCCACTACTGAGGCAAAATACGTATCTATCTCACATGCTTGCAAAGAGGCAATTTAGTTAAAAGGTTTCTTGGGTGAGTTTGGAAGGATGCAGGATAAGGTGAAAGTATTTTCTGATAGTCAAAGTGTTATTCATTTGGCAAGGAACCCAACTTATGATAGTAAGAAAAAATATATACCTATTAAATAACATTTTGTAAGATAGGTTATTGATGAAGGTGGAGCAGTGGCTATGGAAAAGTCCATACAAAGAAAAATTGTGCAGACATGTTCACAAAACCAATTTTGTTATAGAAGCGAAAATGGTGCCTGACTTCTCTTGGCTTGCAAGGAAGGGGATGAATATTTTGGGCATAAATATCAGGTAAATTATTGTCAAGGTGGAGATTGTTAGAAGTTGCCAACTATTTCCTTATATTCTTGGGACAATAGCTAAAATTGGTTTTTATGGTTTGGGTTGTTTTTTCTAATATGAATTTAGGAAAACACAAATAAAAGGAACAATTTTATTTTATGTAAAAAGTTTCTTATGTAACTGCTTTAAAAGTTTTGGACAAATTTAGAAAAAATCTCACAAGCTATTTATCCATGTAAGCCTACAGAGGCAATAAGAACACATAAACTAATGGAGAGTGTGTTGAATAATTCGATAATGCATGCCTGTTAGTTGGTTGTTGTAAATCTCCCTTGAATAATAATAATATTGCTTATTGTTTCCCTATGCATGTTTCCCTCACAAGGAGGGTTTTGCCACGTAAAACACTGCGTCAATTTTTGTGTTTGATTATTATGCGATCTTGTTTATTTGCCATTATTTTCTGCAATTGAATCTATTTGCACGTTATGCTTTCGTTGCTCAACTCAATAGTGGGGAAGGTAACAACTATTCTCCTAATACCCAAAATAGCCCCAATTGACAAAAAAATATAAAAATAAAAATATGCATTCTTATTATTTCATAGGTTCAAATTTTACCTCAATTGAAAAAACCTAGTATGAGGGAGATGTGTAATTCCTTTTGTGCTCTTTTTGAAAATTAAATACAATTCTTCTAGATAATAAAATAATGTCATATATAATAATAAAAAATACACATGTTTTGATTATTTTTTATTAAAACCATTATATTAATAACTCATAAAATGAGATATGATAAAAATATTTTACTTTCACTCTCATTAGTTTAAAATATATATATATATATATATATATATATATATATATATCCATGTGAAATAACATAATTTTATATCAATTTTAAAGAGAGATAAAGTAACTAAAAGTATAAATGTTATATATTGTGATACTTTTAAAAAATATTCATTAACTTTTTATAAAGTAAAAAAATAAAATACATTATTTTGATGTTTTTATTTTTTTTGACAAAACGATTATGATTTGTTTTAAAATTCTCGGCATAATTGCCCATTTACAAGATTCCAGCATTTCTGGGACAGCTCACAAGCTTCCCCCATAACCACTATCCATCCATCTTTAGTTCGGACAAATTGAATCTTCCTAGATTCCTTGAGCCATTTTGTCGATGAGATTTCCCCTAACTTAAAGACACAAACAAACTACTGAAGTACGAAACAATAAAACATAATTCACATCTATGGTATTGAGTCCCAGCTTTCCTTCTCGTTCCATACTAGAGTGCTCGCTGGAAGTAGGACAGCTCTATTTGCTTCCACATCTGCATCTTTATTGTTATTCCACAATACATGGAGGAAGCTCACCTTATGAAAGGAGCTAGCAATATTTTTAATTCTCGTCGTTAGCCTGAGTAATCTAAGATCCTTTGGACTTGATTTTTCCACTAGCATTTTTATTATAGTTTGAGAGTCGCCAATGATTTTTGCCTCTTTG
Source organism: Pinus albicaulis (assembly GCA_034641835.2). Lineage (NCBI taxonomy): Eukaryota > Viridiplantae > Streptophyta > Pinopsida > Pinales > Pinaceae > Pinus > Pinus albicaulis. The sequence goes on along the minus strand of CM076582.1, from coordinate 1,507,571,853 downwards.
ATTTCGAGCTGTTGCAAAATCTTGAGACCTTGTAGCAGTGCCATCCCCTCTGCTTGGTTATTGGTGTCTTGGCCTAGACCCAAAGCGAATCTGTGCTCAATTTGTCCCTCCATGTTCTTAATAACTCCTCCTGCTCCTGCATTCCCCGGATTTCCTTTTGCTGCTCCATCGAAGAACATAGAGAAACAGACCAAATTCTTATTCCAATTGCCGAAGTTATCTTCAGACATTCTGCTCTGCCAGATTTTTTCTGTTCCTCTTTTAAATTTGTTTGGGAGAATTGTAATCCCAGCATGTCACCCCACTCCAGCTCTTGAGGGGAGAGATTCTCATCTGATATACATCCCACATGTTCATACATGAATTCTTTAAGGGTACTTTTTATCTTAATCGTGACAACTTGTGCATTGTGCATTTTCCCTTAGAAGATTCTGCAATTTCGCTCCAACCAGATATGCCAGCAGACTAATTTAGGGAGAACTAGCCAACCAGCCTTGAACCAAGCGTTATTTGGAAGTTGGCCAGGGTATCAATGAATCCAGCTAGAATGCAAGTCAAAAATGTGGAAGGTGTTAGGGTCCTATAAATATAGGATTCATAATTTTGATTTGACTCTATTAAAAGTCTTGTAAATATGTACATACCTTGCTTTCTGCAAGTTGTTTTCCCATATTTTGAAAAAATGAAAAAAAATAATTAAAAATAAAAAAGACGGTAAAAAGTCCTAAAAGAAATATCAAAGGACTTAGAAAAAGATAGACCCCAAATGAAAAAAGAGAAAAATAAGACATGGAAGTGAGCAAGTCAAAATGCCACTACTATTTACTTTTACTACAAGAATAATGATTATGTGCAGATTGTCAATAAATGCCATAATCCATGATTGGTTAAACTGTTTAATCTTAACTTTTCATGTTTTCAATTTCATGTTTTAGATAGTGAATAAAGATTTGTCAAATTGTTTAAACTTGACAAATCAGTAGATAGGTAGAGAATAATGAGGAGTTCAACTGTTTAATTTGAGCCATCGGATGAAATAAGGTAGGTTTAGATAGTTTTATGCTTTGAAAGAAAAAAATTTAAGGTTGCAAGCCTAAATGCACCTACAAAAATGAAGAAAAAATGTTAGAAATAAAGATGGGTAGGTAGAAAGCAATTAATCAAGTATGTAATAAAGCATCATCAAACAATAAAATTACTAATTTCCCCTCCCCCACAATGATTCAGTATTATAAATCTTCAGTTAAAGAGGCTCACAGCATTTCTCTAACTTCTGTTGGGATCGGACCCAAGGCTTGATAACTGATTGATTAAAAATATTGAATTCCTACACAAAACCCAATTTTCATCAACATTTACCCTTCATTCATACATTAAAACCTCTTTTTCCTAAGTAAAGACGCATTCTTACTTAGTAAAGCTAAACCCCAAATGATTAACTTCATCCCTTCAAAATCATTCATAAAACCCTCAAATTACATTTATCCTAAGTATTAGTAAAATAATGTAAAAGATGAACAATGCTTTATTTTTATACTTTACTTCGAGATAATACGTGTTTTGTTTCCTTTTATTATCCTTTTATTTCATATTAACACCTAACCTATCGTAGTAAATCCCTAACTACACCTACCCATAGATATTAAATCCCCTATATCTAAATAACCCCCATAAACCCACTATTTTAAAGTTTAGACCATAGTTTATTATCCCCACGTGCATAAAATAAAAACCCCACCTATAAACCCTTTGGTCTAAACCTATCATTATTGAAATACCCCTCCCCTATAGTTTTTAAACTATTCGAAAGCTTGAAAACTATATAAATATTATCGCCCTCGCATATAAAAACATTTTACAAATGTTTTAAATAAATACATTGATTAAAACATTGTATATATGTTTTAAAAACTTAATCCCCCGCCACATATTATATATAAAGCTGAAAGGTGTAAAAACTTGATTTAAATAACTTTTTATAAAGTCTTAACCCATCCGCGCATATAAATTAACCTAGCCCCACTCCCATTTCAATGCAACTCCTGAATGAATCTGGACCCTTCGCATTGATTCCCCAAATCCGACGGCACGAATACGATATCGCACATAATATATGCACGATCACCTGAACGCCAAAGCTGCACTAAATGGGTAGTTTCTCCCATTCCTCTCTCCTCCACGTGCCCTCTTTATATTCGATCGTGTGGGTTGAGCCCAATAAAGCTCACCACCCAGTTGTTGCGTGATAACCACCAGTTTTAAGATCCATTGAATTCCGAAACCACCCTCACCGCCGATGCGACCTGCATTCAATGCATAAGGAATTTAACCAATATGTATATAAAACCTTTGAAAATGTGTTTTACTCCTTATTTTCTGTGTATTAACCTTAACCCTGCAAAGCTTTCCCAACTGAAGAAAATGAAGCCTGTGTTTTGATTTAAGCCTAGAACCAGCAAAAATCCACACATTTACTATCAAGACCACTGGAAGCGTCTAGCCTGCTTCCAAAAGCCCTCCAAATGCCCGAAAAACCTCGAGCCACTGTTATAAACCATGTGCAGTGCTAAATTGTTATAACTTTTCGTGCAATGCATTAAGCCTCTACTGTTTGAGATGCAAAAGTAAAACTCTGTAGCCAACATAGTTGAACCTTCGCAGCCAGGACTCAACCCAAAGATTTATATTTCCCTGGATCCCATTTTCATCCCTGCAGACCTGGTTTTCAGTAATTATTGTTTTTATTTTTTGCAGGTGATCAAACAAAACTTGAATAAACAGTCTAATACTAGTTAAGACTTGTTTACTCCAAGAATTCACACGGAAATGAATTCAAAGGATTTTCCTTAAAAGATTATGGACAACATAACAGAAAGAAGTCATTTATGCAGAAGGAGATAAATTTGCACAGTGAATGGTAAAAGTGAAATAAGAATTCACAATGACAGTGAAAATATAATAGTCAAAGAGCATCAGAGTTAAAGTGTATCAGATGAAAGTCATAGTAAAGGTTAAAACAAAGTTACAGAGCAGTCAAGGTAAAATAGTAAAAGTAAATACAGAGGCAGTAATAGTTAAACAGAGATGAAAATACTTTCACCAACAACAATGAAGTTTATCCAAAGTGAAAGTAAAAACAGTTAAAAGAACAAAAAGGTTAAAAGATGAAAACAGAGTTAGAAGGGACATTTTTGCATAAATTTCTTGTTTAAGTCATTATTTTGCATAAACTATTGTGACCTATCCAAGATGAATTTTGCAAAATTGAAGGATTTTTATGTTCATAATATTACCAACTACAAAAACCTCTCTCACTTTTCTAACAGCCATTATGGGTTTGTAAATATTAAACAATATTTGAAAGCACTTTTTACAAAAAATTCATGTTAAGTCATCGGTTTGCACAGAGGATTGTGGCCAATTAGAAATGCATCTTACAAAACTGAAGGAGTTTTTTGTTCCTGAGAGAACCATATACAAAAACCTATCTCATTTTTTTCACAGGTATTACAGAATGAGATATACATGTGCATATTTACAGCCCATTTTTCAGACTTTGCAAAACTCTATTTTACACATATTTTTGCAGAGCCTATTGTGAACAGCTGGAGCAGAATTTTAGGGGACTAAAAGAGTTTTATCTCACCAACATATTCATCTACAATAACCTCTTTCACTTTTTACATATATATTTCGGATTGAGATATAAAAAGGTATCATTGGACCCCAAGTTTGCAGAATTTCGAGAGCAGAATGCACAAAGAAAGGAAACAGTTAATGACTTGGATGCCTCATCATCAACCAAGAGTCGATATCAAATTCAAATTCTCCTCTTTTTCATCACCTATCTATAAAAAATAGTGCCAAATAGATGCATTAGTTTTGAGTGTCCTTTACTTAAGTTCTATTTATGTAAAAAAGTTGGAGATATTTGTAAACCAATCTTGATATTTTTTCAAGATATTCTAATTTAGAATTTGTATAAATACTTCATTCTTTGAAGTATTAGGGTGGAATAAAATTGTTGGAGATTATTATAGTAATTTATGTTGGACATTGAAAGCTCTTTGTGATTCGAATTTCAAGTAGCAGGCTGGATCAATTCAATTGGCATCATAATTCAGAATCCTTGTAATGAGCTATCTGGAGTGAAGTATTTCCTTACTTGTCACTGTTTCCTTTCTTAGTTACATGCATCCATCTATGTTTATTCTAAATTTTAATGTATAACTAGGAGTATTACTACAGGATTTGTTAAAAGCACCATGTTTTTAACTAGTTATCATTTTTATGTTTTCCTCTGATTTCCAGTGTAGAGAATTCTTAATTGCTCTCTCACTCGTTTAACCCCTGCCTTCTACTTCCCTTTTCCAGATCAAAGGATTCTTAAGTTCCCTTTATCCCGATCATACCACCTCACAAAAACCATTTTCCAAGATCTTCAAGGGTTATCTATCTTGCCCTGAATACATTTGACCTTTTGGCCTTGATCCCAGTGTTGTTAGCTTGATTTAGACTCCATCGCCCAATGGACAAGTAGATTTCCCACTGTCCATACCTTCAAGTGATTTTTCCCACCAAATCAATCAAAACCAAACCAAAGCTGCACATTCATAACTAGCCTAACATTTACAAATCAAAACAAAGATAAATTTTAAAGAGAGAGCCCTCTCTAAACCCTAGGAAGGCTAGATCCTAGAGTTTGAAGTAGGTTTGTGGTTACCCTAGACTATTTCTTTCTTTAACCTTGAGAAATTACTAACTGATAATAGAAGGAAGTGAAATTGCTGCAAACCAGAGCTTCAACACTTACTTCCAGACCTCAGAAGCGAAATTACAGCCCAGCATGATATGCTGGGCGTTCTCCTCACATGTCAAGCACAGTGGACAGCGTGAAGGCCCAAGAAAGCCTTTCTTCTTGAGGTTATCAGCTGTGAGAATGCGATTATGATAGAGCAGCCAATTAAAAAAATCTATTTTGGGAATCTATTTTAGATTCCATAGTCCTTTCCAAAGAGTCGGGCAAGGAGGGACGTATGGAATTGCGCACAAATGTTTGTATCCTTGCGCCACCGTATATGCTCCAGAAGTCGACCCCCAACCACATTGATCATGTTTCATAGCACCTGACGGGGCCTTACCTTTTAGCCTATAGCACAGTAGGTGCCATGCGTTCTCGAGATCTCTTGGCAGCTCCGGCCTTCTCCATCCCAACCAAACATTTTCGTTCTAAAAGGAAATGTCCCACAAAGAATCCAATCCTGCATTGTTCATCCATAATCGCAGATCCTGTAGCTCATTAACCTCCTTGAGTGGCACATCATTCATTATTATGTCCTCCCATATGTCAATAGTTTTCCCATTCCCCGAAATCCAAAACAAGTTATCCTGGATGAGAGCATGCGCTTGCATGCACAGTTCGAAGATTTAAGAACCATTTTTGGCTTGAGTCGGTCTGTTCAAACTTCTCTTTCTTTTCCTTGTAAAATATTTCTTCCAAAAGACCTGTTGTGCTCAGCCGGCCTTAGGGGCAACTTGCCTCCATAGTATTTTGGCCCCCAAAGCTAAGTTTTGCTTTCTCAATTCTTTGAAATTAAATCCACCTTCCAAGACTGATTTGATGACTTCATCCCAGTTGATGAGCGACATTCTATTCATGTTCTGCTTTCCACCTTTCCAAAAAATACTTCTTATATAGCTTTCCATTTTTTTGAGGACTCCAAGAGGGGCAAGCATAAGCAAGGCTTGGAAGATTGGGAGGTTGTTCAAGACTGATTTTATTAATACAGTTTTCCCTGCTAATTAAGCCAAGAGAACCCCCATGCTTGCATTTTGGATTTTAACTTGTCAAGGAGGGGAATCCAACCCTTGCCTGAAGGATTTTTTTGAAATATAGGCAGTCCTAGATACTTGAAAGAATTCCATCCAATGAACCCGACAAAGCCCCAACTTCTGGCAATTGTAGTCATCTCACATTGAGTCACATTCCATCCAAATATGTGGCATTTCCAGCATACAGGCTACAGCCAGAAGCATCACAAAATTCATCCACGACCAATTTAAATTGCTTGGAAGAGTGGACAGAAGTAGCCCCCAGAAGAAGTGAATCATCAGCAAAGAGGGTGTGGTTGATCACTTTAATCCCTCTCGCGATTTGGATTCCTATTATATCCTGGTCCAACCTTCTTTTTTCCATAATAAAGCTTAACGCAGAGGCATGAAGTACAAACAACAGGGGGAAAGAGGGCAGCCTTGCCTTAGCCCTCTCGAGCCTTTAAAAAAATCAGCAACTCTTCCATTCACCAACGGAGCAATCCAAGGCTCAGAAATACATGCTTTGATCCAACTAATGAATCCAGATCCAAAGCCAAATTTATCCAAGACTTTAAAAAGAAAGGAATTCCTAACGCTATCAAACGCATTTGCAAAGTCAAGCTTGACGATCGTACCTTTTTCTCTCCTTTTCAGGTGAATGAACCGCTTCCTATACTAGGATTATGTTGTTCGCTATTTGTCTTCCTTGAACGAATCCCCCTTGATTCTTCGGAATGAGATCTGGAAGAATCCTCTTCAATCTGCTAGCAATCACCTTAGAGATAATTTTATACCCAATGTTGCACAAAGAAATGGGTCGGAATCTACTAAAGGAATTTGCCCCCTTTTCTTTGGGAATGAGTGCAATAAAAGCTGAGTTTGTACTCCCCCCAATCTTCTTACAATCTTGGGATTTTAGAACCATTCTGTGTAAGTCTTTTTTAACAATCTGCCAACAAACTTGACAAAAATTTGTCGTGAACCCATCCGGACCTGGGGCTTTATCCATGCTCATGGAAAACAAGGCCTCCTTTATTTCCTTCCTGGTAGCCTTAGCCTCTAGTTTCTGATTCATTCTGTCAGTGATTTTAGATGGAATCTCTTATATTAGTCTATCACTACATCCCTGCTCCTCTTCTTCACTGTAGAGGCTTTTGAAATGGATGAAAGCAACCTTTTTTATACTTGGGAAATCTCCATAAGTTTCGATTTCATCTTTAATTTTTGTAATAGAATTGAACTGTCTCCTAGCTTGGGCTTGCTTGCAAAATAAAGTTGTGTTTTTGTCTCCAGATTTCAGCCAGAGCCTTCTGGATTTTTGCCTCCAATATTCCTCCTCCTGTCTACAAGTACTGTGAAACTTGTGCTGGAGGTATTACTTAATTTTTAGAGACTCCCTTACTATTTCCGCTTCTTCCATCAAATCTTGATGGGTTTCAATAGTTGTTTGGGCTTTCTTCCTTTCTTCCATTGGGTTAGGAATGTTTTTGGCCTAGCTCTTTAACTCGATTTTTACCCTTCTCAACTTCTCCTCCCAAACAAAAAATGGGGAACCCATGACTGGCCTCATCCATATTTTTTTAACCCTCTCCATGAATTCCTTTTGGTTTATCCATAGGGGACAAAATCGAAAGGGGATAGGGCCAAGATTTGTCTGGGAAGATAAGGTCAGCATTATTGGTTTATGATTTGAAGTACTACTAGAAAGAATGCTCATCTTAACATCAAGGCCCGGTAGCAGAAAGGAACTTTGTATGAAGAACCTCTCAAGTCTAGCAGCAATATGCCCAGGGCCTACTCTTTTATTTGTCCAGGTGTACTTACCACAACATGGCTTGATGTCGATCAGATCCCATTCATGAATAAGATCCCCCACCCACTCCCGAGTAAGATCCCTCACAATACATCCTTCGCGCTTTTCTCCTTGGCTTAGCGTAATGTTAAGATCTCCTACAATAAGAATATTTTCCAGATCCTCCCCTTCTACCATGTTTCTCAGGGATTCCCAACAGATTTATTTTTCCTTGCCACTAATCGGGACATACACATTGAAGAGGCTGAAGATCTCCTTTGATTCTTGATGTTGAAGTTTTGTGAACAACCAGTGTGCATGTTCCTTTTTCGATGTCTATCTGAACTTGGAAGAATTCCAGAGAGTGCCAAGACCTCTCGAGGCCCCTCTGGCTGAGACAACCAATGTCCCTCCTTTATTCCAAAATTTCTTGCTCCTTTGAAGGAATTTGTTTTCCTCCATTTTTGTCTCCTGGAAAAGCATTATGTCTAGGTTTTCTGCCATATTTAGATTCCTCATGGCTTCTTCTTTCTTCTTGCTCCCCAAACCCCTACAATTCCCGAAGATCACCTTCATTATTTATTTTAATGAGAGTGAGGGCCACCTTTAAAGCCTTGTCCTTGATTTCTTGCCATCTTTAGATTTTTTTCCAAAAGCTTTTCCAATGTAGGCTGACTTCCTTGTTGACATTCTTCCCCTTGCCGACCTTCTTACCTTGGATTGAGAGTCTCCTATCTCTCCTTCCTCTTCAGATTCTTCTGAGCCTTGACTATCCACCTCACTCGCTGTGTGGTTGTCTTTGGGTCTTTATATTTCTCCATCCCCTTGCCTTGCATCCTTTTCCACTGCAATCTCGTTGTCTTCCTTGTCTTCCATCCTTGCATTCTCTGTTACTTCCTTCTAAGGCGGATTTGTTTTAGGGGTTTCATAGAAGCTGACCCAAGAGGCCCAAACGTGTTCCCCGAATCATTTGTAGGAAGGGTTTGCTGGGTTGCACTAGTGCCTTTGGGTTGATGTCCTTTGCCCTTTTATTGACTTGCCGGTTTAGAGGTCTTAGGGTTTTCTTTGGATCTCTTAGCCTACTTCCAACCTTCCTCTTTCTCCTTCTCCTCCTTGCTCTTTTTTGGACAGTTTCTAGCGAAGTGCCGTATTCATGACACCCCCGACATTTGAACAGGAGTTGTTCATAATCCGGTTTTTGAATGTGAGACCAGCTTCCAACTTTAATTTTTATAGCTTCCGGCAGCCCAACTTCAAGGTCCACCTCCACACAAATACAAGCACAGTCATATTGATCTTTATTGTTTGCCCTGTCAATGAATTTTCCCAAGGAGTCCCCTATGTGTTTCAGAGAGACCCAGTTCCAGTGGTGGATTGGGAGGTTGGGCAATCTGACCCAAATAGGCACATCTGAAGGAATGTCCTCTGCTGGGTCAAAATCCAGAGTCCACTTGTTCATATACAACCCTTGTGGCCCCATAAAGTAAGGTCCATTTATAAAGATCAACTCCTTATCCTCTTTAGAGGAAAATTCGAATAAGAAATAACCTCTACCCAGAAAGTAGGAGGTAACATTTTGGTTTATGAGTGGCTTCCAGTTCTTAATCACCCAGGCTTCTGTGGCTTTGGGGGATGGCCACAAGCCTATAAACTGCCCAACGAGCGCACACTCAGTCATTGTTAGAGCGACCTAAATAGGTCCATCCGGCGGGAGGGAGACCTCCGACATTTCTTCTAATCTTTTGACAAATTTTGATGTTGCAATATTCTTCTTCTTGGGTAAGGAGGCGATCAAAGAGCATAATGCTGCCGCGTCAAGAGAAAGCAGGGGGGGGAGGGGAGGCCCTTGTCGAGCCCAGCTGCGACAGCCCTAGCAGGCTTCAGCGCGAGGGCAGGGAGCAAGCAACTCATCAACTCCTTTCAAGATTTCAATATTATTATTTATTTTAATGTTGACCATAATTACATATTGAAATTGAAAAGGAAAAAATTCAATTATTTTATAATAACAGTAACGAGAAAAAAAATAAAATAAAATAAAAATAAAAGAAAAGAAAAATGGTGTAATTCATTCAATCCTTAATATAAATTACTAATGAGGACGTCACTATATTCATGTTGATTCAAATCTTTGTCCTCTTCTTTCTGGCTATCATCCTCTCCATTAAGATGTTATCTTCCATGTAATACTTTCTTGTCTTGTACCTTGGGCCAGACTCTATTTGGTTTTAGTTTTGACTAGGTGTTATATTAACATGACTGAATGTCCATGCATCTTCACTGTCTCTATCCCTCCTCGGGACACTATTTCCTCTGATCCTCTGCCTGGCAAATTTTTTTCTTGTTTCCCTATTATTTTCTCCTGTGATCCGAAGTGCCCTTATATGGACCTTAGCAACATTAGCATTTTTTCTCTTAGAGGCAATTTTTTTCGATTTTTCCAATGCTGTGATGGTGGTAGACTGAGTTGGTTTTGTGGATGTTGTTGGATGGGCTGAAGTTTATGTTGGCTTCGATGTTGCAATTTATGTGCTACATGTTGTTAAATCATAGGTTTCTAGTATATGGCTATTGATTAATGTATGCTATGTTTTTACATCTTGGCCAGTTGTGGATGGCGTTACTGGTTTCGAACATGGCTCCCTCAGCCTCTCGCTCTACATCTCTGTAAAAGGTGGCGTGATTTCTATGTTCACTTTTTTTTACTACGGTACCAGTTTTCAGCCTCTCATCTCCTTCCAGGATCCTGACCACTTTCTCGAGGTTATTTAATTCGTGGGTGTAGCTAGATCTTCTCAAATCTTTCCGGATTGGGATGGTGTCCATCCCTGACTCTTTTTTCCTTGGGAGGATAACATCAATTATGTGACATGATGTATGGGTACCGGTTTCCCTGTTGGGATTTATTGTAGTTGATCTTTTGGTGGGTAGTTGATATTCTATGTCTGATTCAATTATTATTGCCCTGCCCGAGAAAGTTTTTTATTCTACAACAATTTGTCCTTGACCAACATTCCATCTCGGCCTTACCTTCCCATTCATGTCCTTCTCGGGCCTTCACATGAGGTAGGTGGTTTGTCAGTACCTCCTCAATATTTCCATTTTTGGTGGTGGTTTTTGGCCCACATATGGATCATGCATTTGAATTTTTGGATGCTGAAGTGATAGAACACAAGGTATTCATACAAGCCACCCTAGATGTTGAATAAGCCTATGCACATAAAGTATTCACGGGGACTAATTCCAACTCAGCTTTTCGTGCTAGACACTTGTCGATTGATCCTGCTCTTATTTCTCCACTTGTTGTTGAACATGTAGTAGACCCTCCACTTGGCCAGAATTTGTACCGACACTCAAAGAAGATTGGAAGGAGGGTAATCAAACCATATTCTGAGATGAAGCTCCTTAATTTTGGCTATGACATTCTGTGGGATCGGGTCACCAGTCTGCAAAAACGAGCCCTGGTTGGTAGATGGATTTTCTCTGAGATGGCGGAGAAGGAGATGTAGCATTGAGCAAAGTTGAAATGGGCCCCCATTCTGGGTTATCTGCCTAAGGTGTGTTTGCTCATGAATTCCTGGTTTAGCTTCCATTTTTTGCACACAAATGATGTTGAACGAATTCTCAACTCTCCACGGGTGCAGGGTATAAGTTTTTTACAACTGATAAAATGGTACATATGATTCAACCCTCTCCATGATACTCCCCAAAACGATCTGGTTTGGGTCAAATTGCCAGTCCTACCTCTGGAAATTTGGATGCACAATGCTCTCGTGCAAATAGGTAATTCCATTGGTCAATTTGTATATGTGAACCCGCGTGCTATGGGAAACTGAGATAAACACGTCACTTGGATATTGGTAGAATTACGATACTCTGGTGGTCTTCCGGTAAACATTGACCTGGAATGGGAACATATCCGCATCTAACAACGTCTAGATTATTAGGGAATCCCCTTCAGATGCCTCCATTGCCATCAAAATGGGCTCCTTCTCAATCGATGTCTGCAGCGATAGAAATCCCCCCATGCTGCTACACACTATTGTAATGGTCGCAGTCAGAAATTTCAACAATCCTCTTAACATCTATACTGTTGGAGAGGTAAATCCCCTTTGCGGACAGAGGTGATCCCTACTAGCCCAGATCGGGTCTAGCAACAACCGAGTCACGCTAAGACGTAGGTTCCTAGTTACAAAAGACCAAGATGCGACAAGAGGCCTATCTTAAGTCCCACGCTGTTGTTGCTTGCCGAGAAGATGGCGCTTCTGTCCTTCACTTTGGCAAATCACAATTCTCCTGTTTAGCACATTCGAACACCTGCACATACACAAAGAAACAACACACAACGTAAAACCTAATACATGCAACCATATATCAGTCATAGAAGATATAATTCATAACATAAGACATGAACATATGAATGGAACCATAATCAAAGTCGTTTATTATTAATAACAACGAAAGAAAGATACAACCTGAGCTCTGACGCTAGATCTTCCTTCGGCGGGTCGACAGCGGAGCACGTCTCGATGAAGCTCATTGGAAATGGGACAAAGCTCTCTCTCTTAAGCTTTGGCTCTTAGAGGCTGTCTGATGATAGTCTCCTTGCTACTGATTCAGCTCTTAGTTCTATGAGCATTAAGGTCACTAAGACTACTAGCTTGCTAAAGGGAAAATGGCAAGCTTATATAGATGGTGGAAGGGTTGTTGGGATCCCTACAATGGTGGGATTGGCCCTATCCTCAAGGAAGCTTCCATGAAAGGTGGAAAACCACTTCCCCTACATGGAGATCCAGAGCCAAACCTCCCAAATCATTTTAGAGACTCGTTCAAGAGTTTGTTGGAATCAAACTTCCACCATTCATTTAAAAAAAACAATCCTTGTTAAGCTTGGCGCGAGCAATACACTGGGACAGAGCGCCAGTTGGCGCGCCCTCTTTGGTGGATTTTCCCCATTGGCGCGAGGGATAAACTGGCTAGTTGCGCCAAGGCCAAAAGATCAGTTTTTAGGGTTTTCCAAGGAAACTTTCTTCAGAGGAATGATTGTCCTTGTCAAGGGGGATGCTATGAAAGTGGTTTCAGGTTATGTCACTGCTCACAGGTCACGGAAAAGGCCCTCCAATGTGCGGGACGGGGGATTGCAGGGACGGTGACAAATTACTGTGTAACATATACCGACATTCACAGATAGGTACTTATCCTAATCTCATGGATCCCCCTCTTCTTTATGTTTATTCCTCCTCACATATTCCCTCATCCCCTACTATTACCTCTATCCTCTCCTTGGAGTCTCCTCAGGGTAGTGGACCTTCTCCTATCCCCGATAATAATCTTATGCTATCTAAACATTTGATATCGGGGGATGCCCCCTCATCCTCTCTGCCACCCCCCACCCCCTCATCGTTTCTGACACTTCTCGCTCGATTGATCCCCTTATTCTTCCCCATTTGATCTCGGACTGTCTTGTTCCCTCCCCCTTGATGCCTCCTCTTTAACCAACATCCCCCTCCCCTCCTACCTCATATCCTTGTTGATCCGGATCTAGTTTCCTCCTCTCCATAATTCTGTTGGTAGCAACGTTGAATTTCTCATGCTATTTGCGATTCCATCTGCTATTCAATCCCAAACCAAAACTATTATAGCTATTTTTCTCTGGTCTGGTTTGGCGGGGATTCAAAATACCATCTGTGCAAATGGGAGGCTTTAACCATTCCAAAGGAGTACAGAGGATGGGGTTTCTTAAAACAAAAGATGTTTGGCAAGTCTTTATTGATAAAATCAATTTGAAAAGCTATGGCTGGACATGGGATCTGGCAGGACATAATCAAATACAAATATATGAAGGGTAAGGACATTTGTAATTGGTATGGAGATAAAAAAAAATTACAAACGAATGGATCATTCATATGGTGAAGTTTTCAGAAGGTGATGCAATTTTTTTGGATGCGGATAAAATGGGTGTTTGGTAATGGGCACAAGACATTGATCGAGACAGATGGAATAATGGGCGTAAATCAGATTCTGCCTCTAATGGGCCATACATTGGATATTATTCACACTCACGACTATTTTTTCCTCTATCAGATCATTAGAAAATGACAGGACATATATCCTATCTGGAAAGGTGCAAGTGAAATGGGTCTCAAAGGTCAAGTTGCTAGGGACTAGAATGAATATATAAAATCATTAAGTCTCGTTGGGCTATGTCATATCACACAAGGTGATAATCTCACCTGGGGTAAGTGTTTTCAAAAACAATATGCGGTTGTGGCAGAAACATATCAATTTTATATGTCATTGACATATGATCTCTTTACCCCATCCCGGTGCCAGAAAATTTGGCGCATGAATATTCCGCTCAAAATCATTTTGTTCACATGATTGCCATGGAAGAACAAAATAATGACTTGGGACAATCTTATCAAACGAGGATTCACGGGACCTGGATGGTGTATCTTGTGCAAACAGGATAACGAATCTTACTGTTATATCTTCATCCTATGCCCCTTCACTAAAATCATATGGAGGAATATTGCACTAGCATACCAAGTACTGGAAAAACAAGTGAAAAATATAGATCAATGTTTTTTAGAATGGACATTGGGAGTAGGAAACACAAAGAAAATGCCACTTTTCCTTTTCTCGGAAATCTGCAATGCGAGAAATTGATGCATATTTGATGGAATTCCAATAAATCCCGCCAGAATATTCAACAGGATTATCTCTTGAATGTCAACTCTCACAAGTACACTTGACAATTGCAAAGATCTTTCCTATCATTATATTCCTCTCATAAATTTTTTCTCTGCAAGTTATTTTGATGGAGCGACACAACATGGACATTGTGGATGTGACACCTGGCTCAGAATTAATGACACAACAATATAAGCTCTCACTGAATGTGTTAGCACCCAAATTGGACCCCAGGCTGAAAAGGGCAAAACAAGGTAACAACTAAACCACGCTCAGCCTTGTAGCTAGCCCTACAAGGACAAGAGAGGGCTCTCTCTGTGAAATGGATATTCAATAAAACACAATAGTGGATTGATATTAGGCTAGATAAAATGATAGGAAAAGGTTTAATAAAATGAATTAATTTCAGGGATGTGTGGGATAAAATAGGACAGTATGAAACTGAGGAATTAAATTAGGACACAGGGTATTTCATGGGGCAAGGTAGGCAGGAAATTTAAGCAATTAAAGTTCAATAAAGATGGAATGGAAAGACTGGTGAGGAGCTGAAAATGGCACAATAAATGGATCCTTTTCAAACAGAAGAAAAACACAAAATATGAATGATTTCCCAAGGCGGGGCATGAAAATGGATCCTACCTTTCTATCTTGAAAGCATTCAAAAGGAAATGTTATGGATGAGAGGTGAAACATAACAATTTACATATGAAACAAAGGAGAAAAACAAATGCTAAATCTCATACCACATGGATCCCACAAATCAGAGCTGCATCTCTTATTAATCCCTGTCAAACTGTACAATGGAGCGCAGAGTGTTCTTCCACACCATTCCCCTACTGCTGAATTACAGACTTCAAACCCCTTTACAAATGATTTACAATTCCAATAAATAAGCTGAAATGTGGGAACATAGATCCATGAAAAGGGGGAGTTTGTTTAACAACTCAGAACCGAAATCTGAATATGGCAAAGAGAACCAACAATTTGCCTCTAAAAATAAGGAACAATAAGACATTTGACCATTTGAAAATCTTGTTGTTATAGATGGATGAAAGAAAATAGGTAATCCGATGAACAGATTTCCTACTCTGCTGCTGTCGAAAAACTCTTTTTCTAATATAAGCTTCTCGGCCTTTTGATTGTCGATTTGCTTTCCGTTATTTGTTTGAAAAACTGACATTTTATTAAAATGTTGTTGAAATAAAACTGAAATGAAATTATGCTTTCGGTGAAGGGAAAAAATTAATTGGGGACTTTATGATAATCGCAATCGGAACAGATAGGAGGGGGATACAACATATAACAAAACTTTATAATATGACGTGGGGAGTTTCAAATATCGCAATCAGGATCGGGGAACACCACGCAAAAGTTCTGATGCGATGAACAAGGCCCAATGGTATAATACAAAGGGAAAAAAGTGGTTTTATATTGAAGGAGAGGAGGGATGGAAAAATGGGACCAGGGGTAAGTGAATCACAATCGCAATTGGAAGTTGGGGTGGGCATATTATGTAATTGCATACTTCTGACGCGATAGCGTAATGCCTTTGTATAAACAAATAAACAAAAAATTTAAACTTAACAAAGGCAGAGGGCCACATTATGGATGGGAAGAGGATTTAAATGGTGGGACTGGGGCCAATCGACATCGGAAGATCGGAGGGAAGCGGGGCAGAGTGATATCATAAACGTCGATGACGATGGGGATGAGTGATGGGATTAAAACTTTGTATAAAACAAATAAAATGTGACTTTGATTTATACAAAGGGAAGGGCCTTTTATAATGGACGGGGCGGAATATAAAGAGGTGGGCCCAGGTTTAATCGGCATCGGAGATCGGAGCGGTTGGAAGGAATAGTTTACATATGGAATCGTCGATTGCCAATGGCCCGATTGGCTGTGGGTTGTCGGATGGAGTTGGGCGATCGACGGCTGTGGAATGATCGGAGGGTGTCGATCGGGGGTTTATAATCGGGAAGGGTTTCTTTGGAGGCGCCGATCGAGTCTGGGCCGTCCAATTGGATGGACAGATCGATGGCCAGAATGTAAACAGGGAAATCTCATCGGGGGTTATGTATCGGGGGTCACTTAACATAATCGCATCGGAGGTTTGGGCAATGAGCCAATCGGAGCGCTCATATTAACATTGCGATTGCGGTGGAAAGGACTTGGGTTGGCGGGAGTATTATAATATAAAACTTTGTTAAAGTTTTATTATAAAGTTTCCACAGTATGGTGGGGAAGTGGTTAGAACGATGGGGATTTATATGATATGAAACTTTTATTATAAGGTTTCTATGGCATGGAGGGGAAGTGGTTAAATTAAAATCACATTTCTGTTTTAAATAATTTCATATTGTGATTTTATAATCGGAGGGAGGAAAAAGGGATTTTATAAGGAAAATATAAAACTTTTAATATAAATTTTAAGGGAAAAAATGGGAAATAGGGGAATTTTGAGGATATAAGGGACTTTTACTTCACTTAAGCTTAAATTTCAATCCATAAGTCAGTTTTTAAAGTGTAATATACCGTTATAAATCTCTTTTCAGGCCCTTTCTGATAAATCTACTTGGAAGATGATTTGGCACTGAACATGCTATGGAAAATTTCTCTGAAGCAGGCTGATGACTTTTGTGGAGAAAACAGCTTCTGAATCACGACTTACTACATATGATGATATAAAATTACACAATGAATGATAATAATGGCAAAATATCATGTTTTCACTTCAAAACATGGTTTTGAGGTGAAAATTACATCAAGCCAAATAAAATATCTCTTTGATCTTCTAGGTGTTGTAACTTTGAGTTTACTGACTTCCTCATGACCTTGCTGATATTTATTGACATTTGACTCATTAATTTGACCATGGTGAGACCCTAGGAACTAATGAGACCCATCCTATGACCTAATGACATGATTTTTGAAAGTGAAAGTGACTCATGATGAAAGACCATAGAAAAGAGAATCAGCAAGTACCTCATGATGGAAAACTGATAAAAAATTACTACCATCAATGAATCCATGACTTAGCAGAATGGTGAAATTTATTCGGTATGAGACTCCTAATATGCAAATGCAAAAGAGCAGTTTTGATCACTGATGACAGTATGACTAGACTGACACTAACATAATGGTGGCTCGAGCACTAATACAAGGGCATAATTTTTGGCACTTTGGGGATTAATGTGGTTTTCCAACATACTATAAATGGGAAATCTACACATTTATGGTGACTCTAAAACCATCATTGATGGGGTCACGAGTCTTACTGCTTTTGATCGCCCTCATTTATCGGTTTGGATGGAACACATAAAACAGATTATGGTTTCTCTCCCGGGCACTACTCTTCGACACATATACCGTGAATTCAACATGGTGGCAGACTTTCTTTCTAAAGATGGTATCAATGAAGACTATGGGGTTATGCAGCACATGTAAATTATGGACAACAACACTAAGACAAAGGGTGTTATCCTACTTCCATAACTTCAGGGAGTCTCACTATTATCACCTATTTTTTTTGGACTAGTTTCATGTTTTTATTTATATTTTTTCCTGCACTATGTTTGGACTTTATGGATGCCTCTCTACATGTAAAAATGATGATGAACATGGTTTAGAACAATTACATATATTTATTATCTTCCAGTACATATGAGAGTGATGTCTTTTCTTCACAGTTTTATGTACTCGATTTCCACAATAATAATATACAATTCTAGTGTTTTTTTTTCCTAATTTTTTTTTTTTAATATGGATCATTTAAAAAATATTAATAATATTAAACAAAATTTAACATGGCTTATAAATAAATTATTTTATTTCAATATTTATATTAAATAAAATATTTTAATTATGTCAATAATATATATGGTTAAACAAAATATATTGTATAAAGAAATTGATTATTTAAGGGCCCATATCTATATATCTACCTAAGGGAGAGATCAAATTTCTTTAAAATCTAAAAGATATTTGCATATTATTTTATGTAATTTGACCTAATCAAAATGTTTTATTTAATCACGTGAAATATGCCACCGCGGCTCTCTCGTCGGTTATGCATCGAATTAGGGTTTTGAATTCACCTGCAATATGCCACCGCGACTCTCTCACTGGTTATATTCTGGAAGACTATAGCGGGAAACTGTCTTTGAACGGAGATGCACCGGTGAATTATGGTAAACTATCGTATGAATCTATAAAAAAATCTTATCGAGAAAGGGACAAATCACAGGGTTTTTCATATGGAGAATAGATACAATTATAATAATTTGTTGCATTTGTTTATACGAGAGCTTTCTACCTAGAATTCATTAGTAGAAAATGGATGTAGTTTTCCCTAGTTAAGCAGTTATCTTGTATTGGTCGTAGCCATTAATGATTCACAGGTATATTTCTCTCTAGGTAAGCAGAGTTATCTTGTATTGGCCGTAGCAATTAATGATTTACGTTATGTTTGGAAGCATACAACTTCAAAGTCGTCTATATATTATTACGGTTTAAATGTTTTATAAAATTTTGAAAAGGTTTGCAATTGGTGTTGCGGGAAGATCGAACGTGCAAGTTATGTGGGTAGTGTGAGGCACCGAGGAAGACTTATTATCTTCATGGGCCTCGCATGGGTGGGCGTGGGTTTTTGTTGTGCATCTCGTGCAGCAGCACGTACGAGAGAAACCACAATGCCATGGAAATCCCAGAGTCGCGAGGTCTAGCTTATTACTCTTCTCATATGGTATGAAACCCTCTGGCATGAGTGTTTGTGTGTAGATGGGGTTTTAATGACAAATATGATTTTATTGTATTTTTTCCCCTCACCCATTTTTATTCTATTTCTATTTGAAATCATCAACCGAGTTTTTAATGACAATTATATTTTTTTTGTATTTTTGCCCCTCACTCATTTTTATTTGAAATCATCGACCGTGAATGTGGTCGAGGTTTACTGTTTAAGTGAATCTAAATAAATATCAGTCAACGAAATTTATTTCTTATCAAATAAAAAATATTATTATACGAACTCTAGAACCTTTGACTATTTGACTGCATGCAAAGGCAATGAGACCATGTCATCTTACCTTGCAAAGAGACTAAAGTCTTTCCAAGTATATGGTGGAGGTAGCAGATTAGTACCGAAAATTTCCAGTGCTGGAATTAATTCAATTTTGTGAGATCGACATAAGGTCGTAAATTTAAGAGGAATCAATTCAGTGGATCATGGTTTATGATCAACATAAAAGTTTCTAATCATGAAGGTCATTATTATCCTATGTTGCACGATCAACTTTCTCATTACCTTGTATTTTTTTTGGTGCATTGTAAATTATTGGAATGAATGAAGGGATGAAGTTGCAGGGCAGGGAAATGAATGAAAGAAGGAAAGAGGTGGTTAGCGTTGCTACTGTTCAAATCCTACCTAGATGAAAAAATGAAATCGTTACAACGAATCCCAATTACCTCGCTGAAGACATGAAATCAAATCTCAATTCCAAGTATATAGAGATGGCCCTGTATCTCTCCTTTTGATTAGTCTAAACCATGGCGCTTTAGCCATTTTTATTGACTTTAGTGTTCTGCTTCCTCCATAATAATTTCAACCTAAGGTGTCCACCATTTCAATTAGATGCAATTGTTCCTTCATTGCTTCAATTTGCCTATGTACGCATGTCTCTGGCTCTAACTTAACCAATTTATCCGCATTTCAGTTCAAGCCTCACTGACTTTTTGCATGACTTTTCATAGCCCTGTTTTTGGGTTCAATTTTTATGTATTAGTTTCACTTGTGGTTTTTTGGTATAACCTGTTGTATATTAGTTTAACCTGTGGTTTTTTGTTGTTGTTGTATATTGTCATGTGAGTTCGTTTAGCCGGAGGTTTATGGGTATAACGTGTTGTGTATTTTGTTTGTGTCTTGTTCATTGGCACTGATCCAATATTCTAGCATAGAAGATCTAAATATTTCTGCAACCTGAAATATTAAGATTTTAGGGGAACTTGATTTTAAATTGTTATCTCAATCCTTTAAGGAAAATTCAATCAAATGCATATATATTACATTGAAGCAGGCTTGCATTGACAGACTACGATATTTAAATATAAGAAGCATATGCAAATACATGAATATAAATTTGAAATTTGGCTTAATGTACCATTAGGACCATTTTTCCCACTTTTACGGATGCAAATAACAATAAGGATAGGAGAATGAAAGGCTCATGTAATTTTGAGCCTTCATCCATTCCTTCCAACCCATCCTACTTTCACGCTTATAAAGAAAAAGATTGAAGCAGCTATGATCATTATATGTAGATCGACAACTCCCGCAATATGCAATTGATACAATTGTCCACTTTGTTGCATTATATTCATGAGGAATTTCTATTTAGCTATTAGCATAGATTTTGTTTTGCCAAAATATTTGTAGGGATAGTCCAGGAACGTATGTAGTTTATTTGAAATCAATTGATCCAGACTTTGTATTGAATTTCATTCGTTATGGATCAAACTGAATGTCAGTTTGACTGCAAATGGCTATTTTTTGCTTCATCACATTTCGTATTCTAGAATTCATCCACAGATGAGAGGCTGTTGTGTTTCAGTAATTGTTTGGCTTACTCCATCACAAGGATACCAGTAAACAACAATGCCATAATCTCCATTGCAACGTTGGGCTGCAACATTATGTACACCGACACAGAGAAAGGAAATATACAAATTATGAATACTAAAAATTGTGGTGTGGTTCATGTGAAAACTGTCTATTGTGAAAATGCATCAGTAAAGTCTTTTGTGGTAGCAGGAAAAAGGTGTATAGTGCCCACAAGGATAAAAAGATTCACATATGGCATCATTCAAGAAGGCTTCCTTTGTCTCTGAAACTATCGACCATAATTCCAACCATGAGTGACCATCTCAAGAATCTTTTCAGATTATGTAGTTTTGTTGAAAGACGATATCACAAAAGCCCATGCTTTAAGAATTTGATGCAATATCTTGCTTGGCCATAGGGCTGAATGATGAATTTTTGTATTCAGGTTCGTGGGAAAAGACCATAAAGGTTTGGAGATTAAGGATGGATGTTGCCGTGTCCCTCGTCAATTCTATAACACTCAGATGAATCTGTTTTATACAGTGGGACGTCAACATCTGATATCAACTTCTGGACTTCAGATGCGAAATCTCAGGAAATTATATTTTACAAAGGAACCCTAAAGGGTCATGAACATTCCGTTTTGTGCTTGATGAGCGTTGGGAAATTATTGTGCAGTGGATTCGCAGACAAAACTATTAGGATCTGGAAAAGGGAGACAATATCAAAAAGTGAAACTTATCATGTATGCTTTGTCGTTTTGGAAGGTCATTTCAGCCCTATGAAATGCATTGCAGTTGTTGCTCCTGCATGGACGACCTATTCTTCCTCATTGTCACCAAATTCCTCAGATTTCTCCTCGTTTTATTCATATCAAGACAGTAACAACAGTTGTAGTACCAGTGCAGATGATTACCAGGAAGATGAAGAAAGGATTGATAGTGATTCCCAAGTATTTATATTGTACAGTGGAAGCTTAGATGACAACCTAAGGGTATGGTGGATAAATACTTAAGGCATCCTAAGTGAAAGCTTTAACAGTTGTTTGTTTAAGAAATTTTTGTAATCTTAGGCGTGTAAGTCTTAGGCATTCATGTAAGTACTGTGTTAAACCTTTCGTCAAAGAATGCATTTCAATCCTTAATATATTTTGTTGCAAAATTAAAGATGATGAATATCGATATATTTCTTCGTAGCATTGACCATAACAGCAGGAATCCGACGAAGCAACCATATAAGTTTTCATTGATTTGGAATTCTATTTGAAATTGAGGTTTTAAGTTCACCTTTAGCCAATTTGGCCATAATGAAACGTGAATGAAACTTTATTAGAGGGGGATTTGGCCATGTTTTTTCTCCAAATTCATCTATAAAACTTTAAAAGCACATCGTAATCGACGTATTTTGGAGGCAAGATTAACGTAATGTTTGGAAAAATGAATTTAGAGTAACTTCTTATGTTTTGCTATCAGACCAATAATGGAAATAAATAGTGCTTTTGATGTTGCTAAACAAATTTTAGTGAACGAAATATAAATTGTGGGAATTTGATGTGTGCAGTCGTATTGCAGTGACGCCCCTGATTGTTATCTGTCTACACTAGACGTTACTTGTCTAGCTGTTGCCCTCATGGCGGGTATAATTGACACCTCATCCAATATTCCCGCTCCTCGGGTGAAGTCTCCAGAATCAAATGCAAATGTACTTTGTAATTCTACAGGGTTGGATGATGTCAATGTGATAATCGTAAAACAAGTTTTCCAAAATTCATATGCTCAAGCCTCTAGTGATATCGGTGTCCATAACAAACAAAAGCGTTGTCGTCGCCGCAGAAATAAGAATTTCTGTTTTAAACACAAGATGGAAATTAAGGAAGTGATCTTAGACTATGACGATCTCTGTGGAAGGGTTGCCAGTTTGCAGAAGCAGGAGGTAATTGGAAGGTGAATGTTTCCAGACAAGAGTGACTTTGATACGTCCAATTGGATCAGAAAACACTGGAGCCCGATTATTGGTTATACTGCAGTGGTGAGCTCTCTCATCAACGGGTGGTTCAGCATACATTTTCTAGACGTCGAAGATGTTAACAAGATCATCAATCGAACCTGGGTGCATGGCAGGAGTTTTATGCAGTTAATTCCTTGGTATCTTGGTTTTAATCCAGTTATGGAGGCCCCCCGCAGTCGTGTTATTTGGGTGAAGCTCCCGGGCCTTCCATTGGAATACTGGACTCTTAAGGCCCTTCGGGCCATTGGTAATTCCATTGGTTCCACGAAATATATTGACCCAAGCATTTTGGGCTCTAGTGATAAGAGAATCGCGTAGATTTTGGTTGAGCTCGAATATTTTGGGGGCTTGCCTCGAGATATTGATCTGGTATGGGGTAATAGGAGACATAGGCAGCGCATTGATTTCTGGGGCATTCCTTTCCGATGCTTAATTTTCCATCGCACTGAACATCTAAGAGAAAAATTTTCTTTCCGTTTGCGCATGGTTCGCTCTGGTGGCGCAACTACAGCCGCGACAGATGGCTGAAGGACAAAAGCTGCATCCGGCACTTCTGGTGGTCTGAACATAGGTAATCCTAGCCCTCATAACTCTGATGAAGACGTTTATGTCACTGCTCAGGATCAGGATGATGGGATTCTTAATAACTTTCGTGTGTTGGATCCTGAATCTAATCATGAGTCATCTCAGCCTTCGGGTTCTGGGAATATCTTGCCTCATGTCTCTAGTAAAAAAACATCACTGGACATAAGTGATGATGATGTGCCCATTTCTCACTCTGTGACTATTTTTGATGACAATCCTCTTGTTAATTCGCTTTCTGGTGGGTGTCACTTCCCATCTCGTGATGACCCCCCTCTTTGTCCGTCCACGAACTTTTACACAGGCGAGTCGTCTTCCAATCCTCCTACTTCATCTTCTGGTCCCCACATGACTCTTGAAATTCCACCTGAGTCATCTCATCCCATCAACCTACCAGACTCCCCTAGGAATTCTGTCGGCAGCGATCTTGAATCTATTTTGGCTAACCCCAACATCGACCTTTCCGCCCTCACTGTTTTTGATAGACCTCCTCCATCCACCGAATCGAGACCATCACTCCTCCATTCTTCCAATCCATCCACAAAGCGCAATTCAAAGTCGGTCAATAAGTACTCTAGGGGTAAATTTAAAGCCATCTCCCTTTTCTCGGAGAATGATGACAATCTCATCGATATTCCGATCTCGGTCAGCGAAGGCATATGGGACAGTCCTCGGGCGCTTAGAGCAAGCAACCCGGAGCCGGATTCAACATGAATCATATCTTATCTATGAATATAAGGGGGATGGGCAATGCCTCCAAAGCACATTGCCTTAGGGATATTTTGTTTACTGCAAATCCGATCATTTTTTTGGGACAAGAAACTATGTGCGCTAAGGCGCGGGCTATCAAGATTTTTCTGAGTTTTAAGTCCGGATGGAACGCTGTAGCTGTTGATGCAGTGGGGCACTCTGGGGGCTTGATCGCTATCTAGAACCCTGACTTCGCATCCTTTAAGGCATATAAATTCTTCGGGGGAATATTGCTTTCTGGCCAACTCAGAGGTATGGAAGACTCGGTCAATATTATCAACATTTACGCCCCCTGTTGCAATAGACAGTCTTTTTGGCAAAGGATGGCTGATTCGGGTATTCTTACATTGCACAACTTAATCTTGATGGGGGATTTTAATTCCACAATGCGCTCTGACGAAGTCTGGGGTAAGTATGCCAGATTGGACCCTCTCTCCTCTTTTTTATGTGATATGTTTTATGCTCTACACTTGGTCGATATTCGACCGCTACCTCTTCTGCCGACCTGGACGAACAAGCGAGCCGGTGAACACTATATTGGTAAGAGATTGGATCGGGCTTTGGTTCACGTAAATCTCGTTGACAAATGGGGTCTGCTTCGATCTGATGTTGTTGTCTCAGATATCTCCGACCACATGTCGATTAAGCTATCCTGGAAATTTAATGTCCTAACTAAAGGTAGGCCTTTTAAATTTAACAGAATTTTGGCTGGAGGATGAAGATTACACAAATATGGTTATCAGAGTTTGGCACCAAGAAATTGCTGATGAGGGTCTCAAGGATTGGGACCGGTTTCATTTCAAGCTCCAGAAGATTAAGAAGGCATCCAAGGAATGGGAGATCAGGAAAAAGGCTGCTCTCAAAAAAGAATATCAGGAGATCTCTTCGAAGATGGCAGAGTTATATTATTCTTTTTCAGTCACATGCCCTGATGATGCTGATTTACGGCTGTTGAATGATCTTGGTACAAGGAAGCGGGAAATTTTGAGGATTGAGGAGGTGACCTGGAGCTTGAAGAGCAGAATTTCATGGCTTAGGGAGGGCGACCTCAACACTCATTTTTTTCACAAATCTGCAAATGCTCGGCGTGAAAGGAACGCCATTTGGCGCATCAAAAAGAATGATGACAGGTTTGCATATTCTACATCAGAGATCCAAGATGAAGCTGTTGCATATTTTTCTAATTTCTACAAGAACGACCTGTCCATTAATGCCGAGAATCAATCCTGGGTTCTCGATCATTTTTCCAGATTTTTTGATGATGAGGCTATTGCATTAATTGATCAATGTATTTCTGGGAATGAAGTTCTTAAGGTCCTGAAATCTTTCCCCCATGATAAATGTCCGGGGCCTGATGGGTGGCCTGCAAAATTTTTCATATATTTCTTTGATTTACTAGGGGTTGAACTTACTGATATCATGGAGTTATTTTGCAGAAGGGGTATTATGCCTGCAAATTTGAACTCAACATTCATAGCTCTCATTCCTAAGGTCACGGATCCTCAGACTTTTTTTGACTTTAGACCTATTGCTCTCTGTAATATTATTTACAAAGTCACCTCTAAGATTATTTCCATTCGTATAAAAGCTATTTTATCTGCTAATATCTCTATGGAGCAATACGGTTTTCTTAATGGTAGATCTATACATGAAGCTATTGCCATAGCTCAAGAGGTTCTTCACTCCATGCATATAGACAAGCAAGAAGCTCTGGTAATGAAGGTGGATTTACACAAGGCATATGACTCAGTGGATTGGTCCTTCATCCGGGTCTTATTGCTCAAGATTGGTCTTCCCATTCGCATCATTCGATGGATCATGTCATGCGTATCAAATGTTTGATATGCTGTTATTGTCAATGGTTTCCCATCTCGTTTTTTCAAGGCTGGAAGGGGTTTACGTCAGGGGTGTGCCCTTTCCCCTCTCATCTTCATCCTTGTGATGGACGAGTTCAGTAAGTTAATGCACTCTGCAGAACAGAAGGGTTTTATCCAAGGATTTTCCTTTTCTAACAACGTTTCCACATCGCACTCTCTTTTTGTTGATGACTTATTGCTCTTTGGCTATTTGATAAGAAATCATTGGTTCTTTCACATCATATTCTCTCGCTTTGAAACTGCTACAGGGCTACGTATCAATTGCAGTAAATATTTTCTTTTATATGAATTTGGGGACATACAGGAGGTCAACTTTATTGCAGAGTTTTTGGGTGTTGGAATTCGCCCGATCTCAATGGGTTTCAAATATTTGGGTTATTTTATTAAACCCTGTGGATATAAAAACAACGACTGGAATTGGATTATTGACATATTTCGGGCTCGGGTTCACCGTTGGACCCATCGATGGCTGACTATGGGTGGTCGGCTTATTATGATCCAGTCTATATTATCGCAGATGATAGTGTTTTGGGGCCATATTTTCTACCTCCCGGCTGGGGTCATCTCTAAGATTAATAGTATCATCTCAAAATTTCTTTGGGGAGGGGCCAACTTGGATAGGAAATATCATCTTTGTAGTTTGTCTACCATCAGCATTCCCAAGGACTTGGATGGATGGGGAATTCTGTGCACTCATGCTTTCAATAGTGCTTTATTAATCAAGTCATTCTGGCGTGCCGTTAAGGGTACTGGCCTATGGAACGACATTAATAGAGCCAAATATTTCCATGGTGATGCTCTATTATTGATCAATGGTAACGATTTCTCTTTCCCTCACAACATCTCATGCATTTGGCACAATTTCAAAATGATTTTGGAGCATATCTCTCCTCGATTATGCTGACATTTTCACGATGGGAGTAGCATTCCCATTGGGTCGCTCAACATTCTTCTATTGTCGCCACTTTTTGCACCATCCCAGCGACTTCTTCATGCTTTGACTCAGCGCGGCATAATGTATTATTCACAGGTTATTTATCAATGGTCTTTCGGAGCGCCAATTTTTAAATCTGCTGATCAACTAGGTCTTGATGGAATTGCTGCAGATGAGTGGGCTATATTTCGGGATCATCTGCGTTGCGCTGGTCTATGCTACGCCCCTGGCGGTGATCAAATAGTTTGGAATGGACCACTCAAAGATAACATGGTAACTGTTAAGGAGGTATATCGTAATATCATTGTATCAACTCAACAGCCACATGTCTCCAAAATTTTCTTTCCCTTCTGGCATAGGAATATTCCAACGAAAATCACAATTTTTGGGTGGCTGGTCTGGCGGGGGAAAATTCTTACATGGGATAATCTTCGGAAGCGAGGTCAACATGGTCCTAGTCGTTGCGTCATCTGTTGTTCGGCGGAAGAATCTATATCACA
The DNA here is from genome assembly GCA_034641835.2 of Pinus albicaulis. Classification (NCBI taxonomy): domain Eukaryota; kingdom Viridiplantae; phylum Streptophyta; class Pinopsida; order Pinales; family Pinaceae; genus Pinus; species Pinus albicaulis. Next base: position 1,507,544,306 of record CM076582.1, on the reverse strand, counting down.
TTTATTCTTCAATTGCCCCATCGTTGTTAGTCTCTGGAAATTGTTCAGTCCTTTCTTTCTGAATCCTTCATGGAGTCCTGTGGATTTCATTTTAGCTGCATATGAGTGGGACAAATTGAGCAGTAATTATAGGTCTCTTCCCTTTTATTTTATTTGGGAGGTGTGGCTAGCTAGGAACCATTTGATTTTTTTGCATAAACCTTTCTATGTCCATCGGGTATTCTCGGCCATTAAATCATGGGTTGATGATAGTCCTAAATAGATGGCAGTTGATGTTGTTGACGCTTCTCATCGAATTAGACCTCATGTGATTGGCATCCCTGCCATTTATTTTGATGGGGCATCCGTGGAGGGTAATACTGGCTGTGGTGTATGGATCAAGATATCGGATTGGGAACGTTACCACATCTATTGGAACGGAGGTCCTGGTTCTAACAACAAGGCTGAGATTATGGCGCTTTGGGGAGGTCTCCTTGTAGCTTCCGAACTTCAACTCCAGGATGTTTATATATATGGGGATTATCAGTTGATCATTGGCTGGATCACCAACAAATTTCATATGTATTCCCCACATCTTATTGGCTGGATTGACAGGACTCTGCGTCTGTGGCATAGACTGAATCGCCCTCCCATTAATCATATTTTCCGTGAAAATAACACTCGGGCTGATCGGCTTTCCAAGATGGGGCTTATGGTTGATTTCAGCTCCATGAAGTTATACACTTTTCAGATGGCAGACAGACTGCGGAATTTTCCATCCCCATCCCTTGAATTCCTCCCTTTTTGTTCCAAGTCTCTTTTTTGTCTTATCAGTGTTATTGCAGGCAGTATTTTTTGACACAGGTCTTCCATCATGGGCTGCTGGATGAACTTGTATTGCTTCTATCAATCCTTCAGAATATATTTCCTTTACGTTGTACCCGATGGATCTCTACTCATATTAAAACTGTCGGTCCGATTAAAAGCATGCATTTTTTATCAATGGTAGTCTATCTCCCATATGTCAGTTCCTTTCCAATGCAAGCTAGCCTGCTTTATACATGTCAACTCTATCAAAGGAGCCAGTTTCACAACACAAGCGGGTCTGATTTTATATTATGCAAGCGAGCCTGATGTTTTCCTCACTCCAAAGCACACTCACAATACAAAGGAATTCAGATATCATCATGCCTCCATGTTCCAGATCATACATATCAAGCGAGCCTGATATTTGACACATGCGCGCTGTATACATTTTCCTGCCATTATATCCTAGCACATTCTCATCAAGTGAGCCTGTTTATATGTCTCAAGCGAGCCTGTTTTATCTTATCAAGCGAGCCTGATCAGAATTATAATCATGCCATACACTTAGAGAGCAATGGAGTTTTGAACGACTCTCATTTTTGCAAGCGAGCCGGCCGGTCGAAGGACACAAGTAAATGTTTTGTGTATTTATTTCGGGGTTGTCATCTTCATAAGTGGGTCTATAATGGGCGTATTGATATTGTTTCTTATATGGTATCCTACATTAATCAATCTTATCTCTCTGTTTCATTTTCTATCACTTTAGTCATACTTCCTATACGTTTCCTTTTTGTTCTTATCACCTTCCCCTGTATATTTAGTTCTTAATCATTTGATGGGGATATATGTAAGGGATGGAATAAAATCCCGTTATGAGGAGGCCAATCTGTTACATTTCTGCTAATTCACACTAAAAATGAACACCAATCCCTTGGCCTTTTAAGGTGGACTTCTCGCTAGACTCATTCAGCTGAGATTTATTTGTCAATGTACTGTTTATATACTAATATAATCAGCGTTTTTTTTCTTCTGAAAAAAAGGCCGACCCTGCCCCTTATAGCGTGAACAATCTGTAGAGCGTCATCATAATGTTTCTATGTTCATAATAAGAATGCATTGCTAAATGACGAAACATTGGATTACTAATGATGAAACATTGACTTCTTAATTTGTAAGGATTTTCTCAAATAGCATATCAAATTCAAGCAATTGGAGAATCCATTCCTCATCAAGAACTAGTGATTAAAACACTCAATGGTCTTCTTAGATCATGGGATGCCTTTGTAGTAGGTATAAGCATTTGTAAGGAAGCTCCTAATTTTGAACAACTATGGAAACCATTTGCTCGAGAAGAAGCAAGATTAATGACCAGAGATTGGAAAGATAAGTTATTAGTGTTCGTTGGTTGTACAAACATCAATTCAAAGAATGATTGCATTCATACAAATGAATTGAATATTTGAATGAAATTTCTTAATAAATATTTTTTAGCAAACCTAAATTGCCACAAATATAAATTAGAAATTTGGCTTAATGTACCATTAGGACCATTTTTCCCACTTTTATGGATGCAAATAACAATAAGGATAGGAGAATGAAAGGCTCATGTAATTTTGAGCCTTCATTGTATTTGTGCTTATTGGGAAAAAATGTAGGCAAAATGATTAGTTATTTCACCCTTGCCCTCAAGCCACTCACTTATGGGGTGTGAAATTTGTTTAGAAAGGCCTTTCCTTGAAGAAGGAAATATTGAGCCATGGCTTTGCCTCACCATTGTATTGGAAAAAAAACAACTTTTAGAACATTATTGAGATTTGTGTTTAGGTTGGTATCCCAATACCAACATATTCCAAGAAGGATAAATAGGATGAACATGACCATTAAATGCAATCATTGTTGGTGATAGAGTTTGTAAATGCAAGAGAGTCATATTGGAATTTAGATTTTGCAAAAATAACATTTGCATGTTTAGCAATCTGTTAACTTGTAGACATAGATTTGAAATACCAATGGTAATAAAAAATTTATAAGAGAACATGACGACGAATGATTTCATGTAGTGGGAGTGGAAAATATCATGGACACGGAGATGCAGGGTATCCATAAGCACATGACTTTCAATTAGGCTTCACATGTTTTTATGCCTTGTATGGTCATATAGTTAAAATAAAATAAATAATTGATATTTATTTAAATATTCAATTAAATTGCATAACATATCCCATCCTTTTTATTATGGGCTATTTTTTTATATGCTACGACTTTACATCATTTCCTTTACGATGTTATGTGGTGCGATTGCTAGTTTATTTTTATTTTTTATTGTTATGTATTTAGATCCAATCAAAATGTTTACATAACATAACCTTATAACATCTCTTCCATATTCGGGCTGGAGAGGTGAATTAACATATTTCAAATAGTTTTACTATTCTACATTTTGGTTTTTTTTGGATATATATTTTTGTTTAATTTTATTTAAAATTTAGAGAAAATTGTCAAATTGTAAATGTAAATTGTGAAAACTACTTAGAAAATTTTTCTAAGTGTTGAATAAATTATACATCCTTCTCAACTAGAGATTTATCAAATTTATGAGATCTATCAAATTTCCAAGAGTGCAATTTTTTTTCATATTTCAAAAAAATTATATCTCAATATTTTTTTTTGACAGAAACGGTTATGTTGTATTTATATTCATCTTGGCCTGAAAGCCGAAAATTTGATTACAATGAGGATGTCTAAATCCTGCTGCATCTCCCTGCTAAGAATGAGAATGCAGCTGAAACTTGAAGACTTCTTCCTTGATAAGATATCTATAAATTCGCTTTCAGAGATTTTTCCCAGCTTGAAGATACAAACGAATTCATTTAAGAGCAAGCAGTAAAACATGTCAACAATCAGCTTAAGGGATGGGTTCCCAAAAATTTTCTTCGTCTTTCATCTTGACCCCGGCTGAAAGGAGAACAGCGTTGTTGGCTTCAGTGTCCGCCTCTTTGTTATGAGTTCTCAGCACATGAAAGTAGTTAAAGTTCTGAAAAGCGTTTTCCAAAGCCTTAATTCTGGATATTAGCCTTGCCAGTTTGAGATCCAAGGCTTGAGAATTGGAAACCATTGCGTTTATAATAATCTGGGAATCACCTATAATGTTAGCTTCACTTATACTTAAATCTTTGAGGAACTTGAGGCCTTGATAGAGGGCCAAAGCCTCAGCTTGGATGCTGGATGAGATTCCAAGCCCCCAAGCAAAGGAGTGAATTTTTTCCCCAGTTGGACTAACAACAACACCTCTAGCACCAGCTTTGCCCGGATTTCCCTTTGCTGATCCATCAAAAAAGAGAGAGTGCCTTGAGTGCAAATTGAGCCAATCTTTAAAGTCAGTTTCAGATTTCCTTATTTTCCAGTCTTTAAGAGGAGGAGCGATTCTAACTGCTGGCTGAAAATGCAAGTCAAGGAATGATCCCCAAGCAATGTCCTGTTGGCTGAGATTGGAGTCGTCTTTTATATCTGTCAAGCACTCCTTTAAATGGCATTTAATCTTGATTTCTAAGACTTTGTGATTCTGTTTAATATTTCTGAAGATTCTTCTATTGCGTTCTAGCCAGATCTGCCAACAAATAACCTTTGGTAGGACAGCCCATGCAGTTTTGATTATCTGATTTTTGGGAGGAGGGCCAGGATATCTGTTTGCCCAATTAGAAAAAAGATCAGCAATGGAACGAGGGAGCAAAAAGTTGGAATCCAAATTGTGAATAAAGAAGCACCAGATCTGCTTAGAAAAATTACAATCGAGGATTAAGTGGACTGCTGTCTCTGCATTATCGTTGCACATCGAACAGATGGAGGGACCGTAAAACCCTTTTCTCTGCAGAATGTCATACGTAAGGATCTTGCCATGGCAGAGAAGCCAAGAAAAAAAATCGACTTTGGGCCAAGAAGGAAAATGCCAGACACCTTGCCAAGGTGCAGGGTTAGGTGGGACGTATGGCCTTTCTTTCAGCTTGGCATAGCCCATGGAGACGGTGTAGCCACTGGCATTCGGTCCCCAGCCTTTTGAATCTCTTTTTCTCATGCGCGTGGGGGCCAAGCCATGGAGGAGGTCGAGCAGCGTGGACCATTCGTTGGCCAGGTGAACTGGCACCTCAATACATTTCCAGCCTGCCCAAACAGAATCGCACCAAAGTGAAATATCCCACAACGAACACAGCCCCTCTCTATCCATCCAACAATGCAGCGCTCTGATGGAGGCTCTGTCTTCAATTGGGTCCTTATTCATGATTTTATCAGTCCAAATATTGATCTTTTTACCATTTCCAGGGATCCAGTAGGAGTGTTCATTGATTAGAGGAGCAGCTTTAGCATATAGTTTGAGAAAAGAAGAATTAGGCAAATGGATCACATTGCCTAAACAGCTAGAACGTGGACCTCTAAAGTACTTTTTCCAGAGAGCCAGTTGGGCCCAGCTTGGCTTGGACGCAATGATCCTCCATATAATCTTAGCTGCCATAGCCACGTTTTGCTGGCAGAGGTTTTTGAAATTCAAACCGCCCTCCCAAATTGGCCTAGAGATGGTTTCCCAACTGATAAGAGGAATCTTGTGATCATTCTGTTTTCCACCCTTCCAAAAAAGCCTCCGCATGAACTCTTCCATTTTATTTAGTATGTTTGCCGGAGCAAGAAGCACAGCAAATTGAAAAAGAGGAAGGCTGGTAAGCACAGATTTAATAAGGATAGATTTGCCAGCAGCGTTGAGCCAGGAAAAACCCCACGCCTGGATCCTAGACTTGAATTTCTCGAGCTGAGAGAGCCAATCTTTGCTTGCAGGTCTCTTAAGAAACACAGGAAGGCCCAAATATTTGAAAGAGGTCCAAGTAGAGGAGGCTGCAAAACCCAAACATCTAGAAATAGCAGAGAGCAATCTGGGTGAAGTGTTCCAGCTGAAGATATGACATTTGCTCTTATTGACAACGCTGCCTGAGGCTTCACTGAAATCATCCAAAACTGCTTTAAATTTAGAGGCAGAGGAAAGAGAGGCAGCACCCAAAAGCAGAGTGTCATCCGCAAATAAGGCGTGGTTTATATTTTTGACCCCTCTTGCAATACACAGTCCATTAATATCTTGATCTTGCATCTTTTTGTCTAATAGGAAGCTGAGAATAGAGGCTTGGATGACAAAGAGCAGAGGGGAAAGGGGACACCCCTGCCTTAGCCCTCTCGAAGCTTTGAAGAAATCAGTGGCTCTTCCATTTACAAGAGGGGCAATCCATGGTTCCGAGATACAAGCCTGGATCCATTTGATGAAATTATCTCCAAAACCAAACTTGCTCATGACTTTTAAAAGAAAGCTATGATTAACTCGATCAAAAGCATTTGCTAAATCTAGTTTAATCACCATACCTTGTTCTTTGCGAAGAAGGCTTGAATGGATTGCCTCTTGAACAAGGGTGAAGTTGTCCACGATCTGCCTTCCTTTGATGAAGCCTCCTTGATTCTCCGGAATAATCTTGGGGAGAATGAGCTTCAATCTGTTTGCAATTACTTTGGTGATTAGCTTGTATCCTGTGTTGCACAAGGAATTTGGGCGGAATATGCTGAAATTGTTGGGCCTTTTTCCTTGGGAATGAGGGCTAAGAAAGCGGAGTTTGTGCTGCCTCCAATTTTCTGAGTATTTTGAGACTTTTGAACCATTTTGAGCAGATCCTTTTCAATAATCGACCAACAAACTTGAAAAAACCTGGCAGAAAAGCCATCCGGCCCAGGGGCCTTATCCGGTTCCATATCAAAAAGGGCCTTTTTGACTTCATCTTTGGTGACTTTGGCCTCAAGGATCTCGTTCATACGAGGAGAGATTGCAGAAGGAATAATGTCAAGCAGATCTGGGAGATGATCCGGATCCTTATCCTCACTATACAAGTTTTGAAAGTGAGAAAAGGCTGCTTTTTTAATGTCTTCAAAATCCTTGTGGGTGTCGTTGTCCTCCTTAATCTCAGAAATAGTGTTGAAGCATTTCCTGGCCTGGGCTTGTTTGTGGAAAAATGCAGAATTCCTATCCCCTGCTTTGAGCCAGAGATTTCGAGATTTCAATCTCCAGTATTCTTCTTCAACTAAGCAGGCCTTATGAAAGCGCTGTTGTAGTTGAGCCTCTTGGTCTAACAGCTCCTCTGTGACTGTAGCGTGTTCCAAATGAGATTGGTGAGAGGCAAGAGCTACTTTAATGGCTTTTCTTTCTGTGATAGGGTTGGATAGGGGATAGGGTTTTGACCCAACATTTTAGGACTCCTTTTACTCTTCTAAGTTTCTCCTCCCAGATAAAGAACGGAGATCCATTGACAGGCTGACTCCAACTTTCCTTGACTATTTGCATGAAATCTGGTTCCTTGACCCAGAGGGGACTAAATCTAAATGGGATGGGTCCCAGATCTAGATGGGCCAGGAGCTCTAACTTTATAGGCTTGTGGTCTGAGATGTTGTTAGTAAGAATGTGCATTCTGGGTTCTAATCCAAGAAACAGATAGGAGCTTTGAATGAAAAATCTGTCTAATCTGGCAGCAATATGACCAGGGCCCACTCTTTTATTAGACCAAGAGAACTTACCGGAAGAAGGTTTGATATCCATCAAGTCCCAGTCCTGCATTAGATCCTTCGCCCATTCCCTTGCCGGATCTCGGACAGCGCTACCTCCTCTTTTTTCAGATGAGTGAAGAGTGAGATTGAGATCTCCAGCAATAATTATATTTTCCAGATTTGTCAAGTCTGCTTGGTGCCTTATAGAATCCCAACAATCCTTTTTTTCTCCGACATTTACTGGAGAGTACACATTGAAGAGACAAAATATTTCCTTGGTGTCCAGGTTCTGCATTTTCAGCAGCAACCGGTGAGTATTACTAGCCTCAAAGGTGACTGCAAATTTGCTGGCGTTCCATAGAGTGCCAATCCCTCCCGAAGCGCCCCGGGCAGAGATTTCTCTAGCTTCACTTTTGAACCAAATCTTCTTGCTTGCTTGCAGGAAGACTACGTCTTCCAGCTTAGTCTCCTGGACGAGAAGTATGTCTAGAGTTTCTGTTCTTATTAAGCTTCTCATGGCTTCTTCCTTGACTTTGCTCCCCATACCTCTACAATTCCAGGAGATGATCTTCATTATTTATGTTTCTGGTGGGCTCCCTTGGAGCCTTGGGGCTAATTTTTCAACATCCTGGACTTTGAGGCTAGCAGTTTTTCCAGAGTTGGCTGGCTACCCTGTAGCTTATCTTTATAAGTCTCTTGCTCTCTTTTTTCCCTGTTAGTTTTCCGGCCTCTTGTAGATCTTCGTACCGAGGTTTGGGTGTCTCCTATTTCTCCTTTCGCCTCTGACTCATCCGTTTCCTGCTCTCCTTCCTCTTCTTCTGAAGTCATGCCTTTGGATTCTTCGGCACTTGTTCCTTTGAGGGAGACCAAGGGAGAACCTTTGTTTGGAGAAACTGGATTTTGAGTCTCGACCTCCGGAGGAGTTTCTGACTGCTGGCTTAGTGGGTCAAACTTGTTTTCTTGCGCCTTTTTGGGGGGAGGGCGTTGAACATTAGCCTGAAGAGGGCCTTTTCCAGAGGGTCCTCCCGGTTTTTGCCCTTTATGATTGGTTTTTGCTCGCTTGACTTGGTTCCAACCCTCTTCAATCCCTTTCTATGGCTCAGCGTTGGAAGGACAGTTTCTAGCAAAGTGTCCATGAACGTGACATTTCCTACATTTGAACGGCAGTTGCTCATAGTCCAAGATCTGTACATGAGACCAACTTCCGACTTTGATTTTGATAGCCTCTGGAAGACCCACCTCTAGATCTACTTCAACGCAGATCCTGGCACAGTCGTACTGATCCTTATTGTTTGCCCGATCTATGAATTTCCCGAGAGTGTTGCCAATGTGTCTCAAGGAACTCCAGTTCCAGCAGTGAACTGGCAGATTTGGAAGACGAACCCACACCGGGACAGCCTTGGGAACATCGACAACTGGATCAAAGTCCAGAGTCCATTTGTTCAGATAGAGGCCCTGAGAACCCATGAAATACGTCCCATTTTGAAAGATCAAGTCTTTGTCTTCTTTAGAGGAAAATTCGAAGAGGAAGTACCCTTTCCCCAGAAAGTAAGAGGTGACCTTTTCCTTGATCAGAGGAGCCCAGTTCCTGTTAACCCATTGCTCAGTAGTTTTCGGAGAAGGCCACAGACTCGTGAATTGGCCAATGAGACCTCGATCCGCCAAAGATAAAGCTACTTGAATGGGGGCCTCCGGAGGCAAAGAGATCTCAGGAATTTCATCTAGCTTCTTAACAAATTTGGATGCTTCGTTTTTTTCTTCTGAGGCAAACCAGCAAGAAGCCGGTTGAAGGCGTCGATGGCAGAAGAAGAATGTGGATCCATAGAAGGACCCATCGACTCCATAGGGAAGGCCTGAGGCCGGCCGCCGCAGGGGCAGCCACGTAGCAGAAACCCTAGCGAAGCTCAGAACGCGCAGCAAACATAACTGCTGAATTTTTGTTGTTGTTCCAGCACTAGATTATTTACTATCTCCCTTTCCCAGCAAAGAGAAACACCGCAACCAGAGGTCAGAGGAGCAGACCAAAGCCGTGACAGGGAAGAACACAAAAGGAGGGGGCTCCAACCAAGCAGCGACATAAGCAGGAGGCCCTGCCAGAGCAGGCGCAACCGCAGAGGCTGCAGCGCGCAGGTAGAGCAGCTAGGGTTTGCAGGGGCTGCAACGCGCAGGCAGAGCAGCAATCGCGTAGTTCTGATTTTCCCCTATCTCAATATTAATCTATAATCTATAATCAAAATAAATATATACTAATAAAAATTACATTTAAAGTCACCATCTCACCCAATCCTAACAATAATATCTCAGCCTAAACACAATAGAGTTCAAATTGTTTTTAGAGAACAAACATCTATATCCATTGTTTTTAGAAAGCAAACATCTATATCCATATCAAGTGATGCTATATGGGTTTGAATTGTGGGCTAGCAACATCTTGTCTTAAAATGAAAACAAATTGAGAAAATCCAAAAACTCTTGATGATGAGCAAGTTCAAAATAAAAAGTTTGGTACCTTATGAGATAATGTCGAGTGGATGCAAAAATGGAATATCTACCTCAATGCTTGTCCCACAAATATCAAGGAGCTAAAGAATTTGTTATGGAGAGGTTTCGTAAACAGGGATGGGGAAAAGAGTTGGGTACAAAGAAGAAGTACTAAATTGAAGAATTCAACCCGACTTATGATCTCCAACAGAAAGAGTACATTGGAACTAACATTCAGTGGAGAGCAAAGGTTCTTATTGCTCAATTAAGAACCAACACGCATCAACTTCGGTGTGAAACAAGATGGTAGAAAAGGCCTAAAGAAACTCAGAAAGAATGGGTGTGTACATTTTGCATGTCTGAGGCCATGGAATCGGAAAAACATTTCATTTTGGAATGTGATGCGTTCAAAGACATCACATAAAGTTATGAGAATATGTTAGCATTAGTTTTTGACATTGTCTTTTCAACTCTGAGATTGTTCGAAAATTAAACCAATTCATCATCAATTTAAATAAAAAACTCATAATTTTAGTATAATAAATATTAAAATATCATTTCATTTTGACATATAATTTCTCTTAAAATCAGAAAGTTGCGAGTAAAAAGAGATGGAGCTTAATGGACGTCAGCGTTTTTAACGACTTTGATGTGCGCAATATTTGTACCTTTTTTTTATTTTCTCTTTCTGATTAAGCTTCTACGGAAAAATAACGGAGAACTGAACAATGGCGATGGAAGCCACATCAACTCCTTTGCTCCAGAAAGTCAGATCCCATTTACTGGAGGTTGCGGGATCGGATTCATCCACATTGACATCAACAAATCCTTTACCCACACTCGAGGAGTTAGTGGCAAATGCAGGATCTGGACCCTTTCGATGCCATAAGTGCAGGGCTTCGCTGCTTCTGGGACCGAACTCTCGAATCTGCGCCGCCTGTGGAACGCCACGGGATGGAGAGGCTTCGTCCTTCAGGATGTCGTTCGCATCTACCCTCGCCTATCAGCTCCTCATGGCTTCTTTTCAACCGCAGAGTTCGGTGAGTCAAATTCCTGTTAAATATGCACAATTCCTGTTAAACTTCACCACTTCATCAATTCAGGGATTTACTCGCCATATTGTTCAAGTTTCGAATTTGGCTGAGGACGTACACATTCCATTGTTTGTTGACCTCTACGAAAGAAATACTAGTAATATAAACAGTCCAGTGTATTAAAAAGGAAAAATAAAATAAAATATAGGTTAGGGTCTCTAGAGTTAAGATCAGGTCAGAGCTTCATTTATTTTATTCTCTCGTTTACGCGGGCCATCTTGATTGGCCGCACCGCATGACATTATTTCTGAGGGTGTTATTCTGTCACCTAGGTTCTCTGTCTGATTTTTTATTTTTATTTTTTTATTATTATCACAGGTTTCTGTTATTACATTTCTTGCTTATATTGTATTCTCCTTTTCTAATTTTTTTTTTACTCTTTTTTTCTTAATATCAGTTCACTGGTTCAACTCAAGTCTCATCCTGTAATCCCGAAAGTTAAAGATGGCCAAAACTTACAACAGTTTCTACATTTTAATTTAAGTATCTATAATACTTCTAATGTTTTGGAGGAAGTTGTTCAATCATCTAGGATTTATGTCATGAAATTTACGATAAGCTTACTAGTTTTGTGTTTTTATTCTTTACTTCAAAAGATAAAAACGAAGGGTTTTTATTGCCCTCTAACGTCAATACACTGGGCGGATTCAAGTCTCACCCTGTGACCCTGAAAGCTGAAGACAGACAAAAGCTTCTCAAGCTCAAAAAATTTTCGACATTTTTGTGAAGCAAATACGACAATTTTCTTATCAAAGCATCAATAGTTAAACAAATTATGAAAGTGTTATCTGCAGTTGAAATGCTGTTAAATTTAGATAACCATGGTGATCTATGCTTGATGCAATTTAACTTCAATCTTTCTTAGGCCCGATACAAAATAACAATCCCATAAACATGAAAGTAAAATGCTGAAAGAACACAATAATAGATCAACAGAAGACAAGCCAATAATATAGATCAGATGTACAATTCCTTTTGTCCAGCAAAGACATGAGATATTGTGCGTTACGCAGTCAACAGGATGCTTCAGCCAGCAAAGCCTTTCTAGATTGGCCAACCTTGCAAGTGTCACACCCACAGGCCTCAAAAACAACTGATCACAAGTCAACGCTGGTCAACCAAAAGTCAACGAAGGACAGCAACAGAAAGTCAACGCTGCAGATTAGGGCTTTGGTCAAACAGCTCTGATTTCCTCGATTTTAGTGCCCAACAATACGACTTCTCCAAATCAGAATTTTGGCAGAGTTTTGAGGTCAAACGACCAAGGGTTGACCACGGTCAATGCTGCAGCAAATAAGCCCTAAACAGATCTGCAAAAAACAACAGCTTCAGCTCCACACATGTGAGGGGAAAAAGGCCTCCAAAGGCTATCGAACCAATCAGATCACAATGAGAGAATGTGTGATGAGTTGATGAGCAAATGACTTCCAAGTCTCTCCAATTTATATCCATCAGTGAGGGTGTGTGACACATCTATTAGGCATGTGAGCCTACTTTACAAATCTAGCCGACCTTGCACATTTGTGGAAAATAAATTCAAAATATATGTTTTGCTCATCCAAACAAGATGATCTTTAGATCAATCTTGCACCTCTCCGAAAGAGGAATCCAACAAAAATATGACCATCATCATCTGAGCAGTGCAACATGGAGATTGGACCTAGTTTCCCAAAATTAACACTCCCTCTCAATCAAGGAGAACTCCAACTGTCCATAGGTGCCATCCATCAGTACCATCGTGTACTTTTACCAAACATCGTGTGTCATCTTGCCGTAACTTGCTTTGCTGGCTCTCGTTCTCAGATAGAACAAAAATGGTGAGTCACAAAGACATCACACTGACCCGAAGTCAGCTTAGAGGTTAAAGCCTCTCTTGGACTCAAAAGAGTCTCATACTAACCCGAAGTCAGTTGAGAGGTAAGAACCTCATCATACTTGATCCTAGATCAAGGTGTTGGACACGTGCCATCCTAGAGATAGAGAGTACAACAATCTCTGATGCGTCTATCGGTCTTGCTATTGGTCTCTATCCACATTCCCCACCTAATTGGCCAAATGAGAGGTACTTCCCATGAGTCTGAAACTCCATGGGTAGGATGCGTGCATGGCATAGATCAAAGAGAGGTAAACCAACTCAATATCATAACGGTGGCGCAGAAGCACAACAAGGTTTGGCAAGCCTAGCTCTGTATGTGTTTATACTATATAGCTCCAAGAAACTATCCCCAAGCCTCCTGGAGCTCCTAGAACTCATAGTCCAACTCAAGCAGGACTCTCAGAATAGGGTCTTTCCACGATTCGAAGCTTCTCACGGAAGGTTAGGAACTTGACCTTCCCTAGGGGCTTCGTGAGAATATCCGCGACTTGCTCATCAGTTCCTATATGATCGAGCCTTATGGCGTCTCATTGTACCATATCCTAGATAAAGTGGTACCTGATATCAATATGCTTGGATCGATCATGGAACACAGGATTCTCAGAAAGACGAATCCCACTTTGGTTATCACAAAGAATAATGGTGGTATCTAGCACATGCCAAACAACTCATTCAAGAGCTTTCTCAACCAAACAGCTTCACAACAGGCCATACTTGCTGCAATGTATTCAGCCTCAACGGTGCTCAAAGCCACTGACTTCTGCTTCCCGCTCATCCAAGATATCGAAGCAGAACCCAAGGTGAAACAACATCCAAATGTTCTGTCAGCCCAATCGGCATCAGTATATCCATGGAGTCTCAAACTCCCGACAGTGTATCTCAGCCCATGGTTGATTGTGCCCTGAAGATATCTCAATAGATTCTTGGCACCAATCCAGTGAATGTGATGAGGATCAACCATATGTTGACTCAAAGTGTCCATTGCAAAACATACGCTCGGACGGGAGTTCACTAGGAACATCAGGGCCCCCACGAGTTGTCAATACCATAGTTTTAAAAAACGGAATCGGGTTCCAACCAGGCCGAGGGTCGGCTCGGACTCCGACTCCGAATCGGTAATGACTCGGTCGACGTAAAAAATACATTAAATATTAATTTTTTTGTACAAAAACATAAATTTAAAGATTTTTATTCACGTTTCCAAACACAAAGCATTACAATATAGACAAAAGACAACATATGATCAAAGTAGGCTCATGAATATATCCATTATATCAAAATTGCACCCAGTGCACTGTCCAAGGACCAATACATGATGATGATATAGAGATCAAAACAAAAAACATAACTAAGGAGGCTCTAAATGGCCTCTACAACAAAACATGAATAGTCACTAGTAACTACTGCTAGTCATCTGACTATGACAAGCCAATGTCCTCTTCCTCAAACTTTGAACCAGAGGGGGAAAATGCTCGCTCCGCCTCCTCCTCTGAATCAACATCCTCAACTGGAACTATACCCTTGCCCTTACCACCTTGAGAATCAGATAGACAAGCTATGCGTCTCCATCGTGACTGACTAGAGGAAGTGCCTGCACCTGCAACTGGATGGCTTGGGACTGGGTCTGTTACTAGTGGATCTACATTGAGCATAGTATCCTCCATCTCTAAATCCAAGTCAATCCCCATCTATGTCAAACTCTGGTGGACAAGACTCCACTACCCAATCTAATGTTGGATCAATATCCTCCAACACAATGGAATCTGAATTAGGTCTTTTGTTCAGCAATTGGTTGCGTCTTAGTCGGAGGTTGTACTAGACAAACACTAGATCATTTAACCGTTTTTGCTCCAAACGGTTTCTCTTCTTTGTGTGAATCCTCTCAAAGACAGACCAATTGCGCTCACACCCAGAAGCACTGCAAGTTTGACTCAAAATGCGGATTGCAAACCTCTGCAATTCAGGACAGTGACTACCAAATGCCTCCCACCACTGTGCTGCAAAAAATGAGTTTCAGTTAGCTCAACAATTTATATCCAACTTTGAAATTGAAATTATAAACAATTATACAAAATAATAAATTATAAAATATAATTTTGAAAATTGAAATTCTTTGTTTACCTGGCTCATCTGATTCCCTTGCAATCCTTGCAAGGTTCTTGCCAAAGGTACCAGTGGCTTGGCTGAACATAGAGATCTGATTGTGTATCTTCAACTGCTCACTCTCTGTGGGGATCATGCGATCAATGCAGTCAATCAATCCATCTCTAACCTCCCCAGTCAAAGCTCTTGTTTCCTGAGCTTTATAATGATACCTTGGGTTCAGAAAATACCCAACTGCATGTATCGGGTGATGGAGTTGATTGTTCCATCTCTGATCAATGATTTGCCAAATGGGCCCATACTTAGCCACTCTGTCCTTGTATGCTGCCCTTATTTGCTCCTTTGCTTGATCCATAGCCTCATAAATGAAGCCCATAGCCAATCTTTCCCCATCGACCAAGCGCAACACCTTAACCAGTGGCTCAACAAGTTTCACAATCTGTGCTGCCTTTTTCCAAAATATTTCTTCATTGACTTTCCTTTTCACATCTTTGTCATCCTGTTTGTGAGCCTACTGACATTCATTCCATTCATCACTAGAAAACATCTTTTGCAAGTTTCTATGTTGGGAAAGCATAGATTGCAATGTCAAAAAATGTGTTGCAAATCTAGTGATGGCAGGCCTAATAAGTTCCTTGCCCCTTGTGTATTTCCTCATCAGACTCAGAATCCATGAGTGATTGTAAATATATTTTGTGATGCATTTGCCATGCTCTAGAGTGTTCTTGATCCAGTCTATTTTGCCAATATCCTCAAGCATGAGGTCTATGCAATGTGCAGCACATGTGGTCCAAAAGATGGTTGGGTGTTTTCCCTCTAACAATTTACCAGCAAGAACATAGTTAGAGGCATTGTCTGTGATGATTTGAACAACATTTGCCACCCCCACCTCTTGAACAACCTCATCCAAAAGCTATAACAACAACTGTGCATCTTTCACCCTATTAGATGCATCAACTGATCTTAGAAACATGGTTCCCTGTGGGCAAAAGACAAGAAAGTTTATGATGGTATGGTTCCTCTGATCAGTCCATCCATCTGACATGATGGTACATCCTGTATGTGCCCATGAGTTTTTGAACTCTTTCAAATAATCTTCAATGTTCGAAATCTCTCTTTGCAAAAAAGATCCTCTTAACTCATGCATAGTAGGAGGTTTGAAGCCCTTTCCAGCAACATATATGGCATCAAAAATAGGTTCATAATATGGTGAACGAGTAGCATTGAAGGGAATATCAGCATCATACGACCATCTAGCAATGTACTTACAAGCAACATCTCTTAATTCTTTTTTCCAATGAGCATCTAAAGTGGGCTGCACAGTTGGAGGACTAGGACCAAATGCAGTTGCACTATCAGAGAGAGATGAGGGCACAAAAAAGCTTTTGATAGTACCCTTATTTCTCATTACACCCTTACCCTTTTCAGAAATAGACTCCATAGAGGGAGGAACATAGCAAAAGGGGTTTTTTGATGCATCAGTGGAAGGGATAGATGAAGAACCCTCATAATCAAAAGATTCAAAACTCGAGTTGGCAAGCTATCATATGTTGTAGATTCCTCTTCCTCCCAATTTCAGCCTGTATTTCTTTTTGCCTATTTTTCTCTTGCTCGTACTTCTCAAATTGTTCTTTCAACTGCTTTCTAATTTCCCCAATGTTTTCTGCTTGACATGAAGTAATTTGGCCTTTAACACCAGCCAAATGTAGTTTCAGCCTATGAATGCCCCCTCCACCCTCCTTAATTTTTTTTCTTACAAAATTTGCAATACATTTGATCACCAACCATTTCAGCATATGCCCAAGCAGCATCTTTCGCTCTAGGGGCCATTTTAGACTGAGTTTTTGACTTGGAAAGAAAATGTTTAAATTTGAAAATGAAAACAAAAAAAAACTATTCATTCTATTTTCATTTCTTTCACCAAAAACTATGTTTACCATTTTCTGTTATGTATATTTTATTATTTATTAATTATATTTAGTTATCTTAGGTTATTAACTGAAAAGGCATGATCAAAGATCATGCCTCTTCACCAAGGGACACCGTGAGGCTATATTTAAAGCCCAGGCGATCCCTCATTGTAATCATCTCATCTTTCATCATTAATAATATATATTTATCAAGTTTTACCAGGGTTTTTACACTCCATTGGTATCGGAGCCATCGCTCTTTGGATCTGTGTGATCATCAACTTAAAGAATTTCGACGGAAATTTCAGAATTTTTTTTTAAGAAACCAAGTACAGAATTGTACACTTCATTCCCCACCCCGCTGCCTTCTTTCCCATTCCCTCTTACTCCCAACTCCCCCACGTACAAAAAATAAAACACAAACCCTCTCCGCCCAGACCTTCTCGTTGGTAACAGGTATTAAATAATAAACCTACACTACCATACGGCCTCCCATTTTCACACACCCACCGGCTAGTTTTAAATTCAGAAAAAAAAACACAGAGTTGGGATGGATAGTCAGCGGCCACGACAGAGGAAAAGACAGCGGTGGCGTTTTGACCGCGGGAGCAATTAAAACGACGTGCAACTCGTGAGCGGGTGCCAGTTAAAATAGCGTATCGTTTTAATTCAGAACAAGACATACGTGGAATATATAAAACAGGTTTGGACGGCTGCATTAATCCACGGTTTAAATCGGGACAGGTTGACGGATAACAATTCGATTTGTTTAAAAAAAAAATTCTGAGCTGTGAAACGGCGTGCCTTTAAAACGGAACGGCACGGTTAAATTTCCATTGGTATTGTTTTATCGGAACAAGCACAAGAAAGTCGTGCCTTTTCAACAGAACCGGCATAATTTTAAAAACGATTTTTTTTTAATTATATAAAATATATATTATATAGTTAAATTGATAATTATATAGTTATATATATTGTAATTATATAAATCATTTATATATAATTTTCATTTAATAATTATATATATAACAATTATATAATTAAATTATATATATTATATAATTTTTAATTAAAAACTATATATATATAATAATTATATAGTTTAAAAATAAATAAATTATTAATTAATTAATTAATTAATTAATTCAAAAAAAATAAAAATTAATTAATTAATTAAATATTAATTAATTAATTTTAAAGAAAAAAGAGGAGAAACTGGCAGAAAGATATTCCCCACCTCATACACGTTCGATGTCTTCGTCAATGTCGATGGCGGAATTCCAGAAGAAATTGGGAGATCTTGAGAAACAAATTAATAACAATTCCGAAGAATTCGGAAAAAGACTAATCAATCTGGAAGGTACAGTTTCAGGGCACTCCAACGACATCAAAAAAATCCATGATACGACAAATCGAATGGAAAGACAAATGTGGCTAAACCATCATGAGGCCACAGAAAAGCAGAACGAAGCAATGAACAATATGACAGAACTCTTCAACAAGCTAAATGATAAAATAGATAAGTTGAGTCAGACACAATCCCCAACATCTCCTAACAGGGAACCAAATCAACAAAACAATTCCGCAGATTCAGGGAACTCGGAAGATCATCAGGAAAAGACTGATTTTCCACATCATCAAGAAGATAGTAATGCAGATTTTCAAAATAAGCAGCTCTGGAATGCATTCGCTAATCAATATCCCCTTCTTGTTCCACCATTAGCATATCAGCGCAAAGCCAAGATCGACCTACCCAAATTTGATGGTAATGAAAAAAATAGCGTTGCATGGCTTAATAAGGCAGAAGAATATTTTGAGATTTATGACATCACTAGTGATGACGAAAAAATTAAGCATGCTTCCATGAAAATGGAAGAAGCATATAATTGGTATATGTGGTGGAAAAAGACGACGCTCGCTATCAGTTGGAGGAAATTTAAGGATGCGTTCTTTAAAAGGTTTCAAGGCATAAAAGAAGAAAAGTTCTTTTCAACATTTATCAAATTACGCCAAAAAGGAGATGTGGATGAGTACACGCGAGAATGGGAGACCTTGGCAACACGAGTACCCGGATTGTCGGAATCTCGTCTAATCCAGTCTTACATCTCGGGACTTAAAATCCACATACAAGAAGAGCTCGAACTACATGAAATTACGTCCGTAGAAGTAGCAAGGCAAAAAGCAAAAGCTGCTGAAAAGAAATTTGAAAGAATATCGAAACCAGAAAAAGTATATTCAAGGCGACGGTTTCCTCAACCTGTAAAAGAAGATAACATGAAATATGTTCCACCTCGCCTGCGTGAAGGAGACAAATCTAACCTGGAAATACAAAGAATAAAGGAAGGCAAATGCAAACGTTGTGGCGAAAAATGGGACCCTAAGCACAGATGTGCTAATGGGAAAGAAAAAAATCTGTATAACTATGAAGCAACTAATGATTCTGAGAATGATGATTCAGACATAGAAGGGATAGAAGATACCCTAGAATTCTCCCCAGAAGTAGATGGTGACAGCACCCCGCAAGTGTCATTATCAGCCATGACAGGTATATCACAACCGCAGACACTAAAATTAAGGGGACATATAAAGAAAAACAACGTAATGGTTCTCATAGACACAGGCAGCACGCACAATTTTCTAGATTCAACCATGGCCAAAAGACTCAACCTCTTTACTTTTCCCATGCCTAATATGAAGGTAATGGTGGCTGATGGTAAGAAGATTGAACAGGTAGGAAAATGCCATAAAGTCAAATTGCAGATTAAAGACTTTAGTTTAGAATCTCCATTCTATGTCGTACCACTAGGAGGAGTAGATGTGGTCTTAGGAATTCAGTGGTTACAAACCTTGGGTACTTATTCGGCCAACCATCAGAAGCAGTTTATAAGCTTTAGGTGGGAAGGACGGAAGCACAAGTTGTTTGGATTCCAAGCCCCAGAAAATCAAATCGTATCATCATCCCAGATGATGAAGATGATCCGAAAAGGAGCACCAGCTTATATAGTCGAATGTCGTCATTTAGAGACGTTATCTACAAAAGTCAACCACGAAGGATCTCAGGAGGTACAAGCACTAGTTCAGAAACATGAAAAGGTATTTCAAGATCTACCAATGAAGATGCCTCCTCATAGGGAAATCGAACACACAATAGAAGTCAAGGCAGGATCAGACCCTGTTAACATCAAACCTTATCGCTACCCACATCACCATAAAACGGAAATTGAGAAGATAATCCAAGACCTTTTAAAATGTGGGGTCATTTCAAAAAGTAAGAGTCCGTATGCTGCCCCAGTTATATTGGTAAGAAAAAAAGACGGATCATTTCGGCTATGCATTGACTATAGAGGATTAAATAAAGATAACCATTAAAAATAAGTTTCCAATTCCCTTTATCGATGAAATGTTGGATGAACTCCATGGCGCAAAATATTTCTCTAAATTAGATTTAAGGTCAGGTTATTACCAGATCCGAATTAGATTGGAAGATATACCAAAAACTGCATTTCAAACACATGAAGGTCATTATGAATTTAAAGTAATGCCCTTTGGGTTAACAAATGCACCAGCTAGGTTCCAAGCCACTATGAACGAGTTATTTCGTCCATATCTCAGGAAATTTGTACTAGTATTTTTTGATGATATTTTGATTTATATTAAAACTTGGAGGGAGCATTTGCAACACTTGGATAAAGTTCTCACGTTACTAGAAGACCATCAATTTTATGCAAAAAAATCCAAATGCACCTTTGGAAAAGAAGAAGTTGAATATCTGGGACACCTAATATCCCATGAAGGAGTAAAAGTGGATCCTTCTAAGATTAAGGCTATAAGGGAATGGAATAAAACAGTGAACATATCCAAGCTCAGAGGATTTTTAGGATTAACAGTATATTATCGAAGATTTATTAAAGATTATGCACATCGAACTGCACCTCTTACAAATCTTTTAAAGAAAAATTCGTTTAAATGGAATGAAGAAGCAGGGAAATGTTTTGAAGATTTGAAGGAAGTAATGGCTAATGCACCAGTATTGGCAACACCTGACTTTTCTAAACCATTTATCATTGAATGTGATGCCTCGGGATTCGGTATTGGTGCAGTATTAATGCAAGAAGGGCAACCTATTGCTTTTGAAAGCAGAAAATTAAATAAACGTGAGCGTCTCAAGTCCACATACAGTAAGGAAATGCTCGCAATTATGCATGCATTAGCCAAATGGAGACAATATCTGTTAGGAAGTAAATTTTCCATCCGAACTGATCATAACAGTCTTCAGTATCTCCTTCAGCAAAAAACACTCTCTGAAGAATAAAAAAATGGATCGAGAAGATTGCCGCTTTTGATATGGAGATATTACACAAGAAAGGAAAGGACAATGTAGTAGCGGATGCCCTGTCTAGAAAAGATGAGGAAACAACATTGCTTGCAGTTTCAATAGTTGTGCCTGAATGGCTTAATGAGATTAGAAGTGAGTATGCCAAAGATCCGAACATGTTGGCTATAATCAACAATCTCCCAGGGAATTCAAAATTTGAATGGAAGAACGATATCTTATGGTACAAAGGGAGAATTTATCTAAATTCCAAATCCAAGTTTATATCAAAAATACTCAAGGAATCACATGATTCCATGTCGTCGGGACATGTAGGATATTTCAAACCTACTACAATGCACGTCAGTCATTTTTCTGGAAGGGTATGAGTCACGATATTCAAAAATATGTTGCAGAATGTGACAAGTGTCAAAGAAATAAAACTGAAAACATTATGACACCTGGCTTACTTCATCCCTTAAATATTCCGGCTCAGAAGTGGGAAGAAATATCGATGGATTTTATTGAAGGATTACCTGTATCAGATGGAAAGGATAAGATCTTTGTTGTAGTAGATAGACTCACTAAGTATGCTCACTTTATCGCTATTAAAAAAACAGACTCTGCAAAGCAAATTGCAGAGATATTCTGCAAACATATTTATAAACTACACGACTTTCCGAAGGTTATTGTTAGTGACAGGGATGCCAAATTTAAAGGAAACTTTTGGAAGGAATTGTTCAACCATGTTGGAACCTACCTCAATATGAGCTCAGCTTATCACCCTCAAACAGATGGGCAAACAGAGGTTGTTAATAAATGTTTGGAAGCTTACCTACGGTGTTATGCTACGGAGAAACAAAATAAGTGGGTCCAATGGTTGCATCTTGCTGAATGGTGGTATAATTCTACTTACCATACATCGACAAAAATGACTCCGTTCCGGGCTCTATATGGATATGAGCCTCCGAAGTGGAAAGATTTTGCTTCAGTTCAAACTAATTTTCCAGCAGTAAAAAATCAACTAGAAGAACACCAAAAGGTCGTCCAAATTCTAAAAGAAAATTTGAGTGTTGCACAGAATCGTATGAAGCAACAAGCTGACCGTAATCGCACTGAGAGATCGTTTGAAATTGGAGACTGGGTGTTTGTCAAGCTTCAACCATACAAACAGTTGTCCCTTAAACAAAAAGGAAAAAATAAATTAGCTCCAAAGTTTTATGGTCCGTATCAAATTATTAAAAAGATCAGTCAAGTCGCTTATGGGTTGATCCTTCCCGATACCAGTCGTGTTCACAATGTTTTCCATGTGTCCTGCTTAAAAAAGTCATTGGGTAACCATCAGTTGCCCCAAACAACACTTCCCATTTTGGATGATGAAGGCAAGCTCGTTCTAGAGCCCGAGGGGATCCTATCTACTCGTGATAAGAAGCTGCGCTCTCGTGTTATTACCGAATATTTAATCAAGTGGAAGGACTTGCCCATTGAAGAAGCATCTTGGGAGTTTGAAGCGTTTCGCCAGCAACACCCATCATTACGTATGCTTTGAGGACAAAGCATCTTAAGAAGGGGGCAATGTTATGTATATTTTATTATTTATTAATTATATTTAGTTATCTTAGGTTATTAACTGAAAAGGCATGATCAAAGATCATGCCTCTTCACCAAGGGACACCGTGAGGCTATATTTAAAGCCCAGGCGATCCCTCATTGTAATCATCTCATCTTTCATCATTAATAATATATATTTATCAAGTTTTACCAGGGTTTTTACACTCCATTTTCAAATTTGCTAATAAATAAAACAAACAAAGACAGATTTTAGAAGAGAAAAAATAAATACCTCTAGCCTCTAGCCTCCTCTAGCTCAATGCTGCTCCAAAGCTTGCCCAATAAGCTCCTCACTGCTGCTCCAAAGCTTGCCCAAAAGACTCCTCAAAGCTTCTCCAAAACCAACTCCACAACTCTTCAGAAAACCCTCACAAATGCTCAAGCAAATTGAATGAGAAAGATGTGAGGTATTGAGAGGGGTTGGGTTAGTTAAATAGGATGGGGAGGGGTTAGAAAGGCTAAAAAAAACCTAACAACAAAAAAAAATTGCATTTCAAGTTCGTTTTTCACTTTTTCTTGGTCCCATCGGCCGGCTGGAGCAACTCGGCCGAGTTGCATCGGACTAGGCCGAGCCGGTCAAAAAATTGGCCGACTCGGTAACAAACCGGCTGCCTGACCGGTTCAAAGGACGAGTCAGACCGGCCACCCCTTCGGCTCGGTCAACTCGGTCGATTCCGAGTCGGTTCGGCCTGGTTTTAAAACTATGGTCAATACTCGATAAGATTTGCTAGCACGGGCCCAACAACGTTTCCCCACAACTTCTTAAAGTTGAGTTCCATCGGTGTCGACACGGACTTACAGTGCACCATACCAAATCTCTCCAGCAACTTCACGACATATTTTCCTCGAGAAAGGAAAATCTTGCTTGACCTCTGCCAGACCTCCAAGCCTAGGAAGTAGTGCATCAATCCTAGGTCTTTCATCTCAAACTCGGAAGCTAGTTCCCTCTTACATTGATGAATGAGAGGGTCAACACTTGTCAGGAAGAGATCGTCCACATAGAGAACCAGAATGAGAGGTCTTTCTCTATCAATCTTAAAATAAAGGTTCAGATCAACATTACTTCGAGTGAAACCCAGTTTCATCAAGTAGCTATCTATCCTCTCATACCAAGCCCTGGGGGCTTGCTTCAACCCATAGAGGGTTTTCTTTAACCTGCATACATTAGTCTCTCTATCTCGGACTTCGAGCCCTAGAGGTTGCTCCACATACACCTCTTTCTTTATAGAACCATGTAGAAAAGCGGTCTTCACATCCATCTGATGGAGACTCCATCCTTGCATTGCAACAAGGGCAATAATAGATCGGATGGTGGTATAGCGAGCCACAGGTGCAAATATGTCATCATAATCTATGCCTTCCTTTTGAGAGAAACCTCAGGTAACAAATCTTGCCTTGTAGTTTTCAGCACTTCCATAAGATCCATGCTTGATCTTATAGAGCCATTTCGAGGTGACAATAGATTTGTCCTCCGATCTTGGGACCACTTCCCAGACATCATTCTTCATAATGGACTCATATTCTTCGTGCATAGCACCCTTCCAAACTTGATGCTTTACGACTTCTTATAATGATCCAGGCTCAAATTGTACTATCATACTCATGGTTGCTAGATACCCTTGGTATCTCTTCGGCTTCTTGCTTTCACAGAATGCCCCCCTTGGGGCAATATGTCTCTCGGCATATGCGAGTGTGTCCCTGAGCCATGAGGGTCTTCTCTTATTTGAAGGAGGTGGATCAATACGATCCATAGGTCCTTCAACATCAGTTCATCCTTCGACTCTTCCTGCTTCCTTGCTTCTTCATCTTCTTTGTCTTCCTTGGAGCTAGGAAGATTACTCACTTTTTTGAGGGCAACATCTTCATCGATGGTGACATCGTGGTATATCTCCACTTCTCTTTCACCAGGCACATAGATTCTATATGCCTTTGAAGTTTCATTGTAGCCCACAAACATTCCCTTCTTCCCAGAAGCATCCAACTTGCTTCTCTTTTCTTTCGGCACATTAAAGTAAATAGGACAACCAAAAACTCTAAAATGAGAAACATCAGGTTTCTTACTAGAGAAGACTCCTTCGGGAGTTTTGGAGTCCAGAGCGGAATGTGGGTATCTATTTTGAACATACACGACAATGTTCGCAGCTTCTCCCCATAGAAACTTCGGAAGACCTTGGTCACATAGCATGGTGCGGGTAGCTTCCACAATGGTCCTGTTCTTTCTTTAGCAACACCATTTTGCTCAGGAGTGTACGCAGTTGTGGTCTCCCTCCTAATGCCAATTTCTCTATAAAAGTCATTGAATTCATTTGACTCATACTCGGTCCCATTGTTGGTCCTCAGAACTTTGATTTTCTTCTCAGTTTGATTTTCCACCAAGGCCTTGAAGGTACGGAACCATTTGAATGCTTCGTCCTTCTTCTTCAAAAAATATATCCAGGTCTTATGGGAGAAGTCATTTGTAAAAGTCATGTAATAGGAACATCCTCCCAAGGCTCTCATGGGCAGCATACCAGATAAGTCAGCATACCAGATAAGTCAAAATGTATCAACTGCAAGATATCAATTGTCTTTGTGACACTAGAGGGGAATGGTCCCCTTGTATGCTTCCCTTCAGCACAACCCTGACATATACCTTCATGATCATCTCTAAATTCAGGCATCCCTGTCACCACCTTCCTTGCTTCGGGAAGGGCTTTGTAATGAAGGTGTGCAAACCTTCGGTGCCATAACTCTGTTTGAAGAGTTGTATCACATGACATAGCCCCCAATGGGCTTCCTCCAACTTGGTAGAGTGTATCAACTCTAAAACCAATAGTAAGAGCTTCCTTGAAGTTCTTCTTCCAGATACATATCTTTCCATCAACGAATGCCACCTTGAACCCTTTGTCTTCCATTGCCGAGATGGACACAAGGTTCTTCTTCAAATCAGGTACGTACAACACATCTTGTAATTGAAGGACTTGACCTTGAGATAGATGGAGGGTCATAGTTCCTGCCCCTTTCACAGGATAGGTGGCATTATCAACAAGGATAATTTCCAGATTTGTATCCTTCTCAATCAAATTAGAGAGGGCTTCTTTATAATCAGTGAGGTACCTTGAAGCACCACTATCAATCAACCAGACATCCAGGGTGTCGGGAGGAGATGCAGCAGAGAGGGCAGATACGAGAATAAAATCTTTTCTCTTATTATCAACAACGTTAGACACATCGTACCTGGATTTCTTGACCTCTTGAAAGGTTGCCCATTTCCACTACGATCAGAGGGAGCCTTCCTTTTTCCTTTGAACCTGTTGTTCCTTTGATTGCCATTCCCTCTCAAGTTGTTGTTGTCATCATCCCTGGGAGAGTCCCTTCTATTAGAGCATTCTCCTACATAGTGACCAGTCTTGTTACAAGAGTAACATCTTCCCTTCCTTCCTTTGGGCCTCGCTCTTCCATGGTTTTGATTTCTCGGGCCACCATTGTTTTTCTTCTTTGCATGAGCGGCGAAGGTAGTAGGGTCACTTCCATTTCCATTAGAGGCATACTCCATCATTCTTGTTTCCTCTTGAGTGCATCTCGTCAATATTTCATCAAAATCAGGAATCACATTATTATTAAGAATAACGGTATTGAATACATACCAATCACGGGGGAGACCTCCAAATGCAATAAGAACCATCTCTCGATTAGATATTGCTTCCCCAATAGCTAGGAGGTTATTCTTGATTTCAGTGAGCCTCATAAAATAGGATTGAATAGATTCATCCTTGCCCTTCTTGATATTCTTCAATTGATTTTTGAAGAAAAGGATTTGATTAGCATTGCTAGCCTTGAACATGCTGACTAGATTATCATACATCTCTTTAGATGTGTTCAGCTCAGAAATGTAAGCAACCAAGTGCTTATGAATAGAATCCAAGATAATCATCTTTGCTTTGATTTCGCCCTTTCTATATGTTAAAATTGGACAACTAGGTCCAAACTTCGGGTTGTGCTGCTCATATGACCATCCCAACATATATTTTTTTTTATAGGATTCCTCTTTCGGAGAGGTGTAAGATTGCTCTAAAGATCATCTCAATTAGATGAGCAGAACATGTACTTTGAATTTATTCCACTTATGTGCTAGGTCGGCCTGGAATATAATATAGACTTAAATGTCTTAAAGAGCCTGTCACACACCCCCAAAGATGCCTATATAATGGAGAGACTTGGAGTTCATTGTACACACATTGGGTGGAGGATTTTCTTCTCTCTTGATGGCGATGGAGCTGTGTTCTTGGTGCTGCGTATTTATGGAGTGTTCTTTGTTTGGGTTGTTCTGGGGCTATGTGTGACACGCTTGGCTGAATGACCTATTGGAGACTTTGCTAGTAGAAGCATCTTGCTGATCGCCATAATACCACCATTCATTATCTCTGTTTTGGCTTGTCTTCCATTGATCTATTAGTATGTTCTATCTGCTTCAGTATTGTGTGCCCTAATCTGAAATGGCATAGAACATGTTATAAACTTAACATCGTATCAAAGCTGTTGTCACCTCGATATAAGATCAAGCATGGATCTGATGGGAAAATGTATTGCCTGAAGGGACTGATTATTATTGCACCTATAATCTATTATTTCTCTTGCTGCTACGCAAGGACGAAATCTTCATCAGATGGATGTAAAGACCGCTTTTTGTGGCATGGTGCGATAATGGAAGAGGTGTATGTAGAGCAACCTTTGGGGTTCTAAATCTAGGATCGGGACACCCATGTCTGCAGGTTGAAGAAAGCCCTCAATGGGCTGAAGCAAGCACCAGAGCTTGGTACGAGAGGACAGATAGCTACCCGATGAAGCTGGGCCTCACTCGTAATAATGCTGATCTGAACCTTTACTTCAAGGTTGATAGAGAAAAGCCTCTCATTTTGGTGCTGTATGTGGACGACCTCTTCCTGACAGGTGCTGACCCTCTCATTCATCAGTGTAAGAGGGAGCTCGCTACTGAATTCGAGATGAAAGACCTAGGACTGATGCATCGGCCCGGAGGTCTGGTAGAGACCTAGTGAGATTTTCCTTTCTCAAGGAAAATACATTATGAAGCTTCTGGTATGGTGGACTGTAAGTCCGTGTCAACACCGATGGAACTCAACTTTAAGAAGTTGAGTGGCAGCGCTGCTGGGCCCGTGTTAACAAATCCTACTGAGTATCGTCAACTTGTAGGGGCTTTGATGTTCTTAATGAACACCCGTCCAGACTTATGTTGTGCAGTGAACACTTTGAGACAACACATGGTTTATCATAACATTCATTAGGTTGGTGCCAAGAAACTCTTGAGATATCTCTGTGGCACAATAAACCATGGGCTGAGATACATTGCCGGGAGCATGACACTCCTTGGATATACTGATGCCGATTGGGCTGGCAGTGTGGTGGATCGTAAGAGCACATCTGGATGCTACTTCACAAGTAAATTTGCTTCGGGCAGGAAAAGGAAGTCGGTAGCCTTGAGCACCGCTGAGGTCAAATACATTGCAGCATGTATGACCCGTTGTGAAGTCACTTGGTTGCGAAAGCTCTTCAGTGAGCTATTCGAGCATGTGCTAGATGCCACCGTTATCCTTTGTGATGACCAGAGGGGGATTCATTTGTCATAGAATCTCGGGTTCCACGATTGATCCAAGCATGTTGATGGCTGGTACCACTTTATCCGGGATATGGTACAACGAGGCGCCGTAAGGCTCGATCATATAGGAACTGATGAGTAGGTCGCGGATATTCTCACCATGCCCTTGGGGAAGGTCACGTTCCTAACCTTTCGTGAGAATCTTGGAATGACCCTATTCTGAGGGTCCTGTTGGACGATGAGCTCTTGGAGCTCCAAGGGGGTTTTGGGGATAGCTTTGGTGCTATAAGCAACCACAGGGCTAGGCTTGCCAAACCTAGTTGGTGTGCTTCTACCCCATCATGATGATATTGAGATGGTTTACCTCTCTCTAATCTGTGCCCCGTATGCATCCTACCCATGGAGTTTTAGACTCACGGGAAGTACCTTTCATTTGGCCAATGAGGTGGGAAATGTGAATAGAGACCATAGCAAGACCAATGGACGCATCGGAGATTGCCATACTCTCTATGTCTAGGATGGCACGTGTCCAACCACTTGATTTGGGATCAAATTTAGCAAGGTTTCGGACCTCCAACTGACTGTGGGTCAGTGAAACTAACTTCGGGTTAGCAAATGGCTCTCTTGAGTCTTAGTGAGGTTTCGGACCTCCAACTGACTTCGGGTTGGTATGAGACTCTTTGTGAGTCTTATAGAGATTTCGGACCTCTGGGCTAAAGCTGTCAGTCGGGTATGATGTCTTTGTGAATGACCCACTTCTGTTCTGAAATAAAGAGGCCAGCAAAGCAAGTTACGGCGGGATGATGCACGATGTTTGGATTGCACTAGTGGACAGAGTTCTCCCTAGTTGAGAGGGAGTGTTAAAATTGGACAACTAGGTCCAAACTCCGAGTTGTGCTGCTCAGATGACGATCCCAATATTTTTATTGGATTCCTTTTTCGGAGAGGTGTAAGATTGACCTAAAGATCATCTCGCACCTTATTTTGCTTTTAATAAGTGTTTTAATTTGTCCACTATAAAACTAGTTAAAGAACAGTAATAGGACTGTAATAAACTAAAATAGTTGTCACACACCCCCAAAGATGCCTATATAATGGAGAGACTTGGAGTTCATTATACATACAATTGGTGGAGGATTCTCTTCTCTCTTAATGGTGTTGGAGCTGCGTTCTTGGTGCTACGTATTTGTGGAGTGTTCCTTTGTTTGGGTTGTACTAGGGTTATGTGTGACACGCTTGGCTTCCACCATCTGTTGAGATCTTTGGCCAGAAGGACTCCACACGCTGGACGCCATCATTTCATTGTCTCTGCTTATTTGTCTTCGTATTCATCATGGTTGGGTGTGTTCTATCTCGCTCATGACAAAGCTCAGACCCAAATGGCAAAAATAGAACATGTTCTAAACTTAACACTATACTTTGTCTTAGTGGCAACAACTGCATTTGATGGAGGCTCTTGAATCTTCCCCTGCACATAGTCCATGACATCTTGATCTTCTAGTACCAAATCCAAGGACATCTTCCATGCATGAGAATCAGACTTATCAGTCAATTTATCATCAGCCTTGAAACCCATGTAGGTTAAGGAGGCCATTTGTCCTTGATAGGATTTCTTCCTTCAATGATTGCTTCTAACACCAGCTTGGACTTTGTCTTCAGCTCAGCTCTGAAACCATGTTAAATTTAGATAACCACGGTGTTCTATGCTTGATGCAATTTTACTTCAATATTTCTTAGGCCTGATACAAAATAGCAATCACATAAACATGAAAGTAAAATGCTGATAGAACACAATAATAGATCAACAGAAGACAAGCCAATAATATAGATCATATTTACAATTCCTTTTGTCGAGCAAAGATATGAGATACTGTGCGTTATGACAGTCAATAGGATGCTTCAGCCAGCAAAGCCTTTTTAGATTGGCCAACCTTCCAAGTGTCACACCCGTAGGCCTAAAAAACAACTCATCACAAGTCAACGTTGGTCAACCAAAAGTCAACGCAAGACAACAATAGAAAGTCAACACTACAGATTAGGGTTTCAGTCAAATAGCTCTGATTTCCTCGATTTTATTGCCCATCAGTACGACCTCTCAAAATCGGAATTTTTGCAGAATTTTGAGGTCAAACGACCAAGGGTTAACCACGGTCAACGCTGGTTAACACTGCAGCAAATAAGCCCTAAATAGATCTGCAGAAAACAACAGCGTCAACTTCACACATGTGAGGGGAAAAAGGCCTCCAAAGGCTATCGAACCAATCAGATCACAATGAGAGAATGTGTGATGAGTTGATGAGCAAATGACCTCTAAGCCTCTCCAATTTATATTCGTCACTGAGGGTGTGTGACACATCTATTAGGCATGTGAGCCTACATTACAAATCTGGCCGACATTGCACAAGTGTGGAAAATAAATTCAAAATAAATGTTCTACTCATCCAAACAAGATGATCTTTAGATCAATCTTGCACCTCTTCGAAAAAAAATATGACCATTATCATAGGAGTAGTGCAACATGGATTTTGGACCTAGTTGCCCAAAATTAACAAATGCCTTGCTGTCAAACTGACTTCTGAATTGCATACATGGGTTTTAGAATTTTATTTAGGAGCTTCATGTAGTCCATCTTTCAAATCCTTGTATGCAGAAAACATAGCTTTGGAAGTGCCCTCTATATTAAGTCATCTGGTTCAAACATATAATCAATAACGAATTTTGAATCCCTTTCAGGAACAATCTTATTTAAGCCTCTTTTGAGAGCTTCCTTTACCCTAAGGGGCAAGCAGGCATTCAATCTCTGCTGGATTGTTGGTTTTGGTCTCCATGAACTTGGCACGAAAATCAGTGCTGAATCCAAAAACCCTTGTATTACCTTTCTCGGCCATGTCAAAGTTATGATTAATTCACCCAAGAGCAGGAGGTTCCCATGTCTAATTATAAGTTTCCTTACTTAACCCTATTGATGAGGAGACTTGGGATGACTGACTTTAGAGCTAAGAGCAGAATAAATTTGAAGTACCCTTATCTCATAATTCCGGTGGAACGGAATGATTTTTGAAGATCATATTAAAATATCTTTATATTAGAATTTTGCACACAAATCAGTTAAGTAGTGATTAGTTTAAGCTGAATCTGGTGAATTTGATTGCGATTGCGTATTTTGATATTTTTTGAACAACGCTGTTTAATGTGTCTCCTCCTCTTCAACCGTTCAGTGTTGATTTAAACTTTGCCAACTTTGTTGAATAAGTATGCCACTTCTTGGGAAGGTCATATGAGTCTGCTAATGCTTACAACCCCATCATGTTTTGTAGGTGGGCAGGAATTAATTATACAAGTCTTGGATGTCCTTAATCACTCCCACTGTACTGGTCCTAACCTTATCAAGTTAATTTTAATCATAGATATATTCTTCCATATTCTCCTGTTCTCTAAATCCCTCCAGTCACCAATAGATTTACCCGAACCTGAAGCCCTGACCTGTGTTGATTACCGCAGTTTGAACAATGCATGCTTGCATGATCCATTTCCCACACCTTTCAGTGATGAGGTTTTGGACAACGTAGCAGGGAATGAAGCTTATTCCTTCACGGATGGATTCCCTAGATACCACCAGGTTTGAATAACTGAGGAAGACAAGAAGAAAACTACATTTACAACCAAATGAGCTCTTACACCTATCATGTGATGCCTTTTGGGTTGAAGAATGCGCCAACAATATTCTCACGAATAGTTATGGCAACATTCAGAGAGTACATCCACATGTTCTTAGAGGTTTATATGGATGATTGGACTGTATACAGTCTACTGAAGAAACATGCAAGTCTACTCCGCATAGTGTTTGATCGATGCAAGCAACTACAAATCTCTTTGAATGTATAGAAATGCTTCTTCGCAGTTCCCTTTGGAACATTGCTAGGCCACATTGTATGGAAAGATGGAGTATGCGTAAATCCCGCTAAGGTTGCGACAATCGTCAATATGCACTCTCCGGAAAATGTCAAGCAACTAAGATCCACGTTGGGACATACAGGCTACTATAGGAGGTTTATCCGCAACTATGCCCACATTACAGCCCCATTGCAAAAGTTACTAAAGAAGACAAAGCAATTCACCTAGACCGAGGAATGTAACGAAGCACTAAACATTTTGAAGGAAAAGCTGGCAAGTGCACCCACCTTGGTGTACCCTAATTGGGATAAACAATTCATGTGCACATTGATGCTTCTGGTATTGTATTAGGGGCAGTTCCAGCCCAACTTGGGGAGGCAAATTTGGACCATCTGATCTACTTCGCCAGCTGGAAACTATCAACTGCAGAGATCTGCCTACTACTCGGAACCCAAAATACAAGACTAACTGACCCAATGCTATCTCTCCTCTGCCATCATCCCGCGCGACTGCTTGCCTTCTTCCTTATCTAGCTTTTGCTTTCCTGCACTGTCGGTCTTTCCCTATTTCCCACCTAGCTGCCTTTCCCCGCTCAGTTGTTTTATGTTTGGTTTCGATTTTCCTTCTGTCGCTCTGAGTCTTCTCTTGTTCATTATTAGTTGCTTTTGCCACCTGTGCAACTGCCCATCCGCAACTCGCCACCTGCACAACTGCTAACCCGCAACTCGCCACCTTCGCAACTGCTAATCTGCAACTCCCAAAACTGTCTTATCTTTTCCAAAACGAAGGCCCCAACATTTTCTTTGCCTATTCGTTGGGAAAATTTGGTCATCTTTTGAAGTAGATCGAAGGCATCTCCTGAGACACATTTTGGTAGTCCTGAGGCTCCCCTTGAGGTAAATTCCGACCTTGAGGCAGATCCAAGGTATATCTTGAGGGAGAGAAGCACTATTTCGTGAGGCAGATCCGAGGTATATTTTGAGTCCCTATCCGAGGTGTGTTCCATGATCATCTAAAATGCAATTCATAATTGTACTGACAAGTAGACTCAACCTCTTTGGACCTATTCTGGATGCAAACCTTGATCTCTATCTCAGATTGAATTCGACCTTTGTCTGAGACATTTCTAAGATATATTCGAGTTTCTATTGAGGTCTGTTTTACTCTGTTATTTGGACCACAAATGTTGCAGGAGATAGGCCTTCTTTAGGGCATCAGATGCAGGCCTGTAAGAAGGCGTTTGGAACTGAGAATATAGTGACAACCTATCCAAGACCAGACCTTGTTCAATTGATTTAAGAAGTTCGAGTTCCAATTTGAGGCATAGATTTGAACTATTGAAGTAGAATTTGAGGCTCTCCTGAAGCAGACAAAGGCCTGTCATATGACTTATCCTAAACAGTTTGTTCAAAGGTAGCATCAAACCAAGTTAGGGTTGTTCTCTTTATTTATTGAGGATTGTGTTAAAGATAATTTAAGCAGCTATTAAGCATGAATTAGATTTTCTCTTTTGGACTGTACTCTTGAAGGTCTTTACAAATTGCATATTAAAAGTTAGAGATATAGCAACTTGCATATTGGATATGACAAAAGGGGCAGACCTGAAGTTGTTGATAACAACTGTTTGTTAGAACAATCATGATCACATATATGTCAGGGCCTTGCATTGGTAAGAGGTTGAATTTGAAGCAGTTAAACGTTGGTCATAAGGCAAACCAATGGCATATTGAAAAATCAGCTTGAGGACGTGAATTTGCATGGGTATAAGTTCATTGACGATGATACAGTGAAACACTAGTTGATGAGCAACAATGGTTGAGTAAGAGGAGAATGACTAGATTGTTTGTTTATTGAAATTGCTGTTGTAATTGGGTCATTGTCCCTAGTACGGTAGCCCAAGAGTTTTGTTTTATATTTTATTGTTGAGGGTGGCAGTGTGGTGCTAGGGAAGGAAGTTGTAGCTTCCTTCAGGAGGTTGTTGCCTACTTCCAGTGAATGCTGGTAAACCAGGGGTTGTAGCTCCTTCCAATAGTGGCTGGTAAATATCTTGGGGTTGTAGCCCTTCCAGTTGTAGCTTCTCTTGTAAGATAAATTGTTCATATAATTCTTGTGTATTTTTTGATGTGATGTTATTGGTTAATGCTCTGTGACCTTTAATTGTTGAAATTATGAAATACTAATTCACGCCCCCTCTCAGTATTTCCAATAGAATCATCCAGGCACTTTCACACATTTGGACACCTCAACACACCTTAGCATGGTATTTGCAGCCATGATTGGGCATGATGTCAGCATTTAGAGAGGTTACAACTCACACATGTGGGAAATATTATTTTATCATTAGCTAGTGGGTTGGCTTGTAACCCAAGTTCATGTCATCTCAAGCTTGTTATTAAGGGCTTCATTAGGCTAAATTACTTGAGGTAAACCTCATATAAGTAGAGGTTACTCTCATTTTTTTGGGATCATCACTTGTGGATCAATTCAACTCTCTTAGAGATTTTGGCCTAGCTGAAATTTGTCTTGCATCTTGTGGAGATGCGATCTATTGTGGAGCTTTTGCTTATGGAGCTATTCTTTGGTTTTGGAGATGTCATTTTGGAGCAATAAAAGATTGGTTCATGCATCTATCTTGTAAGTGTTCTTTGTATTAGAATTTATTTTTATGGCTATTGCATGGAATGGTTATTGTCTAGGGTTTGTATGTGCCAGTTATTATTGAAAATTTTTCTATGGAATCTTAGCAATGGTATTGTATACATTACCCATTGTAGAATTTGTGTAACAATCCCATGAGTGAATCTTCATGATAAGCTCTCCTCATTTACTTTGCTCCCTCATAAAATGATAGTTAGGGTTTGAAACTAGGGTTTCTTATTCCCTTACTCCTTTTTAGGGTTTAGTCTTTTCTCCTAAGTAGACCTCCCTTAGACTCCATCACCCAAGGTCAAGGCACTAACTTTATTCACATTGTTGATCACACCTAAATTCAACTTCAAAACACATTCTTCTCCCCCAAATATGATTTTCAGCCTCTTAAGGAGAGATGCTAGTGTAGGATTAGGGTTTAAATTCAACTAGGGTTGATTGCATCCTTATGGAGGGATTCAACACATGTTTGTGAGATGATTGCCTCAAAATTAACCTCTTCCCCTGGCTAATTTCTCCATTTTAGGCCTAACGTTCTTTTCCCTAGGTAATTTTTGCCCTAGCTAAACCCTAGTCTTGCCCTAGGCTTCAACTTGGGATTTGTTGAAGGCTTGTTGTGCCATACATTGATCGTGCTTATCTATTTCAAGCCTTTTCTTGGCCTTGTGATCCTAGGTAAGTTTGTTGACCTTGCCTACTCTTAAACCCTATGTCACTTTGTGCCCTAACTAGGCCTTTTGGAAGGAACACATTGTGGTATTTGTGCTAGCTGAGCCTTGTTCCTAAGTCGACTGTCTCTCCTTGGCCTATCCATGTCACATCTAACACTCGGACTTGACATATCCTTTACGTGACCTAACATATGGAAGTCTCCCTTATGCAAATCCTCCACTAAAAAGCAAGAGATAGTGGCTGTTGTGACAGTGGGCCACAACTCATAGTGTTGTCACTTAGTCTAGTTTTTGTCTTGTGAGCTCCCCTCACAAGACCTGTTAGATTTTGAGGCAATAAAACTAAAATGTTTCATAGTGCTTTTCAACACAGCTATAGAAGTCTGCAAAACGTATTGAGAAGGGAATTCCTTTTATGTTTTAAGATAACCATCAATAATAAGGAATATGAGGAAGAATAGTGCTTTTCAACACAACTATAAAAGTTTGCAAAACCTATTGAGAAGGGAATTCCTTTTATGTTTTAACATAACCATCAATAACAAGAAATATGAGGAAGAATAGCTGCTATAGAGATAATTTTCTATCTCATAGACCTTTCATGTATCTCACTGCAAATTAAAAATAGTTACAATTAAGTTTCCTAAAGCTTAATTGCATTTTGCTCATTTCTAACAACCAATAATAGAATGTCACTCTGCCCTTTTTTCAATTGCTTGAGCTTTTTTAAAACTAGCAAGTGTAAGTGTTGTGCGTAATACTATATAGTATAGCTTGTTATACTTACAAGCTTGAAGCAACTACAAGTGTTTATGGTGAATTCTAAAAATTTAACATTCTTTTCACACACACACACACACCATTATTTTTCCCCAACCCGCCGTTGTCCCTTGAAAATTTGGGGGTGCTCTCTAGTCTTCTCGAGGACCTATCATCGTCGTTCCCCCGTCTTGAAAACTAGTGCAACGTAGATTAATCTCTTGCCGGTGGTGCACTCTAGTCTGGGATTTTTGTTTTGTTGGTATTGTGTTGAGAGTTTTGCTAGGGAGAACATCTTTTATTCGCATATACAATAATTTAGTAGGGTTCACCCCTGCTCATTGACACACATGTTCGTGGTGATCTAATCATTCATAGATTATTAGAGGTGGACTATGGTTATTAAAATTTGTGCACACATGTTGAGATTGTTTTAACCATTGAATTGTTAAATTAATCAATGCTATCTTGATGGAAGTTACTTGGTGAAGTGGCTCTACTTCATTTTGCATCCTTTCACAGTTGGCGGGGCTATTTAGAGGTCATTTGAGGCTTCATTGTGGATCACCCTTCTCTTTAGCACAATTTTCAAGGCTTGCACGTGTTATTCTATTTTTTTTGGATGGCACACGTTCCTAAGGTGCACTCACTTTGGGTTGGTTCAACATCACTATGGAATTTGTTATGGAGTATTTTATTGGTGAGAGGGTTGTAACTATTTTGTTACACTTCACTTGTTTGCCTGCTTATTGTGAACATGGTATTGAGAAATCCGTGAATGGTTTTGGAACACACATGGTATTGGCAAGCATATTGATGAGGCCAACCACTTTGGCACTTCTTCCTAGGGTGCACTTCATATGGAGGATCTTTTAGATTTGATGGTTGGTTGATGCAGTTACATGGCATAGTCTTCTAGGGTGGACCACTCCCATCAATATTTCTCCCATCAATATTTCAACTATCCTTGGCATTATTTCAACCATCCTGGAGAGTGCTCTCACCCCTTCGACTGGGTACATATGTATTATTTTATTTGAGGTTGTTTGGAGGGGTGTGGCACGTGGGAAGGACAAGTGCCCCATTGCATGCACTTAGAGCTTGAAGAGGGCCACTTTGGTACATTGCATGCATTTACTTGGTCTTCTTACTACTTTGGAGCTTCCTCTTGGAGGGTGCTCATGTGGAGGAAATGTTTTATTATTTGTTGAGGTCATAACATTGTCAAAACCCTAATTTACTTATATCTCCTTCAATTTACCTTTGATGGAGGTTACAACCATTATTTGTTTGATTTCTCCCATGGAAGTTGTTGTGGAGTGCACTACTAGGAGAATTATTGTAATGTTATGCTCATTCATGTTTATTTTTAGTGGTAAGCTCCCTCTCTTGGTGCTATATCTTGCACAATACCTCATATTTTTAGATGGGATGACCTCAAGGAGAGAAGAAATTAGTGATCATAGTTGGCAATTCAATTTTGACGAGGATTTAACTAACTCCAATTTTTCATTATTTTTGGACCTGTCATGGAGTTAGTTAGGAAAATAACACATTTTATTGTAAGAGACACACAACTCAGTCTATTTAAGGGAGCTTCTCTCCATTTCATTGGTAATTGGTGTGTTGGGAGTTAGAAGTTATAAAAGTGAAGTATTGGAACTTAGGAGTTGAAGCTTAATGGGGCTCCCTTGTCCTATGAAGGTTGATGACGTATGAAGACATGACACATAAGCTTTCTATTTTGGTGTAATATTTATTGCTTTCATTGCTGTGAAATTATATCGAAATTTTCCTGTTTTTTCAATTTAATATAAAATCATAAGTATTTTATTTAGGACTAAATTAATGTGAGTAGGTTTCATCTTCTTGATTACTTGCTATTTTAGTTATGTTTATTGCCTTCTTTCTAATAGACTAATTGCAGATTTGGAATATATAAGATAAGATAAATATATTAATGTTCTACTAATGATCACAAAAGTAGGTCAATGGGATTGAAGAGTACAACTGTTATGAATACGATGTGAGAGTGCAAGCGTGTTAGAATTCCATGCACCCCGGGGTCTGGTCTATGCTTTAGCTAGAAAGCACAACACACGAAAATTCCCTAACATTTTAAAACTTTGCACAACGAAGATCATATTAGCAATTAGAACAAGCACAATATTTAATTTTCCAAACTCATTTTCTTATAAGTCCAATAATAAGAAAATCCATAGGGCTCCCGTACCAGGGATATTGAACTATGGTTCCAACCTGTAACAACTATTGTTCCTTTAATGGCTCCAACAACCAACCTTTTGGACACCTTGGACTCCTCCTAGTGACTTGGTGACCCTCCTAGCATGCTCCTTATACACTCAACAATCAAGCTATAGTTTTTTCTCCACCTTGGCAACCCTAACTAGATTGTGGCCTACTGCTGTACCCTACAAAAACCCCCAAACAATACTGCAGCCTCCTTGCTGAACCCTTCCAACAACCTAAAACAGGCTGCAACCTCCTTTACTCACCTTTGGCCAGCCTAGACAGGCTTGTGGCCTACTCCTACTCCTTAGACCTCAACTCCCACTTAGCTGCCCTTATTTTCCTTGCGCCCTCATCCTTAGGCCTCAGCTTGCCCTGCGTCGCCCTTATTCACCCTCGGCCTACTTACTGAGGCAACAAATTGACCAACTAACCCTTAAACTAGGGCTAGGCCTCCTCTTTTAGCTTGCCTACCTTTCCTTAGGGCACAACCTTCTCCCTTTTGTCCTCTTTTTGTTTTCCACATTCGAACACAATCCTCTTCCATGGTTGCTCTCAGCATTCATTATAAGCTTCATATTTCATCACATAAGCAAAACCTGCTGCAAGAACAAAACCCTTCTTGGAAGTTTCCTTGCTACTAGAAGCCTACTGCTTCTTCTTTTCTTGATAGGCCTATTAAGCCATTCCATGGGTCCTCCTTGTTAGTTATGGAAGTCTCCTTTCTTCTCTCTGACAATGCACCCTTCTGGGGTTGTTGACTTTCCCTCTGAATTGACGAACTCCCTCTAAGTCTTTGAAACCTTCTTCTTTCCGTTGTCAATAGGCTTGCCTTTTAGCTTGTACAGACCACTCTCTTTGACTCCATGAACCACCCCTGTGTTAGAGTTAGATCCACTAGGCTTGAGCATCACTTTTCCATCTCGAAATAGAACATCAAACTCCTTTGCCTCAATTGCTGAGACTACAAGCATGATGCATCTGAGCTCTCGTACCCAAAGTACATCCTAGATTCACAACAATCCACCTGACTCCATCTTGAATAATACGGTCTCGGTTCCTTTTGACCGCATGTTAACTCTTATCACCAATTTTCACATGTAGATCCGAGTCCCACTCGGTTAGGCTCTCAAACACTTCTCGTATTCCTATTATATGCTTCGAGGCCCAACTATCTAGGAACCAAGCACCCTCAAGAATGATGCTCTTGGAGAAATGAGAGATAGGAGAAAATTCTTCTTTTAATCTCCTAGCGAAATCATCCTCATCGATTATAGCTAGAGCAACCATATCAAGCATCTTCTCTTTCCCTCCTTTCTTCTTATGCAAACACTAGGTCACATAATGACCAAACTGATCACATGCAAGCATTTCACTTTGGTCAAGTCGTTGTTGACATTGCTCGACTTATCTTTGCCCTTTTTCAGCTTACTAGCAAGGGCAACATTCTCCTCATCAAGACTCTTTTGCTGAAGATCCTTGTCCTGAAGTTTTTCTAGGATGAAATCATCTCACAACTTGTTCCAATCTGGAAGTGTCTCTCATGATACTACTCCTTTGATGAATGGCTTCCACTACTCTGAGAAGCCCTTCAGTGTAGACGTCACCAACTCTGGTTTTGGCACTGTATCCCCTATAGCTCCAAGCTCATCACAAACTTGTTGAATCCTGGTAAGATAGGAGGTCACGTTCTCTGAACATGTCATCTTGATTTCCCTAGGCTTCTCTCTCATTACCGCCTTCTGGTTTTCGTTCTTGTTTTGAATTAATGCTTTCAAAGCTTCCCACATGTCCCATGTAGTGTCTTTTCTAGTGAGATGAGGTATTGAATGATTTTTGACTCCATTAAGGATGATCAACTGGCCTTCGCATATGCTTTGTTATACTTGGCCAAATCCGTCGCATTAGTTGGTCCTCGATCTTGGTGTTGGCATACTCTCACAAATTATTCACCAACAACACTAGCTTGCTTCTTTCCTTCCACGAACTGTAGTTGGATATCCATAGCCCTTCCAATTGGTCCTCAAACCTCAAGCCAAAAACCATTTTCTCTGTTGGATTCTTACCTAGAAATCCAAGAGACCAATTGTCCCTCCTTACAGGAAGGCAATTCAGCTCCCTATTAGAGCTACCACTTG
Organism: Pinus albicaulis; assembly: GCA_034641835.2. Taxonomy (NCBI): domain Eukaryota; kingdom Viridiplantae; phylum Streptophyta; class Pinopsida; order Pinales; family Pinaceae; genus Pinus; species Pinus albicaulis. The sequence goes on along the minus strand of CM076582.1, from coordinate 1,507,503,615 downwards.
TGCACAATTATGACCCAACTGCTCTTCAAAGTAGTTCTAATTCCATGTACCCAGGTTTGGTTTATGTTTTTAGCTCGAGAACACAACAACTGAAATGCCTAACCTTTTAAATCTTTTGCACAATGGAAATCACATCAACAATTAGATCAAGCGCAATATTTAATTTTCCATACTCATTTTCTTGTAAGTCCAATAATAAGAAAATCTATAAGGATCTCGTACTAGGGATATTGACCTTTTTGTAATCCTTTGCAAAGACCAAGATATAATACAATATTTACAGTTGTCTAGCAACACATAAACTATTGTTCCAACATGCAACAATTGGTGTTCCTTTAGCAACTCCAACAACCAAACCCTTGGGCACCTTGGATTGCTCCTAGTCACTTGGTAGCCTTCCTGACATGTCCCCTATACACTCAACAATCTAGCTGTAGCTTTTTTTCCACCTTGGCAGCCTAACCATATTGCAGTGTGATGCTGCACCATACAACAATCCTCAAACAAGATTGTGACCTCCTTGTTGAACCGTTCTAGTAATCTCAAACAGGCGTGGACCTCCTTTACTCACCTTCGAGCAACATGGACAAACCTGCAGTCTCCTCCTTAGACCTTAGCTCTCTCTCAGTTGCCCATATTTTCCTTACGGTTTGCTCCTTAAGACTTAGCTTGCCCTGCACTACCCTTGTTCACCCTCGGCCTGTTTTCTGAGGCAACGACTTGACCAACCAACCCGTAAAGTAGGGCTAGGCCTCCTCTTTTAGCATGCCTGCCCTTCCTTAGGGCACTGCCTTCTCCCTTTTGGCCAATGGCTAGGTTTCTTCTAGCTCTTCCTTTACCTTCTCACATGAAATCAACAAAACCAAAAGCCCATATCCACCATAGAAAAAATGCCCCAAAACACCCTGTTGCCTGAGTTGTAGGTTTGTGGTTTCCTTAGTAAGTTTCATGGTTCAATCAAGAACAGTCAATCACTTCTTTTCCATGTGAGTTTCCTTGCACCTCTCCATTGGCCTCTTAATTTATACTTGATCCAAAGGTCCCTTTGGAAGTCCCCTTGTACTTCAAGAAACCCCCAACATCAAACTCAACGTTAAATTTGAATATTAAATGCTCTCTTTATTATTGTTGTTGGAGATTTCCGGAATTAAACTGTGTAATGTTTTGATTTGTCCAATGTCTTAATTCTGGAAATATCCAACAATAATAAAATAATATGAATAACTGTGGAAGCCTCCAATCACTTATTAAATGCTTTCGTTGGGCACAAAATCCCATCACTTTGGGTACACAACCCACAACTTGGGTGCAAAGCCCATACACATAAAATCACACTTTATGAGTGTTTCTCTCACACAAGCCTGGCACCAAGGGCATGTGATAGTACCTCCCGATGCTACCCAATTTCAACAAAGCGCCACTCATAGAAATGTTAAAAATAATATAAGGAAAGAAACTTACATCAAAACATATGTATATACTATAAATGCATAAAACTATGGTAAGGTATGGTGTTACAAAATACTAGGTGAGTTTTGGATAGTGATTAGATAATGAGGTCGATGATATCAAGGCCCCTTTAGTTTGATGGCCGAGGGTGAAGGGGGTGAATAGGGCACTGGCTCGTTGTTGGAGTCCTCTAGAACCATTGGGTGTTCCATCTATATGATTCGAGGGGGGTGTATGACCAAGGGATACTCCTAGCATTTGAGGTCGGAAGAAGGAAACTCCAAATGGATCTTTGGCTACTCCTCTTGGACTGGGAGGTAATCTGATGGGCCAGAGGTACTCTACTTTGAGTTCGTTTGGTGTTGATCGCTTTAGCACTCTGAGAATGTGTGTCTTGATGCACAAACTGATACCGCCAAGTTGATGTCGGTAATATTAGGTGGCCTCCCATAGGAAGAGGCTGGGGAGAAACACGAGGTCTCATAGTTCTACTGTTTCGTGCACTTTGGAACTCTATTTATCATTTGTTGCTTTGATTTGATGGATAAACAGGGAAGTATGAGGTGATCAATTTGGCCGTTCCAGGGTGGGGCATTGCGTGTAAGAGCTGAGATATATGGCAGAAGATCTCCCTAATGAAGAGAGCTAAGCATTTCTGGTTCAGATATCAAAAGAAAGTAGAGATACCCATGATTTCTAGTAAGGGCAATGAAAACATCCTTTGAGCCCATAGTGTAGGGGATATCGAAAAATAAGGTGCATCTTCTTCCCCTTCTCTTGAAGGTGGCACACCTGGGACATCCTATTAGATCATGGTATATGGTGGTTTGTCTCTATTTGGAGTCAACAGGAGCTGACCCAACGATGTCCTAAAGGGATCTTGAGTGAGTGCATCCAAGGCTTGTGCATATATTGGCGGTGCAACTCCAAAAAGTGCTCTAGGTAGAAGAACATCTTCGAGCCTAGGCTCATCGGATGTGAGGTCCAGGCGACCTGAGTGTACAATTTGTAGAAGTCCTCTTTGATGGCTTAGACCAGAGATGACTTAGCGCATCAATAGAGAATCCGAATGGGGGAAGGCGCTTTGGGGAGAGAGTAATCGATTGGAGAAGCCAAGATGCCTTTGAGAACCAACCTCGTGCCCACCTCGAGGGAGGATCTGAAGTGAGATTCTTTGAGGAGAAAAGTGCAAGGTAGGGATTCCTCTCTCTACCGATGGTTGTCTCTGAGAGATCGAACTCTATGAAGGAAAGATACCAAACAGAATATGACCTCAAGGTGGAAAGGGTGGATGTCGAACTTGCTTGGATGATGGGCTGTGTAACTGTCCAGTACATCTGATGATGCGCCTGAGAAGCAAGGTCTGTACTTTCTCTAGCCTAGTTCAGTTTGTCTACAAGCAGCTCGGTCCCTAGATCTTGGAGCCATAAAGAATAATAGTTCGGAACTAATATTTTACATCTATCAATATGGATCATTAGACTTCATCAATCGGAGAATGAATCTCCAATTATATTCATGTTAATAGCTAGATGAGGGTTCAATTTAGGAATAGTCAATAAAACATTGTAGAGAGAATATGTACTCTCTACACCCTAGTTCAGTTTGCCTATGAGCAACTCGGTCCCCAGATCACGAAGCCATAAAGAGTAATAATTTGGAAGTAATATTTTACGTGGATCAATATGGATCATTAGACTTCATCTATTGGAGAATGAATCTCCAATTATATTCAGGTTTATAGCTAGATGAGGGTTCAAAGTAGTCAATAAAGCATTTGATACAACCAGGTGAAATAACTGTAGAAGATGCCTTTGCTGAGAATGATGATGGGATTCTCCAATAGAACTAGTATTGGCATGAATGTATTGCATTTCGCTATAAAAATTAGACTTCATCTATTGGAGAATGAATCTCCAATTATATTCAGGTTTATAGCTAGATGAGGGTTCAAAGTAGTCAATAAAGCATTTGATACAACCAAGTGAAATAACTGTAGAAGATGTCTTTGCTGAAAATGATGATGGGATTCTCCAATAGAACTAGTATTGGCATGAATGTATTGCATTTCGCTATAAAATAATTCAGATTTCTATCTTGAGCATAAGTGGATATAAGGAACATTTGAAGAGAGTTTTTTTGCTTAAAATATTTAATATATTGTTCACAAGCTAGTCTAGACATGAATAACCTGAATTATCTTAGATGTCATTTCAAGTAACACTACTGCCTTTTACAGCTGTTGACTTTCGATTTCAATTAAGTGTTCCCCCATGTTTGTTCTGTTTGAGTGTGTTCAACTTCAAACTTAAAAAATGCTCTGTTGTGATATATAAGTGTTTTCAACGTCTTCCCTTTGTAATTTAAGTTTACAAAGCCTAAAGCATCGAGATTTAGTCAAAACTTTGTTTTTGACTTTTTAAAATTGTATAGTATATAAGCTAATTGTAAATGTGGGCTTTTTCTAAGGCATGCCACAGATGGCTCCACTTGTATTGGGATTGAAAAACACTGAAAGTTCACATTTCCTAGCGAGGGAAACTTTTTAAAGTGAATAACGTGTACTCTCTCCAGCCTAGTTCAGTTTCTCTACAAGCAGCTCAGTACCCAGATCTCGGAACCATGAAGAGTAATAATTTGGAACTAATATTTTACATGGATCAGTATGGATCATTAGGCTTCATCTATTGGAGAATGAATCTTCAATTATATTCAAGTTTATTGCTAGAATAGGGTTCAAGTTTTAGGAATAGTCAAGAAAGCATTTGGTACAACCAAGTGAAATAATTGTAGGAGATGTCTTTGCTGAAAATGATAATGGGATTCTCCAATGGCAAGAATGTATTACGTCTGGCTATAAAATAGTCGGACTTATATCTTGAGCATAAGTGGATATAAGAACATTTGAAGAGAGGTTTTTTGCTTAAAATATTTAATAACTAGAGATTTAAGTTGATAAATATAAGTTTCTGTGACATCATTTCAAGTAACACTACTGCCTTATACAGCTGATGACTTTCGACCTCAATCAAGTGTTCCCCCATGTCTGTTGTTCTGTTTGAGTGTGTTCAAACTTTTAAAAAGCTCTGTTGTGATATATAAGTATTGTCAACGTCTCTCCTTTTTAATTGAACTTTGCGAAATCTAAAGCATCAAGATGTAGTCAAAACATTGTTTTTGACTTTCTAAAATTGTATAGTATATAAGCTAATTGTAAATGTGGGCTTTTTCTAAGGCATGCCACATATGTCTCCACTTGTATTGGGATTGAAAAACACTGAAAGTCCACATTTCCTAGTGAGGGAAACATTTTAGACAGAATAACGTGTGTCAAATGCATGTGTGTTTTGATGAATCACATCCTAGCCCCTCCAGTCAATGTTGATAAGTGTATGGAGCATGCCTAAATCTATTGAACTGTTTTTGTCTGTATTAAAACAATACAGACAATGTAGTGGAGCCCAGCTGATGGGGCTGTGTTTAAAAAATGTTGCATTGTGTTTGGCATCCGGTTTTGTTGCATTGTGTTTGACATTCGATGTTGCACTCAATAGCACCAATTCGAAAGAGCATTTTTTGTTATCTTTGCTACGATGGGGTAGTCATGCTGATGAAACAATGAAAATAGTTGGAGAGATTAATAATTATGAAATGGTGGGCTACACCTCAGGTACACTTGCCTTCTTTGAACAGGCTAACAGTTTGCTAAGCATATATTCCTATCAAAGTAATTTCGTGAAGTTGGCAGGATGTCCCAACTGGAAAACCATATGCTGAAGCGACAAGTGTGTGGGCTGAAAAGACAGAAGAAAAGGATGGACTAATTGCTTGTGATATATCAAGTTTGGAATTGAGATGGCCGGAGGATAAATTAAGAGGATTCAATCAACACACAAGTAAGGCACAAACTGCAACTGTAAATCCTCCATATAGGTTGGGAGTTGACTTAGAAGATTTCTTTGGTAAATCGAAGTCGCAGAAAGGCTCAGATATCCAAGATACAACAACAGGAAAGGTACAAGATGTGGGGCAACATGCATCTGCTGAACTTGTTCCACTGGCAAGTGAAAATGACAGTCACCTAGATTTTTTTGCTACACAACCAAGCAGACAGAACATACAAACAGACGTGGTGGATGACAATCCCTTTTTTTCTTGGGAAGCTGATTTTCAAAGTGCCAAGCCAGAAGGCAATGTACTTGGATTGAAGAGTTCAGACACACCTGCAGCACCTTCTGCCAATTATCCCTTTCATTTAACAGAGGAAAACAAGGAATCAGTCCAGGCTATACTCAGCCAATCTACAGTCAATGGTGAAGGCTTGTCCAGAGACCAGAAGAGTGGTGCAAAAAACACCATGCATGTGCAAAACAGCTGGCTTCAAGATGATCCTTGGTCAAGCTCTATGACAAAGGAAGAATACAGCGGGAGTCTAAAAATTCCTGAGGAAAACACTGATTTCCAGGCAGGATGGCTGGAAGCTTATCAAGATTCTTTCTCTGGTTCAACTTTGCAGCAAGATGACTATTTTCAGAACAATAAATCAACTGCAGGAAATGTTGAGAATCATAAAGCTGGTGAGAACGGAATGGTGGAGTTTGATACTCTTTTCCAGTCAAATCCGGCATTTCAGACGTTGAGAGTAGGCGAGGCAACAAATGCAAATACTACCTTAACTGAAGTTGACTTGTTCAATGGGTGTGTTCTTATTCCTTTTTATGTCACTACTTTTAGACAGTCATGGTATATACTCTGCTTGATTGTTGAGTTTACAGCTTGCTTTTCATAACCTCTCAAGAAAATAGATTGTTTGTTCTCTTTAATTTGCCTCCAGTTGTGATCTATTGAAGGTATTTTTCTTTGCATTCATTACTCTGCACATATAAACTTACATGCTCTACTGTTCCTTCCTTTTGTTAAATTTGTTAGCATCAAGTTTAAAATATTATTCTCGTTACATGGGTTTTCCTGCAAGGGTAGAGGTTTCAGAAAACATTTTTTATCTGACAATAACTCCTAGTTAAAGTTCTAACCTTAGTTGCAGTACTGTGAACAACAACAGGGGTTCTGACAGTTCCTTAGCTATGGAATCCACAGCTTGAAATTTTAGTATGACTGAGTACCAGACTTTTGGTGCTCCTTTCTCTGTTCAAAAAGTCCGAGGACTAGAATATAGACATATTTATTGGTGAAAATAGTCTTCAAATTCAAATAACCTCTCAAGCAAATAGATTGTTTGTTCTCTTTAATTTGCCTCCAGTCATGATCTATTGAAGCTATTTTTCTAGTCTTCAAATTCATTAGACGTATATTCTCTTCCAATATCAGTATGAAGTGAGCCAGTATGTGATTGTGCTTCATTTTGAATCCATACATTAAAATTTCTAAAAGTTTCAAAAGCTTGAGATTTACTCCTAAGCAAGTACACTCCACACATTCTGGTGTAATCATCAGTAAAAGTCATCATATATTTATTGCCATTAGCAGATGGAACAGGCATAGGGCCACACAAATCAGAATGTATCAGTCCAAGTTTTCTACATGCTATGGAAGTGGAATCATGAAAGGGTTGTTAGCTATCCATTCCAAGGATATAAGCATCACTTTGCTTCAGTTTCCTAGGAATAGTAGGCAAACCGGAAACACCATTCTTTTTCAGTAAACGAATGCTGTCATAATTAGTATGTCCAACACTAGCCTGCCATTGAAGACTAGATGGCAGTGTAGCTTCATTGTGATGAGAGATGTATGTGGAATTCTGTGTATGAGCATATGTCCCTCTCAGGGACAATAATGTCTCATCCTCCACTCCAGTCATAACAATCATGTTATCGGATGGCTTCCTTATTTCTACTTTACAGTCAAAGATATGAATAGAGTGGCCTTAACGGCGAATGTGCACGGGCAACAATATAATAAGTAGATTCAGGTGTTTTATCTTTTGCTGGATCCGGTGTTTTGCCGTTGTCTTCTTTCTGGTTTTGTTTGTCTTTGATCTTCTCCTTGGGGATTTTGCATGTTGATGCATCATGTCCATCCATGTTGCAACAAATACAATGAAGATACAATTTTTTTGATGGTGTTTACCCCTCATGCCTCTAGATCTCTTTCTGCCATTTTCTTTTTTACTGCCACTTACTCTAGAGGAATCATGTGGCTGATACTTCCCTTTATGAGCAAGTCACACTGTTTCTTCAGGGGGCTGAGCTGCTGTCTTGCTCTTACCAAAAGATCTCTCTCGTTCTGCAACTTTATCTCCCCCAAAGAGTCAAATGTAATGGACTTCAATTGGTCACTAGCTTGTAGAGATTCAAGATAGTGAGAGTATGTAGGGTAAAGGGTCTTGATGTAAGCTGTGAGAGGAATGTCCATCTTCACTCCAGTGGTGTCTATGTCATGCATGATGGCTTTGATCTCAAAAGCTGGTGCCAAGAGATAATTATCTACAATTTAAGGTTGAAGAGTTTGACCATTATTTGTACAAGCTCTAATTCTGAGTATGATTCATAGAAATCTTTCAACTTCTTTAAAGCACCATAAGAATTTGTAATGGAAACAATGTGACGGGCTCACCTCTCCACTTAATCCAGTGATCAGGGCACATGCTTTATTGTCTTTATTCTTCCATATGGCTAGCTCCTTATTTGATGTATGCTTGGTAGGTGCATTGCACTTGCTCCTTTCCTAGTGGCAACTTCTCCTTCGCAAATGCCATTCCACAAGTCATTAAAGGTGTAGGCGTGCTTGATCTTTCTTCACTAGTAATTTTGAGCATCAAGCCATGATTTGAGCACGATCTCTGTAAAATCCTTTCACATTTCCTTTGAGCATTATTTCATAACGTATCCAAAAAGAGGATTTGATGTCAATCTAATGGTTAGTGGCTGCTCCTTGCTAGTTTGGGGATTGTACACAGGCCTCTCTCAATATAAGTTGCGAGTTTGAATGGTCTGACAGTTAGTGGGTGACCCTCGCCAATTTTAGTGGAACAGTTTAAAGTTTCAATAGCCTTTGATTTGCTTTCAGAGGAGGATTTCCCTTGAATTGGAATTTGTAGAACATTCGGATGCTAGAATTTGAAATAAAATTGTCGCTGGAATGACAATTATCTTTGATGGATGTCTGTGTTGATACCAATCTGACTGAGGAGAGTATTATTGTAGAATGAAGGAAATCTCAAAATATGAATACACTAGAGACAAATATTATAGATGAAGCAAGAGATGAAAATTAAGAGCAAAGCTAAGTGAGAAAGACCAGGCGTGCCGTTGATAAACCAAAAAAACAGATGCGATTTTGATTTTAAATAAATGACTCTCTTACTTGACCTCGCAAGGAAGAAAAAACAGAGATTGGGAAAAACAGAGAAGCTGACCATGGAGCTGAGGTTGGGTTCTTCGAGCCTGGAGAACCCTAACTCAGGATCCCATCAACCAGGTCTCAAATGAAGAGAAATGAAAAGAAATGGGCACACCAAATAAACCCTCGTTCATAGCAGCAAAGATGAGGGGCAAAAATACAACTGAGACTGAGTACAGGAAATGGACGTGGGAAGCAGATGAAACACTGAGAATGAATGTGACTAGCGAAGATTTGGATGCAGGGAATGAGTATGGTATTACACAAATGACACCTGCCAAAGAAGATGTCTGCTCGCTATAGGAGTTGGCAGGTCAGGATGGCAGATCTGCTAGGTTGAGGGGCCAGTGGACATTTTTGATGGTCAGAGAGGTCAGGAGTTAGGATGGCTCTATTAACACTGTTGGGTTGCACCAAAATTAGATGGTAAGCATGGATTGCATTACCATAAAAATGATACATATATAAATACATTTTATGAACAATGGATTCATATTCCAAGGTCTCTTGGACTCCCGATGATGGTTCATATTCCACACCATAACCCTAATGGATTAGGTGTCTTACAACATTTATTTCAATGTTTATCGTTTCATTGCACTGAAGTTCTAGCTTAAGTTAATATACCTAAGATGGGTTAATAATGGAGACTTCTGTCAAGTGAGATGAATCCATCTCTTACTCTTTCTTGCATTTAGTATATATAAACAGATAATGTCTATAAAAGCCAAAAGGAAATGCAAGATCGATTGCCTAGGTCTAATTAAATATTATTTGATTGGGATTTTCTTGAGTAGCTTATGAAATCATGGGAAAGCTTCAGTTAACATAGTACATGTTTTCACTCTGATCTTGTGGGGAAGTTGCATCCATCTTGTTTATGTTGACGTTTCCTACCAGGCTTATGAGGTCAGATCTTGTGAGGAAACTGCGTCCATCTTGTTTATGTTGATATTTCCTACCAGGCTTCTGAGATTGAACCTCGTAAGCCTGGGTAGGAAATGCCAACATATACAAAATCGATGCAATTTCTCCATAAGATCAGAGTGAAAACCTATCTAACTGCAAAAGACTAAGAACCTGTTATAGACTATAGTACATGCTTACAAAAATAAACAGTGTCTAGAAAAGATAAGAATGAAATGAGACCATGTGCCCAAGGATAATCAAAGATTTAATGACTGGGATTTTCTTGAATAGCCTATGAAATTATGGGAAGCATAGTGTTTCATCTCAATATGCTTACAAAATCAGAAAAGCAGATCCAAAATTTTAGAGAAAAACAGCATCGGACATTCTTTGAAAGAAATCTGTAGAGACACTGCCAACTCACAATTTAAGGAAATAAACCTTGTTTCTAAAAGCATTTGAAGGATCAACTCATACTTGTGAATTGTGAATGATGTCTAATTTATAAGATTGCTTTCTAATGACGTAAACCACACATAAAAGTCTATGCATAAACCAAAAACGAGGACAAGGAAAAGTTAGGGATGATCACTAAGTCGAGAGATTCATGGAGATATTTTTGGAAATAGTTATGGAGATGCTGGAGTTGAATATGTAATTATGACATGGTTTTTATGGTTACCTTAAGTTATTTAAGGGACCAATCGTACAATAGAAACACACATGGGAATTGATTGATTGAACAGAATTTCTCCTCCAGGGGTTTCTTGAGTGTAGATTCCCTTGCTTGATGTATGTTTGATTATATTCAATACCGAGTTGTAAAATGTAAACGCAACATTTGGTATTAGAGCCAAGAAGATATCTGATGTGTCTGAAACAATTTGATGAGAAGACCACAACCAGAAGCATGCAATAGAAGCAATATTGATCATTTTTGTGGTGGACAGCTGACTGGGTAGTTTGTCTGAGGTGAGAAAAAGATTTGAGATAGTGTTCACATGCTTGAAGGAGATGCTATCTGTTAGCGCTGGAATCAGCACTTGGACTGCTTCAAGTGCTTGACCAGTCACATCCGAAGCTCTAGGGAAATTTAATGATTTGGATTATATAATTGGTAGGTGGTTTAAGCTCTCAATCACTGAAAAGGGATTTCAGTTAAATTCACTGTCACACCAATGAGGGTATTTAGGTCTGATATGGTAGCAAAATATAAGTTTGTAGCTTATGGCAGGAAGAAAGTGTGGAATAACAGAAGGGACAGTGGGTCTGCAAGGCAGAAATCCACTGCTTTGATGAAAAATAATACAAGAACCAATTTGACAATATATCAATAAGAGAAAGCTATATCAAGACTTACAATATTCTTATTGAATATCATGAAAAGTTACTATCATAAGGAATGCTCTTTAAACAGTGATTATGCACATCTCATAAAAAAAGCTCACTAAGTAAAACTGATAAAAGTTGATAAGATACATAAACACATCAAGAGGCTCATAAAAACATATAACAGCATTTGAAATTACAAACTGGAACTGAAGAGATTTAGGTATGGAAACACATAAGAAAGATCAACAATACACATATCAAGATGGTAATAAGTCCTCAAAAGTCTTTTTCAATATCATTAACTGAAAACAGTACACTGATCACATGAGTATAAGATTCACAAAACACGAACCTTTTCTCCATTGAGTTTCATCATATATATACAAGAGATATTATGCTGATATTTCCACAAAAAATGTGAATCTGTTCTAGAGGAGTTATTACATTCCTATACATAAGGTGAAGCTTATCCTTAACCCTAATACAAAGTAGTGCAATATAATAAAAATAAACAGCATGATGGCATATGGTTCGAAGTGGCTGGAGTGATGTGGCAAACTGCTCCTGTTTTCTGGTATAACCACTTCCTCAAAAAGTGCAACTAACAGCTGAAGATGGCATCTGGCTCTCTCCCCCAAAACTTGCAAAACTTAATTCTAAAATCTGGAAGGGAACTTGATTAATTGACACCTGGCAGCAGCTTCTTCTTATTGATATTGCATGTATGTAATTACCCCTCAGCATCATCCTTCGAGATTTGAACAAAAACTGCCTCCACTTCCTTTATACAAAAAATTATGAAATAATAGCTGCATTTCAGAAACAGGTAGCTATTATTAGAAATCCTGTAAATAGCTGTGTTTTTTGATTAAGCCAAAATGTACGACTCTCCTCCTTTGACTTCCCTGAAATGTTTAAATAAAATCAAGTATAGAAGCAAAGATTTTGAGGGACTTTTCCTTAGTGAGCCTTTTAGTTTTTCATTTTCCTGCATGCTTCTGTTTCTGAGATCTGGTCTTCTTGGCTTCCTTTCCTGGGCTTTCATCAACATTAATGATTTCATCTCTCAGTCAAGGATTAGCAATGAGTTTGCTGTTCAGTCTAAGCTTGTTTTTAGGCCTAGTGTGAGGCCTTTTGAGGTATGGGTTGGGAATATTTGAAACCCCTCTTTTCTCTGCATCATACTGCTACACTGACCTACCTCATACTCTGTCTCTGAGAAATCTTCTTTAGTGCTGTCTTCTTCGAAAGATGAATAGGAGTGAATGATATTTCTGTCCTTTCTTCTGGTAGATGTCCTGGATGTCTTGAGAGAAGAAAACAATTGAGCTAATGTTGGTTCCTCTACTGAAGGGGTGGCCCTGTTTTCTTCTTGCTCTTCTGCAATTTCAGGAACAAAATGTTGAACTGGTGCTTCGGGGTTGACTTCCTCTGAAGTTTCTTCTGTTAGGATCAATTTTCTTATGCCTTTATGTCTTGAGGAAGAGGCTATGTTTTCCTCACCTGTAGACTTAACTTCTTTATTAGGCTGAGTTTTCCCTTGTTTGAATCTAATGGAATTTTCTCTGATGAATGATGCTAAAGTTTGGGGTTCCTTTGAAGTTTTCCTTGTATAAACCCTTTCTGCTGGCTATACCATTGGTATGGGAGTGACAGGTTCATTTCTGGCTCTTTTAGCAGAACTTCTAGTTTGTCTACTCGTTGATGGAACAGATTGCGCTGGCCGTGAAGTATTTGGCACAGGTGTTGTGCCAGTTTGTTCTTGGACATTTTGCTTACTAGGTCTCCCTACCTTTCTCCTAAAATTGATGCTACCAAATCCCTCATTTGTGAGGGATTTTTCCCAGGTAGTTCTCTTTTTCTTAAGGTGATAGACCACCAACATCTTGATGAAGCCTCTATGATAGAGGTTATGCAGGGAATAGTTTGGGATCTTCTGCAACTTCAAAGATATTTTTAACAAGGATTTGTAGAGAAAGAAGGGCAAAATTAAAGATCTGGCACCTGAGATGTGAGAGAGAAATCTCACTTGATATTGATGAACAATTGAGAATCTTCCCTTGCAAGTAATATAGCATTGCACAGTAGTTACAACATACTGCCATTCTGGCCTAAAGCAGGAAATATGCACAGTCGGAGTCCAATTGATATTTACATGCTCAGGTTTGAGGAACGCACTTACATCTGTTTGCAGCATTTTCTTTTTGAACCAACGTATTCCAGTAGATGAAGTCTGAGTAGCCCTGGCTATAATGGTCTCACTGATTTTGAAAGTTTTGCTTCCAAGATTGACTTTTTCCCCGTCAAAACTCTCAGCAAAGGCCTGTGCAACAGCTACATTTTTCTTCTGAGAATTTCTGTAGAAACTTGTACCAACCTGCTGTTTGAAATTGTGGCTTTGCTCTAGCATCAACAAACCTGGTATTTGCGGGCTCAGAGCGGTTAACCTTTCCACCTTTTCCCATTCTGCTCAACACCTAAGCTCCTTCTTTACGCACAACTGTTCAATCTGGAGGTAAAAGCCCTACACGCAGCCCTAATTTCTTGCTTTGGGATGATAAACTGGTTGCTGGAAAATGTAATTCTGTTAGCTATAACCTTCACGGAGAACTCGGTCATGAAAACAATGAACCTAACCCTCTGCAGTCTGCGCCTTTAATCATGATGTGGTTTAATGACATGATTTGAAATGATTCAAATACGAGTGCCAAGTCACCCCATAACATATATCACTCCTCTGCATCATTAATAAATTGATACCTTGTACCTTAACTTCCGCTTCAGCCTTAATAGGTAGCTATAGGTTAGCTCCACCAATAATATAACCATTCCCTTATAATATTTCTTCTAAGTAAAAAATAATTACCCTTTTAAAAAGAATAACATATCATAACATAGAAGATCTTCAATTAATTTCAAAGGAGAATGATCTTTTCTCTGAAAAATGCTCCTTGCAGCTAGCTCCTTATGTAGTTTCGGGGAGATAGCTACTTTTATCTCTGTGTCACCAATGAAACCAAGTTTCGGAGAAATAGCCGCCTTTTCAAAAGAGAAGCTATTATCCAGAAAGAGCAGCTATTATTTTATTACAAAAATGACCAATAACTTTTGACACTAACCTAAGTTAAAACAGTAGTTTTAACTTCTTAATATGAAGCTAAGACACAATACCACCTATAAAACTTAAAAATCTTTTTGGTTCTGAGACTCTTTTTGGCTTTTATTGAAGATGATTAGAACTTTGACATAGGTTAGGGAACAAGCAAAAATATAAAAACAGTAATACAATGGTAGTCAGACTATTAACATTTATAGTGCTAACACTATCAATGAAAACCTGTCATCTGTGACTCTGGAATAAGAGTAGGCTATCGTAGATATTGAACATAAAAATCCACAGTATTTAGCTGTGCCCAAGAAAAAATTGTCATTCATGACCCTGAAGCAAGAGCAGATTATTATAGATATTGAGAAAAAAAACTTATTAGATAGAGCCCTGCCTAAGGAAGATGTTATCGATGGAAAACTGTCATTAGTGGCTCTGGAGCAAGAGCAGGCTATTGGAGATATGGAGAATGTAGATGCCTTCGAGAAACTTGCCATGGTGAGAATGGGCAATTCAATTGTTACTGCACCAGAGGCTGAGATTGATCAGGAGAAAATAGCTGAGAGATGTGTAGCCTTAGAGATGTTTTTGACAGGAATGAAGCTGAAAGAGACGTAAGCCTTGATTTAAAAGAGGAGTGTCAGGACAATGATGAGATGAAGTTCACTGTGGAGGCTTCTTCAGAGACGACATCTCATGTCAGAAGAAATCAGTTTGGTGTGAATAGAGGAGACTGCCTTCAAATGAGAATTTAGATGTGGAAGAAGAACCTCTAGTAGCTGCTGAAACCCAAAGCATAGGTGAGATGGTGGAAACTATTAATACTCTAGAAGCTGATGTTAGTGTCCAAAATGAGGAGGGCCTTACTGCTAAAGAGGAATTATTTCTTCCAGAACTTAATTAACCATTTGACGGTAAGGAATCAACTCCCAGATGTGGTGAAATTTTGCAGGAAACAGTCTCTGGCATGGCCTATAAGGAAGATAAGTCTAGCATTGACTCCAAGTGCTTTGTGGACAATAAGGTCTAGGTCGCATATGTTGTTAATACATGAATCAGAAGCAAAGTTTTTGCAGTGTGAAGGAAAAGAAGATCATGAGAATTGGATGGAAGCAATGAGAAATTGAGAGAAATGGTGGAATAGTTTTTAGCTTTCGATTGAAAAGTGCAATGTGACGATAATAAGTTGAAGGGAGGCTGGCATTTAGAGGGAGACAACTGTTCCATACACTCCTGAGCAGAATGGTGTTGCTGAAAGGCAAATCGAACAATTATGGAAGCTACCCGTGCCATGATCTATGATCAAGGTCTACCAAAATTCTTATGAGGAGAAGCCGCCAACACTGCTGTATATGTTTAAAATAGGAGTCTGCATCAAGCTTTGGAGTTCAAGACACCCAAGGAAGTCTTCATTGGTAAGAAACTTGATGTTTCTCATTTTAGAATCTTTGGTTGACCGGTATACTTTCATGTGCCTAAAGAGAAAAGGAATAAGTTGGAAGCTTCTGGGAAGAAAGGTATATTCGATGGCTACAGTGAAAATTCAAAAGCATATAAAATCTATGTACCTGGTCAAAGAGATGTGGAAGTAAGCTGTGATGTCACCTTTGATGAAGACACTTCCCTTGGGAAAGTTAGAGATCTCCCCATATCAAGGAAGGTCGATGATGATGCTGTGGAAAAACAAGATGAACCTTTAATGGATGAGTCTATGCTCGATGTTGATGGCCCGATGGATCCTATTGATCCACCACTTGGTGATCCCTCTACCTCAAGGAAACGACCACTATGGCTCAAAGACACTCTTGAAGATGCTGAAAGACATATTGCTCCAAGAGGGACATTTCGCAAAAGTAAGAAGCCAAACAAGTATCAAGGGTGGTAGCCATGGTACTTGGCTACCATGAGTACTATTGTTCAAGATGAACCATGCACGTTCGAAGAAGCCATGAAGCACCACTTATGGAAAGATGCGATATGAGGAATATGAATTGATCATGAAGAATGATGTCTAGGATGTGATGCCTAAACCTAAGGACAAGTCTTTCGTCACCTCTAAATGGATTTACAAAATTAAACATGGAGTTGATGGAAGTGTTGAAAAATATAAGGCTAGGTTCATAGCTCATGGCTTCTCTCAAAAGGAATGAGTGCACTATGACGAAATATTTGCATTGGTTGCCAGATATACCACTATCTGATCTATTATTGCTCTCGTTGCCAATCAAGGATGGAGCCTACATCAAATGGATGTCAAAACTGCTTTCTTGCATGGCTCACTTAAGGAGGAATGTTGAAAAAGTACCTAGGAGAGGTGTTACTAGGCTTTTATCCCTTTTAGCCTAGTGAGCACATTAATGGGCTTTTGTCTAAATGACATTTATGAGTTAAATTAATGTCATGGGTGGAAAAGTTACTTAGAAGTGTTGTACCATGTACTTTTTCTAATTTTAAAGTCACTTGTACTCATTGTTGCGAACATCTCGATAAGATCCCTATTTTATCTTGAAATC
Source organism: Pinus albicaulis (assembly GCA_034641835.2). Lineage (NCBI taxonomy): Eukaryota > Viridiplantae > Streptophyta > Pinopsida > Pinales > Pinaceae > Pinus > Pinus albicaulis. Next base: position 1,507,486,947 of record CM076582.1, on the reverse strand, counting down.
ACGATTTTTTGGCCTAGCCGATGTTTGCCGATTTTAAAAAATATTTTTATGATATCTTAATTTTGCCGATGTTTGGTGATTTTTAGTATTTACCGATATTTTCCCGATTTTTACGATTTTTTGGTTTTTCGGACACTTGCCGATTTTATCCCGATGCTGATGTTCGCAACATTACTTGTACTTTATAAAATGACTTTTTGTGTAAAGTACATAGTATACTTTTTCTAATATTAAAGTGAGTTGAAAATCACTTTATGAGAAAAATAGAAAAAGGTACACAACTTGAAATAGGTACAGGGAGACTTTTAAGTGATGGGGCCAATGTATGAGGGGAGTCATTTGGGAGAAATGATCTCTACCACACATCTTGAGATTTGGAGATTAAAACTCAGCCATTGGATCCTAGGTTTAGGGATTCAATCTTTTCCAAGGAGACAAAAGAGGAAAAGGGAGGCTCATTCTTCACTTCACATTTGAGAGAGCATGAGAAGAGAGGAGAGAAAACTTAAAGGAGAGGAGTGATTGCTAAGGAGAAATTGCAGCAAGGAAGGAGGCATGAATCTCTAGGAGAAGGAGGGCATACAACAACACGAATTTCAAGGAAGGAGCAGCATGAATTTTGAGGCAACTAGCAGCGCGAAATTTGAGAGAAACAACATGATTTTCGAGGCACCTGGGCACGAATTTTGAGGACTGTTCTAGCACTATCCTGGCCTGAAATTTGAGGCATGAATTTCAGGACAGCTGCTACAGGCAACACAAATTTCAAGGGAGGCTTCAGTTGAGTTTTGGCACGATTTTTGAGGCAGACTGTCTCTCCTTCAGAAATTTAGCACAATTTCAAGGCAGAATTTTGGGCACAAATTTTGAGGAGTTGAGCTGAGAAAACTGCAGAAATTTTGGGCATGTAAATTTGTGAAAATATAAAGATTTCAGTGGGCACAAATTTCCAGAAATTGCAATTAATGCTACAGCAGAAAATGGGAGATACGTACAGGGAATTTTTGTACTTGTTCTATAATTTCTCAAGCAATAAAATCCTCCTTTGAAGACCGGTTTTCCCCAAGAGGCTGTGGGGTTTTTTCCGGGGTCAACTTGACCAAAAATAAGTGTCTCATATGGTTGAATGCTTGCCTAAATTTTGTATTAATTTTCAGTTGATAGGAAAGTGAAAAATAGTAGAAGTACTCTTTTAATGTTTACAATAAATGCATATTGAAATTTATATCAGCATGACAAAACATGTGGATTGGGCCTAAACAAATGCATGCACACTTGTAAACTGGGTCAAGGGTGCAGATCATAATTTTTCTACATGGTATCAGAGTCGAGTTGAGGCTCAAGTCTTATATTTCAGTCAGCTGATAAAGTGGTTAGCAAGCATTTAAAGTCTCCAAACAGTGAACCAAATCCTTTGAAACTTTGTCAAAAACCCAAATACTTCAACAGTTCAGAGGAAGGAAGGTTCTAGCTTCCAGATTTGTTCCATTTTGACGGTTGTGGGGTCATCGCTACTGGGTTGAGAGTAGAGAACAGATTGGCGGGGGCTGAAAACTTTGGCCCATGGAAGGAGAGGATTAGGCTTTTACCAGAGGAGGTGGAAGTGTGGGATGTTGTTGAAGCATCTGTGCAAGCACTCACTGATTCAACTCAATTGGTGAAGTTCAACAAGAAGAATGTGAAGGCAAAGAAGGTCCTTCTAGATGCCATCAAGGACCATTTATTCCCTCATGTTTCAGGGGTGAGATACGCAGATCAAATGTGGGAGTCCTTGGTCTCTTTGCACCAGAGTTCTAATGAGAATAGGAAGATGGTGTTGAGACAAAAACTATGCAACACCAAGATGTCCAAGACTGACAGTGTCACCTCTTTCCTCACCAGAGTCTCACTGGTTAAGGATGAGTTAGCTGCCATTGGAGAGGCTGTTCCAGAGGATCAGTTGGTTGGGATTGCCTTAGATGGGTTCACCGAGAAGTGGGATGGCTTTATCCAGGACTTGGTGGTGAGAGAGCACTTTCTTGGTTGGAGGAGGATGTGGGACGATTTCATCCAGGAGGAGATCAAGAGTGCAAAGGGGGGCGACAAGAGTGGCGGGGGAGGTGAAGAGGAGAATGTTTCTCTTGCGGCAAAGAACAAGAAGGGAAAGAAGATCAAGAAGGGGTCTTCTAGTGGAGCAAAGCAGGAGAAGGGGAAGCAAAGGGCTAAGGAGAAGGACATGAGCAAGGTGAAATTCTTTGCTTGTGGGAAGGTGGGTCACTATGCTGTTCAGTGTCCCAACAAGAAGGTTAAGAAGGAACAGGGAGTTGCAGCTTCAACATCTGTGGATGATTTTGCGACTATGTTTGATTCAGAGTGTGCTTTGTTGGTGAGTTTAACCACTCATGTCACATCTGCCCATGCATGGTTCATAGACAGTGGAGCATCTTGCCATATGACCGGAGTTAGAGAGCACTTCACGAGCCTTTAAGAGGATGATATTGACTTGGAGGTTGTGCTTGGCGACAACTCCAAAGACAAGGCAACATGTATAGGGACAATTTCATTTTAGAGGGAGTCATCACCTCCTTTGAAGGTGACAAATGTTCTTTATGTTCCAGGGTTGAAGAAGGCTAAGGCGTGTAACACTGTTGTTTATTTGTAGAACATAAGCCCACATAGAGTCTTGGGGAGCAAGACTCCTGAGGAGTGTATACTGGCAAGAAGCCGGAAGTTGGGCAGATCAGGATATTTGGGTGCCTTACATATTCACACGTCTCTCAGGAGAAGAGGACGAAGTTGGAACCCACTGCAGAGAGGGGTATCCTAGTGGGTTACAGTGAGACCAGCAGAGCCTGCCGTATATATCTTCTTGCACAGAGGAAGATTGTCCTGAGGAGGGATGTGAAATTTGAGGAGGAGAGGGATTTGAGGAGGTCTCGGGAGGTTGATCAGGTATAGCAACATGCTCCTCAGCAGGGGTCCACACTACAGGTTTCAGATGCATCACATGTTAGATCAGGATCAAGAGGTCCACCTTCTTCAGGGGTGACCGGTTCACAGAGCACAGTTTCACCTGGTATCGGACCACCTGGTGCAGGTTCATTAGACACAATGTCTCAGAGTTAGAATCTACTTTGGTTATTTGACAGTCTTCCTTTCTAGGAGGAGAGGCACTAGTTGGGGATTTTCCCATAGCACCACAGGAGACTACTGCAGGGAAGAGGAAGCCAAGATGGCTTCAGGAGACCCTGAAGGAGTCTTAGGAGGCAGTGGGGTGACCCAAGTGGTCAGTGAGGGAGAGTAGATTGCCAGAGAGGTTGGCTGGCTTTGTGGCAGATGTTGTGGAGACAATGCTAGCTAGTCTGACAACAAATCTGGAGGGATGCCATGGTGGAGGAGTATGCCTCTATCCTGAAGAATGATGTCTGGGAGGTAGTGCCACATCTTGATGGGAAGTCAGTGGTGACTTCCAGATGGCTCTACAGGGTCAAACATACTGTGGATGACAACATGGAGAAGTTCAAGGCTCGGTTTGTGGCGCGGGGGTTCTCACAGGTAGAGGGAGTTGACTATGAGGAGACCTTTGCACCGGTTGCTTGCTAGACTTCCATTAGAGTAGTGATATCTATAACAGCTAAGATGGGTTGGAGGATTCACGAAATGGATGTGAAGACTGCCTTTCTCAATGTTGTTATACAGGAGGAGGTGTACATTGAGCAGCCCGAGGGCTTTGAGTTGCATGGGAGAGAGTCTCATCTATGTAGGCTAAAGAAAGCCTTGTATTGACTGAAGCAGGCACCGAGGGCATGGTACAAGAGGATAGATGCCTACTTGCAGCAGATGGGTTTCGAGAAGAGTGATGCAGATACGAACCTATACTTTATCTTGGTAGGTGACGATCCACTCATTCTGGTACTGTATGTAGATGACTTGTTTATTACAGGGGAGGACATACTCATCCAACATTGTAAGAGAGATCTTGCTTCAAGTTTGATATCACTGATATGGGGCTGGTGCATTACTTTCTGGGGTTGGAGGTTTAGCCGGAGGATGGGCACATCTTTGTGGGCTAGGGCAGGTATGCAGGAGTGTAAATTCTGTATGGATGGTTGCATGCCTATGGCTACTCCTATGATCACCAACTGGAAGAAGCTGCATGATGTTGATTTTGGGTCGGTGGATCCCACTTTGTATCGTCAGTTGGTCGGTTCATTGATGTATCTAGTCAACACTAGACAAAATATTTGTTTTGCAGTCAACACATTGAGTCAGTCTATGATGGAGCCCAAGAGAGTACACTGGGTGGCTGCAAAATATGTGTTGAGGTACTTACAGGGCATAGTGGATCATGGTTTAGACTATGTCAAATGTGATGGAGTCATATTGATTGGTTGCATAGACAGAGATTGGGCTAGTAGTGTCAGTGATCGGAAGAGTACATCTGGATGTTGTTTCTCATTGGGCTCAACAGTTGTGTCATGGTTCAGTAGGAAACAAAAGTCAATGGCATTGAGCAACGCAAAGGCAGATTATATGGCAGCTAGTCAAGCATGGTGCGAGGCATTATGGCTTTGCAAGATTCTTCATGGTTTATTTGGTCAGATGTTGAGACCAACTACGCTTTACTGTGATAATCAGAGTTGTATTGAACTCTCAGAGAAACCAGGATTTCACGACCTGTCAAAGCATATAGAGATTAGATACCACTTCATCAAAGACTGGGTTCAACAAGGGGCAGTGAAGCTTCAATATATATCCACTGATGGGCAGGTAGCAAGCATTCTCACCAATTCTTTGCCAAGAGGCAAGCATGTTTTCTTCAGAGACAAGATGGGAGTGGTGAGCAATGCCTTCCTCGGTAAGAAGGAGTGTTGAAAAAGTACCTAGGAGAGGTGTTACTAGGATTTTATACCTTTTAGCCTAATGAGCACATTAATGGACTTTTGTCTCAATGACATTTATGAGTTAAATTAACGTCATGGGTGGAAAAGTTACTTAGAAGTGTTGTACCGTGTACTTTTTCTAATATTAAAGTCACTTGTACTTTATAAAGTGACTTTTTATGTAAAGTACATAATGTACTTTTCTAATATTAAAGTGAGTTGAAAAATCACTTTATGAGAAAAATAGAAAAAGCTACACAACTTGAAAAAGGTACTAGGAGACTTTTAAGTGACGGGGCCAATGTATGAGGGGAGTCATTTGGGAGAAATGATCTCAACCACACATCTTGAGATTTGGACATTAAATCTCAGCCATTGGATCCTAGGTTTAGGGATTCAATCTTTTCCAAGGAGACAAAAGAGGAAAAGGGAGGCTTATTCTTCGCTTCACACTTGAGAGAGCACGAGGAGAAGAGAGGAGAGAAAACTTTAGGAGAGAAGGAGAGATTGCTAAGGAGAAATTGCAGCAAGGAAGGAGGCACAAATTTCTAGGAGGAGGGCATACAGTAGCACGAATTTCATGGAAGGAGCAACACAAATTTTGAGGCAGCTAACATCGCAGAAATCGAGGGCAACAACACAATTTTCGAGGCACTTGGGCACAAATTTCAAGGATTGTTCCAACACTGTCTTGGCCAAAAATTTGAGGCACAAGTTTCGAGACAACTACTACAGGTAACACAAATTTCGAGGTAGGATTTAGTTGAGTTTTGGTACAATTTTCGAGGCAGACAATCTCTCCTTCAATGCAAATTTTGAGGCACCTTCAACACAATTTTTGAGGCAAAATTTTGGGCACGAATTTGAGGAGCTGAGAAAATTGCCGAAATTTTGGGCATGTAAATTTGTGAAAATTTGAAGATTTATGTGGGCACAAATTTCTAGAAATTGCAATTAATGCTACAATGGAAAAAAGGAGATAAGTATAGTGAATTTTTGTACTTGTTTTATTATTTTTCAAGCAATAAAATCCTCCTTTCAAGACCGGTTTTCCCCAAGAGGCTGTGGGGGTTTTTTCGGGGTCAACTTGACCAAAAATAAGTGTCTAATATGGTTGAATGCTTGCCTAAATTTTGTATTAGTTTTCAGCTGATAGGAAAGTGAAAAATAGTACAAGCACTCTTTAATGTTTACAATAAATGCATACTCAAATTTGTATCTGCATGACAAAACATGTGGGTTGGGCCTAAACAAACACATGCAAACTTGTAAACTAGGTTAAGGGTGCAAATCATAATTTTTATACTAGGAAGTCTACTTGGAACAACCTCAAGGGTTTGAGGTACAAGATTGAAGGACACATGTATGTAGGTTGAAGAAAGCCCTCTATGGGTTGAAGCAAGCCCCTAGGGCTTGGCATGAAAGGATTGACAATTATCTTATGAAGTTGGGATTTACAAAGAGCTATGTTGATCCTAACCTATACTTCAAGGTTCAAAAGGGCATGCCTCTTATTTTGGTCCTTGATGTTGATGATCTCTTTCTAATAGGCGTAAACCCTCTCATTTATCAATGTAAGAGGGAGTTGACTTCCGAGTTTGAGATGAAGGACCTAGAACTGATGCATTACTTCTTAGGCCTGGAGGTTTGACAAAAGCCAGGCGAGATTTTCCCTTCTCAAGGAAATACATTGTGAAGCTGCTAGAGAGATGTGGGATGGTGGAATGCAAGTCTGTATCTACTTTGATGGAACTCAACTTCAAGAAGCTATGTGGAAGTGTTGCTCGGCCCGAATTGGCAAACCCTTCCAAGTATAGAAAACTTGTGGGGGACCTGATGTTCTTGGTAAACTCTCGTTTGGACATATGCTTCACTGTAAATACTTTGAGTCAATTTATGGCTGAGCCTCATCACATACATTGGATTGCTGCTAAGAATCTCTTGAGATATCTTCGTGGCATAATCAACTATGGGTTGAGATACACTGTCGAGAATTTGAGGCTACATGGATATTCTGATGTTGACTGGGCTGGCAATGTGGTGGATAGAAAGAGCACGCCTGGATCTTTCTTCTCATTGAGATTTGCCTCAATTTCATGGATGAGCAGGAAGCAAAAGTCGATTTCTCTAAGCACTACCAAGGCCGAATACATTGTAGCTAGTATGGTCTGTTGTGAAGCTACGTGATTGAGGAAGCTCTTTAGTGAGCTATTTGAGCACATGCTAGATACCACTGTGATCTATTGCAATAACCAAAGTGGGATTCTCCTTTTAGAGAATCCCGTGTTCCACGACTGCTCCAAGCATATTGATATCAGGTACCACTTTTATCCAGGATATGGTACAACGAGGAGCAATAAGGCTCCAACACATCAGGATTGATGAGAAGATTCCTGACATCTTCACGAAGCCCTTGGGGAAGGTCAAATTCTTAACCTTCCGAGAGAGACTTAGGGTTGTGGAAGGACCCTCCCATGAGAGTCTCGCTTGAGTTGGACATTGAGCTTTGGGAGCTCTTGGGGGACTGGGGTACTTCTTGGAGCTATGGGCGACCATAGGGTGAGTGGTTCACCTTCCCCTATAGGTACGTTGTGTATAGGGTGAGTGGTTAACTTTCCTCAATGATACACCATGATGATATATGAGAGCATAGGTAGAGTGGTTCACCTTCCCCTATAGCTGATGATATATGCATAGGGTGAGTGGTTCACCTTCTCCTATGGCATATGAGCAGGATAAGTGGTTCACTTTCTCCTGCGAATGCCCCAACATACATACTACCATGTAGTCCGGGACTCATGGGAAGTGCCTCTCATTTGGCCAATGAGTTGGGAAAAGTGGATAGGGACCATAACACTACAAATGGATGCATCATGTACTGCTGTACTCCCGATGTCTAGGATGCATGGTGTTCAACAACTTGATCTGGGTTCAAGTCCGATTGGGGTTCTACCCCTGGTTATTTGGACTGACTTTTGTCAGTGGAGAGTGGCCAGGTTTTGTGACTCACTTTCAATCGATTCTTCTTCATTTTCTATATCAGTGTTCAACAAAGTTGAGACGAGATGTAGAGATGGTACATGATGACATGATGGCATGATTATCAATCGTCAGATATTGGCAAGTGGAATTCTCCCTAGTATTAAAATTAGCAACTGGGGCTAAATTCTACTTTGGACAACTCATTTGATGGAGATAATTATTGCATTGAATTCCTCTTTTTGAGAGGACCAAAATCGACCAAAAGATCACAAAATTTGGATAAGGAGAAATATGTTTTTGAGGTCAAGCCCACACGTGTAAATTGTCAAGGTTGACCACATCATCATGTAGGCTCATGAAGCCCAACATACATGTCTTTTGACCCTCAACGACTTGTATAAATAGGGATGACCTCAAACCTCATTTGGCACTTAATCAACTCACACATATTTCTCTCTCGTCATGTGATTGGTTCGTACAACTATTGGGCAACTGATATTTCTCACACGTGGCAAAAAGGAGGACGAAAATCTGAAAAATTTCTGCAGTTTGACCAGTGTTTGACCAACGTTGACTTTGACTTTCTAGGCAACTTTTGACTTTGATTTTTTGGGAAAATTTGTCTCTGCAGACCGCATTTATTGGCACAGAATCTAAGGTGTTTTGAGCACTTTGACCTGCGTTGACTTTAGGTTGACTAAATTTGACTATAGATTTGTTGACTATTTTGGGCTTACTTTGACCAGCAAGAGAGGCTGAGTTCCTCTCTTCTTTGACTGAGCTGTTTTGGGGAAGTTTGACCAAACTTTGGCTGCTGTTGACTTTATGGTTAGGGCTGATTTGACTGCTGTTGAATGAGGGCAGAATTGCAAATTTGACAGGGCTGTTTTGGATAGTGATTTGGCAAGTCAATTTTGACTTTGACCTTGTATTATTGTACTCTCTCTCTCTTTACTAAACATTTGATATAATAATAATAAGAAGAATTGATCAAAGCGTTTTCCCCATCTTGGGGTTTTTCCCTGGCATTCACCAAATACTGGTGTTCCCTTGTTTTGGCTTTTCGTTTGCATTTATTGTTTATGTTCTGTCTACAGTTACTATCAATGTGATTAATGGTTAATGTTATTGCCATTGATAATTAAGTGGAAATTGTCATTGGGCTTATAAAAGGACATTGAAATAATTGTTGCAAGCATAGAACATACCATTGTTATCTAAAACTAACATTTTTCTCCTGTTGCATGTTATTGATTTCCAATTTTTTTTTAATTTTATTTTGCTGTTCTGTTGCAAATTAATTTACTGGGTTAGAATATCAATGTATTTTTTTACAACAACTTTGGAATTCTTTGCGAGAATTATTTTTGGGTTTTGTATTAATTGCTAAGATAAAATAGATTAGGGATGATAATAAAAAACTAACATGGTATCGAAGCTCTAAAACTTGGAAGACAGGAGATTAGTGATTTCAACTGTAGTTTATTTTTTCGAGTGTTTTGTGGCTAAAGCAACAATATGGTAGCATCAAGGTTGAGGTATGAAGACAAGTTGGATGGGGTTGGGAATTTCAATCCATGGAAGGAGAAGATTTCTATTGTTCTCAAGTTGAATGGCTTGTGGGAGTTTGCAAGCATAGAGATCTTGGTTCTTATGGATGCCACACAAGTGTCGAATCACAGGTTGAAGGATGTGAGAACTTGAGGCATTATTTTGGATGGTGTGAAGGATCACGTGATCCCTCACATAACAAGAAATGATACAACACATAAGATGTGGATTGCCTTGGCCAACCTATACTAGAGTAGTGACTAGAACATGAAGATGGTGCCAGGGGAGAAGCAAAACACAATTCACATGAACAAATCTGAGACTATGACTTCTTATCTCACCAGGATTGAACAAGTTGATGATGAACTATTAGTTGTGGGGGAATTCATGGATGATTCAGAGCTTGTAAAAGTAGCTTTGAAGGGTTGTCTCAGGCAATGGACCACTTTTGTGGAGGCGATCCTTGCTGGGCAACAACTACCACACTGGAATTGGTTGTGGGACAACTTTACCCAAAAGGAGATTTGGGAAAGTTCGATGACTGGTGGGTAGCGCAAGGGTGGAGATGAGGAGAACTTTACTGTTGCTAGGCAAGTGAAGAAGGAAAAGGAAAAAGCTAAGCAAAACCAGGGTATCCTTGCAAGGGAAAAAGGACATGAGAGCAAGATTAAATGCTTTGCATGTCACAGGTTTGCTCATTATATTGGACAATGTCCCAACAAAGAAAAGGCAAAGGGAAAACTTTTATAGCAGCAATAAAGTAGATGGATGAGCTTTCTGAGAAGTTTGAAAAAGAGTTTGTTTTGATCTCTTGCTTTTCTGGGAACGTCTCTCGTTGTGTGTGGTTTGTGGACAATGGAGCTTCTTGTCATATGATGGGATTTCAAGACCTCTTTACCAGCTTCACCAAGGAGCATCAAGATTTCGATGTAGAGCTTGGAGCTAATGCAATATATGTAGTGGAAGATGTTGGCAGCATACAGTTCCAGCTAGACTCAAGGAGTCCTATGCAAGTTAAGAAGGTTAACTTGTATTGACCGTGGTGGATACGGAACTTGAGGTCAACTTCATGGGAGGTGAAGTTTTTGTGAGGCCTAGAGGAGTGGATCCTAGTGTGAGGCATGTGATAGGAATCAAGGAGAGCAACCTATATCTGTTGAAAGGATAGCATGTGAAGGCTTTGGTGCATGCTAGTGACAACCAAAGTGAGCTTTGCCACAAGAGGATGGGACATCTACACCACATGGCTTTACCAATGTTGCGTGAGATGGTCATTGGTTTTTCAGAGATTAGGGTGTAGCAGAGGGTGTGTGTAATGCATGTGCACTTGGCAAGCATGCCAAGGCTACCTTTCCTCATAGTGAGATCAGGTCCAAGGGAGTATTGGACTTGGTGCACTCGGATGTATGTGGTCCTATGTCAGTGGAGTTGATCACAAGTTTCAGTTATTTTATGACCTTCATAAATGACTATTCCAAGAGGACATGGATTGACTTCCCGAAGACCAAGGATGAGGTCTTCGATCAGTTCCAAGAGTTTAAAGCTCTTGTGGAGAACTAGATTGGAAAGAAAATCAAGGTGCTTAGATCAGACAACGAGGGTGAGTATACCTCTAATGAGTTCAAGGGTTCTTGCAGGAAGGCAGGAATCAAGAAAGACCTCATAGTGCCTTATAGCCCTTAGTAGAATATGGTTGCAAAGAGGAAGAACAGGACAATAGTTGGAGCAGCAAAGGGAATGATTCGTGATTAGGACTTGCCTATGTTCTTGTGTGGAGGCCTGCAATACAATAGTATACCTACAAAACAAGAGTCCTCATAGGGCATTGGAGGGCACAACTCTTGAGGAGAATTTTATAGGAGTGAGATTGGAGGTGAGCCACCTTTGTATATTTTATAGTCCAATTTATGTCCATATCTCTTCTGAGAGAGGGATCTTTGTGGGCTACAATGAGGTTTCAAAGGCCCACAGGGTCTACATTCTAGCATAGAGGAAAGTCACCATCAAAAGGGATATTAGATTTGAGGAGGGTAGGACCTTTAGGAGGTTGCATGATATTAGGCTGGTGGTGGTATAATAGCGGGAGCGAGGGTGAGAGGCTTCAAAGGTTTAGGAGGGACCAACAACACTAGAAGTAGGGACAAAGCCTTCCGTTTAGGAGGAGGAACGAGATGTTCCTTCTAGCTCTATCAAGAGGAGGACGAGATGGGCAGAGTAGACTTTGAGAGACGTAGAGGAAGATGTGGAGGCTCCTAGCAGGATGTTTGGAAAAGTAGACCACCAAGTAGATGATTCGAATGGAAAATGACATCCACCCATGGTATTCATCCACCCATGTTATCCATGCACCCATGGAATTTACCCATGGTATTGTAAATGGCATCGACCCATGGTATCCACCTATGGTATCTACCCATGATATTGTAACTCAAAAAAATGCTCTAAATAACAAGCCTCACTTTGTAAAAGGACAGATTGTCCACCACGATGTAGCTTCTACAGTTATTCTCTATTTTAATAAAACAATTTTCTTTGTGGTTTTATTTGCGGTGTGTTCTCTCTTTTTTCTGGCATTCTAATTTTGTAGATCTTGTCAGATCCATTTCAATTTTTTAGATCTTGGGGGCCTCCCCCAAGATCCAGATCAGTGGTATTAGATTCAAGTTATGAATCCATGGGAATGAGGGTTTGAAGCATATTTTAGTTTCAATGTTTTGCAACAATCTTTAGCAAACTCCATGAATTTTTTGGGCGGCGAGTTTCCAAATTAGATTTGAAATTTTTGGTGAAACATTTACAAAAACAAAGACCAGATCTGGATTCCTTGCCAAAAAATACCCAAATTAAAAAAAAACAATCGGCCGAATTGGAGTTCGGATGAGAGAGATATCGTTGATTCAAAATCAGCAATGTTGCAGAAATTTTTCTGACGTCAATTCGTGGACAGCGGCTCTCCTGTCAATTTTTGCAATTTTCAGTGCGAAATTTTAGAGAAATGGTTATATATCTGAGCTCCCCTTGAAAAATTACCCGATTTCAAAAATAAAAATCGGTCGAAACGGAGTTTAGACAAGGGAGTTATCACTAATTTAAAATCAACCATTTTTTTTTTCTTTAGAAATTTTGTGACGGCAGGACAGTTCCAATGCGAATTTGAGAGTCTAGAGTCTCCAGATAACGATTTCAAACACATGGGAAGATGCAGAATGATCATTCCATTTCCAAAAACAAGCTATAATAAATATCCTGAGCTATATTGACCGAGTTATGCCCATTTTAAATCTAGAGCAGCAATCGGAGTGGGTTCCCTTTGGAGACGTGCCCTCCCACCCGGCTTTAGTAGGCAACTGCTTCACATTCATCAGTTTCAGCATAACAGCGTTCGACTTGGGTTATTTGGAGATATGCCCTCCCACCCCAAACTATGTAAGCACCTGCTACTTCATCAGCAATCAACATCACGGTTATGGGCCAACCACACAAAATCCTTCTCATCGAAATCCATTTCCTAGGCCGTACACTGTTAGGATCACAGTTGGTCACAAGCATTACAGGGTATCTCTATCCTCTTCTGAGAGAGGGATCTTTGTGGGCTACAATGAGGTTTCAAAGGCCCACAGGTTCTACATTCCAGCATAGAGGAAAGTCACCATCAAAAGGGATATTAGATTCGAGGAGGGTAGGACCTTTAGGAGGTTGCATGATATTAGGCTAGTGGTGGTATAGGAGCGGGAGCGAGGGTGAGAGGCTTCAAAGGTTTAGGAGGGACCAACAACACTAGAAATAGGGATAAAGCCTTCTGTTTAGGAGGAGGTACGAGATGTTCCTTCTAGCTCTATCAGGAGGAGGACGAGATGGGCAGAGCAGACTTTGAGAGACGTAGAGGAAGATTTGGAGGCTCCTAGCAGGATGTTTTGCAAAGTAAACCACCAACTAGATGATCCGAATGGAAAATGACATCCACCCATGGTATTCATCCACCCATGTTATCCATCCACCCATGGAATTTACCCATGGTATTGTAAATGGCATCGACCCATGTTATCCACCTATGGTATCTACCCATGATATTGTAACTCAAAAAAAATGCTCTAAAGAACAAGTCTCACTTTGTAAAAGGACAGATTGTCCACCACAATGTAGCTTCTATAGTTATTCTAGTTTTAATAAAACAAGTTTCTTTGTGGTTTTATTTGCGCTGTGTTCTTTTTTTTTTCTGGTATTCTAATTTTGCAGATCTTGTCAGATCCATTTCAATTTTTTAGATCTTGGGGGCCTCCCCCAAGATCTAGATTAGTGGTATTAGATTCAGGTTATGAATCCATGGGAATGAGGGTTTGAAGCATATTTCAGTTTCAATGTTTTGCAACAATCTTTAGCAAACTCCATGAATTTTTTGGGCGGTGAGTTTCCAAATCAGATCTGAAATTTTTGGTGAAACATTTACAAAAACAAAGACTAGATCTGGATTCCTTGCGAAAAAATACCCAAATTCGAAAAAACAATCGGCCGAATTGGAGTTCGGATGAGAGAGATATCGCTGATTCAAAATCAGCAATGTTGCAGAAATTTTTCTGACGTCAATTCGTGGACGGCGGCTCTCCTGTCAATTTTTGCAGTTTTTAGTGCGAAATTTCAGAGAAATGGTTATATATCTGAGCTCCCCTTGAAAAATTACCCGATTTCAAAAATAAAAATCGGTCGAAACAGAGTTCAGACGAGGGAGTTATTGCCGATTTAAAATCAGCTATTTTTTTTTTTTTCAGAAATTTTGTGACGACAGGACAGTTCCAATGCGAATTTGAGAGTCTAGAGTCTCCAGATAGCGATTTCAAACACATGGGAAGATGCAGAATGATCATTCCATTTCCAAAAACAAGCTATAATAAATATTCTAAGCTATATTGACCGAGTTATGCCTATTTTAACTCCGGAGTAGCATTTGGAGCGGGTTTCCTTTGGAGACGTGCCCTCCCACCCCGCTTTAGTAGGCGACTACTTTACATTCATCAGTTTCAGCATAGCAGCGTTCGACTTGGGTTATTTGGAGATATGCCCTCCCACCCCAAGCTATGTAGGCACCTGCTACTTCATCAACAATCAACATCAAGGTTATGGGCCAACCACACAAAATCCTTTTCATCGAAGTCCATTTGCTAGGCCGTACACTGTTAGGATCATAGTTGGTCACAAGCATTACAGGGTATCTCTATCCTCGGATCTTCGTTTGTCATGGTTTTGAGTCATCCACAAACCCACACTTCATCGAAGTCCATTTGCTAGGCCGCACACTGTCAATATCCCAGTTGGTCACAAGCATTACAGGGTATCTCTATCCTCGGATCTTCGTTCATCATGGTTATGAGTTAACTACACAAAACTCTTCTCTTCGGTGGCTCTTCATATTCAACAAAGGCTTCTCAAGAGGGAACTTCACGCAATGGGGACCATTGCTTCTTAAGGAGGGAGGAATGATCCGAATGGAAAATAGCATCCACCCATGTTATCCATCCACCCATGGAATTTATCTATGTTATTGTAAATGGCATCGACCCATGGTATCTACCCATGGTATTGTAACTCAAAAAAATGCTATAAATAACAAGCCTCACTTTGTAAAAGGACAGATTGTCCACCACAATGTAGCTTCTACAGTTATTCTCTGTTTTAATAAAACACGTTTCTTTGTGGTTTTATTTGTAGTGTGCTCTCTCTTTTTTTTGGCATTCTAATTTTGCAGATCTTGTTAGATCCATTTCAATTTTTTAGATTTTGGGGGCCTCTCCCCAAGATCTGGATCACTAGAATTTCTAGCTACATGGCCTTGATGAGCAACATTAGTGATTCTTAGCCTTCTACTTTTGAGGCAGCAAATCAGTAGGTCTAGAGGGATGCCATGGTGGAATATAGTTCCATTATGAGGAACCATAGTATTAAAAACCGAAACTGGTGATCGGATCGGTGGACCTAATGAACCGGTAACCGGATTGGAACTGGTCTAACCGGTACTGGTCAGGTCTAAATGAACCTATTTTTAAAAAAATACATTAAATAATTATTTTTTAATTAAAAAAACTATTTTTAAGATTTTCAACCATGATTCCAAGCAAATAGAGACAAAATATGCAAAGTTTGCTCATTTATATACCATGCAAAGGTGAAGATATCAAAATGGCATTATGGCACCGAGTGCAATACATATCATCGAAAAAATACATAAGCAATGAGGCTCCAAATGACCCATAAAGTCCAAAAACAATGCTACAAGCTATGAGCATTGAGGCCATTGGCCTACATAGTACAATGACAGTCTACTACAAATCTACATATATGATATTACTAAATTCTAATTAATGATCAACATTATCACTTGAAAGTTGAAACTTCGAATCATGATCAAAGTTCAAACTCAATGGGTTGAACTTGAGTCTCCCGACTGCCAAACTTTGCAACTGCTCTAGTCACAAACTTCTCTATTGGTTCAGTGACTTGAGTTTCAAACTTCTGAAGGTATTCTGCCCTAATATGCCCTATTACTTCAATTGGTGCTCCACATAGCTTTACATGGCCTCCTATCCCAACCAAGTGTTGTTGGAACTTGTAAATACCCCCTCCTGCAATAGATTTTTGGCAATATTTGCAAATCATTTTTCCATCAATCATATCACAATGAGCCCATGCAGTATCCTTGCCTTTTGGAGGCATGATTGCTACTACTTAGCTCAAACTCTATGTTGTTCCACTACTCCAACAAAAACTCAACTCTCCAAGATCTCAATCAAACTCACAAAAGCTCAAAATGAGATGTGTGAGACAAATGAGAGGGTACCCCTGCCTTTAAAGGATTGGTGAGGGTGTTTTTGGAGGGCAAAACTCCCCCTTTTCCCTCCAAAACCACCCATTACTAGCCAAATCAACTTCTGTGGGTCCCTTTTGTGGCCGTGGCAGCTAACTGGCCAGTTTATTGATAAATTGGTCGGTTTATTGATAAACCGGCTGGTTAGACCCGTTTGACTGGGAAAAAAGCAAAATGGGGTGCATGACTGGGTTTCTTGACCGGTTTTAACTGGCTAGGCTCTTGACCGGCCGGTTTGACCGGTTACCGGTTCAAATCGACCGGTTTTTAATACTATGCGAGGAACAATGTGTGGGACGTAGTGCCATGGCTTGAGACGAAGTCAATGGTCACTTCTTGCTGGATCTATAACATCAAGCATGCAACATATAGTAGTGTCAAGAAGTATAAGGCAAGGTTCATGGTGAGAGGATTCTCCCAAGAGGGAGTGGACTACGAGAAAATCTTTGCACCTATCGCCAAATATACATCTATCAGGGCAGTCATCTCTATTGCTTAAGAGATGGGGTGGAGGATACATTAGATGGATATGAAGATTGCCTTCCTTAGTGGGGTGATTGAGGAAGAGGTGTATGTTGTGTAGCCTCATGGATTTGAGGTGCATGGGAGGGAGTCTCTTGTATGTAGATTGAAGAAGGCCCTTTATGTTTAGTGGGCATCGTGCGCATGGTACTCCAAGATTGATGGTTACTTTCTTGGATTGGGCTTGACCAAGAGTGACGCAGAATCAAACTTGTACTATGTACTTGTTGAGTGTGAGTTGCACATCTTGGTCCTCTATGTTGATGATCACTTCTTGGCGAGATCTGAGAGGCTCACTGGGATGTGCAAAGGAGACCTTACTTTGGAGTTTGAGATGAAGGATATTGGGCTCATGCACTATATGGGATTGGAGGCGTGTCAACAACCAAGAGATATTTTCCTTGGGTGGGGAAAGAATGCAGTTGAGATTTTGATGAAATTCATGATGGAGGATTAGTCATTATAGGCTGATGTCTACACCCATGATCACCAACTTGAGGAAGATTGATGCTTCTGAGAGTGAGTTGGTGGATCCCACTTAGTAAAGGAAGCTTAGTGGGTCCTTGATGTGTTTGGCAATACCAGGCTAGATCTATGCTTTGCAGTGAACACACTTAGCCAGATTATGGTGGAGCTGAGGCAGGTTCATTGAGTGGAAACAAACCTATGTGTTGAGGTACCTTCATGGTACAATGGATTTTGAACTAAGTTATGTCAAAGTTTGCTGAGTGTAGTTGCAGGGGTATACATATTCTTATTGTGCAGTGAGTGCAGTAAATAGGAAATCTACTTCTGGGTGTTGTTTCGACTTGGGGTTAGTAGTGATCTCGTGGTTCATCAAAAAGCAACATTCGATGGCACTTAGCTCAACAGAGGCAAAGTACATGGCAACGAGTTTGGCAAGTTGTGAGGCCATCTAGCTTCACATGATGCTCACATGTTTATTTGATCTTGAGATGGGACCTATCGTGATACACTGCAATAACCAAAGTTGCATCAAACTTTCGTAGAATCCACTGTTTCATGATAAGTCCAAGCACATAGAGATCATGTATCACTTCATCAGAGACATGGTCCCAGATCTAGAGAGGTGTTGTGAGTTTGTAGTATGTACCTACTCAGGAGCAGGTTGGATACATTCTCACCAAGACCTCTAGTGAAAGGGAAGTTTGTGCTGTATAGGGATAAGCTAGTGGTGGTGGAGAATCCTTTCTTGGCTAGGAGGGAGTGTTGATATAGCTGCAGGAAGTCTTCTTCCAGCTTTGTGTCTTGGCATGGAGAAGACTTTGATTTGCCTCTTTGGGTGCTTGCATGCAAGGTGTAAGTGGTTTTTTATTTCTTTCCTAAGTTCAACTTCGGAAAAATTCAATAATTAATTATTGAGAACTATTAGAACCAAGTCTAATGATAAGTAAGTTACTTTATTTAAGTGACTTAGATGATATAATCTCAACCGTTGATCTCAAGTGATCGTAAGATTTAATCCTAGCCATTGATCACTTAGGAGATTAGGGTTAGGGATTTTTCCAAATGAAATTATTAAATAAGCCTAATATGAGGTGAAAGACAATTTTTGGTTGAGTGCTTAAGCGAGAGATTTGCCTAAGAGGTTGGCTTGACTTGATTGAGGAGAGAGGAGGAATTTACTGAGGGCCAAGTTGGAGAGAGAGGGAGGTCGAGACAACGGGGAGGCTGAATTGTTGGCAGCAACTCACACGTGCGGTTGAGAGGAGGCTGTGGCTCACATATGCAGTTGAGAGGAGGCTGTGACTCGTGTGGCAATAGAGGGAGGCCGTGGCTAACACGTGCAGTTGAGACAAACCGTACAACAATGCAGGGGCCAAGTTTGGGTAGTAGGTTGATTTTCTTTGTAGGCTAAATTTTCTAGCAATAGGGCATCTTTTCTGAGTGGATTTTCCTCGGGCATCATGTCACAGGTTTCCTGAACAACTGATAATCTCTGTGTCTTACTGAGTATTTTCTAGATTTAATAAAAGTGAAGGAAAAGTGTTGTGGGTAAATTTTTCTGCTGTTGCATGTCATTGATTTATCATTTTTATTCCGCTGCAAATTTATTTTGCAACAATTTCAGAATTTATGCGTGAGAAATATTTCTAGGTTTTGCATTAATTGTTGAGATAAAATAGGTCAGGACTGTTATTAAAACTCTAACAAATAATATCTGAGTTTAATAATTGAGATGCAACTATAGTTGAAGTGAATCCATAGAAAATGAAATCTCAAAGAAATTTGATGATCTTCCTTGATAATGTTGTTTTTGATGATGGCAAAAGTTTGTCATGGTCTTATGTTTGTAAAAGGGCCAGATTAGACTCAAATGAAAATGTATTTGAAATTGTGTCCCTGAGGGAAATGGTGATTTAATGGATGTAAGGCATGATAAGGCAATTATCTCTCCATAACTTGATTGTTGATGGTTCATGGTAAATCGAAAACCACTTGTCATGACAGATAGAGGTTCATGGTTAGCCAAAGCCACTTGATTGTTCATGATAAGCTCAAACCATTTGAGAAGTGTAACAGTTAAATGTAAACCAATGTAAAACCCAAAGGATGTAATGGTTGAAGATAATAAAAAAAATACCCAAGATGTGGTCAAGGGGTAAGCCAAAGAAAAACCCAAGTTGGCGATTTTGATATAGGGGTTAGAAGATACAGGTATGAAGGTTTGTGATTCAAGAATTGTTGATGAACCATACAAGAAAAAACCTCCTAGAGAATTGGTGGATACAATTGTGGGCAACCCATGTATTCTGGTGGATGGCAAATTTTTTATGTGGACTTAAACAAACATAATGTTTATAATTTGTAGGTACAGGATGGAGATTGAAAAAGATTGAAGGTGAATAATGAAGAAGGCCAAAGATGAAGATTACAAAAGACAAAGTCAAAAGATTGTAGAAGATTGAAGGAAAAGATCATAGACAAAGATGAACCACCAATTCAAAAGCCTAGTTGAAGAGACATAATATTGAATATTGAACTCACAGGTATTCGTTAAGGGGGAGTATGAATGGTTAACTCATACTAGTGAATTTCCAATAATGTATAAATTATGTGATTGCATTGAAATTACTTAAACTAAACATAAAAATGTATGTGTGAATCAAAGATGAGGAGAAGGAGTGAAGTTAGGGAGTAGAATCAAGTTGAGATATTCATGGAGATATTGTTGGAATTAGTTGTGGAGATGGTTGAACTGCATATGTAATTATGACATGGTTGTTATGGTCACCTAAAGCTATATAGAAGGATCAATTGTACAATAGCAACACACATGGGAATTGATCGATTGAATAAATTTCTCCTCCAGGGGTTTCTTGACTAAAGCTATATAAAAGGATCAATTGTACAGTAGCAACACACATGGGAATTGATTGATTGAATAAATTTCTCCTCCAGGGGTTTCTTGAGTGTAAACTCCTAGTGCCCCCTGCTTGACGTATGTTTGATTATATCCAGTGTTGAGTTGTATACCTGACCACATTGAATGAGCACGGGATTTTGTTTGTACTATAAAGCAGTTTTTTTATTTACTTCCTATTATCACCTTGTGATAAAAGTACATGCCATTGTGCAAATTCTAATTGCTCAAAGCTATTCGAAGATTTATTGGTTAGCATTTCCTTTGTTAACTGATGAGAAAATAGAAGTGTAATGTTTTTGTAGGAATTCCTAGAAGTTAAAGCTTTTAATGTGAAATAGAAATTTCACCTGTTTGACTAGACATTTCCCATATTTTCACCCTCTGAATTTTCATCCATAGGACTGTTATGAAATTGAGTTTAAAACAAACAGAAATATTTCACTTTCCAACATCCCAATCTTCTAGGCAATCCAAGGAGAAAAGACACTAAATTATTTTGACAAATTTCAGCCTAAGTTGCCGGAAACGCCTAGGCTGGCCCTCGGAAACTCGGATCCCCGTTTCGGAAACGGAAACCTGTACGAAACACCTCGGAAACACCTTGGATCCGTATCTTATTCGTTTCTGAAATTTTGGATACGTTTTTTCCCGAAAATTGCCGTTTCCGTCCCGTTTTAAAAGTTGGATACGTATTTGTTAAAAATTTTGAAACGTGTTAAAAATTTGGAAACGTATTTGAAAATCTGAAACGTATTTCTCAAAATCTGAAACGTATTTGAAAATTTTTGAAACGTATCACGATTTTTAGAAATGTTTTTACCCTAATCGGTCTTTTTCGCCGGAAACATTATCGTTGAATCTGTAATTTGGAAAGGGAAGTTCGTTTTTAACTTATTAAGTTCTTATCTTCCGCCGCAAACTTGCAAAGAGCAACAACCGGCAAAGGGTTCCGACTCCCGAGTGATATTGAGACGCGACTGTGAGAGATTAATTGAGACGCGACTGTGAGACGCGACTGTGAGAGATTAATCCTCCGCGCAAAGAGCAACAGCCTGCAAACTTCAAAGAGCAACAGAGTTCCAGTTCCGTCGTCGGACGTCCGAGTAAGAGAGCAACAGAGTTCCGTGACCCGTCGTTCCGTCGTCCGAGCAAGAGGTCTGAGGAAGAGCAGCTGCTAGCCGCAAGTGCCTTCGTGCTCAGGTTCTAACTTCTTTTCATAAACGATAAAGTTTAAACTTTAAATTTAATAGTCTGAATACTCTGTCCAACAGTGTTTGGTCAATACTTCTATACGCTGGCAGGTTGACAGGCCTTAGATTGCACTGCAGTCTACCATTTGCCATCCCAATGCATAGGAAATGACTTCTAAGTTCTGTTCTACACTTCCAATGTGAAAAATTCGACTGCCTCTAATTGGTGATGCTTGGCCTCCTTGTACAGGCTAGTGAACTCGCTCCTTTTAAATATATTCACAGCTTTATTGCACATAGCTTCTATAAAACACTTGGAATGCAAAGTGATAGTTAGCAAACAGGGATGCAAATTTTTCAAAACCTGGTTATGACTCCAGTAATCAACTTGATTATCAAACCTGGCCTTGTCTCAATCCCTTGAATTAACACTAGCGAATGGACCAACTCAGCCTATGATCAATTCACTTGTTCTCCTAGCAGAGAAGTGACTCGTCCCTCCAATAAAATCGAGACTGTAATAGAGGGGAACGCCCATGCTTTGGCAAGTTCGAATCTGATGAATGCTTTTGGCAAGAATTCGGTCTTCTCAGGAATGAACAAGCACAAAATGGTGAATGCGACCATAGATCTTGGCTTCACAAAGAATGATTTGATTCTAGATTATAAACTGGATTTTCTGAAGCAATATCTATCGCTAATGCTGAGAATGCTCTAGCAAATGTGGACGTGCTCTTGGCTTCTAAAGGAACAAATAATTTGGCCCTGAAACAAAATCACTGTTGTTGCAATACGATCTCCTTAAACAGTAAGCTTTCGGCCTCCACTAAAGATTGAAGTTTAAACCTCTAGTCTTAATTTTCAGCATTCCTTGAGAGATCATCAATAAATGCTAGGAACTTGGAAGTACTTCAAAGTTTCAAACCTTCCAATGGTGAAGTTATAACACTTTGCTGTAGGTGAAATATCTCTATGGCACACATACACAGTGAAATTTCGTGAAAGAACTGACTTCAAATGGCCACTGATAATTTATTCAAGTTCAGATTTTCAATAAAATCATGGACAGAGGTATTCTGGGCAGTTAGTAATGTATTCAAATTTCACAGTTCTCACAGTTACACTCACAAGTTAGGTTCTCACAGTTATTAATATAATCTATACCAATATTAGACCATTACTGTGCATCTTTAGATTTCGAGAAGCAAACATCACTGTTCTTAATGGCTTGTCCAGATTTTAGACTCTCACCATTAATGAAAATAGTAAATACACAGCAGAAAGTTATATAATATATTTAATATTATCAATGATCATTTATGGCACCTGGTATGCTTGGCCGCTAGCAGAACTTTAAAGTTTAAACTTTCAGGCTTCAGCCCAAATATTTATTATTCAGTTTAGTAACTACTAACTAGTAACAACCTACAGGATTTTGTCATTTGAGGGCAGGTATACAGTTCACATTTTTATAAATTATTTATCTTCATTGTTTAGTTTAAAATTTAAACTTTATCGTTATTTTGCAGATTAATATCATCATCAATGGCATCTTCAACTTCAGTGATTCCTGATGTACAAACAATGGAGAATGAAAGTGAATCTTCCCTTAAATTTGATCCAAAATCACCACTTTGGAAATATGTAACCATTGTTGGGAAGATCCAAGGAGGTGGTTCAACTGTATGGGTTTGTAGTGAATGTAAAAAGGAGTTTAGGGGATCATACACACAGGTCAAAGCACATTTGCTTGGGTTAAAAGGCAATGGGATTCGACTCTGCAACGGCCCACCTAAAGAGAATGGGACAGATGGAAGTGGTTTGAGCAAGTCAAAAATTGCAAATTATCATAAAGAACAAGGCGAGGCAGATGCTAAATCAAATGAGGCAATTTCTACAAGGTTGGGAGCATCTTCATCAAAGCCTCCACTTCATTTTCATGGAACAGGAATTGTTGGTTCAAACAAACGGTCTAATTTGGGACCACTTGAAAAGAGTTTTAATAATGATGCTCGAGAGATTGCAAATGCAGCAATTGGTCAATGCATTTATGCAAATGGCCTTCCTTTTAACCTTGTGCGGTCTCCTTACTGGGAAAGATGATAAAAGCAGTGAATGAAGCCCCAAAAGGGTTCAAGAGCTCTGGATATGAGAAGGTTCGCACTACGATGTTGAGTGCTGAAAAGTTGGATTTGGAGTCCAAATTAAGCCCCATTCGTAATTCATGGCGCATTTCAGGGGTGTCCATCATTTCTGATGGATGGAAAGATCAAAGGAATAGACCTTTGATTAATGTGATTGCTCAGAGCCCAAAGGGGGCAATGTTTTTGAAGGCAGTGGATTGTGAGGGGCAAATGAAAGATTCTCAATTCATTGCTGACATCTTGATTGAAGCAATTGAATTGGTGGGGCCAGAAAATGTTGTCCAGGTAATAACTGACAATGCAACGGTGTGTAGAGCAGCAGGCCTAATTATTGAAGGCAAATATCAACACATCTTTTGGACCCCTTGTGCTGTACATTCATTGAACCTCATGTTGAGCAAGATGGGGAAGCAAATCGAGTGGATTCGTGTTATTTTTGAAGAGGCAAAAGAAATTCAAGCATTCATCACAAACCACCACATGTCCCAAGGCATCTACAAAGAATTTGCAAAGTTGGAGCTCCTTAAGGTACCTAAACATTAATCAAATAATAGTTTTCAATCAAGATTAATTTGATGATTTTATTTTTTTATTTACTGAAACATTGGAAATTTGGCACTTGCAGGTTGTCGAGACTCGATTTGCCTCTCACATCATAGTCTTAACAAGGCTTATGCAAGTGAAAGGTGCATTACAATCAATGGTATGCAGTTCTCTTTGGAATCAATGGAGGCAGTCCCAATCTGATAGAGCACAAACAGTCAAAAAATTGATTGTTGATGATGAATGGTGGAATAAGGTTGAGTACCTTTTGGCATTTACTAAGCCAATAGTGGATTTGCTCCGTATGTCTGACACAGATATGTCTAATTTGGGAGAGGTGTATGAAGGCATTGATTCCATGATAGAGAAGATAAGGATGGTTATAAATGCCAAGGAGAATGACCCAGATGAAATCTTTTACAGAGAAGTAAAAGATATATTGACCAAAAGGTGGAACAAGATGACCACGCCATTGCACCTTTTGGCCTATGCAGTGAATCCAAAATATTATGCTGCAAAGTTGCTAAGTGATCCAGAAAGAACTGCACCAAGCAAAGACCCAGAAGTCTCACAAGGATTTAAAAAGGCTTTTAGAAAACTTTTTACAGATCCTGAAATTGGGCATCGGATTTGTTCAGAGTTTGCTCATTTCGTGGGATCAGAGGGTTGGGGCTCTGATATTGATTGTATGCGGGACAAGAGGGCAATGAGTCCAATTGACTGGTGGAACTACTATGGTGGGGAACTTCCACATATACAAAATTTGGCAATCAGGATTTTGTCACGGGTTGCTAGTTCCTCTTCAGCAGAAAGGAACTGGAGTACATATGGCTTCATCCATTCAGTGAAGAGAAACAGATTGGCTTCAAAGAAGGCTGAGGAACTAGTGTATGTTCATTCAAACCTTCGCCTTCTGTCACACAAGAGAGATGAATACAAATTTGGGGCCGCCAAATTATGGGATGTGGAACCAGAGTTGCCTGACTTGGATATGACAGTGAATGCCAGGGCTCATATGACTTTGTTTGATGTGGAGTCATCGATAGGTGGATCTTCAAGTGAACATGGTAGCAATGTTCCCACTTCTGGAGATGATGTGGAAGTTGATGACATATTTGATGATATGTAAATGATATTTATGTTGATGATTGAAATTAGAAACAAAAACTTGATGATATGTTGAACTTGAATCATGATTCATGAATCATGATTTATGAATCATTGAATTTTCAATTTATAAATTATAACTTTATGCTGATTCCTGAATTGATGATGATAGATAGATGAATAACTTTATGGCATATGCTGAATTGATGATGATGATAGATGCTAAATCATAAATCATAATTCATATATGATAATTGATGAATAGATGATAGATGATAGAATCTAGATGATATCATGATGATCATTGATGATAGATGATTAATCATTATGGCATTATGCATTTTTACTATTTAGATATAATCTAAATTCTCAAACTTCAAATATGAATCATGAATGGCAATGTAAATTATATATATATATATATTTTTTAATATATATTATATATATGACGTGGCGTTTCCTGTCGTATCGTATCCAGATTTTTTGAAAATTTGCCGTATCCGTTTCAAACCCCGTATCCGTATCTGTTCTTGTTTCCGTTTTAGTGCAACTTAGATTTCAGCCCTCTAGGGCAACTTATCTCACATAAACCAGATCTGAAAAATCACATTTACAGTAGTAAAACTGCTGGTATTTCTGCAACAAAACAACCCTTAAATTCCTGAATGATTCTGTCAATTCACTCAACAAATTCTCCTTTTACTTGTGTCAATCATTAAGACATATATAGTTGTAAATAACAAAATATTAACATATATGTCTGATAATCAAATATGGAAATTGCACATGTTTTGGACAACTGAAAGCTTCATTAATATGCTCAAGCTGAAGTACATGTACTAGTAGAAGTCCACTAGATCTCCAAACCCTAGCTAGAGAAAAAAAGAAAACCCTAGCTCAACAAAGGAGTTACAACAAGTACAAATCACTCCAAGTTCTCCAAGGTAAGATGTCCTCGTCTTTTCATTCTTGCCAACAATTATACTCCAGGGTTTTATCACAAAACTTTAATCTCAAACCTCCAATGGATAAACCCTAACCCTAGACCTCCAAGATGCTTCAAAAAAACCAAGAAACCCTAGCAACATAGAGTGAGAGATATCAATTACAGGTGAAATGAAGAGAGAGAAGACCTGTGCACACTTTTCCCCAGGTCGTATCTCAACTCGAGAGTGAATACAAGATGGGTGTATGTAATAATGGATGAGAATGATCACCCCCAATGTCTCTTCCACAAGAGTAAACTCTAGTCACGACTCACAAGAGCAAGCTTCAAACTAAAATGTCCTCTTTCCCTTCTATAGCTTCACCTAGTGTTTCCTTAAGAACTTGTAAACCCTAGCAATTCACTCTTAAAAGACAAGTACAAGGAGACGAGTATAAATATGTTGATGAATGATAAGGATTCTCTTCTTCCTCTAGATATATGAGAGGGAAGGGAGGCCAATAATGTTAATCTAGGTTGTCATTGATGTCAATAGTTGATGTTAGTGGCCGGGATGACAAATATTCTTGAAGATGCCAGAGGATGATTAAAAATGATTACAACTTTTGATTAAGATGTCAAAACACAAATGAAGTGTCAATCATGTATCTTGATGATCATAATGGAATACTACCATATCACTGCACTTGATGAAGGAATAGAAGACATACACATGATGAAATGTCCTACCTCCAATGATCTTGATGATAACATTACATGATTATATGTCCTACCTCCGATAATTTGATGATGACATGACAAATCTCCAATGATGTGAAGCTTGATGTCCTTATGATGAAGACTGCATAATGATGCTGCATTTGATTGATGAAATATCTCTGCACTATCTTAAGGACAGCTGACCAAGTGACCCTATGTTGAAGAAGGCAAGGACATGATGATGGTGATCCTATGTTGAAGAAGGCTAGGACATAATTATGAAGACAATCAACGAAGAAATCAAACCATGAAGAAGCCCTACACACAAAGGCATTCTGTGCTGCCTCTATTTCTGAACTTATAAATAATAAGTCACATTAAAAAATATTGTTTGCTACCTTAGAGGCAAAATCCATTAATGAAACCTACACCATCTTGAAGAGCATAATTTTTCCTTTCCAACGAGCTATTACTCAGCCCGAAACTCCAAGCGGTTTGAAAGTTATTGGTTTTTCAAGTTTAAAGCAAAATTCTGTTAGTGAGCTGACCTTACCTTAGTAAATTCATGTCGGCCCGTCTTGAAGACTTGTCTATTCGTTTATGGACAATAATGTGTATATGTATAAGAGGGTTTCGACCTTCTTTTAGCACAAAATTTCAGAGGAGATTAAGGAGAAAAACAACGAAGTAAGTAATACAGAAAAAAAAAAAAATAGCGAGTTAAGGGTCATATTCCATTTATTTATTCCGCACTGCTGTGTATTGTTTGG
The DNA here is from genome assembly GCA_034641835.2 of Pinus albicaulis. Lineage (NCBI taxonomy): Eukaryota > Viridiplantae > Streptophyta > Pinopsida > Pinales > Pinaceae > Pinus > Pinus albicaulis. Next base: position 1,507,459,387 of record CM076582.1, on the reverse strand, counting down.
TAAATTTTTGGACTGTCTATGGGCTAGAACAGTGGAGAGGCAAATATATTCGAACCTGTGACTTTTGATCTGTGGGCGCTGGTGCAATCTAAGGATTTAGGTCTATAGAGAAGATTTAATCTTCGAACTTCCTACCTTTGATGCTTTGGTGCCTTGCTGTATCCTCAGATCTGTGGTTGGATTGCAAAATTCTGTTGATCTGCCCTCTTTAGGCACGTCGCTGTGGGTATCGTGATTCGGATTTGTGCCTTCCTTTGCAGTAAGCTTCAGTGGTAGGGTTGGCTGGTTGGGTTACAAATTCATTGCGGAAGGTTCATGATTGTTTTGGCACCATATCTACAGACCTGTGATATCCTTCCTATGGTAGCACTTGAAGATTGGACTGATATGACCTCAGACCAGTGTTAATCCGATGTTTTGGAGTAGTGCAAAAGTCCTGGTGCAGTATGGTGTAAATTCTTTAGTGCAGTTGGTGCAATAATCCTAGTGGAGTGTGGTGCAAGAATGTTGGTACAACAATGAAGTTTTATGCATGAGCCTTGGTGCAGATTGGGTGATGAAGAGTGGTGCAGTAGAGAAGACTTAGTGCAGAATAGTAAGGATAATCTTGAAGACTACCTTGGAACATTGATTAAAGGAGCGGGCATTTGGAGCACCTTTGAAGTCAACTTGGAGAAGTCTTGGAGCAAACCTTGGATCAGATTTGAAGAAGGTGCAGAACTATTGAAGTCACATTTAGAGTCGGTGCAGAACTTAGTGTAGACACACTGGAGTGTTGTATTGAAAACAATGATGCAATGATGATGTCATGATGAGATAACTTGAAGAGATTAATTGGGTATGATGAAGAGTAGTGATGACACCTTCTAAGTTGATAAGGTTGTCATTGATGATGTAGCATGGAGACTACGTTGAAGCTGAAGATTGACAGGGCTTGGTGAAGAAGATTTTGGAAGTCATGAGTTACTACCAAACATATCTTGACGAAGTATTGTAGTGGGTTGGAGCCCAAGAGGTTGGAGCCTCGAAAAGACAAGGTAGGTGCCTTGGAGGCCTAGAGGATTGGTGTCCTCAAAAGACTAGGTTGGAGCCTGTACCAAAGAGGTTGGTGCCTCAAAGCGACAAGCTTGGTGCCTTGAGAAGATATGGTTGGTGCCCTAGAGGTGGAAGCCTCGTGAAGTCCAAGTCGGTGCTTGGCAACATACAAGTTGGTGCCTGGAAGGATTGAAGATTGGTGTCTTCATCTAGGGTTGGAGCCCTACACTATTGTATTGGATTTATTATAAAGAAGAGATTAATAAAAGTATTTATTATTATTGTTCATTTTGTGTTCTAAATATAAGTGATCTAACTACGATTGATAAGAAATACTGATTCACCCCCCCTCTCAGTATTTCCAACAAATAACACAATGTGAGCATGAGCCTTTACAAGCAACCTACAACGAGAACTTGTTGGCCAAAACAAGTGCATTGCTCCACTCCAAAGTATGTCTATCCACACTCCGAGGTGATGTTGTACATAATAAGGAATCCAAGACGACGTGGTTATGCAAGGTATGCCTATATCTCTCCATCACAAGGCTCTACAGATTCCATTGATGCTCCTAAGCCTTGCACTCTAATGGGTAAGGCACCCTTGCAAGAACACTATTGTAGCCTAGGCATCCTTGTGTGAACTCCAAGCTTCCAAACAAGAATTCAAGTTCTCCCATGCTATCTATGGCGTGACACTCCTCTCAATTAGGGCATTCTCCAAGCAAGTGAACTCTCCATGTGGCCACATTGAAGGGTGTCCACCAAACTGTCAAGAGAACTCCAATGCCTAAGAGAAGAATACCAATCCAACGCCTAGTCGAGGTCAAGTAATCACTAAGCAAGCTATCTCCACTGTTAAAATCCGTCATGGATCATCTTTAATGTGCTAATCCATCTCAGATCATCTAGGGGCTGAACATACACTATGCACCCCAACGTTCATGAATAACCCCAAACATGGCGTAAACAATCTCAAAGTAACCCCGAAAACTAACAATTTCTATTAATTTATGTTGACATAATACTTACAAAATCACAAAGGTAGCTCTAAAACTGTGGAAAAACGAGATTAGGCATTCTTTGAATGGAAGTTATATAGACTCTGAAAACTGGCAATTTGTTAAACAAGCCTGGATAACGCCATAATCAAACTGATAAATTTCTACTTATCATATTGATAAAAAATGAGGCAAATATATTCAATTGAAATTAGAGGGAGACAATTATGTCTGAATAACTAGAAATACGAGAATTACCTAACTATGACCTAATCTATATAATTTACAAAAAATCTCGAATGATTAGCTAACATTTCCCCCCTTAATGCAAAGGGATATCTGACATGCCAAGTAACATTTTGAACTTTTCAAAATTTTCACATCCCAATGCTTTGGTAAAGATATCTGCGATATGCTCTGAAGTAGGACAATGTGTCAGATGAATTGTTTTGGCTTCAACATGATGCCGAATCAAATGATATTTGGTGTTGATATGCTTGGTTCGATCATAAAATTTAGGATTCCTAGCCAATTGAATTGCAGAAGTATTATCAATAAGAAGAGGCGTTGAAGTCTTTTGTTTCTCCTGCAAGTATTCAACTATTTTTCGAAGCTAAATGATTTCTTTTGTAACTAGAGTTGCTGCAACATATTCGGCTACAATGGTAGAATCAATAGGAACAAATTGCTTTCGCGATCTCCAACTGATAGTTGCTAATCCAAGTGTCATCATATAACTAGAAGTAGACATCCTATTCTCTTTATCACCCTAAAAATCAGCATCTGAATAGATAGTGAGACGAAGTACGAAACTTTGGAATATTTGATGCCATATGTTTGAGTCCCTTTAAGATATTTGAGCACTCTTTTTGCTGATACCCAATTACCTTCACAAGGTTGATGCATAAATATTGAAAGTATCCCTACAACAAAAGTTATGTCAGGATGAGTAGTGGAGAGATAAATCAATCTTCCAACAAGTTGCCTATACTTTGTTGGATCTATGAATGGATTGCCTTCATTTGAAGTAAGTTTCGGATTTTGTTCCATTGGAGTAGCAACAAGATTACAATCCATCATTCCATATCTATTCAATAAATTTCCAACATATTTCCTTTGAGAGAGAAAAATATGTTGAGGTTTTTGATCAACTTCAATCCCTAGATAATAATGAAGTAAACCCAAATTTGACATATCAAAAACTTTTTGTAGTTCCTTCTTAACAAAAGCTATATAGTCATCATTGTTCCCAAGAATCATCAAATCATCAACATAGGCAACTAGATATACAACTGATCTTCCAACCTTCTTAACAAAAAGAGTCACATCATCTAGGTCATAATGGTTATAATTCAACTTAAGTATATGCTTGGTTATTTTTTCATACCATGCACGAGGAGTTTGTTTCAAACCATATAAGGACTTTACCAATTTGCAAACCTTTTGTTCCTTACCTTTGACAGAAAAGCCCTCTGGTTGAAACATGCAAACATATTCCTTCAAACCCATTTAGGAATGTTGTTTTTACATCCATATGATGAATTTTCCATTCTGTCTGTGTTGCAATAGCAAACAAGATTCTAATAGTGCCCCATTTAGTTGTAGGAGAAAATGTCTCTATATAGTCAACACCCTCTTTTTGTGCATATCCCTTTGCTAGAAGCCTTGCCTTGTGCTTATCAATTGAACCATCAACGTAATACTTAGTAATTTTGACATTTCAAACCCAACCAACGAGGTTCATCTTCAGGAAGAGATACGTGATGAAGATGAACGTCATTCGCTGGGTTCGAAACGTCGAAATTACCAAGAATGGATGCAATTGTTCCAGAAAACTTCTCTACACAAAATACTCATCTCAGAAGCCTCAAATCTGTTGATGATGTCGAAACTGCCCACTGGTTGCTTTGATGTTAACTAACCACTGGTTGCTTTGATGTTAAACGACCATTGGTTGCTTTGATGTTGACTGTCCACTGGTTGCTTTGATGTTGACCCACTCGCTGCTTTGTTGATGTTGACTACCCACTTGATGCTGTCGAAACTGCTCATTGGCTGCTTTTGTTGATGTTTTCAAAACTTTCATTCTGACAACCACCTTCAATTCCATTATCATTTCCCCCCTTTGTCATCTGAAAGGAGAGACAATTATCTACATTTGATTTCTGAACTCCCCCCTTCAGGTGTAGGAGAGTTTTGTTGAAAAGTGTAACTAGGATCGGTCTTCATATTGACTATGTAATTATGGATTTATGTAAAGAAGAAGACAAAGCTAATAAAATGTATTTTGTACTTGCTTCATGGGTTTCATGAGCAAGATTTTATTATAGGTTAAAGAGACTTCTTCTTGATGTCCATCTAGGGTTTTGTCTTCTAGGGATAAATCTAATTGTCATATATATATGAAGGATCTAATCTAAAGAAATGCTCCAAGACCTTGTCCAAGAAACCATGGAAGAATGGCTCTAATCAACCCTCACTCAAACGCTGGAAGATAAGCTATTATGATGTATTAAAGTCGGCCTTCAATCAGCTGGATAAGTCGGCCTAAATGTTTACTGTGTGGTCGGCCTAAAAGGAGGAACATATGGTCTATATATACACCTGTTCTGTGGTCATTTGAGGATAAGATTCTCAGTCATTCCTAAAACAGAAGTGCGGAATTTTGGTCGAAGTTTCAGTCGGATTGTTGACAAACTTCAGGACTGTTTAAGATACATCCTCGTGGTATCTTAGTGTAATAAATTGCTGCGGTCTTCCAGAACAAGAGTGCGGACTGTCTTTGGCTGTTCATCAAAGGTTGTGCATATAATCCTGAAGTAGTTACAACGTATAGGGTCTGGATACATGCAGTATTCAAGGGGCAACATTCCTATGTTAAAGTGCGGATCAAACTGAGAAGGGTTTGCGGACTGTCCAAAAGTGAACAAGCTGATTAAAGGCAACATTGGTATCCAGTTCCAGTTCAAGAAAAAGTTGGATCAGTGGTCTGGTTAGTAAGAGAGGTGACATAAAGTAGGAAAGTAAATCTGATTTACTTTCCTAACTACAACTTATATATATCTCAAGCAACTGAAGATTCAACTGAAGGTTTAAAGGAAGTACTGGTGCAGAACAATGCAACTTGGTGAAAAGAAGAAGGATCGACATTGAAGGACATCAAAGAAGAAAGGGCAAGGTCTTGGATGCATATATAGGTCAAGGGTCTAATTCTTGGTCATGGTGCTTGTCATCTGAAAATCTAGAAGAAGAGTTTCTTGTGGGTTTTCCTCTCCAAAAGGGAGAGATTTTGCCCTGGCTCTAGGAGCCTAATTCTTGTGTCTCGTGTATTCTTATAATTTACTTGATGAAAGATTAAATAAGCTAACAAAGGAAAGACATAAGTAACTCAAGTGACCTCACAGGTAATTATCAAGAAGAGAATTTGTATTAATCACTAGCCCTCCAAAATTCTCAACATGGTATCAGAGCTAAGGTGCTGAACTCAAGGGTTGACAAAGAGACACTTTAGGAAGCAAAAATCAAAGTTTGGGTGAAAAGTCAAATCAGTTTGCAAGGAAGACTCCCAAGCTATTTTTCGAGAAAGATATTCATCTCATTCAAAGGATCAACTTTTCAAGAAAATAATCTTTGACTCAAAGATTTACCTTCAAGACATCATTAGAAGAGGAACATCATCTTTTGAAGATATCCTTTGCCATCAAGGATTCAGGAACACCTAGATTGAAGATTTCTATCTTAGAAGAAGCTCCTAACTCCTTCGTCATCATCAAGGAAGCTGCAAGTCACTCTACTCAAGTAAGTATCTATGACCTTACTTAAATCTGTCAAGATGACTTATTGTAAAGAGAGCAACAAGCTAGTTGGGTCATCAAACTTTAGTGCATGGAAGGAAAGGACAAATTTGAATTTAATTGAAGACGAAGTTATGGACTACATCGAAGGATCAACAATTCAACCACGAAAAGAAGATGCTCCAACTCATGCCAAGTACATGAAGGGAAAAATCAGAGCCCAAAGGATACTCATAGAATCCATTAAGAACTCACTCATTCCCTATGTATCAAAACTAAAGTCTGCTAAAGAAATATATGAGAAATTGGTGGAGCTATTCTGTGTGAGTATTGCAGGAGAAGCAATCTCTCTGAGACAAGAACTATATAAAATGAAATTGTCAAGGGAAGAAGGAATCACTCCATACTTTATGAAGATTTTTGAAATAAGAGATCCACTGCAGGAACTGGGAGAAGTGATGTCTGACACTGAGATGACTATAGTAGTGCTGAATGCTCTACCAGAGGAATGGGGAAACTTCACTTCAAGTTTATATGGGAAGAAAGAAGCCACACCATTCCATGATTTATGGTCTCTATGTAAAATAGAGGAAACAAGACTGAATGCCAAAGCTGATACAGGACCAAGTGAAGAGAATCAAGCCTTTGTAGCCACATACAGGAAGAAAGGAAGATTCATAAAATTTGGTCCTCAAAATAAAAGAAGGAACATGGAAAAAGTACAATGCTTTGGATGTAATGAACTTGGGCATTATAAAAGAGATTGTCCTAAATTTGAAAAGGACAAGAGAAAAAGGGAAGAAGCCCATATCTCAGATATGAAGGAAGAACTTGATGCAAAGAAATCTAAGAAAGAAGAAATATGGGATCTCTACTATGATTGAGATCATCTTCTCCTTTAAGTGATTTCTGTTGGTTGTACAATAGTATGTTAGGAAGCAATGTATATTGATGGCATCATGATAGAAGCATGATAGGAAATCTTGGTGAAACAACTCCGGTAAAACCTCTCTAATAACATTACTGATGGAAGGCAGTCATCAAAGTTCAAGTGTCATCATGGAAACAAATTTTTGGAATTTGATGACATACTGATGGAGCAAGTCAAGGGAATGAAGCTCTTCATTCTAGAAAAACTGCTACAGGATGACTCAAGGAAAAAGGTATGAGGTATATATATATTAATATGCTGACATTGGATGCTGTGAAGTCATGTCATATTGTTGCAGGTAATGGGCTTATGTATTTAGAAGTATGATCTATGGAGGAGGATCTCTCATAGTGCACTGACAAATGAAATCAACATAATATATATCCTCATATGGAATATGAGGTGGTTGTATGAGGAACTGAAAATTAGGAATGAAAATGTGCAAAAAGAAAGAGATCATGAAGTGCAACCATGTCAAGAGGAAGTTATCATCTGGAAGCCAAGAAGATGTGACTAGAATATCTCTTGGGAGGATATGTAGACTCTAATAGAAGTTTGGTAAAGAAGAAGACCCTTGACAAAACATATCATTAGGATATGTGTCAATCTGAATAGAGGATGCCGATGCCTACAGGAAGATGTCATCGTGAAAGATCATCACTGAGGTAACTTTTGTTTTAAAAGTTCATATGTATATGTTTATTTGGATGAATTTGTGCAGGGCTGCTAATCATGAGAAAGGATGTATCATCCTTGGAGATGATTTGAAGGAAAGCAGCATGGCATAATGATGGACCAGATGAGAAAGACTAATGAATCACTTTCTGATGGTTGACATGACTCGTCACTGAAAGTGATGGATGATCTTGTGCCCTATGAAGCCAAAGGTTGAAGATTCCTCAATATCGAAATCCATGACCTCGAGGGGAGGAATTCCTCATGAGTAGCTGGTGTCTCACCATTGCTGCTGTAGGACCCTGATTGAGAGGGAGCATAGTGGTAAGTTTCTTACTTGGAAGAAACTTGAAGTATGTCCTTCCTGAGTTAAGAGGGAGTGACGTATGTGATTCTCTAACGAAGGCCATGTGGAGAGAATGGATAGACACATCATTTTGGTCTTCACTTGGAAGATAGAATGGAGGATTGGGTAATCATTTAGCATTCGATACTCTTTGAGAATGAGATAGGGTATTCAAGATAAGAGTAGTCGAGGACCGATATTCTTTGAAGGCTGGCTACCCAAGAGAAGAATAGTCCAAGGTCATACTCTGGGAACACCTGGGTGGAGCATGTAGCTTGGAGAGACAATGACTATGGTGTTTGAAAGTCACGTGTCTCACCAACATTTTAGCCCATTGTCTCGTTGAGAGATGGGGCTGTTAGTCAAGGCCTTGCACTAGCATAATGCTGGATGATATGATGCTATATAGATGCAATTACCAATCCGATTCTTCTTATGAGATTCTTCAGTTTGAAAGTGACCATGTACATGTATGAATACCTCCTTAGTTAAGCTGGAGTGTTGAAAAGTGTAACTAGGATCGGTCTTCATATTGACTATCTAATTATGGATTTATGTAAAGAAGAAGACAAAGATAATAAAATATATTTTATACTTGCTTCATGGGTTTCATGAGCAAGATTTTATTATAGGTTAAATAGACTTCTTCTGGACGTCTATCTAGGGTTTTGTCTTCTAGGGATAAATGTAATTAAGTGTCATATATATATATGAAGGATCTAGTCTAAAGAAATGCTCCAAGACCTTGTCCAAGAAACCGTGGAAGAATGGCTCTAATCAACCCTCACTCAAACGCTGGAAGATAAGCTATTATGATGTATTAAAGTCAGCCTTCAATCAGCTGGATAAGTCGGCCGAAATTTTTACTGTGGTCGGCCTAAAAGGAGGAGCATATGGTCTATATATACACTTGTTCTGCGGTCATTTGAGGACAAGATTCTCGGTCATTCCTAAAACAAAAGTGTGGAATTTTGGTCGAAGTTTCAGTGCGGATTGTTGACAAACTTTAGGACTGTTTAAGATACATCCTCGTGGTATCTTAGTGTAATAAATTGCTGCGGCCTTCCAGAACAGAAGTGCGGACTGTCTCTGGCTATTCATCAAAGGTTGTGCATATAATCTTGAAGTGGTTACAACGTATAGGGTCTGAATACATGCAGTATTCAAGGGGCAACATTCCCATGTTAAAGTGCGGATCAAACTGAGAAGGGTTTGTGGACTGTCCAGAAGTGAACAAGCTGATCAAAGGCAACATTGGTATCCAGTTCCAGTTCAAGAAAAAGTTGGAATAGTGGTCTGGGCAGTAAGAGAGGTGACAGAAAGTAGGAAAGTAAATCTGTGATTTACTTTCCTAACTACAACTTATATATTTATCTCAAGCAACTGAAGATTCAACTGAAGGTTCAAAGGAAGTACTGGTGCAGAACAGTGCAACTTGGTGAAGAGAAGAAGGATCGACATTGAAGGACATCAAAGAAGAAAGGTCAAGGTCTTGGATGCACATGGGTTTGAACATCCCGATTAAATCGCGATTTTTTCGACAAAACGATTAAATCGGCGATGTTTTGCACGATTTTTTGAAAAATCGCTAATTGGGAAAAAAATCGTGATTTTTTTGATAAAAATTGTGGGCCCATCAAACAGCAACCCTATAAGTTCAAAAATCGATTTTTTTTTTTGTCATTTTTGCTGACACACCCTGTTGGCAGTTAATGGTAATGTTAAATTTTTAAAGTAAAAGTGATATTTCCTTTATTTTTCATTTTCATCCTTTTACTTAATTTTTTAACATTACCATGAAATGACTCGGGATGTTTAAGAGTGGTTTCGACCTCATTGGATTTCATATGGAGAAACTAGAATTTTAGATTTCACTCAAAATTCAGTAGACTTAATGGTTTTCAGGGTTTCATGGTTTGGGGATTTGCATTGTTTCCATTTGATTCTATTATGTGTAAGGGTATGAGATTGACATTTGATCAAGAGTATGAAGTCCTTTAAGAACCTTGATGTTGGTGGCATTGATTGTTGAACTTTGTTGATGTTGGTGGTATTGATTGTTGAACTCCCCTACCATGGCCTTAACAAGAATGTACCCTTCACTCAAAGGAAAACAACTGGTTAGGCATGTTAATATTTTTCTACCGCATTTTAAAGTTGAGGAGATGAACCCTTCACTCAAACCAAAATCATTGGTTAAGCATGTTAAACTTTTTCAATCTCTATCATGTTATAAGGTTGAGCAATCCAAGTCTGAAGACTTTGAGCTAGATGATGTTTATGTATCTCTTGTTGATGACCCCATTTCTAGTAGCGATGAATCGATGATGAGTTTCATGAGGAGGAGGAGGAGGAGGTGCGGTGCATCAGCGGGAGGAGGAGGTGACACCACCTACCCCTGCTACCGGTAGAGGACGTGGTCTGCCTCCTTTAGCTCCTGGTGCTTCAGGATCTGGAGCACAATAGAGTCCATTGCCAGCCCCGCCAGCTTCTTCGTCTAGAGGGAAAGCTGTTACATTTTCTCGCAAGAGGGGCAGAGGAAATCAGTAGTATAGGTTATTTGGTGCATTCCTTTGTATATAACATTATGACTCATGATATGAGATACATTATTATATTTTTTGTTGATATTTTGAGGTTGAGTTGAGACTCAAGACTTAGTATTCAGGACATCATTCACTATTATGTGTGATGTAGCACTAGACATGATATTACACGTCTTATATATTAGTTTTTTTTTTTCATATTTATGTGTCAATGCATTTATTTTATGTTGTGGGTGCTTTAGAATCTAGATATTAAAAAAATTGAAAAAAAATGAATATTTTTGTATGTGCCGTTTTTTTCCCGATTTTTACGATTTTTTCTGATTTTTTTCCCCTCGCCGATTTAATCCCGATCACGATTTTCAAAACATTGTGGATGCATATATAGGTCAAGGGTCTAATTCTTGGTCATGGTGCTTGTCATCTGAAAAACTATAAGAAGAATTTCTCGTGTGTTTTCCTCTTCAAAAGGGAGAGGTTTTTCCCTGGCTCTAGGAGCCTAATTCTTGTGTGTGTGTATTCTGATAATTGACTTGATGAAATAATAAATAAGCTAACGAAGGAAACACATAAGTAACTCAAGTGACCTCACAAGTATTTATCAAGAAGAGAATTTGTATTAATCACTAGCCCTCCAAATTCTCAACAAGGTTCACCATTGTTGTACTCCTCATGAGAGTACCGTCTTCATTTGATTGTTGGCCGCAATAGGTGAGATTGAATTGTACTGTAAAACTTATACAATCGTTTGATTGTTGACGACTATTCCCAAGGATCAATCCATGCATAATTTATCTTCAATCTGGTTGGTTGGATTTGTTTGCAACATTTCTCTGATGAGTGATTCCACTTGCCCCAATGGTGACAAGGATGGAGATCAAAACAATGATCTTCCATATGACCAGTTCTTTGACAATGTTTGCATTTGGGTTTTTATTTGACTTTCTCATGGCTTTCTGATGTTACTTGATCAAGAAACCTTGCATTGATGAACTTTATTGGCTTTGAATAATCTGGGATATGCAAGTTGTTGTCATCTTTGTCATATTCTAAGCCACATTGATTTTTGTTGCATTGGATTTCTTCCCACGGTTTGATGATTGGTTTGGAAAAAGAAGACTGAACTTGATAGTGTACAACTTATACACTTGAAGTTGTATGGATGAGTGGTTTGGAATCATCATCTTCTGAATTTGTATTGTTGAAAGGCTTTGAAACACGTCCCTTCTGCAACAACTCATCTTGTTGCAGTTGTGATTCCAGTTGAAGAAGCTCAATCGTCTCATGTCCCTGATGTAGATGCATTTTAATGTCAGCAAGAGCCACTTTGTTGATTTTCACCGTGTCTTCAACAGTACATAGGATCAGATTGTTAAGAACCTGTAACAACTGAATGTTTTTCTCCATGTGAACTTGCTTGCTTGAATTTCATGCTCACTTGAACTTGTGTTAACAATTGAATACTGGAACTCACACTTGCTTGCTTTCACGCTCACTTGATTTTGCTTCAATCAATTTCACTCTCGCTTGATGTATTGAACTTGTTCACTTGCACTTCGCACTTGTTTTTTTTCCTTCACGCTCGCTTGAACTCGCTCACTTGATTTAGCTTCTTTGCAAGATAAAGGTGTCAAATAATATCGAAAATGCACCCAATATTTTACAATGAGATGAATCTTTTGGAAAATAAAGTACAATTTCAACCACTCAACTTTTTCCACTTTCTTGATAAAAATGTATTGGGTGTCAGGTTCAACTGAGAATGCACCCTTACAATTCAACTCATTTTGATTACAAGTTCACTTACAAAAGCTAAGATTATTTGCAAGTTACACAATGACCAATTGTTGTTGATGTTGTTGAATGTTGATGTGGATGACCTCTATTAGATTGTTTATGTGTTGTAGTTGATCAATTGTGTGTGCTTTGCTTGTTTGTGCTTGATTATCCTTGCTTGAATGTTCTTTACAACTACTTAGTTACAGGTGCTTTGATTCATGTGTTTGCTTTCATTCACTTGCTTTGAACTTCATGTGTGTGTTAGATGAGAGAATTGTAGTGTCAAAACTAGACACAAAGCATGCACAATCATTCACTACACAAGGTGCATGTAAGATCCCCTTATTCAATTTCAGGCAGATCGAGGACACAATTACCACCAAAAAGATATGTTTTTATTAAATATTGGAGTACATAAGCTATCAACTTCACCCTTATAACTCCGTTGTTGACACTGTTTAGGCAACAATAATACAAAGTTCTATCTTCAAAACTTTAACTTTGTCTTGACTTTGAAATGGACTTGATTGAGTCACTCCAAAAATTTACACTTATCACTCCAAATTTACAAAAATACTTTCACACCTTATTCTTCTAAAAATTACAAATTTCAATCACCTTATTGCTCCAAAAATTACAAATTTCAATCACACCTTATTACTCCAAAGTACAAAAGAATTCACACCTTTCTCCACTAAAATACAAAATTTCAAAATATAATTACACCTCATCACTCCATTAAAAAACTCCACCTTATCACTCCATTAAATTTAATTTCTTTTAAACTCCCATTTAAAAAATTTCATGAAGTCCCTTTTTAAAAAAAGTGAATTTCACGTTCACTGGAAAAAGTGAATGAATATACTTTTTGAAAGGTTAAGCACATTTTAAAGTGCACCTTTAAAATTATTTGTTGGAGAAGTGGCTTCAACACTGGTCTTTTAAATGTGTTACTTCCTCCACGCTGGTTCAATGTCTTTTTAAATGTCGTTACTTCCTTCATGCATCCGACATCGACATCTCTCTTGATCGAGCAATTTCTGAAATCAATCTTTAACGAGTGATTGGTACCATTCTCAAGGAAGTGGCAATTTGTGGAAATGTGTGGACAAATGGTGTTAGATGCAGTATGAGAATATAATCAAGGCCTTTTTTTTCTTTCTTTCACAGGAATCAATCAATAATGGTATTGCTGATAAGATCCTTCCAAAACATGATTTGGTCATGGAGGAAAAGAACTATGATGAGATATGGCCTGAATTCGTCACTCGTTAAAACGGTGCCGCGACGCCACTCATTGGATCCAACACTAAAGAGCAAGAATAAAAAACATACAAATGTACTTTAAGAAGTGCATCCCTGGTCATCTATTAGTCATGAGAATTCAAGCAGGATTTTCAGTCTGATTAATGGTAGGAAATGGAAGAAGAAATTTCTAGTGCGAATTCGGTTGCAACAATTCAAAACTAGTTCGTTTCTCCTAGTTTTTCACATCAAGAGCCGTTGTCTTTGAGGGGAAGACATCATCTAATTTTGAAGCGCTTTACAATGATGAAGCAGCCAGATATCTCCAAGAATACAAATCTGATATTTCCAAACTAGAACCTTTGGTTGCAAAATAGTATCATCCTTCGATAAAACGAGGCAAACTGTTCAAATCTGGCGCGCCTTACTGGATTGAAATGGTCTTGCCTGAAACAGAGACAACTCAAAGAACACCAAATTTTCAAGATTTAAAAAAAAAAACAAGCACAAATCATTAAAATATTTTTTCTAGACCTGAAAGAAGCCCAAACCTTTAAATTTCAAATGCACATGGCATTCGAGGACAACATGTAGCCTTTTTGACATCATTTAGTTCTCCCAGTGTCATATTTGAGCAACTGTCTATCATATATGCAATGCCAAGGATATTTATTTCATCTTTTACTCTGGTTCTGACATTCTTTCTCACGAGATTTGTTGAGCGCATGGAAGATGTGAGACGTAATTACAAGCAGACTGTCTTCCAAATAAAACAACAATTGTTTACTCCAAAACTGAACTTTAAACCCGGAAGACTATTGATAATATTGCCCATATATTGGCGATATTTGAAAATCTCGCGATATTTTCAGCGAAACGATATATCGTCGAGAAAATATCGTGATATTTTCCGTTTTGAAAATATCGGCTAAATATCGCCATATTTTGAAAATATCGGCAATCGGAAAAAAAATGATTTTTTATGCTTGGCGATAAGATATTTTCTGGACCCTCGCCAATATTTTTCTGATACCGATATTATCAACACGACAAAAACATTGGATGTTGAGTGCATTTCAGGACATTGGGGCAAATTTTTCTTCCGATCACTGTGTGCGTGATTTTCATGACATCAAATGTAGTTTCTGAGGATCTTATATGCAACATACAATGGATAGTAGCCTATTTACTCTCCTTGTCATTGGAGTCCCCATGAAATGTAACAACACACATATCCCTCCATTAAAATATTTTATGATCATCATGCACCCATTCTTTGGTTGGAGAGAATTTAATTTTTTTGTATGCAGGTGGTTTAGGGCAGGCTCCTCATGCATTGACCTTCTCACAGGGCTTCTCCTTCAACATAAATCTCCTTTGATGTTCTCCCCGATGGGTTTCTGAATTCTGCTGTGCCGTGGCCATTGCAACCACTTCAATCTGCCTTTTTTCTCTTCAATTGTCAAGTCGATCTTGCGCCTCCCGTGGGGCTTTTCACATAGCAGGTCCGCGGAACCAGTGCGTACCATGATCTTTTTAATATAAAGGCCAAGGGAGCCGGAGCAGATTCATGTTCCCAAATCAGCGCTTCACAGAGAACGTCGTTGTTGCTTCCACAGACTATTGTCAACGACTTAGTGTTTACCACACCCGGTTGGTCCCTCGAGCTCAATCTACGGATCGACTTCTACCATCAGCCTTCACGTCGACCTACAGACCCGGCTACAGTGCTTGGGTATTTACACTCACCAAAAAATCTCCACACCAACGCTCATCTTCCTCAGATGCACTCGACATCCAACAAACAAACAATGATCAACCAGACGAGAACCTCAAAAAATATATTTTTCTCCACACGGTCTATGGCCGATATCTGTAGCCGATTGCTAATTTACATAGGGAATTTGCACCGCGAAGCACCACTCCTACATTCACGTGCTACAGTCCCCGGGCCTCCTATCCAGATTTTTTTGAATGCAGTTAAATTAACAGGCCCATCACCACAACTCTTGCATTACTTCTGCTTCTCTACCAGCGCAAATCTCAATTGGCTAATGGCTTTTACCAACACAAACTCTATGCTTTTCACAGGACCAACGTCAATTCCTGTGTCCTCTTTCTCATCGCGCTATCTTCTGTAGGCAATTCCACAAACTAACAAATGATTCACAAATTAACAAATGATCCATGGACTTTGGCTCAACAAATTGTTCGAGTTCTCTTCCAATCGCAGCATCACACTTTTAGATAGCACACCCTAAGCTTTGATACCAAATGAAGATATTAAAAATAAACATAAATTAAAATATCAGAGAAGCAGAGATATGGTGGAAAAGGCTTCACAAGCATGTATTATATTCCTCACATTCACATATATCAAAAATGATAATGTTACAAAATATAAATACATTAGGAGAATGTCTCAAGATAGTGCGTCTATCTTGGACACTCGATCACTTTGGGTGAGTAAATATCTCAACCACACACCAATCTAGGAGCCTAACTAGTTGGAGAGAATCTTTCAACCAACTAGACCTAAACAAACCCTCTATTTTGAGGAACTAACCCATTCTAGAAAAGTAGAAATAAATCCAACTTTTATGAATATAATTATTTTTAATATTTTGGACTTATTATTGTTTTTGTTATGTGAGAGTGAGGCTAACAACTTCTATCCTCCAACTTCTCTTTAGCAGAACCATTATCATCATTGAGAGGCAAATTTGTTGAAGGAAAATCCACACACTGATCTAGAATGGGAATCCCCCCTTTAGGATGTGGAAGGTATCTACCAGATTTATAATAAAACTTCTTGGACATAAACTTTTCTAAATGATTGAGTTGTCTATCAACAGTGGATTTATCTTTATCTGACTCAAGAAAAACTACATCTCTTGATAAAATAAACTTCTTATTTTCTTCATCATATAGCCTGTATGCCTTGGAAGTATTGGAATATCCCAAAAATATACATTTTCTACTTTTTGCGCTCAACTTGTTTCTTTGTTGTTTAGGAATCAAAGCATAACATTGAGAACCAAAAACTCTAAAATGTTGAACAATAGGAAGATGATTATACCACATCTCATATGGAGTTTTATTGTTGATGACAAAAGGACTACGATTTCTAATATAGGCTCCACAAAGAGTTGCTTCTCCCCAAAACATCAACTTTATATTCTTAAAAAACATCATTGATCTAACCATATTAAACAATGTCATGTTCATTCGTTCTGCAACACCATTTTGTTGTGGATTATAAGGAATTGTTGTTTGGTGTTTGATGCCATTCTTTTGCAAATAAATTTTAAAAGCATGTGAAGTACACTCACCACTATTATTAGTTCTTAGAGTGCCTATATTAAGTTGAGTTTCATTTGTAATCAAAAGATGAAATTTTTTAAACACATCAAAAACTTGTGACTTTTTTCTTCTTCAGAAGATAGACCAAACACATCCTCGAATAATAATCAATAAATGCCAGCATATATTTATTACCATTAGCAGTTGCAATAGGCATAGCTCCACATAAATATGAATGTATGAGACTTAATTTTGTTGAATCTCTAGAAGTAGAACTTTGAAAAGACTGTTTACTGTGCTTCCCCAAATTACAAGCATTACATGGAGGAAGTTTTCTTGGAATTGTTGGAAGCCCCTTAATTTCCTGCTGTCTCATGATTGATATGGCCAAAATGATCATGCCATAATAAACTGGAAGACAGAGCATCATTTTGCTGAATGAAATGAGTAGCATTCAATGAAATGGATGATGTACCTTTCAATTTTATGAGTTTGTCTTCTTCCACACTAGTCATAACAGTTTCACTATCAGATGCTCTTCGAATCTCTATTATCCCATCAAATATACGTATTGAATGCCCCTGTTGTCTGATCTGTATAAGAGATAATAAATTCCTTTGAAATTGTGGAATATAAAGAACATCATGTGGAGTATAATCTGCAAGTCCTGGCATCTTTAATCAAATAGATCCGATCCCTGATGGTTTAATTTGAGATTTATCAACAAAATAAACTACTCCATCAATGTTATCACTGACTTTTTCAAACAAATCTCTCCTAAAGGTCATATGACAAGTGGCACCTGTGTCTAAGATCCAACTGTCATGCCATAAAGAAAATGAAGCACTAAAGACATCAACGATATTGAAATTACAATGTGCAACAACATAATGTGCATTCTCAAATGATTTTCCTTTATCTAGAGGTGGTGGTCTTTTGTTTCATTCACTTGTTCTCTCCTTTCACTGACTTTCTCCCAAGGAATTCTACAATTAGCAACAATATGACCAATTTTTCCACATCTAAAACATTTGATAGTTGGTTTATCATTAAAATTCCTTTGTTGTCCATCATTCTGTTGCCTGTCTCCCTGATTATTTCCCCCCCCCCTGCCGCTGTAATTTCTCCTACCACGACCTCTGCAACTCATACTATTTCTGGCAGACTCTTCTTGAGACTTTTGTTCTTTTTGTGCTAGCAGCTAGACACAAAGTTTCATTGGGATTGGAAAGAGGCTCTTTCTTTCCAAATGCCTTCTCTCTTTCAGCAATTTTACCTACTAATTTATCAAAGTCTAATGTTTTTAATTGTCCACTAGCTTGGAGAGTTTCCAAGTAGTGTGAATAACCAGAGTAGAGAGATTTTATAAAGGTAGCAAGCTGTAAATCAACCTTAACACTAGTAGATTCAATTTCATGATTGATAGCTTTAATTTCGGAACCCAGTTTCAAAGGATCATTAATTTTCATCTCTAATTTAAACAACTTCAATAGTAGTTGAATGATCTCCAATTTTGAAAGTGAATCATAAAGTTCTTTTAATTTTGCTTATGCTTCATATGCTGTTGTACTTTGAATAATATATCTGCTTACCTCTTTTGTCACTGAAGCTGAAATCAACGCATAAGCCTTTTAATCCTTACTCTGCCAAATTGCTAGCTGTTTTTCATCTTCAGGCTGCTCTGGTGCATTACCTCATTTTCCTTCACAAATTCCTTCCCACAGATCATTTAAAACAAGCGTATTTTTGACTTTTCTGAACCATTCTTGATAGTTTTCCTTTCCACTAAGGACAACACCAACTAATGATACCAGAGAATTCATGTTTGCAAATAAAACTGATAGTCAAAACAAAAACACCAATTTTCTCTAGATAGCACCAACTAATGATACCAGAGAATTCATGTTTGCAAATAAAACTGATAGTCAAAACAAAAACACCAATTTTCTCTAGATAGAATTAATTTTCTCCAGACAAAATCAATTATAAATTTCTTTTACCCAGATCTCAGAAAACTTGAAAAACAACTCTATCAACAGAATCTGTAATGCGATCAACAACAGTAAGTAGGACAGTCAACACAACAATCGGGATTTTCAAAAACCCACTGATTTGGATGCCTGATCTCCTCCTTCACTTTATGCCATACCTTCTAACTCTTTCTTCGAGATAAAGAAATGACTGCTGCTGATAAACAAGCCTGAATGCTTCCTTCCAACGAAATGGCTGCGGAATCGAATAGGAGGAACCAATTGTGGTTACCAATAATAGGAGAAAACTATTCGTTTCGGAATAGAAGTTTAACAGTTTAACAGTTTTTTGGTAAAATAGAAATGCCCGAGGCTACAAAATTTCAGTGAAACAAGGCAACTCTTGAAGGCCGAGCCTGGTCTCTTTCCTCCCCATAAATAAATATTTAACTGTTACATAAAAAAAAAATTCACAAGGTAGCTTCACTAGAATCCCAGGTTGGCTGAATAACCAGTTAGGCAATCTTGCAGGAACCTTAGGTTAATTAAGACAATCCCCGACTCTGAATTATCTCAACAATCCTCAGGGCTCAGGTGCAAAAGGGGCTTGACATCCCATGGATCTTGTGGTCTCAACAGCAGAAGTGCAATCTTACATCAAAGGGTTTCATCCTAGTCTCACACTCTGCGTAAGGATGTAAACAAGATTACACAGACCGAATGCGTCAAACAAAGTGTGCAAGATGAGGCCCCATACCTTCTTTTATAACAATTCTTCGTTCTGCTCTGCCAGTAAGCTCCAGCCGACAACGATCTCAGCACAGATTTACAAGTGTCTCTACGACTTGTCCACCTTGCCTCTGATGCGTCCACAGCAGGATTCTTCTACTGCGATAATGAAGTTCGAACCAGACATGCTCTAATCCTTCAGAACAATGGATCACCTCCTTCCCTGCCCTCTACCAAACCTCGCACTCTGATACTACTGTTAAACAAGCCTGGATAACTCCATAATCAAACTGATGAATTTCTACTTATCTTATTGATCGAAAATGAGGTAAATATATACAATCTGAAATTCGAGGGAGGCAGTTATGTCTTCATAACTAGAAATACGAGAATTACCTAAGTATGACCTAATCTAAATAATTTACAAAAAATCCCGAAGGATTAGTTAACACAATTTAAAGAAGTAAACCTTCTTTGCAAAAACATTGATGGAGGATGATATTTTGTTTGTACTGGAAACTGTTTTTTTGACAAGATGCTATTATCACAGTGGTGAACGTGCTGTTTTGCATGTCCAAAAGATTAATTGATTGTTATTTTCTTGAATAGCTCATAAAAATTTGCAGAATATTAGTGCTTCAATTAACATAGGTACAAAACGGTAGAAAAAAGTGAGGAAAAGTGGGATCAGACATTCTTTGAAAGGAATTTATCGACACTGAAATCTCACAATTTAAGTAAGCCTTCTTCACAAACGCAACATGACATACTGTTTGTACTAAAAACGATAGTCTTTCAACAAGATACTTGTATTATCACTGTGCAACAAACTCGCCTTTCCTGAATCCCTGAACATTACAATGAAGTGGAGCCAGCTTACAACATTTCAGAAAGATCCCTTCGCTGAGAAGCCATGGGTGGGGTTATCTACTCCACCAAATTTTCTCCGGCCCCTAACCACATGAAATGGGCATGGGTGAGAGCCACGAGGGATGAAACATGTCTGCAAGGGATTTGAATTTTGAACCTTAGTGGGTAGCATAAAACACTCCTGCTGTACCAACCAGCCATGACCCTCTTGATCAAAACTAGTTTCTATATGCTTTGAAACAACTCCCAGTCTTAAAAAAATAGTAAATGCTATATTAATATGCAGTATAAACTGAAATTAAATATTATAGTAAAAAAAAAAGATGAAGTTTCCTGAGTGTAAGTAGGATTTAGAAAATCCATATTTTGAAGGAACATGGAAGCATATATATTAGTTATTACACGTTCTCAGATTGTTATATGCTGCTCATTCAGGACTCTGTTTTGATCATGTCTGAAAAGAGAACGATAAATTATAGAAACTCTGATTTTTTTTGTGTTCTTGAATGAGATTAATGGTGCAAATTACATGATATTTTTTGCAGGGTAGAAGATAAGAAAGTTAATGCCCATGCCAAAGCTGCCTCTGCTTCTCTGAATATGGGCAATTCAATGGTTGCAATGCCCCAAGTGTCTTCAAATGATGATTCCAAACGAGTAGTGGAGTCATTGCTTTCAGAAATGCATGATCTTTCATTCATGCTTGCAGATCATCTCGTTATACCCGACAGAAGTAGAAGTCAGTGATTTTAGGGTCAATACAATTTGTAGTGATCTCTTTTCTTAAATATTTTTTCCCTTTTTATTTACATGGATTGTTCGAGTTGAAGATCAGATGATTCTGAAACCTGTCAATGGTCGAATAGCATGAAGCACAGTTCAGTTTAAAATTTGAAATGCATGATATTTCATTCATGCTTGCAGATCATCCTGTTATACCTGACGGAAGTAGAAGTCAGTGATTAACGGTCAATACAATTTGTTGTGATCTCTATTTTAAAATATTTTCTTCTTTATTTATTTACATGGTTAGTTTGAGTTAAAGATCAGATGATACGGTAACCTGTTAATGGTCGAGTAGCCTTGAGCACAGTTCAACTTAAAATTTGAAAACAAAATAGGTGGTTCCACCATATTCTCATGTGTGATATACTCTTATAAGCTGGTTTTAAATTGGGTTAAATTTATCGTATGATCTTTCAAGTTGTTGGCTTGCTTTCACACCACAATTGTTTGCATTGAGAGGTGCTTTACATATGTTGGCTCAATTAAAAAAGTAATAAAAATAATAGATGGATCCAATTAAATTTGTTATATTGTGATTTTGTTTTTATTAATAAAACACATTTTTTAGCAAAAAGTCATTGTGCGTTCATTATATTAAAACTAGCAGTTGCATCGAGAGGTGCAAAGGAATGCCGAAGGAATAGAAGATTCAAGCAGATTTGATAATTTTTTTTTTTTTCCAATATATATTTTTTTATAGACAGAATACCATTAAGCTCAGTGGCATGTCAGGAAAGGCCTACACAAGATCCTTTACTTTTTGTAGATTGCAGAGTCCTTTTGATAGACAGAAGGCCATCAAGCCAGTGTCATGTCAGAAAAGGCCAACACAAGATGCTTGAATGCAATGCAGAATGCTCTTGGTGTCAGGTATTGAAATTTTTCCAAATACAAGAAATGAAGAGTACAAAATTTGTTCATGGGCTAGCAAATGTTCATGAAGAGGTAAGGCGATACCAGAAATCACAAGTATGAAATTAATTCTAAGCTTTAAGGAAGGGGATATATTGAAAATGCCTAGGAATATGGTAATACATGAAATCAGAAATACAAAATCTGTTCTACGTTTTCAAGGAGTGAGTTATAGTCACATTTCATGAAGATTTTGTTGTTTTTTTTTTTAATTAGACAACTTCAGGTCTAGACTATTTCTAATGTCGAATGAAAGAATTATCTACTCACCAATAAGATATTGCCACGAAAGAATTATCTACCCACCAATAAAATATTTTCATGGTTGAATCTAAACATCTTTTAGATAACCAACTCCCACCCTCAACATCTCATCCCCTCCCATAATATTATCTACAAAATATAAAAAATTTTAAAACTTTTTTCAAAGATAGTTGACTCCCTGAACACCTTATCCCCTCCCATAATATTATCTACACACTACAAGGGTAAAGTGTAGTTGGGTGTTGTCACGAGCATGGTGATGGAAAGTCCACACTAAAATAGAAATTCATGCCATTTTAGGGTTCAAAAAGCTGAATTGGAAGAGTGATGAAAGTCCAACAATTACAGAATTTTGGTTAATCAAGGTGGAAACGCCAATGAAAACTAAAAATTATATGGCCACTACGCAGTTGTGTGAGTTGAATATTTATGCAAGGGAGGAGGGCTCTCACTTCACCCCTCTGAGCAACAATCAACCGGTTGAGATTTCCACGGAGCAACCATAAATGCAACAAACTCACACAAAATTTCATCATAGTTTACTACACCATCCTGATTCTCAACCTACTTGTTTTGAAAATGGGGAATGCGTTCAGAGGGTTGCCATTGGGAGAAAATGGGTTTGGGAATAGCAGAGCTGTGGCCATCGAGCCGCTTGTGTGGGAAATTGGTGTTGTTGCTGTCATCCTAGGGATTGAAATCTCACGTATTGGAAACTAGTGTGTTTTCTAACGCAACACAAAAATAGGCATGCCAACAACAAGAAGAGCACAATAATGGCGTCGACGATGATGGCCACGACAACGCCAGTGCTCAGCTTCGATTTCTTGGATCCACGGGCACAACAGAGCTATTGGGAGAGGGAGAAGGCGACGGGAAAAAATGATCTGCAACATTAAAGGAACCCAATAGAGCTAAGCATTACCAGATGCAGCACGGTGAACAACCGAGCTCTCCTTTCGGAATGTCCTTAAACAAGTGAATCAACATAAGAGAATTGACAACATGGAAACAAAGAAACTAAATATAAATAATCAAATTACCTAATTCACTGAATAATGAAAAACTACCACTGATAAGACTATCCAGATCCAACATAAAATGTTCCTAAATCTACGCCAAGCCTTTTCCCAATGACCTTTCTCGTTTCATTTGATTTGACCAGTAGGAAAGAGTTTTATTTATTTATTTATTTATTTAAAATTTTTTCCAAGGAAAAAATCGTAATTTTATTAATGAAAACAAAATTACATGTTACATGTGCTGGTAATTGTCAATCAAGACAGTGAAAGAAGTTGTAAGTAAAAATAAAATACATGGAGAATCTAAGATTTTCTCCCTTTCGCTAAGCACCTTGAGAAGGCGTGACAGAGATAAGGGCAAGCTGGGTATCTTCTGTGATTGCTCCATTGTCCTTATTTGAATCTGAAGTATCTGAGTTGTGTTGTCTTTTATTTCCTCCATAGTTCGGTGCCCTCTGGGTCCTTTGTCGGCTGAACCGCGGAGGTAAGGTCAAATGGGTCTTGCATCTCTTGTTCTTGCATCTTCGGAGCAGTGGCAGTCTGGTTATTCTCAGTTGGGATGTGGACATCCTCTTCTTCTTTTGTCTCCTGTTCTGGTTCTTCTGAAGGAAATTGTCAACCTTTGGGAGCTTTCCCTGTCTTTTTCTTTTTTCTGTTATCTCTTTTTGCTTCCGAGCATGTGTTTTGTAAATGACTTGTGTTCCTGCAAATTCTGCATCTGAATGTAGTATTTTCGAAATCAAGGTGTTGCATCCATTTTTTTCTATTTATGATTCATTTGTATACTTTCTGGAAGGCCTTTACTGAGGTCCACTTCCACACAAATTTGTGCGAAGGTGTAGATCCTCTCCTCCAAGCGTTGAGTGTCTGTTTTAATGTATTTCTCGAGGATGTTCCCTATACCTTCTAGAACGCTTTCATTCCAAAAATCAAGGGGAAGGTTGTATAGCCGGACCCAGACCGGTCTTCTGGTAGCTTCCATATTGTTTGCGTCAAAATTCGAGAACCAAGGAGTGATGAAAAACCCTGTGGATCCCCAGAACCATGGTCCCTCTCTCAGGATGGTATCTCTGGCTTCCGATGATGAAAACTTGACAATGAAGAAACCCTTTGAGCAGAGGTGTATTTCACAATCCATGGTCCATTTGGTGAAAATCCAATGGAAGAGCTCCATAGGTTTAGGCCAGAAACTGTGAAATTTGCATATTATTGCTTGTGCTTCAAATGAGGTTCGATGATCTTCAATCTTTGGGATATCTATGTTCAGTTATGGGACACAATTTAGTTGCTCCACTATATATGGTTTGAGTGCATTCTCAGCTGCTTCAGTTGGTGTAGTTGCTTTGTTTTTCCCCTACAATATATTTCTGTATGAGAGACCTTTCGAGTTGTCGTGTTTTGAAGTGCTTCCTCGCATGAAACCTTGAGTACCGTGATGTCCTGCTATGCCTCCTCTCAATCTTAGATTGAGATAAATGGTGGATTTTGGACATATGCAGGAGTCTTGCAGAGCTCTCCCGTTGTAGATTAAAGATTGCATATGATAGGGATAACCAGATGTAAGACAAATGTTGTGTTTCAGTTTTACAACCCCATCGTTTTCCTGTGCTCAAATTAAAAAAACTATTCCCCACTGGGTGTTTTATGAAAATCTGAAATCGGATGGAGCTTACCTTAATGTCTGTGATGCTTGTGTATCCTTGTATGGGGTTCGACACAGGATCCATAGGCATATTCCGGTGAAATCCAGGACTCATTGCGTAATAGGGAAACTCAGCAAGAGGCGGGGCAGAACTTTCAGACGGAAAGCATAGTGATTTGTGGATGCAACCACCGAGTAGCCGCAGTTTGCGAAATGTGTTTCGAGGGCATCTATGAGCACTGTCCTTCCATGAATCCCCTGGTCGTCTTTGTGGTCTGGTTTTCAGGATATTTCGAGAAGTCATCCGGTGCCTTCCCTTGTTCCCGTAAACAGGTGCCCGCCTGTGGGAAAACAACTTGTGCGAAGAAGTTTGGCAGATGAGATTCCAAATAGGCTATTGGGGAAGGCCGAGGGGGGCACAGGGAAATCAAAGGGATACAACAGAGGGGTCTGTGGTGTCGCCAAAACCGTCTTCCAGGCAGACCGACGAGGTTGAGTCGAAAGCGTGCATCCATGTCCACCTCCCATCTGTGGCGCGACCGGGAGAGGTCACCTTCGTTTGTCCATGGTGGCTTGCGTTGGAAAACCTAGCCGCCATGGTTCTCACCGTGTCGTCCAATGATTCCGAGAATGTCCTTGTAAATATCTGATACCAGTAGGAAAGAGTTACATTAAAAATTACCAGAAAAGCAGACTTCATATTGTTGATGATAGTGGATCTCCAAACATGATATTTTTAGAATGTGGAAGATCTGCAGAGAGGACAAGTGTACCTTTGATAACTGATCCACTGGTCCAAACATTCCATATGAAAAACATGCCCATATTTAGCAATATGCCGTATTAGATCAGCCACCCAGAAAACATAGAGACAAACATCACATGATGTAATATCTTCGTGGCCATGTGCTCTTAAACTGACGTATTCAACAATGACCAATACTTTCTCACAAAGAGTGTGTATAGGGATATCACCAGGGCACGAAACAAAAGAGAAGACGAGGAGGGAATTAGAACCACCATAAGAATGATAATAAGTTGAGAGCAATCAGTGCCGCAGAAAGAACTAATGAACGAAAACACGTGTCAAAATCCAATAAGTGAATTAGTTGGACACATGTCAAAGATTGTGTCAAAGATGACGAATCTCTACAGTGTCAGCTAATAAAACCTTATAATAAAAAACGCCTTCGACGTAATTAATTTAAATAATAATGATTTATATTCGTAACTACAAACATATAAAGCGATAAATTTGATTAATAAACATCTATTTGTTTTTTGTTTTTAATCTGTGGAAAATGACACGAAATTTTATTCATCAAAAGATGAATGAAATTGCAATTTGCATATGCGATATCACATTTAAATACAAATTGTGAAAATGGTTGAAACCAACCGAAAAGTAAACCTAGAAGGGGCCAATCATAAGACCATTTTTGGAAGAGGAAGCTAAACATTTAATATACATATTTTTAAAACCCTAGGTTCCATATAAGAATGAAAAACCCCTAGGCACTAAAAGGAACACTTGAAAATTAGAGACAAGGGCAAACTCCCAAAGACAAGGACAAAGAACGACCTTGCATAGACAAAACAAGGCACAATGACCTGTTGACAACCCAAATAAAAAACCAAGATACTGAGCACAGACCGCCCAGAAGAGCCCTAATAAAACAACTCAAAAATCAGGTGTTGAAACATACAAAAAAGGGCATTAGAGTCCAATCACAAGGTCACGACATCATTGTATCAAGGAGGCACAAATGTTGAAAGAAAAGGGCTCGAGCGATGGTAGAAACAAGACCACTACAACACGGTCCCGAGCAGCACCATGGGTCGGACCAAAACATTGCCTGCGAATGAAGAGGACCTCGACGAGACATAGCGAAGCTCGAGCAAGCGGAGGAGGCCACATCTATCCCCGAACACCACAAAAACCCTCGAAGAAAGACGCCGACATCACAAGAGAAGAAAGCCTCGTCTGCTCTAATGAAAGGAACCACACACCAAAGGGATGGGGCGGCTAGGGTTTTGGCTTCCTAGTGCTTTGCTCCCCCATCTCTCCGAAACAATCGCTAATGCTTTCTATTACCATGCCAAAATTAATAAACATCTAGTTAAAAACAATAATAAACAATGTAAACTATCAAACATGAACTGCACTATGTACCCTTTTTTGAAGGTAGAAAAATTCTCCCGATTTTGAAAAACGTTTATTCAGAATACACTTTTTTTTCTTTAAATGTTAGTGATTTTCATGTTGATTTTGAAAAGTGTTGATGCAACATCAACCATTTTTTTAGAGGGCTTATTTATTGACACTTTGAATTTTCTAATGTATTAAGTGTGGATAATTTTTTTTAAATGTTGGTGATTTTCATGCGGATTTTGAAAAATATCAACAAATTTTTAAGACATTATTAACATTTCAAATTTTCTTATGTCCTAACTATACATAATTTTTTTAATTGTTGATTATTTAACTATTTTTCAAGTTGTCTTATTCTTCTTTTTGTTTTTCGCCTTAAGATGTCTGTTTTTTAAGAGTTTTCCAAACATGTATCTTTTGTTTTTCTTTGCAATGCCTTTTTATAATAATTTTTTTTAAATTATTTTGCCAAAAAATATAAAATAATAACATTAACATTGAGGTTAAGATTTTTTTATATATTTATATATCGTTAATTTATGCTTCAATACACATAAAATATTGTCACTAAAAAAAATAATTTTAAACATTGGACAAAAAATATATATGTTTTTGTATATATATATATATATATATATATTTGTTAAAAATGACATGTTAAATACACATTTTTTTATGAAAGTTGCACGCAGCTCCCCCCCATCTTGTCCCGTGGCCTTGGGGCTGGCAATCCGATTCTGGGCAACTCCGACCCCCACCCAGCGACCTTGGGGTTGACAATTTGATTTCGGATAGCTCCCACCCTTGTCCAACCACGCTGGCCCAGGTGCTAGCAATCTGATTCCCGGAATCAGATTGTCAGCCACAGGGCCCAGTGGGAATCGAATTGTCAATCATAGGGCCGTGGGGCAAAACAAAGTTTTTTTTCTTTTTTCTTTTTGCTTTTTTAATGTTTTTTTGTTGTTTTATTTTATTTTTATTTTATGTTTTTAATATAATTTTGTTTGTTGGTTTGGTTTTTTTTTTAAATTATCCAATATTGGTTTTTAAATTTTTTTTTTTCTCCATATATAATTTTTTAGAATTTTTTTATTTATTTTTATGTTTTAATCTATAATTTTATTTACAATTTTTTTTTTTTTTTTGTATTTTTGTTTTATTTCTCCATATTTTAATTTTGTTTTGTTTTTTTTTTAATGTTTATATATATATATATATATATATATATATATATATATATATATATATAAAATGATGATGATGATGGTGGTTAACTCCACTGAGACCAATGTTTATTTTTTAAATTTTTATTTTTAATGTTTTTTTTTTTTTTTAAATGGTTTTATTTATTTCAAGGCTTTATTTTTTGTGTTCTTTTATATTTTTCATTTTTATTTATTTATTATTTTTCTTTTTTATATTTTTTCCTACATCGTCCGTGTTAATTTTCGACTAGCAACCCGATTCCATTATCTGTCAATTTGATAGTTGATTTTAAAGTTTTCGTTATAATGTATCGAGTTCACCCCCACAATGTGTCAATTTCATGGGTTCGCCTACACTGCGTGTAAATTTGATGGTTGATTTTTAAATTTTTGTTGTAATGTGTCAAGTTGTCTTAGGCTAAGATTTTAAAGTCGTTATACTTTTAACATTAAAAAAATTACTCTTGTTATAATGACTCTTTCATTGAGATGTTCATTTTGAAGTTTTTTTAGTCATAAAAAAATTGCCATAATGCCATGGTTGATATATGTTGAAAACTTGAGGTCTTCTGTAGTCATGATCTTTGGTTTTGGTTTTAATTCTATGGGTGAAAAATTGTCAAATTTTTTTTATTTTTTTTATTTTTATTTTTATTTTTTTTTCTTCCGAGTTTGATATTTTATCTTTAATGTTATTGTTGTAAACAATTATAAGTATTTTATTTTTAACACCGTGGCTGAAAATTGGAATTTTAAGGCTTTTTAGAGTAGTGATATTTCATCTTTAATGTCATGCCTGAAAACCGTTGGAGTTTTAAGGGTTTTCGGAGTCACGATATTTTATCCTTAACACCATTACTAAAAAATGTTGAAAAGTTACCTCGGAAAAAAAATCGTTATTCCAACATCAAAACTTTTTGTTATCAGGGTTTTTTTTCACATAAAAAAGGTTTTTATTGACTTTTATTGCAATTCTAAAAAAATGTGGAAAATTTATCCTGAAAAAAGCATATTCCATCATCAACATTTTCTGTTTTTGAATTGTTTTTTATTTTTTTTAGGTTTTTTGGTTAGAGTTCTTGTTTTGAGTTTACAGTTCTCGTTTGATTACATTCTTAATATTTCTAGAGATGCAATATATATATATATATATATATATATTTCATATTTGTAACCATTATATTTCAAAACTTCTTATTGAAAGCTAACAAATAAACATATAAAATCTTAATATTTACAATATATTGTCCTCTCTCTCTCTATATCAATGCTATGCATATCACATTAAAAAATTAAATTTAAAACAATATAAAACATGTCAAAGAAAAAAACCAAGTTCAGAGAAAATTTATATAAATATAAATAATATTACTAAAAACCAACCTAGATCTAAGAATATTATATATATAGAGATGTGATATATATATAAATATAAATAATATTGTTAAGAACCAACAGAGGTGCATCTTAACTCTAGATTTACTAAATGCCATGGGGAATCAAATCTCTCAAGGTCTCAAATATTCTTCAAGTTTTGTACTCAAAAATAGGTTTGCATCTTGAGAGATTTGATTCAACTCGACGCTTGATCCATCCAGCATTATAATGAATCTATGCTAGTGGTTGATGTCTCGTTGTAAAAATCACAAGAATTAAAGAAATAAGCTATAATATCATACACTACAAACGAGAAGCAAAATTAGTAGTATTGTAAATCTTTGAAGTTATGTTGCATCGGTTTTAAGTGGGGAGATGGATGTTAGAGATTGATGGAATATATTTCCACGGGGGAGTGGATTTTAGGAATTTTTGGAAGGTATCTCCATAACAAACAACTATAATGTTGAAAATTGGTAGCTCCGTGATTTGATGTCTATCATGGGGGGATATTAAGTTCTCTCTCGATGTAATTTTTGATATAAGGTGAGTTTATATTTTTAAAGTGACTTTTGTACTTTATCAACTTAAAGTGCATTTATGTGGGTGACTTAAAGTGAATCTAATAAATATTAAAATGTATTTAATATGAGAGTTTAAATGTGGGCCCGTGATCTAAGCAAGTCATAGCCGTTGAAAAAGTTAGTAAAGAAGGATGCTCAACCAATAAAGCCCCTTTCTTCACTGGTGAAAATTATGCTTTCTGGAAAATCAGAATGAGGACATACATAATGTCTCTAGGAATAGAAGTTTGGGCTGCTATGGAATTAGGATATGCCCCGAAGGCAACTGACACAAAAAAAGACTAAAAACAAGATTTTGTGGCTAATGCAAAAGCCATGAATGCCATCCTGAATGGATTATGTGAAGCAGATTTTATTAAAGTAATGCACAAAGACACTGCCAAAAAAATATGGGATACTCTTGAGAACATACATGAGGGAGACCAGAAAGTAAAAACTACCAAACTTCAAGTATATAGAGCCCAGTTTGAAAACTTAAAAATGAATGATGATGAAGACATTGCCAGTTTCTTCCTAAAAGCTGCAGAAATTATTAACAATATGAAAGCTCTTGGAGAAAAAATGCTAGAATGTATAATTGTGCAAAAGATTCTAAGATCTCTTCCATCCAGGTTTAATCCAAAAGTGTCTGCAATAGAAGAAACAGCTGACTGGGAGACCTTGACCATGAACCAGCTACTTGGAAATTTAACAGCCTATCAAATGAGGCTCCCACAGAAAAATCCAAGTACGAGGGAAGCAGCCTTTAAAACAGAAAATAAGAAAGGAGAAGAGGGAGACATATTCTCTTGCTCGGATGAAGAAGAGGCAAAGTTTGTCAAGAAATTGGATAGAGGCTTAGGTAAATAAAAAGGTAAACTCCCCTTCAAATGCTTTAACTGTAGAAGAGTGGGACACTATGCTGCTAAGTGTCCTCACAAGAAAGTAAGAAATAAAGCTCAAGAATCAGAGAAAAACACATCAAAGAACTGGCAGAAAGGAAAGAAATTCAGCAGAAAATCCTTCTATGCTCAACAAGACAACAGTACATCTGAAGACTCAAATGAATCCTCAGGAGAAGAGGGAACCTCTGAATTTTTGCTAATGGCCATAGAAGATCTTGAAGGACTCTTGCTAGAAGAAGAAGAAGAAGGTGAAGTAGACCTTGAGGGGGAGCTAAGAAGTGCTCTAGAAGAGATTGATAGACTCAAACTGAAATGCAGAAAACAAAAGGACATTCTCCTCAAATATGTACGAGAAGAAAAAAATTCAGAAGTCCTTAAGCAGCTAAAAATAGAGCTTGAAGAAGCCAAGAAGATATAGGACATGTTACTTAAGCAAATCAAAGAAAAAACTCAAGAACAAGAAAAGTTAGAAGAAGAAGTAGTATGTCTCAGAAATAAATTAGAAAATACTCAAAGGAAAGTGGTTATAAACTCTTCCCAAACAACAAGCTCTATTAAGTTGAATGAAATTTTGGTTGCTCAAAGATCCCCTATTATAAAGACTGGAATAGGCTACGAAGGAGAATCAAGTAAAGGAAAAGAAAAGGTTGACAAAGAGATTATTTTTGTAAAAGCAAAGAAGAATGATGAAGTAGCTCAAACAATTCCTACAAAAGAAGAAATCTGCAATAAGGAAGACAGAGATCAGAAGAAACCACTAGTAGCAAAGAATGTAATAAATACTAAGACCCCTAAATATGTAAAATTTGGAAACCATCAAAGAAGATTCTTCCCTCCAATGAAAAATGCCACCTGTTATGTCTGCCACAAGTTGGGACACATTGCTGCATATTGTCATGCAAGAAGGAGTAATTCAAACCAGCAAAAGATGCAAACATTGAAGAGACTGCCTCAAGCAAACAAATGGAAGAGACAACCTTACATCAGGTATGCAAATAGATTCTATGGTTACTGCTTTTATTGTAAGGAATTTGGTCATAAAATCATTGAGTGTAGAAAGTATGGACAAAGATTGATGTTTAACACCTCAAGGAGGTTTATGAATCAAAGAAATTCTGTTCATACTCATAATTCTACAAAAACTATAATCAAATGCTGTATATGCAATCAAGTTGGACATATGTCTTCCAAATGTCCTCTAAGAAGATGGAGGTCATCACCTCACAAAATATACAAAACAAAAGGGTGCCTCCAGTGGATAAAGAAGGTGAATAAATGAGACCTAGCTCTAACTGCTCAAGATCTGAAAAGTCAATGGTATTTGGACAGTGGTTGCTCTAAACACATGACAAGAGACAAAAGTAAGTTTATTACTCTTGATGAAAATAAATCTGGCAATGTTACTTTTGGCAATGATAAATCAGGTAAGATCAAGGGCAAAGGCTCAGTCAGCATAGATAATGGAAGAGGAAAGGCCCAAGATGTACTATTTGTAGATGGGCTGAAAGCAAATTTACTGAGTGTCAGTCAGATGTGTGACAAAGGCTGTGAAGTTCTCTTTAGAGCACAAGACTGTGAAGTCAGATCAAGCACAACAAGAAAGACTCTGCTCAAAGGTGTCCGAACAGAGAGTAATGTGTACATAGTAAAAGAGGAGGATGAAGCCTGCCATCTGAGCAAACTTGAGGAGTCATGGTTATGGCATAGGAGATTGGGACATCTCAGCTTCGACCATATCATCAGACTGAGTAAGAAGAAAGTTGTCAGAGATATGCCTGAAATAAAAAGGCCTTCAAATACCATATGCAAATCTTGTCAATTGGGGAAACAGACTCGCATATCCTTTAAATCTAAAGATGAGCTATCAACAAGAAGACCACTCCAGCTTGTGCACATGGATCTGTGTGGACCTACTAGAACCAAAACACGAAGTGGAGAATCCTACTTCATGCTGATAATAGATTATTTCTACAGAATGACATGGGTTGCTTTTCTCAAGAACAAATAGCACTGGAAAAGTTTAAGATATTCAAAGCATTAGCAGAAAATCAAACTGGATGCAAGCTAAAGTGTATCAGATCAGATAGAGGAGGAGAATTCACAGATTATGACTTTTCAGACCTATGTAATGAACATGGAATAAAGCAACAATTTACCATTGCAGGGACACCTCAGCAGAATGGAGTATTAGAGAGACAAAACAGGTCTGTACAACAAATGGCCAGAGCTATGATGCAAGAGAATAACATTACTCAAACCTTTTGGGCAGAAGCTGTACACACAGCAGTACATATTCTAAACAAAGCTCATTTAAGACCTAACAGTGATAAGACAACTTATGAGCTATGGCATGGTAAACCTGCATCAATCAAGCACTTTAGAGTCTTTGGCAGCAAGTGCTACATAAAGAACAATGATGAAAATTTGGGGAAATTTGATGCAAGAACAGATGAAGGAATACTCTTAGGATATGCATCCAAGAGTAAAGGATACAGATGCTACAACAAGACTCTTCGGAAAGTTGTAGAAAGTATTGATGTAAGATTTGATGAAGAACTTCCAAACAAGTCCTATATATCAGTCTGCAGCAGAATGGTACAAAGTCAGCAGAAGAGGGCCTAAACATAACTCAGAGAGAGGAAATGCAGAAAGAAAACCAGGAAATGAGCAACCCTTTGCCATTGATGTCAAAGGGGGAGGAAAAACAAAAAGGGGCTTTTTAAAAGGCAAGCAGAGGAAGTATGTTGCCATCAATTCCAAAGGGGGAGACTGTTGGAAATTTTGTCATTGATGGCAAAGGAGATGGCAAAGGTAAAGACAGGAGCATCACCTAAACTATCCATAAGGCAAAAGAGACAGAGAGGTAGCAGAGGCAACAGAAGAAACAGAGGAATTGAAACAGAAGCAACAAAGGAATTAGAGACAGAGAAGTGGAGTTGAAAAGGCCTGAAGGAGTGTAATACAGAGGTTCATTCGTGAATTAGGGGTTTAATACAATTTGCAGATGAATTATTGAGCAATTATTCATTAATTGAGTTTGTATGGCATAGACTTTGATTGAGGACTAAAACCATGTAGTAAAGACTTAATATGCTTGGGGATGAGCTGGAGCATTGCTTAAATGGCATAAGAGGGCTGGAGAGAGAGCCCGAGCGCTGGAGAGAGGCAGAGGACCTCTTCAATAACAAAATAGGAGAATAATGGCCATCGAGTTAAATATCTGGCCTGTTATGAAATTGTAAGAATTTGTTCTGAGATCTATCGCCTGTACATATACATATATCTATTTATGAATAATTGTGAATAAGTTCCATGTATAGTTTTATGTCTTCCTGGTTGAATCATATCAGGAAATTATCCCAGCGTAATTGTGCATTTGTTGTTTAACTCTGTGTGGAGGGGACCTTTCATAATTGTGCATTTGCCGAAGTTAAATCATGTATGTCTTCTTGATGAAGGATAATGGATTTGTGTAATTGAAGTTTGAATCCCATAGCCAAGGATACGGGCGGAGTGATAGAACTCTGTATACCCTATAATAGGAATCTCTATGCAGGAAGACGGAATTGAAATCACGTATATGATTGAGTTCTAGTGGTGCTCTGGGAATGCGTGAGAGTGCTTTGACTCTGCAGTAGTGTACTCCGTCCCTGTGTTATTGCATATACTCCGGAATGTTCATGGTTATACGCTTCGGTGTGTATATTGAATATATAAATCGTGTGCGAATAGACCATGGAATGGAAATGGTTGAATAGTATCGTTGAACATATTGGAACCACGAGTTAATGTCGTACACGGAAGTGTCAGACCGGAACCTAGAGCATAGGAGGAAGTGGAACCACGACCAGATGAACAGTGAACGCGGATTGCCGAAAACCACCCTGCCATTTCGCACCGCTTCTCCGGAGCAGGTGGTATTTTCTGAATTGAAGCGATTCCATACATGAATCGACACGTGGCAAGGGACCCGTTTCAAAACTGCCCTTTAAAGTGCGCCTTCGCGCGTTATACATCGACTAAAGACATCGAGCGAAATCGATACACAACGTTGATCTGGAGGCTCGATATCCGACGACGATCATTCACAGAACTTGCTCGAAGTTTAACAAAGGTGTGCGGAGGTTAGGCCAGGTACGATACGAACGTTTGATTGGTCGATTTATCGTAGAGGTAGGGCCCGGAGCCACGGGATTATTCCAAGTCATTGGTTCGTAGAGTTTTGGCTATTAATATAAAATCCTGCCGGTGATAACATTATTATAAAGGGTGGAGTATTAATATAAGTTTCGAAGATTAAACATTGGCTTAAGGTTGGTGGCATAACATAAGGTTAGGAGATATATTTATATATGTTTAAGTGGGGAACGTAATACAGTTTGTTGATATAAAGGTTATAAACACAGCCACAGTTTATTAAAGCCACTGTTTATTGACAGTTTGCATCGGGAATATGCATACACGACGAGATATCTATACACTGTAATAAAGTCATAAGCTTGGGTTTTATTTTTGATTCGATCACAGTTTTGAAGATGCCGAGAGTTGATTTTACAAAAGGTATATATATATGCAACAGGAGCACAAAAGCACAGTGAACAGGAGCTGAGTGAAATTGAGTTAGATAACTGAAAAATGTAAATGTTGTAATTATTTTTATTGTTTGTGATGCAAAGGCAAGTATCCTAAGGAAAAGACAAAATCCCACTGTAGCATGAAATTTGTACACATTGTAGTAATTCTAAAAAGGAGTTGGAAAAAGGAATAAGAAGACAAAAGCCAAAGAGTCATGACTGTTCACTTCGGATTCCTTGTGGAATACAAACAATCATGTGAGAATTTCTATATATAATATCAATTTTGATAAGCTCAAGAAGAGTGAGAGAGAGAGAGAGAGAGAGAAAATATAGAGAATGCAGAATATACAAGAATAAAGTAGAGAAGATTAAGAGAAGAAAGAGAAGCTACAGAACAGAGCTGATATCTGAGGTAAATCAGCAAACATTCAGTTTGTTAAATTGAGGAAGTTGGAGCTTCCCTATCAAGTTGCAGCTTGATAGCTGTCAGTTGTAGCTGACTGAGGTTGGAGCCTCCTGTAGGTTGGTGCCTGCAGAAAATTGAAGGGAGTTGGTGCTTCCTTGCAAGTTGTAGCTTGCAGAATTGAGGATTGGAGCCTCCTGTAGGTTGGTGCCTGCAGAAAAACAGTGGTGAGAGGGAGTTGAGCTTGCCTTTGCATCACAACAATAATAAGATGTGGTTTTCTCCCTTTATGGGTTTCCACTTATATCTGGTGTCTCTGTGCATGATGTTTATGTGTTGATCTGATTTATATCATCTGCTTAATACCTGCTGCTCTCATATTAAGTCTGCTGTTCTATTATATTAATACTTGCTGCTCATATTCTAAGATTACTTACATATTAAGCTGGAGATGAAATGAAGATGTATGTTAGTTTGAATAAAATGTTTAAAAACTCTATGAATGTGTTAAAATGATTCACCCCCCCCTCTGAGTTTAACTAAGAGTTCAACAGAACACATTATCAGTAATATAGACATTGCAAATCTCTTTGATGAAGCTTCATCTTCTATAATAAATTCTGCTGAAATCGTAATTGTTGAAAACCAGCCTGCTTCACGCTGGAAACTCCCTACAATTAGTCCATCCGAAGTTTATTCTGACCTTTCCATGTTCCACCTAAAATCCATTACTCGAGTCTCTGTAAAAGAATGTGTAAGCCAGGCCCAAGAAAATATAGAATCTATTCAAACAATCCCCTTGTTAGATCCAAAAGAACTACAAAAAGAAGATAAGAAACATAACACTTCCTACGTTCACCTTGGTAGTATCTATGTAGGAATTCCAGCCTTAACTTATAGAGGGTTAAACACTTTTGTCTTGGCTACCATTCGCGATCTAACTCATATCAAATATACTGATTTTATTCTTGGAGGAATTGTTGCACCTTTGTCAAATGGACTTGTCTGGTTTGATTGCTATCCTAAATTTTCTGTCTATGTGTATCATGAACACATTAGAGACATACTATAGCTACAAATAAAGACATCTGGCTTTGATATGAGGAGAAAAATTAAAAATATTTCTATCCACACTAGAGGCTATTTCCATTATACTAACACCCTATATCCAGTAGTCCTGCACTCTCCCAACTAAGAATCAAAATCAAGTGTTGTTTTATTCATAGATGCTCACAATTAGAAGATTGAGCATCAAACAGTTAAATGGGAAGAACTAAGATTTCTTGAGAGCTAGGTGGTAGATATTCTTGTTGATTATTTGAGAATTCAAGAGGCATTCCAACAGCCATATGAATCTTATACGTGGGGTGAAATCTATTGCACCATAACCAAGGATTTAGTCGGTCTATGTACAAACTCAAAGATGAATACGTCAATAAAAAAAATATCCCGACTTCCTGATAGTAAGTCCATCTGCAATAAATATGGAATATCTCTTGATGATCATGTTGTACAAAGAAAAAGAACGAAGAAATCTATCAAGAAGTATTCCATACCAAGCAAAAATTATTCTAGACAATCTCGAAAGCACTCTAGCTAGCCTAAGCATCCTAAGAGAAAGTCTGCTAAAGGATATTATAAAACTGTGCCCCGTGCTCATTATTATAGTCCATAAGATATACATATTAAGGCACATAAACAAGAAGCCTGGAATAAAATTGTATGTTGGCTCTGCGGCCAACAAGGCCATACATCAAACAGGTGCCCGGTTGGAGAAGGCTCAAAACTAAGCAAAGGGAAACACTCTCAGGAAAAAGCAAAACAAACTAAGCCACTTGTTACTATCCAATGTTTTAAGTGTGGCTCCAGACTGCATAAAACTGAACACTGTCCTAATATTCATATCATAGATTGACTGTTGAGGCTTTCACTGAGCATATCACCTTGAGGCAAGATGAAACTCAGAGGCTTTCTGGCCTTTCGTAGACTCTGCCTGTGAACATTCTAAAAACCGAATGACTCAATCCCTAAAAATTCTGGCCACTTTAGGTTCTCACCAAGGTTGCTAGCCTTGATGCACAAGCTTCTTAGACTTATGAACACATAAGAAGAACTTTCTTTGTGATGCAAGCAAGTCAAACCAATTCTCACAGATGCAGAGCAAGAAGATAATTATCGACTCCAACAAAAGACTCCAATTCTCTCTAGACCTCCGATGCCTAAATGA
The DNA here is from genome assembly GCA_034641835.2 of Pinus albicaulis. NCBI lineage: Eukaryota > Viridiplantae > Streptophyta > Pinopsida > Pinales > Pinaceae > Pinus > Pinus albicaulis. The sequence goes on along the minus strand of CM076582.1, from coordinate 1,507,421,129 downwards.
GAACTCACCCTCTTATTTATAGGAAATGAGGGGATCTCTTTCCTAAGGAATGGCCGACAATACTGTTTTGAACAAATATTCGTCATAATTTTGAGATGTGGATCAAATTCCACTAGAGGTCAGGGAAGTGCTCCGAATCTCAAAATTTTTCGAAAAAGTTACACAGTGAAGATATTATTGGAATCTCACGAAACCGGTCATACTACAAAAAAGTTACACAGTGAAGATATTATTGGAATATCATGGAACTGGTCACACTCATATTCAGGTGACTAGACATTACATTACACAGTGGATACCTTTATTGTGCAAGGTCCACGAGGAATGAAAAATGAATACGATTATGGAGCTCCCAACAGAGTGGAATCACATAATATTATCTTGGGATATATGCTTGTGTCCCAGGCCTTTGTGAAAATCCTACAGATGAGCATGGGTTTTCCTAAAATAATTTGATGTTTAACTTTAGTCATGACAACCCATTGGTGATGTTTAGTCATAAAATATAGAAGGATCTCGTTGTCAGAGTATTTACTGAGATCCGAGGCAGTGGTACAAGGCAAATGGAGGCATTCAGTATTTTTGTAGATCTCACATTCCATCTGACAAGTAGATTAAAAAAAGAGTGGGTCCATGGAAGAGTTATTGAGACCAAACATTCCCCACCATTCATTCAGCCATTGTGGTTGATGATGAAGCTGAGTGAGGAATAGTGACCCAAAATTCATTAGTGTATAGTATGTACATCCTAGTCTATCTCTGCAAACGAGATTCCACCATAAGTTTTTATATGCAGAAAAGTTGTAGACATTCCCAGGAAATATTAGAGATGGGTCATGATGTGGCCATAACATTTTCAGACTAAAAGATGGATCTCTTGATCTATTTATCACACAATATTTGTGATAAATATGGAACTGATCGCTTTCTTCTTGCCAAACCTCGATTAATATTTGAAGTGAAGGTTCAATGTCGTTTGTGCTTCATCTGCCAATTTTTTGGAATGGTTGTCTGCCATATCAGGAAACCATTGGCTTGACTTTGGATAGATTTTTTATTTTTTAATTATTATTTTTATTTTTTAATTTTTAATTTAATTTAATTTAATTTTTATTTATTATTTATTATTATTATTATTATTATTAGTTTTTATTTATTTATTTATTTTTTCTGGAACTAAATGCTGAAGATCTCCATGTGGTTGGAGATTTTCATTTAACACTTGAGCGTTTCGTAGCTGCCAATTCGGTTTCCAATTATTTATATAATCTTGCCATTAGGCAGAGTCTGGTATTTCTCTATAAATTTCTTTGTTATGTTGGACATTCCATTCTGTAACAATAAGCATGAGGTGTATTGGGACTTAGAGATTTTCTCTGCTAAGAAATTTTGGGATGCTATTAGTGATACCCTTAATGTGTTCAATATCAAAATCAAAATTGTAGAACAGGGCTTGCCATCTTGCAAATTTTGCTTCTCCAAGTTTTTTAATATCCTTTGTCTGGATCTTTTTCATGGTAGAAGCATCTGTTCTTAAAAGGAATATTTTATTGATCAGATGGATATCAAATTTGTCGATGCAGTTCCAGGCTGCTTTGACCTCTTTCTCAATTGTAGAATAATTTTTCTCAGGTGGATTCCGAACTCCTGAAGCAAATTGTATAATTTTCTCATCCCCTTCCTTGTTTTTCTTAAGAACTCCTCCCCAACCAAGCTCACTAGCATCAGACTCAACAATTTTAAACATATTTTCATCAGATACATATAAAATGGGTAGGACTTGGACCTTTTATTTTATTTTCTTGAAAACAGCTGTGTGGGCATTTGTCCAGGGACTGTGATTCTTTTTCAAACGCTGATTCAAGGTTCTTCTATCTTGGGTGCAATTTTTGTAGAAGTTGTAGACATAAGTCATATAGCCTAGGAATCTCTGCAACTGGGTTTTATCTTTTATTTCATTAGGAAAATTATTAGAAAATGCAACATGTTGTTGTAGGGTGATTTTCCCTTTTTCAATGATGTGTCCCAAGAACTTAATCTTTGTTTGGAATACTTCCATTTTCTTCTGACTCACAACCAATCCACTATTTTTAACATTTTATTTAAATTTGTACAAGTGCTTAAAATTTTCATCTACATATTTAGAAAATACCAATATGTCATCTATATATACAATAAGACAACCAAAATATGGCTTAAAAAATTGGTCCATCACCTTTTGGAATTTTGAGGGAGCATGTTTCAAGCCAAAAAGACATGACATTCCATTCATAGTCTCCTGATGGTATACTGAAAGCAGTTTTAAATCGATCCTCTTCCTTGATAGATACCTTCCAAAATCCTGATTTCATATCAAATTTTGAGAATATCTTGGCACCTGCAATTCGGGTTACGAAATTTCCTTTTTGTGGGATTGGGTAGGTATTCGTCTGCCAGAACACTGCTGAGTGGTTTATAATTAATTACTAGGCGTAGTATTCCTCTAATTTTTTTTAGAATGTTTATTGACATAGAATCCATATAAGTTCCAAGGGCTACTAGATTCACAGATCAATTTTCTGTTCAACAAACTTTGAATCTCTTTTTGACATATTTTTCGGTAGGCTTCATTCATAGGGATTGCTATGCTTTTACATGGCTTACCAGAATACTTGGTTTGTATGGGAGATCAACAAAGTATTGCTTTGGATTCCATAAATCATTAGGCTCTTCATCGCAACATTCTTCTTCTAAAATTTTTCTGATTTCTGCAATTCTCTTCATCACATTGGGCTATTTGAGCTGGTCTTCAATTTGGAGGCAAGATTTTAAATCTTTCAATTCTAATAGTTTTTCTTGTGATTTATGTAACCCCTGCATTGCTTGAATCATAGTGGAGATTCGAGGAGTTGAGACAAATGGGAGTGTGATGGTATGCAGATAACCATTACTATTTGGTACATACATAAAGTATCCTGATCTACTGTCTTCAAGTCTTGCAGAACCATGTGGTTCTATGACTACCAAAAATGGATTTCCCAAAATGTAGTCAATGGGAATGTTTCCTATTGCAAATTTTACAGTCATGAAATATGTATCAAAACATATTGTGGCCTTAGGAACTTCATACTAAAAATTATACCCTTATGCCCCTAATCCAATAACTTCTCGTACTGCTTTAGACCAATACTTGGCAGGGATAGATTTTTTATTAAAAACATTGATGTTTGCTCCAGTGCCTAATAAATTTTTGAGATGAAAGATCTCATTCTGGATTTTAATCTAGAGCATGACATGAAATTGTTGATTTTTTACTGTCATGATCTTCATATTACTCAAGCCCTTATAATTTGCAGGTATGGTCTCATATCTTTCTATGTTAGGATTCGTTCTAGAAAAGAGTTTTGATTGCGAGAGAGTGCTCTCTTATTTAGGAACTTTTCCCTTTTCTAACTTGGAGACTTGGACTTTGAGCTCTATTATTTATGTTTTCAAATTTTCTATTTCTTTGCTTATTTCTGGGAGGGTAAGAGTCCTATTTTTATCATTTTGATGATGCTTCTAGAAATATTTAGTATTCTTTTCAAAAGATGCGTCTACAAACAGAGCTTTAGAGCTAGAACCCTTACTAGTAGAAGCAGATATTGATCCCTGGTTCTTAAGCATGGTCTGCAAGAATGTTTCCATAAGCCTTTGTAGGAATCATACAATAGAAATGGACGCAAAAATCAAGGATAATTTAGGTGTATTTATTGTAGAGAAAAAATATATGGTGAAGCATTGTACTGTGCTAAGATTTATGGGCACACATATCGATGAAATTTGCTGCTATTTGATTGTACAATTTGGAAAATTCCGAGTAAAGAAATCAAGTTGTCAAGGCATGAGTTTCAAGGTGAGAAAGGGGCACAAATTTCAATAGATAAGTATAGTGATTATCTGCGGGAAGAAATTTTGTTGTTCTCTGTATATTTCTGAAGCATAATAAAATACAATCTCTTCTTTGGGTTTTCCCCTGTTGGGGTTTTTCCCCGGGCTTGGCCCTAAAATTATTGTGTATTTTTAATGATTGCCTACTATTAATATTCTCTATGTTGCAAAGTGCTTAATGACATGTGTTTTTTCTTATAAAAGTAATGTTGAAATATTGAGTTAAATATTATCACTGTTGAGATTTTGTAGAAGTTAGAAACCTAAGGTCACTAAGTGTTTGAAAAAAGTACTAAGAGAAACTGATAGTAGTTTTTGTCTAGTTTTTCTTCATGGTATCAAAGTTGGGGCTTTGAAAGGAAAATGGACACATTATTTCTTGTTGAGATAGTAAGGGTGTAGAGGGGAATATTGTTTGTTTTCTTTCTGTCGGAAAGTTGAGAGAGAATAACTTCTAGAATTAGATATGAGGACCGGTTGCATGGGTTGTCCAACTATTTGCAATGGAAAGTCAGAATGGGTGTTTTTCTTAGAGAAAACAATGGAGGTTTGTCAACAATGTTGTTCTTGTTCACACATATGATCCTATTGCATTGGAAATTCATGAAGTGAATGAGACTAAATCATAGAGGATCATTCTAGATGGAGTTAGAGACCGCCTTATCCATCATTTGGCTGAGAGGAAAACAACCAAAGATATGTGAGATACTATGAAGAATTTATATGAAGCAAATAATGAAAATAAAAATATGGCTCTCAAGGACAAGCTACACTATCTGCAGATGTCCAAAGGAGAGAATATGGCCTCCTACCTTACTAGACTGACTTAGGTAAAGGATGAGTTGGTAGCTGTAGGGGAAGTTATCTTAGACTCAAAGTTGGTGCAGATAGCCTTAAAAGGCTTCGCCAAGGAATGGGACACCTTCATTGTTGGAATAGTGGCTTGAGAGAATCTTCCCAACTTGACAAGGTTGTGGGATGATTTCATTTAGGAAGAAACAAGAAGAAATGCAAAGAATGGAAGACATTAGAATGAGGGAGATGAAGAAAATGTAGCCCTTGCAACAAAGGATAGAGGCAAAGGAAAGATGAAAGGGGTGAGGAATCCACTTATAAGGAGAAATAATGAGTAAGGTCCAGTGCTTTGCTTGTAACTAGTATGGTCAATATGTTGGTCAATGACCTAATAAGAATAAGGGGAAGAAGGGGGAGCTAGTTTAGTGGAAGCTTCAACTGCAGTGAGCAACTTTGCATATTATTTTGAGAAATAATTTTCCTTGTCTCATCTTTCAAGTAGCAGTGTCGCTAAGTGCGAGAAAACTAGAGTTTAGTTTGTGGATAGCGGGGCATCATACCATATGACATGAAATAGAGCTACATTTCCGTGTATGACAAGTATCGGCTCAGACATGCATGTTGTACGTGGGGCTAACACCACAAATGCACTGAAGGGGACTGTATATGTGGGGTTCTAGTTGGAGCCAAGAGAATATCTGGAGGGCGACCATGTGTTGTGTGTACCGAAACTGTGCGGAAAACTTCTCTTCATGGTAGCTTTGGAGGATGACATATATGTTATCCTATTTTTTAATAAACATGTGCTTATTTATCTGACATGAGAGAGTAGGGATGCAACACGGGTTATTTACATCCGTGTGGCCAGGATGTACAGGCTGGTAAGTCATCTTGTGGATGGTGACTATGTATGGATTTCATATTCAATGGTAGTGCTAGAGGCACATGGAGGCGAGGATACTTGTAGCTTAGTCAGGAGACCAACATGGTTTGAGATGATGAAGGAGGAGTCTCCTAGGAGCATAGGAGATTGGCACAAGTCTCTAGTTTTAGGACTAGGAAAGGTAGAATGACTAGTGCTAGAGTCAGAGGGAACTTATACAACAAACAATGTGATGGGTTTGCATATTGATCCTGTTGGGGGACATGTCAGAAGGACCTCCCTCACTAAGGAGTGTTGAAAAGTGGTAGCTTAGTATGTCCTTCTCCATGATTTGATGTCTATCACGGGGGGGGGGGCATTAAGTTGTCTCTCTAGATGTACTTTTTGATATAAAGTGAGTTTATATTATTAAAATGACTTTTGTACTTTATAAAATTATAGTGTATTTAAGTGGGTGACTTAAAGTGCATTTAATAAATATTAAAGTGTATTTAATATGAGAGTTTAAATGTGGGCCCTTCATCTAATCAAATCATAGCTGTTGAAAAATTTGGTTAGATTGGTTAGGGTTAGGTCAATGAGAAATAAAATATTAAAACACATTTAGAGAAGATATGTTATTCATGTGAGAGATTCAGACGTGAAACTCATTAATTAGAATTTTAATGAGGTGAGTGAGGAGAGAGATTGTGCTGAAGAAATCATGAGAGGAAGGTGTGAATCCCAAAGTAAACTAACCAACATTTATTACAATGAATATAGGGCATTAAAATCAACAGTATACCATGAGTATCTCGGCAGTTGTACAGTGCAGCAATTGCAGGAATCGTATAAAAGAAGTAGACAAAAAAATCAAGGATGATTGAGGTGTATTTATTAAGAGAAAAAATGTATGGTGAAGTGTTGTACTGTGCTGAAAGTGTTGGGAACATTTAATGATGAAATTTGATACTATTTGATTGTACAATTTGCATAGAATTCAAGCTGTCATGGCACGAGTTTCAAGGTAACATAGTTACTGATCAAACGAGAAAACTACCGAACTTGTTTTTTTGAGGTAGCAAAAAATCACCCGATTTTGAAAAGTGTTTATTCACAATAACCTTTATTTTGGAGCATATTTTTGACGCTTTTAAATTTTCTTATGAACGTTTTTTTTTTTTTTTTTAAATGTGAGTGATTTTCATGTTGATTTTCAGAAGTGGAGATGCAACATCTACCCCTTTTTTTAGAGGGTTTATTTTGACACTTTACATATTCTAATGTCTTCTTCCTTCAAACATTTATTTTTAAGTGTATTTATGTATTTGTGTTTTTTTAAATTTGTTTTGTAATTAAATCTTCATTTTTTTCGCATATTTAGAAAAATTAAAGAAGGGTCAATATTTTAAAGTTAGGATTTTATATATGTGTATGTATTGTTAATTAATATTTCAATGCACATCAAATATTTTTCGCTAAAAAACCAATATTTTTAAACATATGACAAAAAAATACACATTTTCAATATAAGTACAATAAAAAAAAACACATTTTGAGACTTTTTGTTAAAAACAACATATTAAATAAACGATTTTTATGGGAAAATATTAATAAAAAAACTTAAAAAAATAACATTTTTTAATGAATTTTATGTAAAAAATTAATAGTAATCACAATTTTTTGGAAAAAAATAATGATTCTTCTCATAAAATCTCATATTCTAAACATTACAAGTAAAACTGACGAATACCTCTCAAAATTGAGCTTTATTTGCAAGCATAAATTGAAGTTAAATCAATAATATTAATTAATCCTTTTCGACATCTTCTAGACCTTCATTAATGTCTTCTTCCACAACATTTTCTGCTTCAGTTTGGTCATTGTCCTCTTCTAATGGATCTTTGATGTCTGCAAAAATTCCAAAGTGTCATTTTCCAATCATTCCATATAACGGTGGTTAAGGTTCCTTTGCCTTTGTTGCCACGCGTGATTCATTAAAATCCCCTTTCCTCAAACCAACTTCTTGCATTGCATTTGGAATAAATTGAAGAACTTTAATTCTTTGTTGAATAAAATTGCATTGTAGTGAGTATTTTTCAATGGTAATGCCGTTTCTTCCTTTTTGTAGGCAACATGCTAGTGTTGTACCTAATCATGAAGCAAAAAATAAATAATAAAGTAAATAAGTATAAACACATAAAAACTCAAACTAAAATTATTAATTCAATTTTATATAATAAAACTTACTTGAAACTGAGAATAAATACAAAACTCAATCTCCTTCATTTGAACATAAATCTATAAGATATTTAATCAATGCTTGCGGTTTTTGATCAATGTTATCTATCTATCCTTTTGCATCTTTATCCTTATACGTTAGTTTTCTTACGTCAACACCATGAACCAATACTTGCTTATGACTCTTTCCATTTACTCGATTAAGAAGAATAGGCTTATAACTATCATCGTTTGTCCAACATTCAAGATGGATGAACTAAAAATCATTTATAATAGGCTGATGTTCGAAAGAAACAAGATTTGGCTTATGTCTGTAACATAACATAGTAAAATTTCAATTAAGTTGTACATGAATAATTTTTTTTAACATTAATCAAACATATAATTTCAATGTCTTACCATGTAAGCTGCATCCTTGAGTTTGCTTTTCCATTGAAGCTTGTTAATAACATTTCAAATTCTATGTCTGAATGAAATGTCACAAATATCCAAAGTGGTGATGTTTTGACTTCTTGAAAGTCCGTAACCACTTTACTAAAAGCTTGATAAGTATAAGGTTCACTATCATATCCAATGTCTGAAAAATTGAAACCATGAGGAATATTTGCAATAACTAGAGAATATTCCCTTTTAGGTATGAGTTTTACAATGTCTTAACAATCACCTTGTATTATTTAATATTAGATAGTTTCAATCCCATTCCAAATGAAATGATAAAGAGTAGGATCAAGTTCAACATTCCTAAGACGCTGCATTCTCATCCTTTCCAATTTAATTTTTTCAATAAAGATTTTGAAAATATTTGGTACTCTATCGGCATCCTTCTTCGACATCTTTAATGACATAAGAAATATATATGTAGAATTAATAAAATAAAAATAGTTTACATATGAATAAAATGAATGTATAAATCAACATACCTTATTGAATGCAAGATAAAAATATTTAGTTTTGTTGTAGAACTTGATTTTGGGTAGTTTCACACAACATCATCCCAACTATCTTCATTCAACATTTTAACCATATGTTCTTGTATTTTCATATAAATATTCTGACTAAATACATAAAGTAAATTTTTTTAATATAGTGATATGTATAACAAATTCTACCAACAATAGTATGTTATATTTAAAAGAAAATTGTAATAAGAAAAGTAAAAATAATTCAACAAACTTACTTTTGAAATTTTGCACACAATTCATCCATTGATAATTCACCTTACTTCACACAACATAGTATTGATTTGAATAGTTTCTCATCCTTCACTCATTGCATTGTTCTCCAAGGTGTGATAGTCATATCATCTAGAAGTTGCTTCATTTCAGGATCTGTCTTATTGTTGGTACATATTATGGGTTTACACCTTTTAACCTTATGATTTTTTATGGAAATATTCTCCCACCGCTAAATAACCTCATCAATCAATTCCCATATCTCCCAGTTCTAGATGCCAACTGAAAAATGTTATCCATGCGTTTTAATAAATGTGAATTTAATTTTCCACCTTTTGAATTGATTTCATCCTCAATTTGATAACCCGTTTCCATTAAACATTCCTTCCAAAATCTTAGAATGAATTTTGTCTTATCCCCACCACATATTTCTACAAATTCATTATGAATAAATATGACCCTTTGGATGAAAGTCATAGACATTCTATACTCATTATCTGCATTGTGATCCCATGCCAATAATTTTTCTTATGTTATGTTAAACCAATGTAAATGATGCATCTCACTAGTTCAAAAAGAGAGTTATTGGGATATTCCTAAATCAATTGTCTTTTAGCCTCTGTTGAATGGTTCCCTTCAATTACATAATATTTATATTCAAAACATCATGTCCTCTCAAATTCCCATTTGTTGGGAACCTTATTTGGATCAACAAGAACCATGTTGTAACATCATTTAATTATTATATGTAATTGTTGAAAAAAATAGACTGTAAATGAATGTATAAGAAAAATAAAAGAGAAAAATATAAAATATAAAAGGGTATACAAAAATGAATATGAAAAAAACAAAAAAACAGATATACTCAGAAAAATAAAAAATGATGACAAACCTTTAGAAAAATAAAAAAATATGTGAACCTGTTTAAATGCCATATTAGATATTAAATAAATTAAGTTATTTAGTTAAATCACAATTAAAATTGTGATTAATAAATTTTGTGATAAAGTCTTTTTTATTTATTTATTGACATGAACCTTTGTCACATTCAATATCAATCGTGCCACAATAAAGATCCAAGATCTCTTTCGCTTAGATCTACGACTCTTATCTTTTCCGGACCCCCCTTTCCCATCCAACAGTTAACCAAGGGGTGGGGGTTCGAAAAAAAGATTTCCGCTCATCCCTCTTCACATACGTGGCATCCACTCACCTACTTCGGACACCCTTGCCTAAACTACTTACCGCTCACCTCCCACCCTCCCCCTCCAAAATCCACCTTCCTTCACTCCCGCCAAAATGAAAAATACCATCCCCGCTCCCTCCACGTCCATTCCACGACTACCACTTTTCCTTCTTCCCTTTCGCCACGTGTCTTGCTTGTATTGCAACCATAATTTACTGTTAATTATCTGTTTGAAGTTATAATCGTTGCCAAATTAAATGAGCTCGCTCCCTTAATGAAAATTTCGAACGGTAAGCATTACATTTATAAAACAAAATATCCCCTTTCGATATTTCTTTTCACTATACTATTTACCAATTGAGAAATTTCATCCCACTTCTACAACCAAGTGATTAGGCCAACCATGTACATATTATTCAAGAATTGCAACCATAAATATTTTGGGTAATTATAGTCTCCTGCTCTATTTTTCTTCAATATTTATTTGAAGGGTAAATCTAAAACCATAGTGGAAAACCCTATACTTCCCCCTGTGATTGACCTAGACCACAAACCCTTAGTAGACCAACACTACAAAATCTTTGAAACCAATTGTGAGTTCAATCTCTACGAACTCCACAATTGTTTAAAACAGAAATTTGTTGATTGTTGTGATGAATTGAGTTTGTGGGACTCCTTCCTACCTCAATTCATTTTTCCACAAATCCACCATTTCCCGAAAATTTTCTCATGGTGCCATTTTAGATACACACCTAGTCAAAGATCTATTGTTGCAAAAAACAATGCAATTTTATTCGCAACTACTCTTTAATCCATTTTACAGATGCTCCAAATCCAAAATTTAGCCCTTCTACACCACTTCTTTGTAGACTCCCTCATGGAATTCTACAAAAACCTATATTTTCCTCAAAGAGCTAAAATTTGTGAGAAGTTCTTGCCCGAAAATGTTCAATTTCCAAAAAAAAACCCACCTTACTCATCCTCAAAGTTTCCAGAGATGAAAAAACAGATAATTTCTATGGTTTCTTGTTTGTTAGGCTATCAGACCGATCATTAGGTTGATGAAGCTATTATAGGTTTTCATTCAGTGTTTACAAAAGGTGAAAAGCCTTCAGTTACATTTTATTATATTGAATTCTTGGTAGAGGTTATCCATGAACAATTTCTCAAATTTTCCATTGAAGGAGTCTTCAATAATGCTTTGATCTTCGTTTACTTGTTTCTATTTGATCAATCAGATAGATTTCAATTTCCATTGAAAAAACTATATGATCAGGGAAATTCACAATCTGTGATTCATTGGAATTCCTTGGGGAGGAATAATACCATTGAATTCACATTTAGTGATTATGCAGATCAGTTTTTGTACACAGTTTGTTGCTTGCTCAACAATGATGTTGAACCTAGAATTGGATCAGAGATTAAGAGAATTCTACACCTTAGTGAGCAGACAAAGACTGATGATTGGTACATATATGAAAATTACATAGAGATCATAGTATATGGATGTGAATTTCCTCCATACAAATTGCCTAAGTTTGTCCCTATAAGAATTTTTGCACTAGAGTATATTAGGCAAATGATAAATATGGATGAGTTGCACTTTGTGTTAGCCAAGAGGAAATTACAATTCAATATTAAAACTCATGTTGGACCTTTCATTTGTAATGGCATAAGATCAGAAAAGGAGGAGAATTTTCTCCTTAAACAAAGGAAATTCAAACTCAGTTTTACATTGTCATATGATCCTTTAGGAATTGTATCAAAGTTTAAGGTAGAGAAGAAAACTACTCCTTATGCTCACACTCCTAGACTTGAAATTGAGTAGTACATGAATCAAGAAGAATGGAAAGAAAATACATTACAAGAAGTAGCAGAACATGTAATTTATTCTATAGCATCATAGACTCTAGTGCCCCAGGAATAGTAGGAAAAAATACCAAGGGAAAATGTTTCCCCTCTAGTCTCAGAAATTCAAGGCAAAGAATTCCAAATATACAAAAAGAAGCATAAAACCAATCCCATAAAACACTCTTTGCAGGAAGAAAACATATAGACTACAATAGTATTAACAAGCCCTTATGCTACCGCCTTCCCTCGAAATGAAGAAATTTTTATAGGGTCACCAATATCTTCAGCTTCACAAGAGTCGTTGGAAACATATCAAATAAGACAATTAGCCCATGATCAAAATTCTATTTGAAAGATATAAAGAAATAAAAATGAAGAATGAACTTTTGAAGGCTACAACCTATTCTTAGTTCTGGAAACAAACATCATCATCACAAAACACATTTCTCTATGCTTTTGAAATTGAGAAAGGAAAAATGCAAATATATTTCCTTGAACATGAATTTCCTTATCCTAAGATTGCGGATGACTACAAAAAATCCATCTTTTCTTTTGTTGCTAAACAGATTGATCCTATTGATCAAATGGATTTACATAAGAAGACAGGTGATATGTTATATTATACTTTGAAAAATTCAACAATGGAAACATCCATACTCCAGGATTCAGTTAATAATAACCAGTCTCAATTGAAATTGGAAAAAACATATTCTTTGTCTAAAGACACCAAATAAAGTCTTTAGAAGATTTGGTGATTAAATTGGGATATGATCCTAGGAATGTAAAATCCGTTGAGCAGATAATTAATAGAAAAAATGTTGATATTGCAGCCTTAAGGAAGTAACTCAATCTTCCATCTACTGAAGATCCAAAAACAAATGAAGTTAGTGAATTAGAAAAGGAGAAAGAAGATATGTTCAAAATCATCATTGAAAAAAATTCACAAATTCAGAAAATGTAGACCGAAATTTAAAAAATACTGAAAGAGAAAGAGGAAAAATCAACTCAATAAGGAGTTATTCCTCTAACAATAGTTCCAATCATAGGTACATCAACAACAAGGGCTTTTACTTCAGTAACCACTACAACAACAGAGCCACAGTAAACTGATCCAAAAACTGATATAGCCAAGGCCATGGGAGATCTATCATTAAGGGGACAAGAAATTGAAAAATTGAAAGCACAACTTCACAACCTACAAGAACAAAAAATTAGGATTGATAATGCATATGTGGTATAAATCCAAAAGAGTCATAGATTGAATCAAAGAATAAATACTCTGGAGAATGAATCTGCTATGGCTTAGACAATTTCACAAGAAAAAGAGAACATCTGGATAGAGATTAATGAATCCTTGACTGAAATATGGCTTTCAATTGAAATTATTTTCGAGCAAGAAGAGTTAGTGCAAAAATCAAAGAAGGTCATAGTCTGCAGATGGACATGTATTTTGCTACTATTCCTGTATATGGGGGTAAAAATCTTAGATTATACAAAGAGGTAATATTCATTAATACTGTTTGTAAAGCTGATCAAGCAATAAATCATCCAATTTATGTTGTTGATTAGGATTTTGAATGTTTTACATTATCATCAAGTGATCTCCAAAATCCTTAGCTTAGCATTGAACAACTTGTGGATAAACCTAAATGTATGAAAAATGATATTTGGAAACTCTATTTTGATGGAGCTTTTTCCAAGGATGGAGCTGGAGATGGTATTGTACTAATCTCACCGGATAAAGAGAAGTAGAACATAACTCAATCTTTTAAGTTAGACTTTGATATTACAAATAATGTAGCAGAATATGAAGCCCTACTTTTAGGACTCTAGTTTGCCAAAAGTATCGAAGTTAAAAACTTGAGCGTTTTTAGTGATTCAGAACTTATTGTCAAGCAAGTAATAAGTCTATGTCAAACAAAACATCCTAGGCTTAGATCTTACCGAAATCAAATATTGGATTATGTAGAGAACTATTTTCAAGTCTTCAACATTACAACGATTCTAAGGGATAAAAACATTTATGCAAATTCTTTAGTATTTTCTGCCAGTTCTTTTAAAATTCCCGATCCAATGAAACTAAAACATTAAATTTAGGTGAATTATAGGCCATCAATCCACGAAAATCTTGAACAATGACAAGTATTTTAAGATTATGAACAATTGAAGAGGCTCCTGCAGGTAATTGATGACTTTGCAACCTTACTATATGAGGGAAAACCAATTATTGATCATGATCAACCTTAGGAAAATAAAGCTTCACATTTTAAAAATAATATTGCTGATCATGATTTTTTTCGAAAAAGAAAAATCAAACTTTCTATTATGATCATAAAAGTTACATAGTATATTCCCATTGGCATTCCGAGAAACTGTATGTTTTCCCCTTATTCAGAGAAGAAAGAAACATAGAGTTTGCAGCTATAAGGAAATCAGTGCCACTGTTTTCACTATCCTTAACAAGATTTTAAAGATATAACACCTGTGTTGACCCCCAGGCTTCCCATGAAAAGGAAAAACATCCCTAAACAGGAGTCAAAACTAGGCCTTTTGCTGATTTTTACAAAAAAAACATCTGAGTAGTAAACACTATTTCAGATGTACAGGGTTTTGAAAATTAAAAAAAACCCCTTTTTATCTCCCGGATCTCCTCATACGAGGAAAAAAATTCAAAATAGAGACCAAAAGAGATATGTACAGTATAATCAAGTTTGAATTACATTAAAAAAAAAAGTTTGTATGATAGAGAAAAAAGAAGAAGAACTGATTGATTTATCATTTAGAGAGAAAATGGAGGCTGATCGAGGACCAAGATAAATTATCCTTCAAATTATTTGATTACCCAAGACCCCATATCTTGCTGTACACCCTCCTTAGATAGGAGGTCCGCGTCCATGTTTCGTTCCCTGTAAAGTTGACAAGAAAAGATTTTATTAAAATGAGCTTTCAATTTCAGAACCTCTTCTAATAATGGAAGTAGAATATAGTTTTGGCATCTTTGAATTCCATTAAATCATTTGATAATAATCATGGAGTCTCCAAATATCTGGGCTGCTCTCAGCCCAAGTTGAGTAATCCAGCACAGAAGCAGTTTAAGTGATTAGAGCTCAACAATGTTGTTTTTTCCAGATCCTAACCCCACAGAGGATTTTAAGGTCTTTCCCGAAGAGAAGTGGATAGTAAGCCATGCCCCACACCTATTCAGAGGGTCTGAAGCCCTATCAAAGTAGGCCCACAAAATTTCACCCCTGATTTCTTCCTCCTTAATGACTCTAACTGGTTGGGATTCCTTAGGGATAGGAATATGTTCGTAGATGGAAGCCCCATATGATGCAAGGAGAGATACAAGAATCAGAGTGTCCCTAAATATAAGCCGGTTCCTGGCAATCCAAGTTCCCCACGAGATAATTAGCAAGACATTTCTCACCTAGTCATTTGGGGCTTCATTCCACCACTTTTACCAAGCCTTCGAGATGGAGGGACCTTCCCATTGTTGTGAGAGGTTTAGAAGCCTAAAATATTATGCCCATAAACAAATGTTAAAGGGGAAGGATAGGAAAAGGTGCTGAATGGATTCCTCATTTTTTTTTCACAGTGAGCATCAGCCCAACCCAATCTTGCTTCTTTTCTGCATATTATCCCAGGAAGGTACTTTTTTCTTTAAAATACACCGGAAGAAGAGCCTCGATTTTGCTGGGTACTTGAGTTCCCACAATGGCTTATACCACCACTCCAGCTCAACCCACCCTTTCTGAGCCATTAGCTACTTGTATCCAAATTTCGGGGCATACTGGCTTGTGGGGGAATGTACCCATCTCAGAGAATCCGGTTTCTTTTGAATGCAGAAATTTGGTCTATGTAGCTCACTTATATATCCATGCCATTTATCCCTCCACCTTCCTTCAAGCTGAAGGTCCTCCCCTGACTTCCACACTTGTCCCCAAATGGTTGACTGGCCTAATTGATCAATATTACTCAAATAGCGGATCAGTTTGCTAGCAATATGTTCAAGCAAATCTATGGAGAGTGAAAATCCCCCGTTGCACCCTACCTAAGGGTCTTGTCCAAGTCTGACCTGTTCTCCATTTACTACATGCCAAACCAATCCTTGTTCAATGATCCTGATAGATGCCAGAGTGGCTTTCCAAACAATCAAGGCATTTTGCACCTTTTTTTCAGGTAAGTGCAGCCAGTCCCCCATCGACATAGGATCAATGTATTTTCTCTTAACCACTGTTGTCCATAAATTCTCCAGGATGATAAGTCTCCATCCCAAATTTTCTGCTGAAGAAGGGGTGAAAGACGAGAGCTCCTTAATTCCCCATCCTCCCCAAGCCTTTGGTCTCACCACTTTCTCCCATGCCTCCCACGGCAAAACATGTTCTACCTTTGATCCTACCCACAAAAAAATGCTACATATATTCCTTATTTTTGAGAGTATACCTTTCGGGACCCAAGTTAAAGAAACCCAATACACTAGGATATCCAATGCTACTGCTTTGATCAGCGCAAGCCTTCCTGCCCTAGACAACCATTTGAAGCTCCAATGCTTCATTCTAGACTTGATTTTTGCCACTAGGTAGTGCCAATCCTGAGTTCTATAGGAGTCAAGATTTAAATAGAACCCCAGGTACTTAAAGTTGACATTGAAATATTTAAATTCAAAGGGGAGAACCTCAGAAATTATTTTCACTTCCGCGCTTGTAAACCCTTCCATGGTTTTAGAGGATTTTTGTCGATTGATGCTCAACCCCGTTGCCTTGAGGAAAATATCCAACACTGATTTGATTCATTTGATGTCTTCACTACTTCAATTGATAAATAGAAGGATATCATATACAAATAAAAAATGAGTGATGGATATGTTGACTTCCACTTCAATTCCTTTCAATTCTCCTCTCCTTTTTGCATCATGGATCATATGAATTAGGCCTTCTGCTGCAAGGAGGAAGAGAAGGGGTGATAAAGGGCAACCCTGAAGAAGACCCCTATAAACTTGAAAGAAGGGATTTGCAACCCCGTTGATCAGAATGGAAATACTAGTAGATGTGATACATCCCATCACCCAATTTATGAAATCATTCTTGAACCCCATATGGGTCAGGAGCAGCCGAAGGTACAACCAACTTATTCGGTCATATGCTTTAGATAGGTCGATTTTCACTATCACTCCTTTCTTCCTGCTTCTCTTGAGATTGTGAAGAGATTCCTGAGCCACCCCTACTGCATCATGAATTTTCCTTCCATCCAAAAACCCAAATTGTTCCTTAGAGATGTTTTTTGAGAGGAAAGGCTTTATGCGAGTGGCTATCACCTTTGCAATAATTTTGTAGATGTATGTGAAAAGAGAGATAGGCCTGAAGTCCTCAAAGGATTTGGGTTTCTCGTTTTTTGGGATGATAGCGAGGAAGGTGGAATTGAAGGGTTGGTGGATGGTGCCGTTGAACCTTGAATCTTCTGCCACCCCAAGTAAGTCCTCCCCCAGAGATTCGAATAAATGTTGGAAGAATTCCACCATCCATGGATCTGGACCAAGGCTTTTGTCCTTCTGCATTGAATTAATAATCCCTTCCACCTCCTCTTTTTTCACCAGATCCATTATGCTATCGTTTCCCTCATCTTCAATAGATATAGGGAAGAACTGTGCCACTCTGATCACTTCTGCTATTGAGGGATTTGATGGATCTTTAAATAGTGATCTGAAGTGGTTGCATCCCAAACTAGGTATTTCCTAGAAGGATTTTGTGGTTATCCCTTCCTCCATTTTCATCCCCCAAATGGTGTTTATATTTTTGTGCCCTTTTTCATAATTCTAGAAAAAACTGGTATTTTCGTCCCCTACCATCAACCAGATTTCCCTACATTTTAAGTGCCACCTTTCTTCATTCTCAAGTAAAATTTTATTTCTGGCCGATTATACACTCTTTATTCTATCCCTCATTTCATTTTTTTCATAGCCCGCACCCTCTGGCTTTTCTAGATGATCCAACTCCTCATTGATCAACTGAAGGGTTTCCTCCTCCCTGAATTTTTTTGTTTTTTCCCACTCCAAAGTGGCTTTTTTCATCTGTTTTAGGTTCTCCATGAAGTGGATGCTCTTTCTTCCATGCCGAACCACCTCCCCTTCCTCAGGTGTCTTTTAACAGTTGATTGAACGACTCTTCCTTGAGCCACGATGAGTTGAACTTGAAAGGGGTCCAGGTGTCTTTGAACAGTTGATTGAAGGACTCGTCCATGAGGCATGACGAGTTGAACCTAAAAGGGGCTCCAAGTTTCTAGTGGGGTCATTTGATTTCCAGGAGAATAGGCAGATGGTTTGATATGACCCCTTCCACCACCCAGTGTCGGAAGACCGAGGATCTGGTTACCAGCTCCTATTTTAGAAGAAAACTATCCAACTTTTTTTCCACCATGTCCTCTCCACCTCTTCTGTTCCTCCAGGTGGATCTTGGATTAATTATGTTGGCATCCACTAGATGCAAAGAAACTATCTTGTTCAGGAAAAAGTCTGTGAGAGGTTCTGGTCAAGCAAAAGGACCCTAGGCTTCTGAAAGCCCCAGAGAAAAATTCAGATCCCCTCCTAGAATGATGTTTGGATATTTCAGACATGATTTGGAAAACAACTTATTCTAGAAGGAGACCCTATCCAAGCATGGGCCATAAACATTTAGTAACAGGAGGGGATGCCAAAGTTTGCTAGAGTAGACTTCCATTGCTAAGACATTGTCCATTCCCCAAGAGTTAATATCCTTCAATCTTCTAGACTTATTGCCCAACGCCAGACCCCCGGAATTTCCTAAAGCATCTAAAGCCTAAAAGGACCAACTTGGGAACATTTTGGAAAGAGCTCCGAAAATTTCCTCTCCTGTCCCCAATGTCTCTTGAAGCATAAGGACATCAGGCTCATATGACTTTACCAAAGCCCTAAGTGCTAGTTTTTTAGGTTGAATATAAAAATCCCTGCAGTTGAAAGATAGAATGATAATCGGTAACCCATGGGGGAGGGGTCTGCACTGCTCTAAGCACCCCTGAAAGAGAAAGCTATTTCCCATCAACAATTTCAAGTTTTTCCCTTACCTGGGCTTTGGAAAAGTTTGATTTCCGGCCCCTAGTCTTCCTCGGACTGACCGGGAGAGGCTAAGGTCTGAGACCTCCCACCACATTCTGAGGCATAAGCTTCATGTCCCTGGGTCTAAGGTTATAAGGAGGTTTCTATGGAGGGTAGGACAAGGAGGGGGGAAGTTCAAGGCCCGGGACGATAGGAGGATTAGTGAGGAGTTCAGGAATAGAAGTAATGATACTGTCTAAGGTCTTCGAAATAGAGATCATATGAATAGATTCCATTATGACAACCCTGGAGGGACCAAGCCTTGAAAGAGAAGAAATAGATGTAAACAAAGAGGATCATTGAGATATGACAGGGTTCAGGATCATAAGCTCCTGCTGAGGTGCCGAGGCCGCAACGTCTAAAGGACTAGTGGGAATCAGGGGCTGCTCCTCTTACGAATTATGTGCAATGGGAATTTTTGACTCTATCTACATGTCTTGAGGGCCCTCTTCTTACTGTTTTCTACTTTATCCCTCTAAGCCTTCCATCAGCTCCCCTTCGACTTCTCTAAGTTCCTCTTCTTCCTGAATCCCGGCTGGCATTCGGGTCTCCCTCTTCTGATTCCTTCTTCTTTGGTGGCCTAAAGGGAAATATTTAGCCAAATTACCATATTTGTGACAAAAGTGGCATTGAAAGGGCATATGTTCATAGTCGAGCATCTAGGTAAAATAAAGGTCCTTATACTTTAGATGTATCTCCTCAGCTAATCCTTCTTTTGGGTTAAGACTGACCAGAATTCTTACTGCACTCTTGGCCATGGTATATATGTAAGATGTTTCCACCTCCAGGAACTTCCCAATGGTGTTCCCAATTGACCTAAAAGCTGATTCTGTTTAGAAAGGGACAGGAAGTCCTGGAATTTTAACCCGGACTGAGGTTTCCTCAATTTTCTCCCATTGTGCATCAAACAATGGTGTCCATTTCCTAAAAAGAATAGGTCGTTTCCCAAAATTCCAGCTACGCCACAATACCCATTCCTATGATTTATTCTTTGCAAATTTGATCATAAACCACCCTCGAGCCAGGGCTTGGAATTCAACCTGTCTCGCCAGAGCCTCTAACCACGCTTTTGAGGTCCATTCCAATATGCATTTTTCTGTGAATTTCCTCCCTTTGATTGGACCTACTAGAATTGTTTCAGCAACTTCCATTAACTCATCTATTTGAATGTCAATCCCAAGCACACAACATGTGATTTCCTCCTTTTTTGTGATCAAATTAATTTTGTTTCTCTTATTTCTTGCAACCCCACTCCCTCCTTCCTCACCCCCCTGTGGGGTTTCAAGAGCATTTGGCCCTTCTGGATCGAGTGACCCAGGTCACCCTTTTACCTGAAAATGGGGATTCTCCTAAGGGTTATCCCTCCTGATTGACCACTTACGACCCCAGAGCCTACATGCACCTCCAATTATTTGCAAACACCCGAACACCTCTCCTATTCCTTAGCTTATCTTATGGGTAGGATCCCACCTAGAGATCTGATCTTTGGCTCTTGCCCGAGACTAAGGTTTTGAAATAGACCTTTTCCAACCTCCGGCCAAGTTCCCACCACCTCAAATCCTTGTAAGGGGTGGAAATCCTCATATTGACGGGTCTCTTTCCACTGAAAGGGACTTTTGTAAGAAAAATAAGCGTCCAAATGGACTCCTCTGACCAGATCCTGCTGACAATGGGCTTCTTCGAGGAAAGCCTTCATACCCAAATTCCCTTGTATCCCACAACTAACAACAATGTCCTCTAACCCTCCCAATAATAAATGATTTTTAAGGCCATTGGGTGAAGGAGTACTTACATGGGCTACCACGTCCCTGCTTTTGCCGCCGTCCCGAGATTTGCAAGATGATGATGCCGGTCAGGTCTGTTATCCGCCTTCCAGTCATTGTTGAAGGTACTGATCAGGCTTTCCTCCAAAAAACCTATTCTGTTCCCTGTGCCCCAGACCTCCCCCGAACCTCTAAGATTTGACCCAACTCTGTTGATCACCAAAATATACTTCTCAAGGTTTTTCTCCGATACTTCATAACCCCAGACTGCAAGAATATCTTCAAGCTCAGGATCAAGGTCTACGGAGTCCCGTTGTCTAAGGAGATATAGAAGACTATAATATTGGAACTGATAAAGAAATTGAAAATGTCAAAATTGCAACATCATTACCCAAGGACATAAAAGACAAATATATAAATATTTTAAATCATTATAAAGATGTATTTTCCTGGTCTTATAATAAGCTTAATGCTTATGACACAAATCTCATTCAACATAAGATACCTTTAAAACCAGAAGACAAACCATTCCAACAGAAATTAAGAAGAATAAATCCAATTTTTCTCCCAACTATTGAAAAGGAATTTCAGAAATTATTGGTTGAAAACATTATTGTTCTTCTTAGATTTTCTGAATGGATTGTAAATTTAGTTCCTGAAAGAAAGAAGAATGGTGAAATCAGGTTGTGTGTGGATTTTAGAAATCACAACAAATCATCATTAAAAGATAATTATCCATTACCCAAAATGGATCAATTACTTCAAAATGTTTTAGGATCTAGTAGAATTTCCATGCTAGATGTTTTTTCTGGGTATAACGAGATTCTGGTAAGTTTAGAAGATAAAGAGAAAATAACATTCACAAATCCCTAGGGTACATTTATGTATGCTAGGAAGCCATTTGGATTGAATAATGCTGGAGAAAAATTTCAAAGAGCCATGGATTTAGATTTTTTTGGAATAATTAATAAATTTATTGTGATTTATCTCGATGACCTGACTGTGTTTTCAAATTCTGATGAAAGGCACTTAAAGAACTTGAGAAAGGTGTTTGATAGGTGTAGAAAATTTGGAATATCGCTTAACCCAAAGAAATCCCTCTCTACCATAAAGGAAGGGAATCTAATTGGCCACATTATCTCAAAATAAGGAGTAGTAATTGATCCAAAACGAGTCTCAACCATTGAGGAAATTACTCTTCCCAGAAATAAAAAGGAAGTTCAAGATTTTTTAGGAAAGATTAATTTTATAAGCTGATTTATACCAAACTGTGCTAAGATTGTTAAGGATATCACTGATATTCCAAAAAAGGATCAGGAGATTAAATTTAGAGTGCAAGCTAGATTTGCTTTTACAAAAATCAAAAAGGCTATTTCTGAAGCCCCAATACTAGCCAACCTTGATTATACCGAACCCTTCAACATTTTTCTCTTTTGCCTCTGACACCACTTTAGCTACTATTTTACTGCAAAATAATGATAACCAAGATGAACAACCAATTGCATTATTTAGTAAAGTGATGAGAGATACAGAGCTAAAATATGACATCATTGAAAAATAAGCCTATGCTCTTGTACAAGCCCTCAAAGCCTTTCGAAACTTATGTCCTTCATTCTCCTACTACTACATATGTCCCAAATAATGCTGTCAAATTTTTTTTGACTCAACCTGATACATATGGTAGAAGAGGGAGATGGATAGCTAAAATCCTTGAATTTGATCTAGAAATCCAATCAAACAAGCTGATAAAAGGACATGGTTTAGCCAAGCTTTTAGTTGAATCTAATTGCAGAGTTTAAGGAATAAACACTATCACGCAAATATCAGGTGAGAAGAATCCACAAGAACCTTCTTCAAGTTCAAAAGAGAAGAATCCACAAGAACATTATCCAATTTCAAAAGACAAGAATCCACAAGAACCTTCTCCATGTTCAAAAGAGGAGAATCCACAAGAACCTTCCTCTTCTTCAAATTCAGTTCCTCTTCCACTCCATATTGAAGAAAAATTTATATTATTTGAATTGTATGTTGATATTGTACATTTTATTCATGAGTTTAAATACCCTCCTGATTTCACAATAAATCAATGCAGAAATCTTAGATTAAAGGCTATGAATTATTGTATCATCAATGCAAATTTGTATTGGAAAGATCCATAAAAAATCTTACTTCTATGCCTCAATGAGAGTGAAACATAGGGTGTCATAGATTAGTTTCATGAAGGAATATGTTAGGTCCCTATATTACTAGTGTAGTCCCTTATTTTTGTTAGTGTAGCACCCTTATTGTTATTTTTGTACGCATGTAGTCCCCATATTGTTATTATTGTGCCCCATAAAACCCCACTATTGTTATTGTTGTGACGTTACATTATTATTGTTAGGTAGAATAGGATTATATTGTGACCCCATGGACGCCCATATATAGAAAGGAGGTTTTTTCATTTGAATAATCCAATAATTGTTCATTTATGTAATGTAAAGGAGGTTCCCCCCTCAAAGTGGCTAATTTTGTAATATTCCTACATTAGCCTACAACTAATGGGAATATTAAAATTTTGTTTTAACACTTAGATAGGTGAATAAGTGGGTGGGAGGACCCATAAAATTATTTATGGTGAATAAAACCACTTCTCATGTGAAAGTGGATTATATTTTCAGCCTAATAAATTACCCTAAGGTGTGGACAGGGGCTAAAACATTTTGACTGGGTCAACCTTGACCAAATCTACAACGCTGTCATGGAGGAGTGGCCATCAATGAGGCACAACACAGTTTTAGATGGAGGTGTCTTGTGTGAAAGAAAAAATCTCATTGGAGGTGGTTTAGGGTTTGCAAGCTCTTGTCTTATAAAAGGAAGGGGATGGAAACATTAGAAGGTTG
The DNA here is from genome assembly GCA_034641835.2 of Pinus albicaulis. NCBI lineage: Eukaryota > Viridiplantae > Streptophyta > Pinopsida > Pinales > Pinaceae > Pinus > Pinus albicaulis. The sequence goes on along the minus strand of CM076582.1, from coordinate 1,507,397,360 downwards.
GTGAAGATTATTATATTTATGAATATATTTTCTGTTTAGACATATACTTGTCTCTTGCTATTTATCTGAGGTTGAATGCTGTTTAGCATTGGGTGTTCCTGATCAAGAATCCCACCTCTTCCCATTGAGTAGGTCTTGGGAGAGTTTGTATTGCATTTTCCACTATCTGGCTTAGGTCCAAGCTTCTTCTTTCAACTACAACACAGATCCCGTTGAGGGTTTGACTGTTTTTTCAAGTTGCAACAAGTGGAGATTAGATCTTTCAGATCTAGTCCATTTTAGTGTTACTTTTCAGTGAAGGAGGCTTCTAATCCATTGGGAGGAGAGTATTGGATGTCTTGATATTCATTTTCTGATCTTGGCATGTGGCCAACCTCATTTTAAACCCTACAACGTAGTTTTACTTCCAGATCTACATTATTCCTGTAGGTGCAGTTGCAGGGTGTTTTGGCACACCATTTGGAGAGTTGGTTTTCAGGTTGTTAACCACTACCCCATCGCGCGTTATAGTTCAGTAGGGGACGTGGCACGATATGCGCGTAAGCCGTCCGATCTACAACATCCCATCCGATGGTGATCATTCATCCAAGTTTCTTGCAGATTAGCATGGGGAAATAGTGCCCCTGGCTCGCCATTCCACCGCCCTCCAATGCATTCTTAACCGTTGATCTCGTTTCGAGATATTATGGCCCAGATCATTCGCATGACTAGTCGTTGATTAAGTCAGAACTCCACGTCATCCGTTCCCGCTGTCTCAGTGTCGTACCACCTGTCCCTCAGTATTTCCCCATGTGTTCTCCGTCACCCAGACTTGTATTGGTTCATTTATTCATTTCTTATATATTTCCACAATCGTGATCGCTTTTCGCCAACCCTCTCCATTGTCACCTCCCTCCGTCACGCTGCATTTCCCACCATTGTTCTGTATTTCTCGACCCCTCCACCATGCCTCGTTGTCTCATCATGATCCTCACTGTGTTCTCCCTTCCGTGCATGGTTTTCTTTAACAAATTCGTGGGTTTTGCAGGTTCGCAGCGGTGGAGAATTATCATGAATTGCCGCATCCATTATAAGAGCCGAGCACACGTCAAAGGACCATGTTCAGAGCAGAATTATGAAAAAGTCCCCGGAAGCCAAATTGACAAGACTCCAATTTAAGAGGCATGGTTCAAATTTGTCAAAACCTGCAGGGACATTCAAGGTGCCAATTTCACAGATGGAGATATTAGTGGGGAAGATGAAGAATATCAGTGTTTAGCAGAGAATTAAAGGTAGGTAGCTGAAGACTTTGAGGGCCTTGTCCTAGCCTATTGGAAGCAGAGTACCAAATTGAAGATCCTGCACATCATTCAGAAGATTTATACACAGAAAACAATGTCCTAAATGTTTTATTTCAATGGAGTTTTCTTCCCAGGCAAGGACAGATATTTGTGTGATTTTACTACCTGATCGTGTCCTGGGAGATATTTCTGCCCAGTGCATTTATTTCAGTTAGCAGGTCACAAAGTACAAATAGCACAGCACAGTCATTTAGCAGTATGGGCGCAAATGTTTTCGCCATTTTGATTTAATTATGCAAATTAAATGTTCGTCACCTACCTCTTTTGCTAGGTTTTTGTTTCTTCTATAAAAACCATGAAGAAACGCATTGTAAGGGTTCCGGATTTTTATCAGAAAATTATGCAGTGAAAGGAATTTTGTATACATTTTGCAGAACTTTTGTATGAAGGCTCAGAGCCCATAGGGTATCAGTGAGGAGGAGTTCGGTCTGTCAAAGAGGATTCTGGTCTTTGGTATTTCATAGTCTGTAACTCTCTTTTATATATTATTTAATATATCATTTCATCTCATCCATATTTCCTGTATCATGTTTTGGAATGTGAGTGGCTCACTGATTTCTGGTAAGGATTCATCCTAGTTGATGGCCATACTTAGATCAGTCAAGCGCTTTAAATATGGCTCATGCATGATATTATATTCCATCATTCAGCTAACCATACTTCTGCTATATTAGTTGCTTTGGGAGGTTGCTTTTAAAATGCTATTATCATGTATGGATTCTTAGATTGGTAAGCCCATGCATGGTGGTATTGTATATCTGGGTATCCGCTCAATGTTAACTAATATCTTCTCAAGGTTCCTTTCACTACAAATGCCTTCTGATAATTTATGTCTGTGAGGTATTTCTGAATCGGCTCGCTTTACAGTAAACTGTCTCTGAATTGTCTGTTGCTTTTGTATTAAGAGTTCTACATTTTTCCTCTGCAGTATCCCTTTTCCTGTGTCAGTTTCTGAGAGTTTGGTCCCATTCTACTTCATTTTCCCTGTTTACAGGAGATAGCATGTGAGTTGAAGCTGACAAATTCTTACATTACATTATATGCTCCTTGCTATGCTAAGATGTCCTAGGCACTGGTCTATCACAACTCTAGGCTGTCTCTAGGAGCTACAACATCTTTCTGGCACCGTTTCCGGGGAACGAAGTTGAGAAAATTTAAATCCCTGGGCCTCAAAAAAATATAATTCACTCTTCAAGTAGGTGAGCAGGGAGAGTTGAGAGTTGTATATCCCTCACCTTGGCGACTCCACAGTTCCTAAATGATTAAATAGACTCCACTAGGAGACCATGTCACAGTACAGCATCAGCCGTGCTGGAGACCAAATGACTCCACTGGTAGAAGATTCTGAACTGGTTGAGAAGATGCAGTGATCATCTTTGCAGAAACATGGATCCAAACATGGATAGGGATACAAAGCTAGATGCTTTGAATGAGCAGATTCATGAATTAAAGAGAGTGTCTAATAAAGTGCTGAAGAGGTATATGGCTAATATGAATACAAATGATGATTATTTAGAACAACCCATGCCTCTTCCAGAACAAGGACAAACTCAAGACCTAGATAATGAGCAAGACACGTATGATGTTTTGAAACCTATGGAGGATGAAAAGGAAAGTGATCAGGAATTGCCTGAGTTCGTACCTATGTCTTGTATTATGATGGTCAAAGAATATCACGACCTAATAGCAAAGGTAAATGGGAAATGTTGCTTGGAGGAAACAAGAGACCACATAGAAGATGTAAAATTTGATGTGGAGGAAGAAACCACTCATGGGCCTTGCCGTCTAACTGAGTATCCTCAGGTTCATGAGGAATGGCCTAGATCAGAGAGAGATCAAGAAATTTCAGAAGATCCCCAAGATTCCCCTGCAAGCACAACTGAGGATATTCTGGAAGAGGCTCAAGAAGACATCCTGCCTCCAAATCAGCTAGTACAAGAAAAGGAGATCTGCTGCTCTTCTGCACAAAGGAACACAAAAAAATCATCTCCTTTGACAGAAGAAGAGGTTGATCAGATATTAAATAAGCAGTCCACCTCAGAAATCTTTTATAGAACAGATTCCCTTGCTCACTTGTCTTATGAGTTTTTTGATACAGATCCAGAAGACTCCTCTGTGGATCAGGATGAAGAAAGACCTGCTGAGAGTCCAATATGGTTGACTTGGTCGAGCCAACCAATCTATGACACTGATGGTGAGAGTTACGACAGTATAATAGAAAATGAATATTCTTTGAATCTTCACTCTACTCTACCATAGATCATCAATGAGACTGGAAACCAGCAGCCTTTCTTTTTAGAGGATGAGGAGGAAAGCGAAGAAGAAATCCTTGAGTAGTTTGAAGGAAATGAGCCTTATCTTACAAAAGAGGAAGTAATGGAACAAACCACTGATCAAGAATACATAGATCTGTTCACAAATCTCAGCTCATCAGATCAGAATATATCAGAGCTCCAAGAGGACTCAACTGCCATACATGATGAGTCCTCTAGTTTAGAAAAAGAAGAGGAGGGAGATTCTCTTTCTCAAGAGAGTCTTGTTCTTGATCCAGTGGAAGAAGAAGAAATCCTGGTTGAAGCCTGCCTGCTACATATTCATCACCAGGTTTCATATCATGATCCTTATGCACACTTCCTGCAAACATTTGAAGAAGGATCAAGGGTATTTTTGAGCAGCATGTTGCCAGCAGAAAGAAATTTTTTCAAAGCTGCTATTATGGAACGAAAAGAAGAGATACCACTACCTTTAGAAATACAAGAAGAAGGTGATCAGGCTTTCAAGAGTCATATTGAAGATGCAGTGGAAAATGTAGAAATCAAAGCTGCCCAGGATGAAGACAACCTACCAATCACGGAAGGCCTAAAAGAAGAGCTGGTACATCATGTGTTCATTGATCCTGTGGCAAAATATATGGAGGCCCTGATTTGCTCAAATTCTCTAGCATCGATCCTTTGCCAGGGCCAGATTCATCTGGAGAGGCCACCACTGATGGTGACCACAATTTTGAAGAACCACATGCAGAGCACCCTGTGGTTATCTCTGACAAGCAGTCAGTGCTCATATCCTTTTTTGTTACTTCTTGACTGGCTGCACTGGCATTATTGTATCACCTAGAGCATCAAAGATTTCTAGGTTAGGTTAGAGTAGGTAGGAAGTCTAAAATAAAGCTCAGTCTGTGAGCATGTAGTTAGTTGCTTTAATTTCTGCAAAGTCTGGCAAGCCAGACATTCTAATCCTGGCTTGGCTATTTTCCAATTTCTGTTTTAGAATGTAGAGAAGAAATTTGTTAGATAGCTTAATCCTAGTAGATGTAGTTTAGGTAGAGAAAATGTGAGACCAACAGTTTAATTTGGTCTCATGGAGTAATAAAGATAGAAGTTGAAATGATGAAGAACAGATTCTGCATAGAAGATGATCAGGTGGTCTACGAGTTCTCGACACATCCAGGGATGAACGTGCCATCCCCAGGTGGAGCCAATGTTGATCATATCAGCCCCCTGTCAAAATTTTGTTAAGAAACCCCCTTTAAACCACTCAAGTCCCCTCGTTTTTTCCCAAAAGATCCCTGTTTCACCTATCGTTGCCATTCGTTAATCTCAAAACTGCATAAAAAAGGCCCAAAACCCGCATTTGATAATATATACAGCCTGGCACCTTTTGGCCCTAACCCCTCAGTCTTTCTCTGCATATGATCTGAGCGCTAAACCAAGTGCTAGCCCGGAGGTCACCTATCACATAGATATATTGGGCTCGTTCATAACCATCGATCTATACAGATCGGACGACATTCGTAGTGCTTCATCGCGCCCAGACCCCATTCCGTTCACAACTCCGATAATCTGTCCACCGTTCGATTAGCCTGCAGATCAATGGCTATAAGCTCATCTGCTCCAGTGGCCCCCGCAATGCACTACTCCAAAACTGGGTGGTATGTATCACACTGCCTTTCAGTGGTAGGTGGTAATTCTCCTTGGGCCAGCGATTCCATACACTATCTGCCATGCGCCCCAGCATACTGTTCCAAAACCACTACCCCATCGCACGTTATAGTTCGACAGGGGACGTGGCACGATATGCGCATACGCTGTCCGATATACAACATCGCATCTGACGGTGATCATTCATCCAAGTTGCTTGTAGATTAGCATGGGGAAATAGTGCCCTTGGCCCGCCATTCCACCGCCCTCCGACGCATTCTTAACCGTTGATATTATTTTGAGATCGTATGGCCCAGATCATTCGCATGACCAGTCATTGATTAAGTCAGAACTCCACGTCATCCGTTCCCACTGTCTTGGTGTCGTACCACCTGTCCCTCAGTCTTTCCCCATGTGTTCTTCGTCACCCAGAATTGTATTGGTTCATTTCTTCATTTCTTATGTATTTCCATGATCGTGATCGCTTTTCGCCAACCCTCTCCATTGTTACCTCCCTCTGTCATGCTGCATTTCCCACCATTTTTATGCATTTCTCGACTGCTCCACCATGCCTCGTTGTCTCATCATGATCCTCACTGTGTTCTCCCTTCCGTGCATGGTTTTCTTTAACAAATTCGTGGGTTTTGCAGGTTCGCAGCAGTGGAGAATTATCATCAATTTCCGCATCCATTATAAGAGCCGAGCACACGTCAAAGGACCATGTTCAGAGCAGAATTATGAAAAATTCCCCGGAAGCCATATTGACAAGACTCCAATTTAAGAGGAAGGGTTCAAATTTGTCAAACCCTGCAGGGACATTCAAGGCGCCGATTTCACAGATGGAGATATTAATGGGGCAGATGAAGAATATCAGTGTTCAGCAGAGAATTAAAGGCAGGTAGCTGAAGAATTTGAGGGCCTTGTCCTAGCCTATTGGAAGCAGAGTACCAAATTGAAGATCCTGCACATCATTCGGAAGATTTATACATAGAAAACAATGTCCTCAAGGTTTTATTTCAACGGAGTTTTCTTCCCAGGCAAGGACGGATATTTGTGTGATTTTACTACCTTATCGTGTCCCGGGAGATATTTCTGCCCAGTGCATTTATTTCAGTTAGCAGGTCACAGAGTACAAACAACACAGCACAGTCATTCAGCAGTATGGGCGCAAATGTTTCCGCCATTTTGATTTAATTATGCAAATTAAATGTTCGTCACCTACCTCTTTTGCTAGGTTTTTGTTTCTTCTATAAAAACCATGAAGAAACGCATTGTAAGGGTTCCGGATTTTTATCAGAAAATTATGTAGTGAAAGGCATTTTGTATACATTTTGCAGAACTTTTGTATGAAGGCTCAGAGCCCATAGGGTCTCAGTGAGGAGGAGTTCGGTCTGTCAAAGAGGATTCCGGTCTTTGGTATTTCACAGTCTGTAACTCTCTTTTATATGTTATTTAATATATCATTTCATCTCATCCATCTTTCCTGTATCATGTTTTGGAATGCGAGTGGCTCACTGATTTCTGGTAAGGATTCATCCTAGTTGATGCAATTACTTAGATTAGTCAAGCGCTTTAAATATGGCTCATGCATGATATTCTGTTCCATCATTCAGCTAACCATACTTCTGCTATATTAGTTTCTTTAGGAGGTTGCTTTTAAAATTCTATTATCATGTATGGATTCTTATATTGGTAAGCCCATGCATGGTGGTATTTTATATCTGGGTATCTGCTCAATGTTAACTAATATCTTCTCAAGGTTCCTTTCACTACACACGCCTTCTGATAATTTATGTCTGTGAGGTATTTCTGGATCAACCCGCTTTATAGTAAACTGTCTTTGAATTGTCTGTTGCTTCTGTATTAAGAGTTCTACATTTTTCCTCTGCAGTATCCCTTTTCCTGTGTCAGTTTTTGAGAGTTTGGTCCCATTCTACTTCATTTTCCCTGTTTACAGGAGATAGCATGTGAGCTGAAGCTGACAACTTCTTACATTACATTATATGCTCCTTGCTATGCTAAGATGTCCTAGGCACTGGTCTATCACAACTCTAGGCTGTCTCTAGGAGCTACAACACAGGTGTTGGGGATATTCCCTTCACTTTGGAGATATCTTAGAGGGGATCATTTTCTTGTTCATATCAGGTCAGATCCACTTTATAGATCTAAACATTTTAGTAGATCTGTAGACTTAAATCACAGATCTACAAGTTGTACATGGTGTAATTCGAAAAACCCCAAGGGGATTATGAAGAGGAGCCTATATAGTGTATGGATATGTTATAGATATGAATTTTCATGCACTTGTCTTCTCTAGATCTAAAGTGTAATCTACAGCTCTTGTAGACCAATAAAATAATGCTATCAGGATTTTTCTAGTCTTAATACATGGTTGCAACACCTCATTTTGAGGATTTTCTTACATTGGAGACTTGTATTTCCTGTTATGCATCTTATGGGCCATCTTTTACATCTATTTTGTTGCTGTAAATACAAATGAAGGGTCTCCATATTGGCCTCCTTATTTTTCTATCATGATCTGCATTATTTTTCTGCTATTCTGCATTGTATTGTTGTATTCCCCATTTGGGAATATTACAGTGGTATTAGAGCATCATCTTGGCACAACCCATGCTTTGTAAAAAGAAATATGTCTTCTGGAAAAGGAGAGCCTCTTACTAACAGAGAGAGGTGGTATCAAAAGAAAATATACATAAGATTTTATTACACTAATGAGAAAGAAGACAAGGGTAAAACCCCTTTATCTGGAGGAATGAAAGGGAAGGAGATCTCAAAACTTATTCTCCAAACTATGCATGAGCTTAAAAGAGAAATCAAGGGAATGAGGATGGAAAGACATGAAGGTCCCTCAAGAAGAATTTCATATGAAGAAAACCCTAGTTCTTCATATTATGTGTGTAAGCACTCAACCACACAATCATATCCATAGCGTTATACTATGCCCAGATTTACTGCAAGAGAGATGGAGACAGAAGATGCACCAAATGAGGATACTTTGAGTGATTATCTTCAGGAGTATAAATCTAAATCTTGGAGATTCAAGGAGCACTTGAACTTCCAAGAGTTCTGCCAACTCAAGGAGGAAAGAAGACCCAACAAACACAACAAAAGAAGAAGAGGTAGATTCTTTCTTCCAAATTTTGATGGATCCTCGACATGCACAACCAAGGATTGGATATATCAGCTAGATTCATATTTGCATCTACATCAAGTTTCAGAAAAGGAAGACCTTAGAGTAGCAACACTGCATCTTAAAGGTAAAGCTTATTCTTGGTGGTTATTTGAATCCTTTTCATTAAGAAATGAAAATATATCTTCTTATGAAAGATTCACCAAGAGATTAGTGAAGAGATTTGATGTAAAACAAACTAAAACATCTTTGACTGAGCTAGCAAAGCATGAACATTCAAAACCCTTGCATGAGTTGGAAAGATATTTTACACCAACCCCACTTCAAATTTCTATTGAAGGGGATAAAATCTTGTGTGATACTTTTCCAAGGGCAAGATCTCCATTGCATGAAGAGATTTCTTCTCAAAGGGAAGACATGGAGACCCCTCTTTTAAGGAAAGAACAAGATCTAAGGTCTGTCATTGATGATGAGGTATTATCAAATATTGATGAGGAGAAAGAGCAAGAAGGCAGTAACAACACTGTCAATTCAGAAGGAGAAACATCACCACATGGGGATGGGCATGGAGCTATTGCTTCAAGAGGAGGAGATTTTGCATATTTGAAAAATTTCCCCAAGGAGCATCATGTGATAGTAGCAATGGGAAGTAACACCTTGATCCAAGGAGGAGGAGGAAGGGTGGATCAGGATCCAAGGATGAGGAGCATGCACCCTTGTTTATTTCAAGGGGTTTATATTCAGAAGAAGGAGATTGATTTATGTAGCAAGGGGAGGGACAAATCAGTCCACTCATTTATACAGTCTACTTCAGATTTTGATGTCTCTTTGCATGGAGGCATTCCACTAGGGAGAGCCCCTGATTGGAAGATGAATACTTTTTTCTCTAAACCTAGTGCAACATTGAAATATTTGGCTAAGGAAGGAGCCTTGGGAGAAGCTACCATAGCGCTAAGAACCTTTGATGGGTTCCAAGGAGAGATAATCAATTTTCTTAGTTGGACATTACCATATCCCACTCAGTTATATGCGCTGGAAAATGATTCAAAAATATATAATGACATGAGCATGGTGTGAAATGGCCACTCCATAGTCTTGGAGCAGAAAATGATACTTCCACACATGAGGAATATTTCTGAATATGACAAGAGGGTATTAACACTCTTGCATGCATGGGGCAAACTATGGAGTTTTTGGAAGAAAGAGACCTTTCAAGAGGTTGAATTCTATGTACTTCAATCTTGCCTTGGGAAAGATCAGCTGCAAGAGAGGCATCAAATATGGAGTAACAACACTCCAACATGTGACTTTGGCATTGAGCATGTAAAATAGGAGAGTGATGATATGCCAATTACTTCATTTCAAAATTCTACAGCGCTGTCATTGTTGGGATACCTAGATCCATATTGGGATTCCCAAATCTTGGTAGAATATTCCAAGAACCTCTTCACATGTAAGGTTCTTGATGGGAAAATGGTAGATAGGAGGTATAGAGTGGTTGATGGAGTAAATTTTTTTCATGATCAGATCTATTTGACTAGAGACTCAAAGCTCAAAGATAAACTACTATATGTAGCCTATGACATCTTGCTTTCCAATCCCACTGGTTTCAATAGAACCTACCATACTATTTTGGAGGGATTCATTCGGGAAAAATTCAAAGAGGAGATGCACTATCATATGAGGAAGTGCATGGACTATTTGGAGGGTGAGGAGAAATACAACCCTTGCGAAGAGTTATCATCACCACCTCCTTACTCATGGGGTGTGAGAAGGAGTTCATCCATGAGCCACCTCAATGATTTAAACCAAGTGTATGGTAAATATTGTATTTCTGAACATCATGATATATTTACCACACATGTGCAGGGCATTGCTCCAAGAAGGGGCTCTCTTTCTTATTTGTTTTATGAGCTACTTGGAGCCATGAGCAATGATTATGTTTACCACTCCCTAGGAGATTTTGGGGAGATGATGTATTCCTTATGGTGTGCCTCATTGACACAAAACATCATACACCTTCTCCAAGTATGTGAGGAGAATGGGTCATCAAACAAGTGGTGGGATGAACACTTGTTATATCATATTCTGTGGCAGTTAGGAGAAAAACTGTGTTGGTTGCACATGAGGGACCATTTTCCTTCTCCTTTATTACACATGGTAGCCATCATGACTTTGATTGTGATTCCATATGTTGATGATGTTCTTATCTTTGTTGGGAACATGATTGGAGGGAAGGCACATTGGTTGGATGTGTCCATTGGGAATAAACTTCCCACATTTATTCATGCTTCAAGAGGAGGATGTGACATTATATGGCTACTACATTATATCACTTGTTTCCTTATGCAAGGGGCCATATGTTTGACTTAAGTCTTTGGGAGAAGCCTCTCACATGAGAGGATTTTTGGCAAGACATGTTTGTCTTGGATCATATTTAGCCAACACCTAATATCCTGTACTATTTTCAAGCTTTTGAGAAGCTTATGATAGCAAGAAGGTGGTGGGATGACCACTTATTGTATCATGATTGGAGACAACAAGAAGAAGAACAATGCTGGTCTCAATTGAGGGAATATTGTCACCATCCAATATGTCATATGACACTTAGTCCATGTTTCTTTTGGAGCCCATATGGTGATGATACTCTATTCACTATATGCATGGAGGTTTGGGCAAGGAGGATCCCTAGAACCAATGAGGGGAATCATGAGGTTCCAAGTATCTTTTGAATTCATGAGGACTATATTATTTCAGCCCAAGATAAACAACTCCAAATTTATCATAAATGGAGGGAGAAACAACATAAGTTGAATGATATTACCTCTCATCTTCAGCCATGCAGCCCCTACACATTGCATAAGCAGGGGATTGGTGACTATTTATATGAGCTACCAATGTTGAGATTGCAACAAGATGATGAGCTTAGTGGAAAGAAGTCGCCTTCACTAAGTGGGCCCGTAGGCTATTTTTGGCGCAAAGTCTATTTTTAGACATATGGATCATATTCTATGAGTTGCCGGATGTTATTTGTGGATGGTTGGTCAACTTGGGAAAAATATATGGACTTCCATTTTTAGACATACTGGGCGGAATCTATTTTTAGATTGCCAGTCTAAAAATAGATATGTCGAATATTATTAGCTCTTAATAATATTTGGACTATAAACATTATCTTATTCTCTTGGAGCACTTCAGTTAAGTGCACAGATGTGGCACAGGAGCTGACAGAAGGAATTACGCTATTCCTGAGGGTTAAGTGGAGCTATTGTATGGATACTTCAGTTAGAACTCATGTGACAGAGTTTGGTGGAGTTGATTGAGGAGTTAATGGAAGCCGTGTCTGGCTGACCATTAACATAAATAATCCTTAGTTGTATTTAGTCTAACCTGACACACACTAGTGGTGGTGTGGCTTAATTATTAATTAATTCACTAATTATAAACTCATTAATCAACTAAAGAATACATCATGAATTGTGTTGCATGGACAGTTTCAGTGGAGACCAGTGCAGAGATAGGTGAAAGAGCAGGTTAACTATCAGTTGTGACTATACTGTTGCATATTTTCAACAACCACTGATTGGAGAAGCCCATGAGGATTGCGCAGTACAAGCCAGGTGGTTTATGTTATTTAATGAGCCATCCTATAGCATTTATTACGTAATAGAGGCTGGCTATTAGGTGGCAGAGATTGGAGCATGTGTTTTGCTAGATCTAGCTTGATTAGTGTGTAGCAATTGGAGGTTGTGCCTAGAGCTTGTGAGAAGCTTTGTACAATTATTGTTACATGATCTCTATGACATATAATATACAAATAGTTGGGGGTTTTCAGCTTTAAGCTTTCCCATGAAATACTGTGTTCATATGTGTGAATGTTTATGGTTTTAATGTGCGCATGAGATTGTTTTTATTTCCACAATTAATGATCAATGGTCGAAGAGATTCTGTATTGTGCATGAAGATAAAATAGTGTGTGATCAGGAGAATCTCGGTGAATAATATATCAGTTATTCAAATTTCTACAACCAAGGATGGCTCACTTTCTTTGGATGATAGCATGTATATTGGAGTTTCTCATTGGGGTTGAAGCACCCAATATTTATCATCTCTCATGCCTTAAGGAGGCCAATGGAGATCATATAATTCTTTCCATATATCTCCCACTTCTTCATGATGAAAGCTATTTGGTTCATTCACCAAAGGAAAATTTGTATTCTTGGGAGGAGACATATCCATTGGAGATTTTGCAATGTCATTGTAGTTGCTTGAGGACAAGCAACATTTTGGAGGGGAGGACTGTAATATTCCTACATTAGCCTATAACTAATGGATTTTTTTTTTTTTTTTTTAACACTTAGATAGGTGAATAAGTGGGTGGGAGGACCCATAAAACTCTTTATGGTGAATAAAACCACTTCTCATGTGAAAGTGGATCATATTTTCAGCGTAATAAAGTACCCTAAGGTGTGGACAGGGGCTAAAACATTTTTACTAGGTCAACCTTGACCAAATCTATAGTGCTCTCATGGAGGAGTGGCCATCAATGAGGCACAACAAAATTTTAGATGGAGGCTTCTTGTGTGAAAGAAGCAATCTCATTGGAGGTGGTTTAGGGTTTGAAAGCTATTGTATTATAAAAGGAAGGGGATGGAAGCATTATAAGGTTGTTGAAGATTATTATATTTTTGAAAATATTGTGTGTTTAGACATATATCTGTCTCTTGCTGTTTAGCTGAGGTTGAATTCTGTTTATCATTGGGTGTTCCTGATCGGGAATCCCACCTCTTCCCATTGAGTAGATCTTGGGAGAGTTTGTATTGCATTGTCCACTATCTGGCTTAGGGCCAAGCTTCTTCTTTCAACTAAAACACAGATCCTGTTGAGGGTTTGACTGTTTTTGCAAGCTGCGACAAGTGGAGATTAGATCTTTCAGATCTAGTCCATTTCAGTGCTCCTTTTTCAGTGGAGGAGAGTATTGGATGTCTTGAGCTTCATTTTATAATCTTGGCATGTGGCCAACCAAATTTTAAACCCTACAACGTAGTTTTACTTCCAGATCTGCGTTATTCCTGTAGGTGCAGTTGCAGGGTGTTTTGGCACACCATTTGGAGAGTTGGTTTTCAAGTGTCGGGGATCTACCCTTCACATTAGAGATCTCTTGGAGGGGATCATTTTCTTGTTCATATCAGATCAGATCCACTTTCCAGATCTAAACATTTCAGTAGATCTATAGACTTAAATCGCAGATATACAAGTTGTACATGGTGTAATGCTAAAAACCCCAAGGGGATTCTGAAGAGGAGCCTATATAGTGTATGAATCTATTATAGATCTGAATTTTCATGCACTTATCTAATTTATATATAAAGTGTAATCTACAGCTATTGCAGACCAATAAAATAACGCTGTAAGGATTTTTCCAGTCTTAATACATGGTTGCAACACATCATTTTGAGGATTTTCTTACATTGAAGACATGTATTTCCTGTTATGCATCTTATGGGCCATATTTTACATCTATTTTGTTGCTTTAAATACAAATTAAGGGTCTCCATATTGGCCTCCTTTTTCTATGATGATCTGTGTTATTTTTCTGCTATTCTGCATTGTATTGTTGCATTCCCCATTTGGGATGATTACAGATTTCTAAGGCGTTGATCTCTCTTTTCTTCTATTTTTGGAGCTTGTTTCATAACATTTGGTATCAGAGCTTTGGATTCTAGGGTTTCACTGCTTCATATAGCACATCGTGGATTTTTCGCTATAATTTTTTTTACAAAAATTTTAAGAAGGTAAAAAAAAACCGATTTACGAAGAAATCCTGATGAACGTCGTGTAAAAATTTCAAATATTGGTTCGCAATATTTTGGGAGATATGATCTATGGAAGTTAGGGTTTTTGTAGGCTCCCTAATTTCATCTCAAAGAGGTGACCTTCGGAAAGTAATCATAACTTTCTCTCTGAGCATCAGATTGGAATTCTATAAAAAGTGGTCGAAATCACACGAACTATAGTTTACTATGTATGAATTTCAGAGCCAAAGGAGGAAACCGAGACACGTGGCATGCTGTAAAATTTTTATCTACTGAACCAATCCATAATTAGGTCATTGAGGGAGATTAGACATAAATTTTCCTTGAAGTCCAAATTAGGTCAGACCTATGGAATTAGAAAGAAGAATTATCGGGCTACTAAAGGACTGAAGATAAAATATCAGGGATTTGAAATTCTAGAGATACATCAGTTTCAATATCAAGCGCCTCAAAAGCAAGAAAAAGTGTGGTAATACCATACATTAGTTAATACTCCAAGTTCTCGACGTTGTGTACAGAAAGGGGTTGCCTTGACCTGTGGTTTGGTTGGTATACATGACACGAATTCAAAAGTCTACCATCTCAAGGAATGCCTGATTCGGTCAATCAAGAGTTTGGTGCAGGAGTCTACACACTTCACCACGTATTAGCTCATTGTTATACATTTCTTTCAAGAAGTTGAAGCTTTTGTGGCGTTAAAGTCATGCAGTCCAAATTTCATTCATTATCTTGAATGCATGTAGTGCAGTGAGGTAAATGGTTTTGTGTTGGTTGGACCACTGAGTCCATGCACATTTTATGTAGCCAAACCCATTGTTGATGTTGATGGTAGTGCAGTAGGGTTCAAAACTTGATTAATTGAAAGTCTTGAGGTTGTTAGTGTCTTTGTTTTGTTTTATGTATGGACATATTTAGCACTTTGATGCCCAAAAGAGAGCCTATAGACAAAATGCAGTGGAAGGGTAATATTTGAAGAAGATTTGTTTTGATTTGGTTATAGGAGGAGTGAATCAACCTCTTTATTTACTGAAAATGACTCTAATTAGTGAAGTATTAGAGTGTCTGAAAAATATGATACAATCTAATGTCAAAGACATAGTTAAAGTCAATAAAGACACTCTCATAGATATTCAAACCCCACTGAAAAATGCAAAAGAATAGATTGAATTTTTTCAGATTGAATATCAGCTACAACAATAGGAGTTACAAAAAAAGAGTTGTCATTCTGAACTTGTTTTTGTTTAGAACACTGAGACAAACTCCAATCAGCAACAAGATATTGGTCAGATCACTGAGCATAATATAAGAGAAAATTTGTATGCAGATGCAGAAGCTCATGCTTCACTTCCCAAGCCCATCATTAGACCTTGGGAAGAGATTTTCCATAACAAGCATAGAACAGGTCTTGGATATGACAAGGAGTTTTCCTTTCATATTCTAGACTACTCCAAGCCCATCAAATTTTAAAGTGCCAGATTTCTTCATGACAGTTCACCTTCAACTATTCCAAATCCTGCTCCTCTTCCACAACAACAACAATAGAATGTGAAATTCCAACACTGTGATCAATTTGGCCATATGAAATATCACTGTTTCTATCTTCACCCATGAAAGCACTATGGCCGGCACACTCACTTTTCACACATATGCTTCATAAACAAGCCTCCTGCAAGAACAAAGATTCAACTTGTAAATTTTAACCGTGTACATAAATTATCTACAAATGAATCTTAAAATAGAAAATAAACAATAGCGAGAGCATAAAACATAAAATAGATAAACACAGAGATTTTCCCCTGGATCCCAAATCGGGACGACCAGATTAAATTTTCATTATATTCCGTTTAGTGTTACAACACATATATATACATGCCAAAGCATACATACATCCCAATCCATTAACCCTGGATTATAACATAACCATAGTTCCCTTGACTGGATCTAAAAAATACCAGGGGTCAAAAACCATCATGCCCCAAAACCATGTGCAAAACCATGGGCCCTACTTATCATTCAAAGAAAAATAACGTTGATGTTCAATATCACTTTGTAAGAGATATGGTTGAGGCTAAAAGGGTGTTGCTGGTAAATGTGGACACCTTGAAGAATGTTGCAGATGCATTGATGAAGTTTGTGAGCACTCAGAAGTTCTCTTGGTGTAGAGAAACAATGGGTGTTGCAAAGTTGGGCTAATGACTATGCTCTCCTGTGGCCCCCTATGGAAAGAAAACAACAAGTGGGAGAATGTTGGGTATGTGTTATATTCTTTCCATGACTAGTCACACGTGGGGGAGGGGGGGGGACAACCCCGAATGTACGTTGCACCAGGCGTAGTAGAGGGGTCATAGGGGGGGCAGTTTCCACCCCCTTATTGGGGTTTGTTATTTTCTGGTGGGTGGACCTGCCCATGGTTTTGTGCATGGATTTGTACATGGTTTTGGGGAATGATGGTTTTCTGACCCTAGTATTTTTTAGATCCAGTCAAGGGAACTACGGTTATGTTCTAATCCAGGTTTAACGGATTGGGGTTAATGTATGCTTTGACATGTATATATATGTGTTGTAAAACTAAAAGGAATATAATGAAAAATCAAGCTAGTCGTCCCGATTTGGGATCCAGGGGAAAATCTATGTGTTTATCTGTTTTATGTTTTATGCTCTCGCTATTGTTTATTTTTGTTTTAAGATTCCTTTGTAGATAATTTCTTTAGAGGGTTAAAACCTATACATCTTAGATGGATTTCTTCTTGGCAATGGACATCAGCAACCAAGAAGGTGTTTAAGTCACATGTCAGAACTTGTTCTTGAATATTGAACAATATTGCAATTGAGTTTTCGCCATTATCTCACCTTGTACTTGATAGGGGGGAAAATGGTGGTCATAAAAAATCTTTGAAGCCACATCAAGCGAGCCTGAGCTACAATCTCTCATTCCACATTCTCAGAGTTGTAGCCAAAGATACAACACTTAAAGCGAGCCTGAGCCACAACTTGTCATTCCATATTCAGAGTTGTGGCTAGAGACATGGATTCCCATGAGAATTCCTTTGGTTGGTGGACATACTTAAAACATCCATGCGAGTTTTATATTCTTCCTCTTCAAATAATTTAGAGCACTTCCTCTAGTAGAAGAATTCAACTTCTTGCCAACTTTGGTAGAGTTTTTGGAATTGCATTAAGCATTCCATAGTTGGTGGTCATCCTTATACCATTGCAGGTTGCTGACCTCCCTACTTCTAGGTGAAATTATCCCTCTTAAAAATATGAGGGACACTTCCTCTAGCAGAATCCCTCAGCTTCTTGGCAGATTTGGAAGAGTTCCGGGAACTGCAATAAGCGTTCCAGTGTTGGTGGTCATCCTTAAACCACCTCTTTATGCCAAAATTTCAGAGAGCTGATTTAGCCTAAGTGCTGCCATGTATACTTTACAATTTTGTATTACAAATCTCTTCTTGGACTCACACATACCCCTTCGGATTAAGGGGGGGAATGTTGGACACCTATTCCTCTATGGGTAGGTGTGGAAGCCGAATGGACAAAAGGAGTCTAAGTGACCTTTGAATGTGGAATAAAAGAGTCAAACCAATGTAATATAAATGTACATATATGGTGAATAATAATATAACATGCTTATCCTATATTTCTATGTGTGTGTTCTCCATTCACCATGCGTGTATTTTTTTTTCAAATTGCCTAAGCCTTGATTGAAAAATAAGTTTGAAGTGATTCCAAGGGAATATTGAAGCATAGATATCAATATGGGGTTATAAAATGGCCCCTAAAATAATTAAACACCCATTAAGCCCTCATAAGGTTCTACTATGACTCATGAAGAGGATGAAGTGCAACATGATATATCAAAATTACAAGACCAAGTACACCAAATTTCTCTCTCACAAAGAGAAAAAAAATATGAAATGGAAGTTTTGAAGAAAGACGTAAAATCTAAGATGGATGGTTTGAAGAAAGGCATGTAAGCTAATATGGATGGTTTGAAGAAAGACGTGGAAGCTAATATGAATGGTTTGAAGAATGGCATGGAAGCTAATATGGATGGCATGGAAGCTAAGATGAATGACATGGAAGCTAAGATAGATAAAAAAATGAAAGACAACATGGAATACATGAAGAATAATCTAAAAGAAGACATGGAAGGTTTGACAAAGTTGATACAAGAAATGATTCCTAATGGTGTAAAGGTAGTACAGGAAACTCGTGATGAGAAAAAAATAAATGTTAATCGTGATTTCATAAACTCTAATGTTGGATTGAATACCCTCCATATCCCAAAGATCGATATGATTAATTTTGATGGCAAGGATACCGTAACATGGATACTACAGATGGAGCAATATTTTGATCTCCATAATGTGCAAAACACACAAAAGGTATGCATTGCAACTTTACATTTAGAACAAAATACATTTGTATGGTATCGATGGCTTTGCTCTCGTAAAGCAATTTTCACTTGGTAAATTTTTACGGAGGAAGTGATAGCACATTATTAGGATACGAAGAGAAACACCTCCTTTAGCCAATTGATAAATCTAAAACAAAAGGGTTCAATGGTGGAGCACATTGAGGACTTCCACAAATTGAATATAAGGGTAACTGATATTTGAGAGGAACATATGATTGATGTCTTCATAGGGAATTTAAAGGATAACATCCAAGATGAGGTTCATCTTTGGGAACCTGATTCAGTGGAGAAGCCATTCAGGTTGGTAAGAAAAATTGAAAGTAAATTTATAGCGACAAGGAAGCCTACCACTCACATATATAAAGATGGAAGTGTTGCTACTCCTAGACTTCCATAACCTACATGGTTGAAACCACAAAAATTGGAAGAAAAAAGAGAAAAGGGGATTTGCTATAACTGTGATAGAAAATACACTAAAGGTCATAAGTGTGCTGAGAAAAAATTATTTTGCATATATTGTGAAGAGGAGGAAGAAAATGAAAAATAAACTTCAAAAGAAGAGGATATACACCAGGAACCAACCCTGGAGAAAGAAGAAATGAGTGTGACCATATCATGTAATGTATTCGCAGGAATTACCACTCCTTAAACTCTCAAGATATAAGGACATATCAAGAATAAAAATTTAATAGTGTTGATTGATTCAGGTAGTACCCATAATTTTATTCATTGTAAGGTAGCTAAGGAATTGAATTGCTTCCTATACCTAGCACCAGAGTGTCAAGTGATGGTTGCAAATGGAGGGACTATAAATTTCTCTGGAAAATGCCATAATATCAATCTAACCATCGGGGAATATATATTTAATAGTCAAATGATTTTCATTCCAATGGGAGGTGCTGATGTTGTGTTAGGAGTACAATGGTTACAATCTTTGGGGACGATGGATTTTAATTTTCAAGAAATTTTCTTAAATTTTTTTTCGAAAGGAAAGGAATTTGAATTACGGGGTATCGCAGGGAAGCTAGGAAAGATAATAATATCTAATTTCATGAAAATATTTTGAAGAAAGAACAATGAGGCGTAATTTCACAATTATCCTCACTAAAAGTTCCAACATCAAAATAATCTATTTCTCCAAATCTCCAAAAAGTCTTGGACAATCATTCCAAGGTGTTTGAAACTCCCAAAGGACTCCCACCTATTCGTGACCATGATCATGCTATTCATTTAACTCTGGGAAGTGTTCCTCCAAACATCATGCCTTACATATATCCTTATGTCCAAAAGAGGAAAATTGAACGTATGATTGCAGAAATGTTAGAGGCTGGTATAATTCAACCTAGTCAAAGTTCTTTCTCTGCTCCTGTAGTATTGGTGCACAAGTAGGATGGATCATGGCGCATGTGTCCGGATTATAGGGAGCTCAATAAGCTCACCATTAAAGATAAATTTCCCATTCTTGTGATTGATGAATTATTGGATGAATTACATAAAGAAATTTATTTTACCAAGTTGGAATTTCGTTCTAGATATCATCAAATAAAAATGAAGACTGAAGATATTCCAAAAACAACATTTCGAACTCATGAGGGTCATTATGAATTTTTGGTCATGCATTTTGGCCTTACAAATGAACCTTCTACATTTCAAGGGTTGATGAATTCTATTTGTAAATCCTTCCTTATAAACTTTGTGTAAGTATTTTTTGATGATATACTAATCTACAACAAGTCTTGGAAGGATCATGTTCAACATGTTGACAGGGGGCTTAAACTATTGGAGGAGAAGCAATTATACGAAAAAACCTCCAAATGTTTCTTTGGATTACAAGAAGTGGAATATCTGGGTCATATTGTGTCTCAGGAGGGTGTTAAGGCAAACCCTAAAAAATTAAATCCATTAAGGAATGAAAAGTCCCCACAACCATAAAACAGTTGCAATGATTTCTCGAGTTAACAGGGTATTATCGAAAGTTTGTTAAAAATAATGGGAGAATAACAACACCTATAACAACATTATTGAAGAAAGATGCATTTTCATGGACTCCTGAAGCAAGTAAGGCCTTTTAACATCTTAAAGAGGCAATGTGCCTAGCACCGCTCTTAGCTATGCCAAACTTCACAAAAACCTTTATTGTGCAATGTGATGCCTCAGGAAATGGAATTGGTGCTGTTTTAATGCAAGAAGGAAGACCCATTTATTTTGAAATTCGTACAATCAAAGGAAATTATTTACAGAAAACTATTTATGAGAAGGAAATGTTGGCAATACTACATGCAATAAATAAATGGCGACCTTACCTAATGGGAAGACACTTCAAGGTAAAAACTGATCATGATAGTCTTAAATACTTTTTGTAACAAAGACTATATTCAGAAGAACAACAAAAATGGGTCACAAAGATGTTGGGTTATGACTTTGAAATCATCTACAAAAAAGAGAAGATAATTTTTTTTGCAGATGCACTCTCAAGAAAGGATGAGGTGGTGGAAGCATTGCTTTGTTCCATTTCTATTATCCAACTAGCTTGGATAACTGAATTAAGCGAGTCATGGAAGAATGACGAAGAAGAGTGGACACTCATTCAAAAGTTACAGCAAGATCCCAGTACATATGATACATTTAGTTGGTAAAATGATTCCTTATGGTACAAAAATTGCTTATATATTTGTTAATATTCCCAACTAAAACAAAATATTATTTGGAATTGCACACCTCTCCCGTAGGAAGACACTCAGGATTTTTAAAACCTTACCACAAGGTGAAGAATTTTTTTTTTTTGGGATGGCCTTAAATATGATATACATTTTTTTTTTGGAAAAATGTTTGGTTTTATAGCAAAATAAAGTTGAGACAATTAAGACCCCGAGTTTGTTACAACCTTTACCCATTCCAAGTCAAAGTTGGGAGGAGGCTTCAATGGATTTTATCACAGATTTACCTAAGTCCGAAGGTTAAAGTGTCATCATGGTGGTATTTTATAGAATTATACTTACCAAGTATGCACACTTTTGTGCATTATCTCATCCATTTAAAGCAAGTATAGTTGCTACTGCATATATGGAAACAATTCAAAAGCTACATGGAAACCCAAAGATTATTGTAAGCGACAGAGATCCCATTTTCACTGGAAATTTTTGGACGAAATTATTTTCTTTTTTGGGTACTCAACTAGCCCATGGCTCATCTTATCATCCTCAATCCGATGGGAAAACTAAGATAGTGAAAAAAATGTTTGGAAGAATATCTTTGTTGTTTTGTATATGATAAAAAAACGCAATGGGTTAGGTGGTTACCTCTGGCTGAATGATGGTATAACACTTCCTTCCATACTGCAACAAAAATGAATCCATTTATGGCACTTTATGGATGTCATCCACCGTCCATCACATCATCTTTAAGAGGAAATTATAAGGTTCAAGCAGTGGAAGATCATATCGAGCATCAACAACAATTTCTCCAACTCTTAAAGGATAATCTAAATTTTTCACAAAACAAATGAAAAAACAGGCAGATCAACATCACACTGAGAGAAGTTTTGATGTAGGAGGCTGGGAACTTTTACGACCACAACCATACAAACAAATGTCCCTCAAGCAATCTAAGAAGGATAATAAATTATCACCAAACTACTATGGTCCTTACAAGGTGTTGCAAAATATTGGTACTATAGAATACAAATTGGAGCTTCCTGCTTCTTCTCGAGTGCACCCAGTTTTCCATGTTTCATGCTTAAAGAAGGTTATAGGTGAAAAAATTCTAGTTGAAACAATATTTCCAGAACTTGATGACGAAGGAATAATGCTGGAGAAACATTTCAAAGAGCCATGGATTTAGACTTTGTTGGAATAATTAATAAATTTATTGTCATTTATCTTGATGATCTAACTGTGTTTTCAAATTTTTATGAAAGGCACTTAAAGAACTTGAGAAAGGTGTTTGATAGGTGCAGAAAATTTGGATTATTGCTTAACCCAAATAAATCCCTCTCTACCATAAAGGAATGAAAGCTAATTGGCAACATTATCTAAAAATAAGGAGTGGTAATTGATCCAAAATGAGTCTCAGCCATTGAGGAAATTACTCTTCCTAGAAATATAAAGGAATTTCAAGATTTTTTAGGAAAGATTAATTTTCTAAGAATATTTATACCAAACTATGCTGAGATTGTTAAAGATATCACTGATATTTCGAAAAAGGATCATGAGATTAAATGGAAAGTGAAAGCTAGATTTTCTTTTACACAAATAAAAAAGGCTATTTTTGAAGCTTGAATACTAGCCAACCTTTATTATACCAAACCCTTTAGCGTTTTCTCTTTTACCTCTTACACCACTTTAGCTACTTTTTTACTCCAAAAGAATGATAACCAAGATGAACAACCAATTGCATTATTTAGTGAAGTGATGAGAGATACAGAGATAAAATATGAAATCATTGAAAAACAAGCCTATTCTCTTGTAAAAGCCCTCAAATACTTTCGAAATTATGTCCTTCATTCTCCTATTACTGCATATGTCCCAAATAATATTGTCAAAACAATTTTGACTCAACCTGATACAGATGGTAGAATAGGGAGATGGATAGATAAAATCCTTGAATTTGATCTAGAAATCCAATCAACCAAGCTGATAAAAGGACATGGTTTAGCCAAGCTGTTAGTTGAATCTAATTGCAAAGTTTAGGGAATAAACACTATCATGCAAATATCAGGTGAGAAAAGTCCACAAGAACCTTATCCAAGTTCAAAATAGAAGAATCCACAAGAAATTTCTCCAATTTCAAAAGACAAGAATCCATAAGAACCTTCTCCATGTTCAAAAGTGGAGAATCCACAAAAACCTTCCTCTTCTTTAGATTTAGACTTTTAGTTCCTCTTCCACTCCATATTGAAGAAAAATTTCTATTATCTGAATGGTATGTTGATATTGTACATTTTCTTCATGAGTTTAAATACCCTCCCGATTTCACAATAAACCAATGCAAAAATCTTATATTAAAGGCTATGAAATATTGTATCATCACTGAAAATTTGTATTGGAAAGATCCATTAAACATCTTACTTCTATGCCTCACTGAGAGTGAAGCATAAGGTGTTATAGATTAGTTTCATGAAGGAATGTGTTAGGTCCCTATATTACTAGTGTAGTCACTTATTGTTGTTAGTGTAGAACCCTTATTTTTATTTTTGTACCCCTGTAGTCCCCATATTGTTATCATTGTGCCCCATAAAACCCTACTATTGTTATCGTTGTGCCTTTACATTATTATTGTTAGGTAAGCTAGGATTATATTGTGACCCCATGGACTCCCATATATAGAAAGGAGGTTTTTTCATTTGAATCATCCAAGAATTGTTCATTTATGTAATGTAAAGGAGGTTTCACCCTCAAAGTGGCTGATTTCTAAGGCATTGATCTCTCTTTTCTTCTATTTTTGGAGTTGGTTTCATAAAATTTTGTATTGGAGCTTTGGATTCTAGGGTTTTGCTGCTTCAAATAGGGCATCGTGGAATTTTTGATATATTTTTTTTTATAAAAATTTTAAGAAGATAAAAAAATCCCATTTGCGAAGAAATCCTGATGAACGTCGTGTAAAAATTTTAGATCTTGGTTCACAATATTTTCGGAGATATGATCCGTGGAAGTTAGGGTATTTGTAGGCTCCTAAAATTCTTCTCAAAGAGGTGACCTTGGGAAAATAATCATAACTTCCTCTTTGAGCATCGGGTTGGAATTCTATAAAAAGTGGCCGAAATCACACATACTATAGCTTACTAGGTATTAATTTCAGAGCCAAAGGAGGAAACTGAGACACGTGGCACACTGTAAACATTTTCTCTACTAAACCAATCCATAATTAGGTCATTATAGAGGATTAAGCATTAATTTTCCTTGAAGAATCAAAATCAGGTCAGACTTGTGGAATTAGAAAGAAGATTTATAGGGCTACTAAAGTACTGAAGATAAAATATAGGGGATCTCAAATTCTAGAGATACATCAGTTTCAATATCAAGCGCCTCAAAGTCTTGTTTGAAAAATAAGTTTGAAGTGATTCCAAGGGCATATTGAAGCATATATCTCAATATTGGGTTCTAAAATGGCCCCTAAAAATAATTCAACAACCATTAAGCCCTCATAAGCTATGACTCATTATGAGGAAGAAGTGCAACATGGTATTTCAAAATTACATGACCAAATACACCAAATTTCACTCTCGTAAAGAGAAACAAAAAATAAAATAGAAGTTTTGAAGAAAGACGTAGAATCTAACATGGATGGTTTGAAGAAAGGCATGTAAGCTAATATGGATGGTTTGAAGAAAAACATGGAGGCTAAGATGGATGGTTTGAAATATTGCATGGAAGCTAAGATGGATGGCATGGAAGCTAAGATGAATGAAATAGAAACTAAGATATATGAACAAATGAAAGACATCATGGAATACATGAAGAATGATCAAAAAGAAGACGTGGAAGGTTTGAAGGAAGGTTTGACAAAGTTGATACAAGAAATGATTCCTAATGGCGAAAAGGTAGTACAGGAAACTCGTGATAAGAACAAAATAAATGTTACTCATGATTTCATAAAATCTAATGTTGGATTGAAGACCCACCATATCCCAAAGATCGATATGAGGAAGTTTGATGGAAAGGATCTCGTAACATGGATACTACAGATGGAGCAATATTTTGATCTCCATAATGTGAAAAACACACAAAAGGTATGCATTAAAACTTTACATTTAGAACAATGTAATATTCCCAAATGGGAAAAGTAGGAATATAAAACAAAATGCTGGAAAAGAAGTGTAAAACATCATACAAATAATGGAGGCCAATATGAAGTCTTATTTTTCATTATAATAGTAGCAAAATATGTATAATAAATGGGACACAAAGCATAGAACAAGACATAACAAGCCTCCAATAGACAAAACCCTCAAAAGAGGTGCTTCTACTATATCAAAATAACGGAGACACTGCTACAATGCAATTTTAAAATCATTGCTACAAAAAATGAGTACACAAATTATAAAGGGATGATATATGCCACAATAGATATAAAAATGAAGATCTAGGCTCTATACAACCTCCAGAAAAAGAAACCCAAAAGGGTCTCCAGGAAAACACCCAATAATATAATGTGAGCTGCATCCCTATGGTTGAAAGTATGCTACAACAAATGACTGAAGAGAAAATGGTTGAAGTTGATATGAAAATGGATTTTCTCTCCTCCAATGGATCCTCCAGATGAAATGATGGCCCCTTCATTGAAGAAATCACCTCCCAAATCACCTACTGCAAATACCCCTGCAACTCCTCCCTAAAATAACGCAGATCCAGACTGATACTGCACTGTATGGTACAAAATACTATGGCCTAATGCCAAATGTGTCAATAAATCTCCAGGGCCTTCTTCACTAGCCTCCCAAGAGAAAAGATCATCCCTCCAATGAGATTTAGCTCAGAAATCTCCCAAATCAAACCTCCATAAATTCTTCCCTGCAACACAACACAACCTCTCAACAAAAACTGCGCTGTACTTTAAGACTAAAGCTTTGGCCAAATGCCTGATAGTGGAATCTAGTGCAAACTCTTCCTAGAGGCCTCTCAAGGAAAGAGGTGGGATTATCGATCAGGAACACCCTGTGTTAAGCAACACTGAAATCTTAGCTAAACAGCTGAAGAAAGCTATATGTCTAAACAAACCATATATCAAAACATAAACATATATCAACATAATGAAATATGGCTGCCATCCTCTTCCTTATATAATTTATGAGCTTCCTAACCCTAAGTGTAATATTCCCAATTAGCCCAAGCTAATGGGAATATTCAATTTTGCTTTGTCTTATTTTTATTTTCATGTTGATGAATAAAATGTGAAGGAGGACATGTAAAACTCCTAAAAACATCAAAATAAATCAATGCCCAATGTAAACAAGGCTAAATCTGGGCCATTTTATAAAACACACTTGAGTGTGAAAGAGGCTGGGTCAATTGATTGGGTCAACATGACCAAATCAACAGCGCTATCTAGATGCAATGTATCTCATAAAGGCACAACGTAGTCCATGTTGGAGGCCACTCATGTGAATGAAGCTAATTCATCAAGATGGTTTAGAGTTTGGAAAGAATTCCACATTATAAAAGAAAGAGGAGGACACCAAGGAGGGGGTTTATCATTTGATATTGATGAAGGTATTTTCTATTTATACATCCCTCATTCTCTAGTTGTTTAGCTGAGAATAGTGCTGTTTAGCACTTGGGTGTTCCTGGTTGGGAATCCAACCTCCTTCTTGGAGCAGCTCTTGGAGGAGAATTGTTCTATCTTGTCCACTATCAGGCTTTGGGTAAAGCTTCATATTCCAACCGTAGTTCAGATCCTGTTGAGGGTTTGATTTCTTTTGTAAGCTGCAACAGTGGAAGCTAGATCTATTCAGATCTAGGAAAATCTAGTGCCTCTTCTCAGTGAGTGTGTCTTTTAACCTCTTGGAAGAGTGTATTGGATCATTAGAGCTGCATTTTCAGATCAAGGCATCAGGCCTAATCAATACTGAAGCTAACAACTCAGTTTTCCCTTCCATACTGCGTTATCTACAAGAGGAAAGTTGCAGGGTGTTTTGACTGCTTTTTGGAGGAGAGATCTCTGGTGATAGGATTCTCCCTTTCACTGTGGTGATCCATGGATTGGCCACCAATCCATGTTTGTTTCAGATCTGATTTACTTATGTATTTATTTACTGTAGAATTCCTGAATATTACTGCAGATCTATAATTCTAGATCTCAGATCTACTCCTGTACATTCATGTTTTGATCAAAACCCCAAGATGAAATTGTAGAGGAACTCATCTAATGTACAAATATGATATAGATCTATATTTTTGTACACAAATCTGTTCTATATCTTAAATGTAATATACAACTACTTCATCCCATAAAATAATGTTGTCAAGCTTTGCAGTCTCAATATATTGTTGCAGCACCTCAATCTTGAGGGATCCTTTATGTAAATCTTCCATTTCTCTCTTGTACACTGAATGGGCCATATTATAGATCTATTTTGCTGATGTACATGCAATTATTCAGCCTCCATATTGTTATTCTACTTTAACTTAGAGGAACTGTGTTATTTCTGAAGCAGTCCTTTGCATATAGCTGTAGCCCCTCTCATTGGGTGTTATCCAACTAGACTAGGTTGTGGGAGATCTATTTAACCCACTTAGTTTGATTTTTTTTTTGCTCTCCTTTTGGATTTATATCTTAGAAAATCTGATATAAAGGATCCAGGAGCTGTAAACTCATTTTAGTGCACTAAATTCTCAGAATTGCGTTAATTTAGCAGGCTTGCTGTGCAATCCCAATTTTGGGATACTACAGTGGTATCAGAGCATCTTTCTTGGCACAACCTGTGATTTTCCTTCAGAGCCAATATGTCTCCAAAAGAAGAAGAGCCTCTCACTGAAAAAGAGGAGAGGTACTAAAGAACAAGACAGAAGAAATATTACATAGAAGACAAAGGGAAGAAGGGTGAAACCCCTTTATCTGGAAGGATTGGAAGAGGAGAGTTTTCTAACATTATCTCTCAAGCCATGCATGAACTAAAGGAAGAAATCAGGGGAATGAGAAGGGGAAGACATGCAAATCCCTCAAGGATTTTTTCTCATGAAGGAAGCCCCAGTACTTCTTATGCTGTGTGTGAGCATTCAACGACACAACCTGTTCTACAACACTGTAACATGCCCAATTTCTTGTCAAAAGAAGGAGGAGGAGAAGGAACACCAGAGGAGGAAACTCTTGGTGGATATCTCCAAGAGTATGAATCTTAGTCAAAGAGATTCAAATAACATCTCATTTTCCCAAATTTCTGTCAGCTTAAAGAAGAAAGGAGATCCTACAACTATAGTAGAAAGAGAGGGTGCATGCAACCCACTTTTGGTAGATTTTCTCTACCTATTTTTGATGGATCACTTAAGAGATCAGCCCAATCTTGGGTAGGGCAGCTTGACACCTATTTTCAGCTACATCAAGTCTCTGAAGAAGAAGCCATAAGAGTAGCAACGCTGCACCTCCAAGATAAAGCATATGCCTGGTAGTTATTTGAATCTTCTTCATTGAAAAATGTAAACATATCTACTTATGCAAAGTTCACTAGGAGGTTAGTGAAAAGATTTGATTCTATGTCATCTGAAATTTCTATGGGTGAAAAAATTAAGTCCAAGGGACCAGAAAATTAGCATGAGATGGGAAGATCCATGGAGCTAACTCCATTTCAGAACATTGTTGAAGGGGTTGAAGATCTGTTACATGATTTTCCAAGGGCAAAAGCCCCATTTCAGCAAGAATGTTCTTCTCAAGAAGAAGACATGAGTTTCCTTTCTTCAAGAAGAGATCAAGAAATAGGATCTCTTATTGATGAGGCATACTCCATTGATGAGGAGAAGAAAGGGAAAGAACTGAAAGGTTCCTCCAACGCTATGACAGTAGGAGGAGATCTATTTCTATTAAGATATGGAGAGTAATCCATTGATTATACTAGAAGGTCTCTTGTTTCTTTGCAAGAAGGCCCCAAGGATCCTATACATGGAGAAGAAGAGTAGCAAGTGTCTATGCTAGTAGACAATAAGATAGAACAAAGGAACGGTCATAACGCTGTCATAACAAGAGGTGATCCACTAGTGCATGAAGAAGAGAAGGGAGCAAATGTTCCAATCAAGAGAAATCTTGCATATGTAACAGTGACATCACATTATCATGGGACTTCCACACAGAAATCAAGGCTGAACTTACATAGTGGGAGTGAGGAGATGTTGTTCCCATTCGACAGGAATGTGAGGATGAACCATGAGGCATCACTATCTTGTGGAAAACCACCTGATTCAGAGTTGGTGAAAGGTGTATCACATCTTGGTGCTTCAGTCATTAATCCAACAAGGATTGGAGCACTAGGAGACAAGGCTACACCACTAGGAGGCTTGGGTAAGTTCAAGAAGAAGGGAGATCTTGTTCCCTTATCATCACCACCCATTATCCTATCCGGATCTGCGCTGTGGGAGGAGAAAAATGGGAGGATCAAACTTCCAACACACACCTTTGACATAAGACATGTTAAGGAGGAGATCAACAACATGATAGATATTTCTGTTGATGCATCATCTGCGCTGTCATTTTTGAGCAGTCTAGATCTGTATTGGAAATCCCAACTTCTAGTGGATTATTCCAAAGATCTACACACTTGTATGATACTTTATGATCACCTGCATGAAGAGGGCTATTCAGTCCAAGAAGAGGTCATCTATCATCATGGTAGAGTATTCTTGTCTAGAGTCTCCAAGCTCAAGAAGAAGATACTACAAAGATCTTACAAAGAGTTCTGTTTCAGCCATATGTACTCCATGAAGATCTACAACATCATCATGAGGAGCTTTGATTGGAAAGGCTTGAAAGAAGAACTGTATCAACATTTTCAAAGATGCACGAGGTATGTGGTGTTGGGGTAGCAACATGACTCCATAGAGGGGTTATTTTAGCCATCCCTTCCTTCTTTGGGAAGAGGAGGAAGATCCATGCACAACTCCATGTGTATGAGAGGTATTGATGGCGAGGAATCTGATTATGTAAGTCAAGTTTTATTTTCTGATTATACATATTCTTTCACCATGTTTATGTAGGCCATGGCTCCAAGGAGGAGTGATATATCATGTAAATCTCATGGCAAACAACGGGCCTCTCCAATTTATAAATTTGGCCACTTCCTTGATGAGCAAAGGGAGATTCTTTATCATGATGGGTGCTTCCCTAAGGCACTAATCTTATCTCACACTTTCAGCCAAAGTGAGATGAAATGGGCAAAAATTAAGTGGTGGAAATACCACTTACCACATCTTGATATGATGCAGGAAGGAGATGCCCTGCGCTTGTACCATATGTGGGATTATGACCCACCTCCTCTTGTTCAAGTTTCTGTTTATGTCTTTGTAATTTTACTTCCATACATGGATGATGTACTTGTTCTATTTTTGGATTTGTATGGAGGAAGAATAGGAGGCATGTGTGTACCACATGGGATGGAGACTCTCTTTGTATACTTTGCTACATATTTCAGGGAGAGTAGGGGTTCAACCATGTTTGTTTTAGTGGCATTCTTGACACTTTGTGGGATGGATTATGTACATCTCATGATGATTTTGGAGAGACAACTCATGGAAGGATGGATTGGTGAACACTCAACTTATGGAGAGAGCTGGATCCTTGATGGTGTCACCAATGGGGAAGGAGAAGTGTTGCAGCACTCACCCTATCAGTTGCTTGAGGACAAGCAAAATTTTGGAGGGGAGGACTGTAATATTCCCAATTAGCCCAAGCTAATGGGAATATTCAATTTTTCTTTGTCTTATTTTGATTTTCATGTTGATGAATAAAATGTGAAGGAGGACATGTAAAACTCCTAAAAACATCAAAATAAATCAATGTCCAATGTAAACAAGGCTAAATATGGGCCATTTTATAAAACACACTTGAGTGTGAAAGAGGCTGGGTCAATTGACTGGGTCAACATGACCAAATCAACAACATTGTCTAGATGCAATGTATCTCCTAAAGGCACAATGCAGTCCATGTTGGAGGCCACTCATGTGAATGAAGCTAATTCATTAAGATTGTTTAGGGTTTGGAAAGACTTCCACATTATAAAAGAAAGAGGAGGACAACAAGGAGGGGGTTTATCATTCGATATTGATGAAGGTATTGTCTATTTAGACATCCCTCATTCTCTAGCTGTTTAGCTGAGAATAGTGCTGTTTAGCACTTGGGTGTTCCCGGTCAGGAATCCCACCTCCTTCTTGGAGCAGCTCTTGGAGGAGACTTGTTCTATCTTGTACACTATCAGGCTTTGGGTAAAGCTTCATCTTCCAACCACAATTCAGATCCTATTGAGGGTTTGATTGTTTTTTTAATTTTTAGTAGTGGAAGCTAGATCTATTCAGATCTAGGAAAATCTAGTGCCTCTTCTCAGTGAGTGTGTCTTTTAACCTCCTAGAAGAGTGTATTGGATCATTAGAGTTGCATTTTCAGATCAAGGCATCAGGTCTAATCACTACTGAAGCTAACATCGTAGTTTTACCTTCCATACTGCGTTATCTGCAAGAGGAAAGTTGCAGGGTGTTTTGACTGCTTTTTGGAGGAGATATCTCCGATGATAGGATTCTCCCTTTCACTGTTGTAATGTTCCAAAATTTTCATTAAGTTAATTGGAACATTAATTTTTCTTTCCTTTTAATAAAAGAATAAAATGGGTAAGGGGGCCCATGAAGGAGCATAATAAGCACTCCAAATGTGCAAAGGGGTGACTTAAGTGGCTTATTTTTCATCTCCTAGTGTGAAAAGGGGAAAATGAAAGAAGACTAGGCTCAGTTTGACCAAGTCAAACAACACTGCATGGAGGAAGTGAGTCACCAAGTGGGACAATGCAATTTTTATAGGATGGATATTATTGGATGAGAGAAAACCTAAGGGGTGGGGTCCATGGCTAGGAAGCCTCCTTTTGGCCTAAAATGGGGAAGGAGAGCCATTGCTCATTATGTTGAAGAATTCGATTTTGCTCTACTCTCTCCAGTTGTGCAACTGAGATAGCTTGTGCTGCTTAGCACAAGTGAGATTTATGTTTAGAATTTTCCTCTCCTTCATTGGGAAGCTTTGGAGGACCTGTTATTCAGTCTCCTCACATCCAGGCTGGAGGCCAAGGTAACCATCTTTAGATACAACATTTTCCAGCTTGGCAGAAACGTTGAGTTGCTAGGGGTTGCAGTGAGGAATCATTATCACCCACTTCCAGAGTTATTTTTTCAGAGGAGGAGTTAATTGTTTCTCTGGGATATCAGTGAGGAAGATCCCGGAGCTTCATTGCAGATTTTGGCATTGGGCCATATGTTTCATCTCATTCACAGCGCAATCTCTTCTCTATATTGCGTTATTTCAGTGGGCACTTGCAGGAGGGGTTCACACTATGGATTGGAGGGTGTAATATTCAGTGAAGGGAGCAACCTTTCACTTTGAAGATAAGTGGAGGAGGTTTATACATAATTTGTAGCATTTCCATCCTTCTCCCTTTTTTATTGTTATTGAGTTGCTGCTGCTACCTAGCAACTCCAGCATTTTTCCATTTAGTGTATTTTGGTCAATCTCTTGGAGGATTGTTGTAGTATTGTTTTTTGGGGTTGAGATATTTCTCCCCCACTTTATTTGAGCCTATTATTTCTATATAATTATATATATGTATCAATTTTTAGTCATTTCTCACTATAGACTGCGCAGTCATAGCTTTTTTCTGGGTTGTGTAGCTATGCACTTTCTCTTTTGCATGTACAATTGTCTTAGGGCTGATCTAGCTTAGCTTGAGAGGAATTTTCTCAAGTTCTTGTATATATATTTGTAGCTGCACATAATATAATGGCTATGCACTCTTCTTGAACCATATGTATTGATATTTCACTACTACTTTTTGAAGTTCATGGATTGCTGTAACTCTCCATTTAGAGCATTGTTTGAGATACATAGGATTGGAGGATCTGAATAACCCTCCTAGGGTTATTTATTTGAGCTAATATTATGGAAGAGTAATTTATGAAGGGTGAAAAAAGGGATCCAAGTCCCCTTTTAGCTTATTCTTGCATTGGCTTCCTTATACAGCGTCCTAGAGGACCCTATTCTAGAAAATCCCGAAAAAGGAACATTATAGTGGTATTAGAGCTTCGAACTTGGCCTAGCCTGTAGAAGTTTGAATTGTAGAGACAGAAGAGATCAAGATGATGCAGAGGATGAGATTACTCTCATCAGTTTTTAGATCCAGCAAATGCCTCTCCAAGGAGGTTGAGAAGACTGAAGAAAGAGAAGAGGAAGGACCATGTACTTCCTACTCTCACCAAGGAGGAGAAATGGAGCATGAGAAACACTTGGAATTCGAAATTATAAGTGAGTATCTTGCTGAGTATTGAAAAAACCCTAGAGCCTTCCAAGAGACTCTATCTTTTCCACAATGTATTCAGTAGAAAGAATAGAGAAGACCCCACAACTATGGGATGATGAGAGGCAATATATTCCTATTGTCCACTTTTGATGGATCACTCACATGTGCAACAGAGATCTGGGTAAAGAAGCTAGAGGCTTTCTTCCTGCTACATCCTGTAGTAGACAGAGAGGCCGTAGAAGTTGTAGCGCTGCACCTTGAGGGTGAAGCAAAGACTTGGTGGTTCAGCCATTGGGACCATGCAAGGGTTTCTACTCTTGTTTATTTTGTAGAAATTAGCTGAATAAATCACTTATTCACTGAAGATTAACCTGGTCATATATCAATTTCGAATTGCGTACATAACACATAACCTTCTTCTACAATTAATTGTCACATGCGGAAATAACAGAAGCAATCTCACATCAAATCAATCACACATTAACTCAGTATGTATGGGGAAAGCCTATAGCTGAAAACCCCGCAGCTATTGTGTATATTATAATGGAGAAATCAAGTAACCAAACAAGTACAATACTCCTCACAAATACTCAGTACTCTCTCATGAAGTTACTCACAATCTAGCTTGGTTTTGAACAAGTCTCGGGTTCAAAACACACCACTAACTGCCTTGCCTCTATTGCGCAATCATGGCCTGTATATGAAGAGGTTCAAGGTTCGAATCCTCTTGCCTTGATTGCGCAATTGTCATGGACAATTCCTCCAAGTGTAATGCAAATCTCATGCAAAACTAATCTACCAACTGATAGCTTTACTCACCCTTTCATCTACCTCTTCCACTGGTCTCCACTGAACTGATCATGCACTGTAGTGAACTGAAGTGTTCTTGAGTTGACCAATGAGTTAATATTTAGTAAATTAAATATTATTTAATTTACTCCACTCATATCTAGTTGATTAGTTAGTTAACTAATCCCAACTAGTTCAACTAAAACAAACATAACACAACTCCACTATCTGTCCCGTTAACTCCTCCAAAACTCCTGCCACTGAAGTCTAACTGAAGCCAACCATGCAAGATGCCATCAAACCCTAGGAACCACGTGATTCCTTGTGTCAGTTGCATGAGCCACCTCCATGACTCAAAATGAAGTGCGCCAAGAGAGTAAACTGTTGTTTATAGTCAAAATATTATTAAGGGTAAATAATATTTGACTTCCATATTTTTAGGAGATCAGTCTAAAAATAGCCTGGGTCCTAAAAATTAGGGTCTCATCTATTTTTACCAACATGTCGCATACTCCAAGAATCTCCAAGTAGAATTCCCAAATTATGCTCCGTATGTCTAAAAATAGACATAGTCTAAAAATAGACTTTGCGCCAGAATTTGCCTGCGGGCCCACTTAGTGAAGGCGACTTCATTTCACTAAGCTCCATCATCTTGCCGCATTCTCAACACTCCCTCTCAGCAAGATATGGATTATCTGCAATCCCTATCCTGCCTCTGTGGAATTCGAACTTGCTCCTGGTGAGCGCCTTCGTCAGGATGTCGGCATCCTGATCCTCCGTGGGAACATATGAAAGCATCATGATCCTCCGCCGAACACAATCTCTGATGTGATGGTACCTGATGTCGATATGTTTGGACCTATCATGAAAAACTGGATTAGCCGAGAGCTTGATGCAGCTCTGGTTATCACAGTAGATCACTGTAGGCTCCAAATGCAACCTGAACAAACCTGCGAGGATCTTTCTCATCCAAATAGCCTCGCATGCAGCCAAACTTGCTGCCATGTACTCGGCCTCTGCTGAACTGAGTGCCACGGATCTCTGCTTCCTGCTGTACCAGGAAACTGCTGTCGACCCAATGCTGAAAAATCCTCCAGAAGTGCTCTTCCGGTCCGTTGGACTCCCTGCCCAATCTGCATCAGTGAAGCTAGAAAGCTTCGCTC
Organism: Pinus albicaulis; assembly: GCA_034641835.2. Taxonomy (NCBI): domain Eukaryota; kingdom Viridiplantae; phylum Streptophyta; class Pinopsida; order Pinales; family Pinaceae; genus Pinus; species Pinus albicaulis. Next base: position 1,507,361,793 of record CM076582.1, on the reverse strand, counting down.
CATCCTCCTGTCTGTACCATAGACCATATCCCGATGTGCCTCTGATATAGCGCAATACATGCTTGCCTGTCTTCCAAAAGAGCTTGGTAGGCTTAACCATAGCTTGCGAAAGCTGGTTAACTGCATAGCATATATCGGGTCGTGTATTGACCAGATACATAAGCGACCCCACCAACTGTCGATAGACAGTGGCATCCACTACCTCCGCTGAAGTAGCATCCTCCTTCCTCCAACCACCAGGAAGAGGAGTGTCAACAGGCTTGCACCCTTGCATGTTGAACCTCTCCAGAATCTCCCGAGCATACTTGCCCTGAGAAACAAACAGTCCTCCACTGCGCTGCCAAATCTCCAATCCCAGGAAATAATGAAGGATGCCCAGGTCCTTCATCTCAAACTCTCGTGCAAGATCCTCCTCGCATGAAAGTATCAACTGCTCGTCGCCAGTCAAAATCAGATCATCTACATACAGTACGATGATCAACAGCTTCCCCTCCACCACAATCTGGTACAGGTTTGGATCCGCCTCACTCTTGGAGAATCCAAGCCCGGTGAAGTAGCTGTCTATCCGAGTGTACCAAGCACGAGGTGCTTGCTTCAGCCCGTACAGTGCTCTTTTGAGTCGGCACACATGCGACTCACTGCTGAAGATCTCAAAACCTTCAGGCTGCTCTATGTACACCTCTTCCTCAATAACTCCATTGAGGAACGCAGCCTTCACATCCATCTGATGAATGTGCCACCCCATCTGCGCTGAGAGAGCAAGGATCGTCCGTATGGAAGAGTACCTTGCGACAGGTGCAAAAGTCTCCTCATAGTCAATCCCCTCGATCTATGAGAAGCCACGGGCGACAAATCTCGCCTTGTACTTCTCCACACTCCCGTCAGCCGCCTGCTTCACTTTGTAGATCCATCGCGAACCTACCACTGATTTCCCAACCGGTCTTGGGACAATCTCCCATGCACTGTTCCTGACGATCGAATCATATTCTTCGATCATGGCATCAACCCATGCGGGTTCCTCTACAGCTTCCTCAAAAGAGGATGGCTCCGTCACAACACATTGACTCACAAGAGCCATGTATCCAGTGTACCGATCCGGTGACTGCCTCTGTCTGCGCTGTGCTGTAGGTGGTCCTACAACCTTCTCTGCATCTCGAGCCAGTCGCTCAGCTTCTGTAGTGTGCAAGCGCCCTCTGATGGTTGGCGCTGCCTGGGTGGTTTCTTCCACCTCCCGAACCTCCTCTTGTGGCTGATCCACATCCGGAAGCTCCTCCTTAGGAACTAACAGCTCCTCATCTGCATGCAAGTGTAGCTCCCTCTCAAGCGAACACCGCATGGCTTTCTCCTCCTGGAATTTTATATCCCGTCGCACAACAGTCTTGCGACTGTCTGGCACATACACCCGATAGTTGTGAGGTGTATCAGTGTACCCCACAAATATTCCAACTTCAGCAATTGGATCCAGCTTCCTTCTCGCATCCTTCGTCACATGCATGTAGACAGGAGATCCGAAAATCCGCAAATGGGAAATATCAGGCCTCTTGCCAGAACCTTGTGAGGACAACGGTTCTGCACATACACTGCTGTATTGCATGCCTCAGCCCACAAGTGAAGGGGTAGGCCCTGATCATGCAACATCACCCGTGCAGCACCCACGATCGTTCTGTTCTTCCGCTCAGCCACCCCGTTCTGCTGTGGGTTATGGGGTGCGATGAGCTCTCTCCGAATCCCTTCTGCGCTGCAGAACTCCTTGAATTCAGCCGAGATGAATTCACCACCGTTATCACTCCTTAGAGCAATCACCTTCTTCCCCGACTCCTTCTCGACCAGTGCTTTAAACTCATATAACTTCGCGAATGTATCGCTCTTCTTCTGCATGAAGAAGATCCAGCACTTTCGAGAGAAATCATCAACAAAGATCACATAATACTTGTGCTTTACTGTCGAAGCAACTGAGAAAGGACCACACACGTCTGTGTGAACTCTCTCAAGGATCGTCGTGGCGCGACTATCCTTCTCGTGAAAGGTGGCTTTCACATACTTCCCTAAAGTACACCCCTTGCACCGATCTGACTGTGCAAGAGTGCCCTTAGAAGTCCAAAAGAGAAATCACAGTGCAATCTTCAAAGCCCATGGCAAGATGGCCCAATCTCTCGTGCCATAGTTCACTCACTATCCTGGCCACTGACATCTCCACTTTGTATTATAGCTTGTTATAAATATCTACTTATAAATCGATAAAGGTTCTCGTAGTTCAATCCCTATCTTCCTAAGTCTTCTCCGTATAGTCTTACTCACAACAGAGTTTTCCTTCGCTGAAGACCACATCATACCCCTTATCCTCCAACATCGCTACTAAAATCAGGTTCTTCTTCAATCCAGGCACATGCATGACATCCTTTAATACAAAGGGTTTACTAGACTCCCTCTGAAAGGATATGGTATCGATACCAGTCGCACTGTATCTACCATCATCGCCCATCTCGATGTGCACACCCAGATCTTTGTCCTCCAGATCTGAGAACAAATCCCGATCTCCCGTCATATGAAATGACACACCGCTGTCCAAGAACCACACCGATCCCATCACACTTGAAACCAAGCATGCGATCAGTGAAAATTTAAGCTCGAACTGTGAAGCCAAAGCTTCTCCATCTGCAGATCTTCCCGCTTGCTTGTTCTTCTTCTTCTTTGGACAATTGGTAGCATAATGTCCGTGATCATGGCAGTGAAAACATTTCACTTTCGCCATATCCCGCTTCTTGCCCTTAGCTCCAGAATGAGAGGTTTTCTTACCCTTCCCTTTCTTAGCTTTGGACACCAAAGCGCAGTTTTCTTCATCAGCTCCCTTTGATGAAGATCCATCTCGAGTAGTCCTCCTTATCTCCTCCCGCATGAGATCCGCCCAAAGGCGCTCCCATCCCGGCAGCTTCTCCCGACCATTGACACTATCTTGATATGAGTGCCAAGCCTTCGGAAGACCAAGGAGAGCCAGGTCGACCATATCCTCTTCATCGACAGTAACTCCCACACTTCCCAGTCCATCTCTGCATTGAGTGAACTTCGTGAGGTATTTAGCGATACTGTCGCCCTTCTCCATCTTGATGTTCCTGAGCTTGTCTTTGAGCGCCAGCTTCCTTTGGTCACTCTTACTCCGGAATAGATCCGTCAAAGCTTTCCACATTAAATATGGAGTAGCCTTTCCATGCAGGCTGGATACAATATGATCCTTGACGCCCTCCAACAGGATCCTTCGACATTTCGCGATCTTCTTTTGCCATGCATCGACCAAAGCCGCATCAGTGGGCTTTGGGACATCCGCATCCACGAACTCCTTCAGACCATTATCTTCTAACACTGCTTCCATGCGATCCTTCCATGCAACATAATTCGAACTGCCTTCAAGAGCATATTCGAGTCGCAAACCGTTGAAAGAAGACATTTTCAACACCGGCACCAAGAAAACAATTCTCCTGCAAAATTCGAATTCCAAACTCCAAGCTCTATCGCTTCTGATCTACACTTGAAAACAAATTATTTCCAAATCAGAGATTGACTGCAAGGGGATTTTACCAGACCTTTCACTTTCCGAAGAAAGATGAATCCGGAGGCTTCATGGCCCGTATGCAGACTCTGTCCGAGGAAATAAGTTTGCAATCACCGTAATAGATCTCGACAATTAATCTTGCTCCGATACCATGTAGAAATTAGCCGAATAAATCACTTATTCAATGGAGATTAACCCGATTACACATCAATTTCGAATTGCATGCATAACACATAATCTCATCTACAATTAATTGTCACATGCGGAAATAATAGAAGCAATCTCACATCAAATCAATCACACATTAACTCGGTATGTATGGGGAAAGCCTATAGCTGAAAACCCCGCAGCTATTGTGTATATTATAATGGAGAAATCATGTAACCAACAAAGTACAATACTCCTCACAAGTACTCAGTACTTTCTCATAAAGTCACACACAATCAAACTCAGTTTTGAACAAGTCTCGGGTTCAAAACTCACTGCTGACTGCCTTGCCTCTATTGCGCAATCATGGCCTGTATATGAAGAGATCCAAGGTTCGAATCCCCTTGGCTTGACTGCGCAATTGTCATGGACAATTTCTCCAAGTGTAATGCAAATCTCATGCAAAACCAATCTACCAACTGATAGCTTTACTCACCCTTTCATCTACCTCTTCCACTGGTCTCCACTGAACTGATCATGCACTGTAGTGAACTGAAGTGTTCTTGAGTTGACTAATGAGTTAATATTTAGTAAATTAAATATTATTTAATTTACTCCACTCATATATAGTTGATTAGTTAGTTAACTAATCCCAACTAGTTCAACTAAAACAAACAGAACACAACTCCACTACTTGTCCCGTTAACTCCTCCAAAACTCCTGCCACTGAAGTCTAACTGAAGCCAACCATGCAAGATGCCATCAAACCCTAGGAACCACGTGATTCCTTGTGTCAGTTGCATGAGCCACCTCCATGACTCAAATTGAAGTGCGCCAAGAGAGTAAACTGCTGTTTATAGTCAAAATATTATTAAGGGTAAATAATATTTGACTTCCATATTTTTAGGAGATCAGTCTAAAAATAGCCTGGGTCCTAAAAAATAGGGTCTCATCTATTTTTACCGACATGTCGCATCCATCAAGAATCTCCAAGCAGAATTCCCAAATTATGCTCCGTATGTCTAAAAATAGACATAGTCTAAAAATAGACTTTGCGCCAGAATTTGCCTGCGGGCCCACTTAGTGAAGGCGACTTCATTTCACTAAGCTCCATCATCTTGCTGCATTCTCAACATATTTTTCTCAAAGATTGATCGGAAGATTTGGTCAAAAGAGGGAGGAGCCCTCACCACCAGTTGCAGAGGCACATACCAACGCTGTCATAGTGATGGAGAAGCAACCTTCATCTCCAGAAATTGAGGCATCCAACACTATTGAGGAAGAGACTCTTGCTGCAACACATGATTCTTCCAAAAATATCCAAAGTATGCCTAAGTTTTTATTTCTCATGGAGGGTTGTATATCATTGCATGTTGATTGTCTAGAGCAGGAGGTTTTCACTGTGATGTACTAATATCCATGTACATCATTGATATGTTGTGTACCACCATTGAGGTTGGGGTTTAAAATTTTTTTCATGGAAGAGATTGCATTCCAATGTCCCATGAAATGCAAAGGCCAAAATCTATTTTGGGAAGATGGTAGCCCTTGTTGGGAGGATACCAAGATGCAGGATGAAGGGGGGCATCCACAAGGAGTTGAGTGGATGTGGATGAGAGGCAAGAGGATGGTGAGCCTTTTGCGAGTTTATGATACAGGGCAACAAGAGGCAATGCTGCGTTGGCTACTCTTGAGAGAGTTTGGCCGGCATAGGACCTATCCTTTTTCATGGGGTATGGAGAAGGAGGAGGACCGACATGATACTTACACCATGGGGCAGAGAGGAGCACGGGTGTGTTATGATGAGATGGCATTCTTCTTACCACTCATTATTTCACCTCCATATATTTGTTATGGTGGGATTATGGAGGAGCAACAAACATTCTTGTTGCTTAGATTATATTCAGATGTTGCATGAGTAGGAGGAGGCACTAGCATAGTGCAAAGGGGTTGCTCCTTGGCATTAGATGCCCATGCAGTACCTTCTTCATGGGAGGGAATCTATATGTGCAACAACATGATGAGTAGAGTCTTTGACAAGATCCATGTCAAAGAATTGAGCTTTGAGTTGACAGTGGCCCTACTCCACAAGCCAGCAGCAATGTCACTTCAGAGTTGGGACTACTTGTTGAAGTGTTTCCAAAACCACTTCACAAGTGATGTACCTTGGAGATATGTAGGAGATGAGGATGAGGGAGTAATGGATGGCAGCATCCCTTACTATACTTTGATCTTCTTGGCTTGGGTTCACAAGCACAAGGGGAGGCACCTACATGTAGCATTTATGGATTCTCCTTTCATGCATTCTTATGCATACTATTTGTTGATGGAGGAGTCCACTTGGGAGGGAATCCTAATGGATGTATATTAGCATATGGATAGATGCATAGCCCAAGAGATGATGATATGGTTGGCACAACCACTTCCCTACTATGTTGTAGTAAGGGAGAATTTTCATTGGAGCCATTTCAGCTCAAAGACTAGAGTACATGATGAGGGAGGTAACTATTTGCTTTATATTTTGCACTCTCTTATCTTTTTGAGTAGAATATCATATCAAGGAGGATATTTCTTTCTTGCACATTATGTTTTGTTGTACTTATGGTCCATTGCAGCAATTACGATGGCCATATTATTGGTGGATTTTGGAGGGAAGCCACAGGATTTTCAGTGTGCACCATTGGCACCAAGTTATGTTTTCATGAGCTCATATTGCAGGATGAATGTGGTAGAAAACAAGTGGCTGAAAGGACACTTGTTGCACTATATATTGAGGCAGGTCAAGGATGCCCTGCATGGGTTCCATGTGTGGATCCATGTTTCACCTCCTTTCTCTCACAGGGTTATGCTTCCCTATTCTGCTAGTAGAACATTGGACATGGGAAGCATCATTGGAGGAGTGGCACAAGAGTTGAGGATGTCCATAGGGAGTGTGGTTTCCCATACTTCTCACATTGCATTTTTTAGAAAAACAAATGGACCAGCCTTGATTGCCATGTTACACCATTTGCTTTTGAATGGAAGGAGCCATTTGGAGAGCTTGAGATTTTTGGGGAGGCACCCCATGGGTGTTGGATTTGATGAGATGGCTTGGGACTCACTTGAGGATCATTATGCTTCAGCCATATATCAGCAGCAGCCCCATATGTATCATAAGGAGGGAGAGACACATTGGGAGGATGTGTCCTTTGGGGAGGAAGACCTCCACACTTTTTGCAACACATGCTATAAGGGGAGTATGGAAGAGGATATGGTAACCATGAAAAGATATTTGTTTCTCCATGAGGTGAACCATATGATTGATGGGATGCCATATGATGATGACTTCCAACTCATGACATATGAGATGATTTGGGCCAGCTTGATTTGCAGCGTTGGAGGAGAGATCCTTGGAGATATAAACTTCATCTTGCCACTTGAGGGCAACACCATTGCAGCACAAGTTCAGCTTTCACTCCACAATTATCATAAGAGGAGAAGAGGATAGTGTGGGGTATGCTATGAAACTTACCATGATCAGATTTTCAGCTCACCTATTCTACATGGACTCAAGGTGGAGGATGATTTCCTTGAGTTTCCTAGTTGGAAGGTGACTCATTTTGCATGGTTGATTACTTGGGGATGGAGGATACACATGGGGAGAATGTTTCCCAACACATATCACACTCCATGTCTTGGGAGGACCTCTAGACAACACTTTTCCACTCTCTTGAGCACCTCACTTTTTCATGATGATGGCTTGGCAGCTAATCTACATGCTAAGGAGAAGAAATGTGGGAGCTTTATTGATGAGATAGCATCCTATTTCTTGAAGGAGATCATCATACATGGGTTCTGCAGTAGAGGAGGAGAAGAATCAGTCTACCCTTGCACTTGCTTGAGGAAAAGCAATCTTTGGGAGGGGAGGACTGTAATGTTCCAAAATTTTCATTAAGTTAATTGGAACATTAATTTTGCTTTCCTTTAAATAAAAAAAATAAAATGGGTAAGGGGGCCCATGAAGGAGCATAATAAGAAATCCAAATGTGCAAAGGGTTCACTTAAGTGGCTTATTTGTCATCTCCTAATGTGAAAAGGGGAAAATGAAAGAAGACTAGGTTCAATTTGACCAAGTCAAACAACGCTGCATAGAGGGAGTGAGTCACCAAGTGGGACAATGCAATTTTCATAGGATGGATATTATTGGATGAGAGAAACCCTAAGGTGTGGGGTCCATGGCAAGGAAGCCTCCTCTTGGCATAAAAGGGGTAAGGAGAGCCATTGCTCATTATGTTGAATAATTTGATTTTGCTCTGCTCTCTCCAGTTGTGCAACTGGGATAGCTTGTGCTGCTTAGCACAAGGGAGATTTTTGTTTAGAAGTTTCCTCTCCTTCATTGGGAAGATTTGGAGGATTTTTTATTCATTCTCCTCACATCCAGGCTAGAGGCCAAGGTAACCGTCTTCAGCTACAACATTTTCTAGCTTGGCAGCAACGTTGAGTTTCTGGGGGTTGCAATGAGGAATAATTATCACCCACTTTCGGAGCTAGTTTTGTAGAGGGGGAGCTCATTCTTTATCTGGGAGATCAGTGAAGAAGATTCCAGAGCTTCATTGAATATTTTGGAATTGGGTCATATGTTTCATCTCATTCACAGCATAGTCTATTCTCCATATTGCGTTATTTTCAGTGGGCACTTGTAGGAGGGGTTCACACTGTGGATTGGAGGGTGTAATATTTAGTGAAGGGAGAAAAATTTCACTTTGAAGATCAGTGGAGGAGGTTTATACATCATTTTCAGCATTTCCATCCTTCTCCCTTTTTGTATTGTTATTGAGTTGCTGCTGCTACCCAGCAACTCCAACATTTTTCCATTTAGTGTATTTCGGTCAATCCCTTGGAGGATTGTTGTAATATTTTTTTCTGGGGTTGAGATCTTTCTCCCCCATTTATTTGAGCCTATTATTGCTATATCATTGTATCTATGCCAGTTTCTAGTCATTTATCACTATAGACTGCGTAATCATAGCTTGTTGTTGGGTTGTGTAGCTATGCACTTTCTCTTTTGCATGTACAATTGTCTTGGGGCCGATCTAGCTTAGCTTGAGAGGAATTTCCTCAAGTTATTGTATATTTATTTGAATATGCACATAATATAATGGATATGCACTCTTCTTTCACCATATGTATTTATATTTAACTACTTCTACTTGTTGAAGTTCATGTATTGTTGTAACTCTCCATTTCGAGCATTGTTTGAGATACATAGGATTGGAGGATCTGAATAACCCTCATAGGGTTATTTATTTGAGCTAATATTCTGGAAGAGTAATTTATGAAGGGTAAAAAATGGATCCAAGTCCCCTTTCAGCTTATTCTTGCATTGGCTTCCTTATACAGCGTCCTAGAGGACCCCATTCTAGCAAATCCCGAAAAAGGAACATTACAACTGTGGTGGTCCATGGATTGGCCAACCAATACATGTTTGTTTCATATCTTATTTACTTATGTATTTATTTACTACATAATTCCTAAATATTTCTACATATCTGTAATTCTAGGTCTCAGATCTACTCCTGTACATTCATGTTTTGATCAAAACCCCAAGGGGAAATTGTAGAGGAACTCATCTAGTGTACAGATCTGATATAGATCTATATTTTTGTACACAGATATGTTATAGATATGAAATTTAATATAGATCTACTTCAGCCCATAAAACAATGCTTTCAAGCTTTGCAGTCTCAATATATTGTTGCAACACCTCAAACTTGAGGGATCCTTTTTGTAAATCTTCTATTTCTCTCTTGTACACTGAATGGAACACATTATAGATCTATTTTTATGATGTAAATGAAATTATTCAGCCTCCATATTTTTATTTTTCTTTAAATTAGAGGAAATTCATTATTTTTTAAGCATTCCTTTGCATATAGCTGTAGCCCCTCTAATTGGGTGTTTTCCAGCTAGACTAGGTTGTGGGAGATTTGTTTAACCCACCTAGTTTGATTTGTTTTTGCTATAATTTTGGATTTAGATATTAGACAAGCTGATCTAAGGGATACAAGAGCTGAAAACTCATTTCAGTGCACTGAATTCTCAAAAGTATGTTAATTTAACAGGCTTGCTGTGCAATCCCGATTTCGGGATACTACAGTGGTATCAAAGCATCTTTCTTGGCACAGCCTGTGATTTTCTTACAGAGCCAATATGTCTCCAGAAGAAGAAGATCCTGTCACTGAAAAAGAGGAGAGGTACGAAAGAACAAGACATAATAAATATTACATAGAATACAAAGGGAAGAAGGGTGATCCATGCATAGATTTATGTATCTCTCCATCTCCACATGATCCATGCATATCCTCAAATGCTTATATATCTCCTCTTCAAAGCCTTTCCAAGTGTATCCCTCCAGATAGTGTTGTAGGCTCTCATGGAATAAGTATGGCTAAAGAGAAAATCTTCATGTGCTCTTTGTAGTAACTTCTCCTTGAGCTTGGAATCTATAGATAAGAAGATCCTACAATGATAATAGGTGACTTCATCTTGGACTGAATAGCCCTCTTCATGTAGCTGGTCATGAAGTATCATGCATGTAAAAATATCCTTGGAATAATCCACCAACAGCTGGGATTTCCAATATGGATCTATCCTCCATAGTGACAACGCTGATGATCTATCACTAAGAACATATGTCATATGGCTTCCCTTCTCTTTGACATCTCCCATGCCAAAGTCACATGTTGGAAGGCTGCTATCCTCCCCATGCTGTTCCTTCCACAACGCAAAATCTGAAATGAGAGTGGGTAATGATGATTTTGGGCTAATGTCTCCCTCCTCCTTGAGTTTACCCAAGACTCTCAGTGCTGTACCATGACCTCCCAATGTTCCCACTCCTCCTGGATTTATGAGTGGTGCAACATGTTGTGAGAACTATTTGGATCATATTCCAATCAGGGGGTCTCCCTGGTGGAATGCCTCCATGTAATGAAACATCAAGGCATAGAGCAGGTTGTATATGTGAGTGGACTGATTTGTCCCTGCCCTCACTGTGCAAATAATCCTCCTGCTTATGTGCATAAAAATCCTGAAAAGGATGGGTGTGTATGTTCCCAATCACTTGTTGTTGGCTCTCCTTCTCATCTTCTCCCACATTCTACAAGATCTCACAATCTAAGGTGTCTTTATTTAATGTAATCAACTCATGCACACCCAAGGTCAAATTGGTGTCAAGATTTTTAATCACATAGAAGTGATCTATCATGGTGTATGTCCCCAAAATTGTCATCAATGTTGGAACACACTTCCTCCATTGTTTTGTCTCATTTCCTATCAACATAGACACATGCTTCTCCTGATCTTCATATGTAATATCCTTTGGAAATTCTTGCAAAGATACAAGAGCTTATCTAGTTGAAGTAATTGCTTCATCTCCATATCCAAATAGTGGTGGATCTCCTCCTTCTCTTACAATGCTGGAGGCTCTTCCCAACTTTTCCCTTTCTTCCTCCTCATTGTAGGAGAATACCTCATCATTAAGAGATCCTTTGGCTTGATCCCCTCTTGAAGGAAGGAGCCTCATGTTTTATTCTTGAGAAGAAAGTTCTTGTTGAATTGGGGCTTTTTCCCTAGGAAAATCATGTTGCATATCTTTAACCCCCTCAACAATGTTCTGAAATGGAGTTGGCTTCATGGATCCTTCCAACCCATGCAAAGGTTCTGATTTCTTAGGTTTTTCTAGCTTACCCAAAGAAGTTTCAGAATGTCCTTGATCAAATCTTTTCACTAACCCCCTAGTGAACTTTGCATAAGTAGATATATTTTCATTATTCAATGAAGAAGTTTCGTAAAACCACCAGGCATAAGCCTTACCTTCAAGATGCAGCACTGCAACTCTAATGGCTTACTCTTCTGAAACTTGATGCAACTGGAAATATGTTTCTAGTTGATTCACCCAAGCCTTAGCTGGGCACTTGGGTGAACCATAAAAATTAGGTAGAAAGAATATACCCAAAGTGTATTGCATATACCCTCTTCTTCTATTATGGTTACTGGGTCTTCTCTCTTCTCTTATTTTACAAAACCCTTGGAAGTTTAGATGCTCCTTGAATCTCTTGGAATGAGATTCATATTCTTGGAGATAGTCACCAAGAGTCTCCTCCTTTGGTGTGTCTCCTTCCTCTTCTTCCCTTGACAAGAATGTAAGCATGGTACCACATTGTAGATCTAATGGTGTTGCTGAATGCTCACACCCGTAATGTGAAAATTTGTAGCTTTATTCATGTTCAAGTCCTCTTGGAGAATCTTTATATCTCTCTATCCTCATCTCTTTTCTATCTTTGTTAATGCCCTGCATAGTTTTAAGAAGAAGTTTTGAGAACTCCTTCCCTCTTGATAATGGATTATTTCCTTCATATCTTATGCAGATATTCTCCTTTCTATGAGAAGCTTCCTTAGATTACATAATGGCTGAAGTACACAGGCCAAGCCAAGATTATGCTTCGATACCACTGTAATATTCCCAAATGGGAAAAGCATTAATATAGAACAAAATTCTAGAAAAGCAGTGTAAAACATCATACAAATAATGGAGTTAAATATGAAGTCTTCTTATTCATTATAACAATAGAAAAATATGTATAATAAATGGGCCATAAAGCATATAATAAGATATAACAAGCCTCCAATCGACAAAACCCTCAAAAGAGGTGCTGCTACTATATAAAAATTACCAAAGAAACTACTACACTGATTTTTTAAAATCACTGCTACAGAAAATGAGTACACAAAATATAAAGGGCTGATATATGCCACAATATACATAAAAATGAAGATCTAGGCTCTATACAACCTCTAGAAAAAGAACCCCAAAAGGGTCTCCAGGAAGACACCTACTAATACAATGTGAGCTGCAGCACTATGGATGAAAGTATGCTACAACAAATGAGTGAAGAGAAAATGGATGAAGCTGATATGAAAATGAATGTTCTCTCCTCCAATGGATCCTCTCGATGAAAGGTTGGCCTCTTCACTGAATAAATCACCTCCCAAATCACCTACTAAAAATATCTCTGCAACTCCTCCCTAAAATAACGTAGATCCAGACTGATACTGTGATGTAGGGGATAAAAATATTATGGCCTGATGCCAAAAGTGTCAATAAATCTCCATGGCCTTCTTCAATAGCCTCCCAAGAGAACGGATCTTCCCTCTAATGAGATCTAGCTCAGAAATATCCCAAATCAAACCTCCACAAATTCTGCCCTACAACACAACACAACCTCTCGACAAAAACTGTGTTGTACATTAAGACTAAAGCTTTGGTCAAATGCCTCATAGTGGAATGTAGTGCAAAATCTTCCTAGAGGCCTCTCAAGGAAAGAGGTGGGATTCCTGATCAGGAACACCCTGTGCTAAATAGCACTGCAATCTTAGATAAACAACTGAATAAAGCTATATCTCTAAACATACCATATATCAAAACATAAACATATATCAACATAATGAAATATGGCTGCCATCCTCTTCCTTATATAATTGATGAGATTCCTAACCCTAATCCCCATTCATTATGACACTACTTCCATGCAAAGAGTATCCATATGAAACTGCGTTGTCCCATCATGAATGCCACTCCTCCATGACAACGCTGTTGATTTGGTCAAAGTTGACACAGTCAAGGTGTTGCAACCAAGGGTGCTCAATTAAGTTGCCAAGATGCCTTCCTTTCAGATTGGCATTGGTTTTATTCTTATTTAAGGATATTTATGGATCTCCATATCCTCTTATTCATTAAACAAGAAGGAAAAAGAAAAAAATAATATTCCAACTAGCTCATGGCTAATAGGGAATATTAAAAACAAAATACATTTGTATGGTATCGATTGATTTTCTCTTGTAAAAAAATTGTCACTTAACAAATTTTTACGGAGGAAATGATAGCACATTATAAGGATACAAAGAGAAACACCTTATTTAGCCAATTGATAAATATCAAACAAAAGGGTTCAATGGTGGAGCACATTGAGGACTTCCAAAAATTGAATATAAGGGTAACTGATATTAGAGAGGAACACATGATTGATGTATTCATAGGGACTTTAAAGGATAACATCCAAGATGAGGTTCGTCTTTGGGAACCTGATTCAATGGAGTAGCCATTTATGTTGGTAAGAAAAATTGAAAGTAAATTTATGGAGACAAGGAATCCTACCACTCACATCTATAAAGATGTAAGTGTTGGTACTCCTAGACTTCCACAACCTACAAGGTTGAAACCACAACAATTGGAAGAAAAAAGAGAAAAAGGGATTTGCTACAATTGTGATTGCAAATACACTAAAGGTCATAAGTGTGTTGAGAATAAATTATTTTACATATATTGTGAAGAGGAGGAAGAAAATGAAAAAGAAACTTCAAAAGAAGAGGATATACACCAGGAACCAACCCTAGGGAAAGAAGAAATGAGTGTGACCATATACTTTAATGCATTGGCAGGAATTACCACTCCTTAAACTCTCAAGATATAAGGACATATCAAAAATAAAAATTTAATAGTGTTGATTGATTCAGGTAGTACCCATAATTTTATTCATTGTAAGGCAACCAAGGAATTGAATTTCTTCCTATACCTATCACCAGAGTGTCAAGTGATGGTTGCAAATGGAGGGATTATAAATTTCTCTAGAAAATGCCATAATATAAATCTAACCATGGGGGAATATGTATTTAATAGTCCAATTGTTTCCATTCCAATGGGAGGCGTTGATGTTGTGCTAGGAGTACAATGGTTACAATCTTTGGGGACGATAGATTTTAATTTTCAAGAACTTTTCTTGAAATTTTTTTCGAAAAGAAAGGACGTTGTATTATGGGGTATCAAAGGGAAGCTGGGAAAGATAATAAGCTATAATGTCATGAAAAATATTTTGAATAAAGAACAATGAGGCGTAATTTCACAATTATGCTCACTAGAAGTTCCAACATCAAAACCATCTATTTCTACAGATCTCCAAAAAGTCTTGGAAAATCATTCCAAGGTGTTTGAAACTCCCAAAGGACTCCCACCTATTCGTGATCATGATCATGATATTCATTAGATTATGGGAAGTGTTCCTCCAAACATCAGGCCTTACAGATATTCTCGTGTCCAAAAGAGTGAAATTGAATGTATGATTTGCAGAAATGTTAGAGGCTAGTATAATTCAACCTAGTCAAAGTTCTTTCTCTACATCTGTAGTATTGGTGCACAAGAAGGATAGATCATGGTGCATGTGTCCGGATTATAGGGATCTCAATAAGCTCACAATTAAATATAAATTTCCCATTCCTGTGATTGATGAATTATTGGATGAATTACATATAGAAATTTATTTTATGTAATATTCCAGATCTGTAATAGCACAACAAAGCTACTGAAATAAAGCACTCCTGGGAGATTGATGCACATAAATGAGTTTACAACCCTTGAATCCCTTAGATCAGCATATCTGGAGTCTATATCCAAAAGGGGAGCAAAAGCAAATCAAACTAGGTGTGGTAAACAGATCTCCCACCACCTAGTCTAGCTGAAAAACACCCTGCAAGAGGGGCTGCAACTATGCACAACAAACTGCTTCAGAAATAATGAAGTCTTGGAAAATATGAGCAGAAGACCATAAAATATGAATAAATTATGAATGTACAACAACAAATCAGAATTAAAATGAATCTCTTTCAATATACAGTAGAATACATGAGACAATAGAGCAAGAAATCTTCAGAAAAGAAGGATGCAACACATATATAACTGCAGAAATGGCTCAACAATGTTATTTTAAGGAGCTGCAACAGATGAATATTAAAACTAAGATCTAGGACAGATCTGTGGATAAAACATCAGATCCATTTCAGATCTGGAAACTATATAGTCTTATTTACAAGATCCCCTTGGGGTTTATACAAAATCATGCATAACAAAGTGTAGATCTGAGTCTTAAGTTGCAGAACTGTAGAATGCTTCAAAAATTTCTGAAGATGAATTTTCATTAAAATAGATCAGATCTAAACAGAACATGCATCATCAAGTTAATCCATGTATCACCAAAGTGAAAGGCAAGGCCCAACACCAGAGATCTCTCATCAAAACTGGGGTCAAAACACCTTGAAGAATCTCATATGAAAATAACACAATTCCTCAATGAAAACTACGCTGTAGCTTGAATAGCATAGATGGCCAGTTTTCAAGATACATATCTGAAGCATAACAACAGAGGCACTCTTCCAAGAGCTTAAAAGACACACTCCATAAGAAGAGGCTCCCAAAACAAGCTAGATCTCTGCATATCTAGAATCCCACTTGTTGTAGCTTGCAAAAGCAACAAAACCCTCACTGGATCAGCATTGCAATTGGAAGTAGAGCTTGGCCTCAAGTCTAATAGTGGATCAAATAAAAAAATACTCCTCTAAGAATCCTCAAAGGAAGAGGTGAAATCCCTACATAGTAACTCCAAGTGCTAAGCAGCACAATCCTCTACTAAACAGTAGAGAATAGTATTTGTCTAAGTAGACAATATACTCAGAAATATAATCAATCAACCTTCTCTTGCTGCCCTCCCCTTCCTTTTGTAAGAAGAAAGCCTTTTCAAAACCTAAACCACCTTGATGAGTTAGCTCCTTTCACATGAGGGGCCTCCTTCTAGAACTGCACTGTCCCTTTATGAGATACATTGAATCTAGACAGTTCTGTAGATTTGGTCAAGGTTGACCTAGTCTCACAGCTTAAACCCCTTTCAAACCTGCAGTTATTTATTTACATGGCCTTGATTTATCTTTGTTCACATGGGCATTGATTTATTTAGTCTTTTCAGGAGTTTTGCATGTCCTCCTTTATTCATTTATTCATGCAATAGAAATTAAAACAAAAATGAATATTCCTCTTAGCTTAGGCTAAGTAGGAATATTATAGTCCTCCCCTCCAAAATGTTTCTTGTCCTCAAGAAACTGATAGGGTAAGAGATGTAGTACTTCTCCTCCCACAACGCAGGTTCAGAAAAGAGAAAGAGAGAGATAGTGATGCAGGAAGAAGATCTCCCTCATACTTGGGCTATCCCAAGCCCTCTAACACTGTGACTTGGTCTCTCATTGCTCCAATCCTTCCTTGATCTATATTTGGAGCAGCACTTTGTGGAGCCTTCCCCACAAGATCTGAATCTGATGGCATTCTAGGTGGCTTGCCATTAGATAATAATTTCCCTTGCAGCATCCTCATGAACATGAGAGAAGGAACTGTGAGATCCATGCTTCCACTGCGCAAATCCATCTCTGTTGTTTGTGTGCAACTACTAGGTGAAGGATAAGTTTGCATGCCTTGAATCATTTGTGGTTTCCCACTCTTTAAGTCCACCCACTCCATTTGCAAAGCTTTCCAATTAGTGGTAACCTTCCCCAAGGTAATCAACCATTGGACACCCAAAATGATGTTGGTTTCTGGTATGTCAACTACAAAGAAGTGATCCACCAGAGTGTAGGATCCCATAGTGACAAAGAGTGATGGAACATATTGCATGCATTGCATGGTCCTATCTCCTAGGACCAAAACATAAAATCCCTCAAAAGTGTCAGTGGGGATTGCTCTCCTTTGCACAAGATGAGCATCAATAAAGTTGTGGGTTGCCTCACTGTCAATCAGGATAGATACTCTCTGATTCATGACTGAACCTTGTACTCTTAGGGTCAAGTATTTAGGCACTCCTCTAAAAGATGCAAGAGTCCCACTCATTGGAACAAAGGCTCCCTTCCCATCTCTGGATGGTGTTTGATATTCCTCATCATCATTAGCGCTGTGACCCCTCCTAGGTTCATCATCTTCATCTTCCTCCTCAAGATCCGAGAAGACTTATATGTAGTGTGATTTTCCTGTAACACATCTATGTCCCAGTGCCCAAGACTCTTGGCAAGTGAAACACAATTTATTTTTCCTCAATTCTGATCCGGATTTTATGTAGAAACGCAAGAGAATACAGATATAACCATAGAGACAGAGATGCAGCGGAAATAATGCTTCATTTCATTAATATCAAATAACAGAAATATGCTTACAAGCATAATGGAAATAAAATAGCTAGGGTGCTGGTAGCGAATCTCTGAGAAGAGATGTGATGGCTACAGACCTCTGAACTGTGTTACAATGAGGCTCGAGGGCCTATTTATTGTTGAGAAACAATGTAGAATCTGAAACGTCCAAAAACCCAACCGTAGGAGATGAGGCGCCAAAACTGTGGGCGCCCGTTTGGGTAAATTGGTGGTTCAACTTCCCGGGGGCATAACTTTGGCACCCGATCTCCGTTTGACGCGCCCAATAGCTCGTTAGAAAGATCTATCCGAGGACTTCAATTTTTGAACGAGCAACATTGGTCCATGGACCCATGTTGCTCTCCGTTTTCCCAAAAAATGTCGTTTAGGGCCTCAAAACGGCTCCGGAAGTTCAGGACCCGAAAAACTGCTAAAAATAGTAAGTTTTGTTGCAACTTGAAAATTGAAAGAACTAAAGATGGGGGTTCAAATGGAATAGGTGGGTGGCCACCAATATCCACCTGGATCATTAAGCCCCCAAAACGGCTCCGAGAGTGGAGGACCCGAAACCCTGCTAAAAATAGTAAGTTGTGCTGAATGTGAAAATCTGCAAGAATTGATGGTGCTGGTCCAAATGGAATAGGTGGGTGGCCACCGATATCCACCCGGATCATTCCTCCCTCCTTAGGAAGCAATGGTCCCCATTGCGTTGAGATCCTCCATGAGATGAGGCAAATTCTGTTGAACTAAGTATTAGATGTGTTGAAGATGTCATGGACCTGCGGGTGGACATGCTGGATGCATTTAGTAAATTTGGTTTCTTTATCAGCCTCATACAGTACATGTTTGGATTCTATATGTGTAGTTGCAGGATGTATGGCAACATCAGGTGGTGGTGCATTGGGAGTCAGATCAATGGAGTGCTTGTCCTGACAGTGTAGAGGAACCTCTATGAGTGAGGAGAAATTGTCATTGTATTCATCCATGACTTTGTCCATCTGCTTCAGCCGTGAAAGGGAGCCCTGTTTCGAGGTTGTAGCCACAATATTCTTCTTTCCCTGGGAGTGAGTCGTAAGGAAAATGAATTTCCCGGTCTTGGAAACAATCTTACTGCGTTGTTTTGCAGTAGTCAAAGAGATGGAAGGAGGCGGTACTACCTCCGGTATCCTGTACAAGTTATTTCCCAAAGTAATAATAACAACACGAGGCCTAGACTCATACACAGCATGTCGCCTCCACAAGTATGGTTGGCCCAATAATACATCAACTACATCAAGAGGAGCAACATCACACAATACCTCATCCGTGAATGGCTTGATACTGTATGGAAGTCGGCATTGCTGGCGGATGTGGAGATCTCTCCCTGGGTGGAGCCACCCGATGGTATACGGCTGCGGGTGTGCTATGGTTGGTAGGCCGAGCCGCTTCATGACGTCTGCTGAAATGAGGTTCTTTTGGCTTCCGCTATCGACGAGAAACTGCAGCGGAGAACCCTTCACCCACATCTGCGAATGGAAGAGGCGCTCCCCCTCCTCTGGATCCTCTAGACCCTCCTTCTGGATCTTGGTGGTGGCAACAATGGCACTGGGATCCGCATCAATGATCTGCTTCCCTTTGTCATTGCCTTTGTCTGGTTCTAACTCAGGATCAGAAAATGCATCTGATTCGGGTGCCTTTAGTTCAGCCACCAAAGACTGTTTGGTCCGACACTCGTTTGTGCTGTGAGTGGGGCTGTTATGAAATTCACACCACTTCCCTGTGTCCTTCTTTGGATTTGTGGTGTTGTTCTGAGTTGCATTGCTTTGGCCTTGCCCCTTGTTCTTCGATTCGGGGGCACCTTTCGAATTCGCAGATCCAAAGTCTCGCTTCTTTTGCTTAAATTTCTGCTCGATCTTGGCGGCATAGCGATATGCCGTGCCAAGCGATGTAATGTCGAGGAACTCCATTTCCTCCTGAATGTGTTTGTGCAGACAACCACGGTACTTGAGCACCAAATGTCTCTCTGAATCTTTAATACCCAACTTTGTGCGCAGGGTATGGAACAGATTCGTCAGTTCGTGCACATCTTGATCCTTTTGTTGCCGCAACGTGGTCCATTGGATGTATTTGTCCTCATAGCTCCCCACAGGGTAATATTGTTCCTTGATGCCGTCTCGGAACGAATTCCAAGTGGGTGTGGTTGAGAACAGAGAGGGTTCCCCTTCGCCCTCTTGCTCACGGTAGGTTTCCCACCAGTCTTTGACATGGGGGGCGGCTTTGAGGAGTGCAAAAATAATCTTTTCTCGGTCAGAGAAGTCATGGACCGAGAAATACCCTTCCAACAAATTTAACCATCCGTCTACAGCGTCTGCATCTATTTTTCCTTCAAATATAGGAATGTCAAAGTTTACCTGTACCTTGAAGGGAGTGGCGCCTCCAGAGTGGCTGTTGGATGCAGATGCGCCATATGTGGGCAGTCGTTGAAGGATTTGAGAAAAGTTATCCATCATCGCGTTCCTTTGTTTCTCGAGGGCCTCCTCGAGTAGTATTTTGATAGGATCTCCTGCTCCCTCGTCTTTCTTTTCTTCTGCCATGGGAGGTCGTCAGGGTTTGCGAGGCTGATCTTGCAAGGGTTCAACCAGATCGAGCCCTAACTCCTTATACCCTGACCGCGTTGGGGACATGCAAAGAAAAACAAAGAAAGAGCAGACCCGCTTTGATACCACTGATCCAGATTTTATGCAGGAACGCAACAGAATACAGATATAACCATAGAGACAGAGATGCAGCGGAAATAATGCTTCATTTCATTAATATCAAATAACAGAAATATTGCTTACATGCATAATGGAAATAAAATAGCTAGGGTGCTGGTAGCGAATCTCTGAGAAGAGATGTGATGGCTACAGACCTCTGAACTGTGTTACAATGAGGCTCGAGGGCCTATTTATTGTTGAGAAACAATGTAGAATCTGAAACGTCCAAAAACCTAACCGTAGGAGATGAGGCGCCAAAACTGTGGGTGCCCGTTTGGGTAAATTGGTGGTTCAACTTCCCGGGGGCATAACTTTGGCACCCGATCTCCGTTTGACACGCTCAATAGCTCGTTAGAAAGATTTATCCGAGGACTTCAATTTTTGAATGAGAAACATCGGTCCATGGACCCATGTTGCTCTCTGTTTTCCCAAAAATGTCGTTTAGGGCCTCAAAACGGCTCCGGAAGTTCAGGACCCGAAAAACTGCTAAAAATAGTAAGTTTTGTTGCAACTTGAAAATTGAAAGAACTGAAGATGGGGGTTCAAATGGAATAGGTGGGTGGCCACCAATATCCGCCTGGATCATTAAGCCCCCAAAACAGCTCCGAGAGTGGAGGACCCGAAAACCTGCTAAAAATAGTAAGTTGTGCTGAATGTGAAAAGCTGCAAGAATTGATGGTGCTGGTCCAAATGGAATAGGTGGGTGGCCACCGATATCCACCTGGATCAAATTCCCTCCTGAGATCAATATCAAGAGGCTTCTTCATAGAGCTCTCCTTGGGAGGAGTAACTTTTCTATCCTTCCCCTTAGAAAAGTGAGGGCCCTTGCTTTGGAAAGTTGCCTTTTCTTTTGGAAAGGCATCTTGGAGGTCACTAGCCCTCTCAATGGCATCATGCAAAGTGATGGGCTTGGTAGATTTAACCAACCCATGCAAAGGTTCCTCCAGGCCTTCGATGAACATGTAGACTCTCCTTGCTACAGATAGATCAGGGACCATGATTTAATAATCTCAGAAATTCAGAGATATAAGTCTCTACATCCCCTAATTTCTTCAGATTTTCAAGGCTTATGAAGGGTGCTTTAGGATCATTCCTGTCAAACCTCTCCACCAGTATTCTAGTAAACTCATAATAGGTAGTCACATTGTTATGTCCCAATGTAGACAACCCATGGAACCACCAATTGTATGCTTCACCTTCAAAGTGAAGCGCTTCAATCTTGATGGCTTCAGACTCAGGGACCTTGTTCAATTGGAATTAAATATACAACTTTTCTACCCATGCCTTGGCAGAACTAGAGGATGATCCATAAAACTTGGGCAAAAATAATCTGTCCTTAGAGTGGTGTCTATCCTGATTATGAAAGAACCCACCATCTCTATACTACTGCCTTGGTCTTCTTCTATACTTCTTGTGACTTCTGTTCTGATACCTTTTCTCCCTCTCAGTAAGAGGTTCATCTTCTTTTGAATGCAACATGGCTGTGATTCTCCAAGGAAAGCACAGGCTGTGCCAAGAAAAGAACTCTGATACCACTGTAATATTCCAAATCTGGAATAGCACAAAAAAACTGCTGAAATAACGCACTCCTGGGATATTGATGCACATAAATGAGTTTATAGCCCTTGGATCCCTTGGATCAGCAGATCTAGAGTCTAGATCCAAAATTGGAGCAAAAACAAATCAAACTAGGTGTGGTAAACAAATCTCCCACCACCTAGTCTAGCTGAAAAACACCCTGCAAGAGGGGCTGCAACTATGCACAACAAAATGCTTCAGAAATAATGAAGTCTTGGAAATTATGAGCAGGATACCATAAAATATGATCAACTTATGAATTTACAACAACAAATCAGAATTACAATGAATCTCTTTCAATATACAGTAGAATACATGAGACAATAGAGCAAGAAATATTCAGAAAAGAAGGATGCAAAACATATATAACTGCAGAAATGGCTTAACAACATTATTTTAAGGAGATACATCAGCTGAATATTAAAACTCAGATCTAGGATATATCTATGGACAAAACATCAGATCCATTTCAAATCTGGAAACTAGATAGTCTTATTTACAAGATCCCCTTGGGGTTTTGACAAAATCATGCATAACAAAGTGTAGATCTGAGTTTTAAGTTGCAGAACTGCAGAATGCTTCAGAAATTTTTGAAGATGACTTTTCATTAAAATAGATAAGATCTAAACAGAACATGGATCAACAAGCTAATCCATGGATCACCAAAGTGAAAGGAAAGGCCCAGCACCAGAGATCTCTCATCAAAACTGGGGTCAAAACACCCTGAAGAATCTCATATGAAAATAACGCAGTTCCTCAATGAAAACTGCGTTGGAGCCTAAATAACATAGATGGCCAGCTACCAAGATACAGATCTGAAGCACAATAGGAGAGGCACTCTTCCAGGAGGTAAAAAGACACACTCCATGAGAAGAGGCTCCCAAAACACGCTAGATCTTTGCAGATCTAGAATCCCACTTGTTGTAGCTTGCAAAATTAGAAAAACCCTCATTGGATCAGCGCTGCAATTGGAAGTAGAGCTTGGCCTCAAGCCTGATAGTGGATCAAATCAACAACTACTCCTCCAAGAATCCTCAAAGGAAGAGGTGAAATCCCTGCATAGGAACTCCAAGTGCTAAATAGCACAATCCTCTACTAAACAACAGAGGATAGTATTTGTCTAAGCAGACAAGATACTCAGAAATATAATCAATCAACCTTCTCTTGCTGCCCTCCCCTTCCTTTTATAAGATGAAAGCCTTTGCAAACCCTAAACCACCTTGATGAGTTAGCTCCTTTCACATGAGGGGCCTCCTTCTAGAACTGCGCTGTCCCTATATGAGATACATTAAATCTAGACAACGTTGTAGATTTGGTCAAGGTTGACCCAGTCTCACAGCTTAAACCCCTTTCACACCTACAGTGATTTATTTACATGGCCCTGATTTATCTTTGTTCAAATGGGCATTGATTTATTTAGTCTTTTCAGGAGTTTTACATGTCCTCCTTTATTCATTTATTCATGCAACATAAAGTAAAACAAAAATGAATTTTTCTCTTAGCTTAGGCTAAGTAGTAATATTACATTTTACCAAGTTGGATCTTCGTTTAGGATATCATCAAATTAGAATGAAGACCAAAGATATTTCGAAAACAACATTTCGAACTCATGAGGGTCATTATGAATTTTTGTTCATGCCTTTTGGCATTTACCAATGCACCTTCTACATTTCAAGGGTTGATGAATTCCATT
Source organism: Pinus albicaulis (assembly GCA_034641835.2). Taxonomy (NCBI): domain Eukaryota; kingdom Viridiplantae; phylum Streptophyta; class Pinopsida; order Pinales; family Pinaceae; genus Pinus; species Pinus albicaulis. Next base: position 1,507,338,062 of record CM076582.1, on the reverse strand, counting down.
TTTAAACCCTTCCTTAGAAAATTTGTGTAAGTATTTTTTGATTATATAATAATCTACAACAAGTCTTGGAAGGATCATGTTCAACATGTTGACAGGGTGCTTAAAGTATTGGAGGAGAAACAATTATATGCAAAACCGCCAAATTTTTATTTGGATTACAAGAGGTGCAATATCTGGGTCATATTGTATCTCACAAGGGTGTTAAGGCAAACTCTAACAAAATTAAATCCATTAAGTAATGGAAAGTCCTCACAACCGTAAAACAATTGCGAGGATTTCCCCAGTTAACAGGGTATTATCGAAAGTTTGTTAAAAATTATGGGAGAATAACAACACCTCTAACAACATTATTGAAGAAATATGCATTTTCATGGACTCTTGAAGCAACTAAGGCCTTTTAACATCTTAAAGAGGAAATGGGCCTAGCACTACTCTTAGCTACACCAGACTTCACAAAAACCTTTATTATGGAATGTGATTCCTCATGAAATGGAATTTGTGCCATTTTAATGCAAGAAGGAAGGCCCATTTATTTTGAAAGTCGTACAATCAAAGGAAAGTATTTACAGAAAGCTATTTATGAGAAGGAAATGTTGGAAATACTACATGCACTAAATAAATGGTGACCTTACCTAATGGGAAGAAAATTCAAGGTAAAAACTGATCATGATAGTCTTAAATAATTTTTGGAACAAAGACTATCTTCAGAAGAGCAAAAAAAATGGTTCACAAAGATGTTGGGTTATGACTTTGAAATCACTTACAAAAAAGGGAAGCTAAATTTTGTTGCATATGCACTCTGAAGAAAGGATGAGGAGGTGGAAGCATTGCTTTGTGCCATTTCTATTATCTAACCAAATTGGATAACCGAAGTGAAGGAGTCAAAGAAGAATGACGAAGAAGAGTGGATGCTCATTCAAAAGTTTCAGAAAGATCCTAGTACATCTGATACATTTATTTGGAAAAATGATTCCTTATGGTACAAAAATCGCCTATATCTTTGTAAGAATTCCCAACTAAAACAAAAGATTATTTTGGAATTGCACACCTCTCCCGTAGGAGGACACTCAGGATTTTTAAAAAATTACCACAGGGTGAAGATTTTTTTTTTTTTTGGGATGGCCTGAAATATGATATTCAATTTTTTTTGGAAAAATGTTTGGTTTTCTAGAAAAATAAATTTGAGACAATTAAGACCTCGGGTCTGCTACAACCTTTACCCATTTCAAGTCAAAGTTGGGAGGAGGTTTCAATGGATTTTATCACAGATTTACCTTAGTCCAAAGGAAAGAGTGTCATCATGGAGGTAGTTGATAGACTTACCATGTATGCACACTTTTGTGCGTTATCTCATCCATTTAAAGCAAGTAAAGTTGCTACTGCATTTATGGAAACAATTCAAAAGCTACATGGAAACCCAAAGATTATTGTAAGTGACAGAGATACCATTTTCACTGGAAATTTTTGGACGGAATTATTTTCATTTTTGGGTAATCAACTTACCATGGATCATCTTATCATCCTCAATCTGATGAGAAAACTGAAATAGTGAAAAAATGTTTGGAAGGATATATTTGTTGTTTTATATCTAATAAATAAACGCAATGGGTCAAGTGGTTACCTTTGGCTTAATGGTGGTATAAAACTTCCTTCCATATTGCAACAAAAATGACTCCATTTATGGCACTTTATGGATATCATCCACCATCCATCACATAATCATTAAGAGGAAATTCTAAGGTACAAGCAGTGGAAGATCACATTGAGCATCAACAACAATTTCTCCAACTCTTAAAGGATAACCTAAATTTGGCACAAAAACAAATTAAACAATAGGCAGATCAACATCACACTGAGAGAAGTTTTGATGTAGGAGACTGGGTATTTTTACGGCTACAACCATACAAAAAAATGTCCCTCAAGCAAGTTAAGAAGGATAATAAATTATCACCAAAGTACTATGGTCCTTACAAGGTGTTGCAAAAGATTGGTACTATAGAATACAAATTGGAGCTTCTTACTTCTTCTCGAGTGCACCCAATTTTCAATGTATCATGCTTAAATAAGGTTATAGGTGACAAAATTCTAGTTCAAACAATATTTCCAGAACTTCATGAGGAAGGAAAAATCATATTGGAACTTGAATAAGTCATGGAAATAAAAACTTGACAGCTAGGAAACCGATCAATTTCAGAGTATCTCATCAAGTGGAAGAACTTATCCATTGAATATTCCACATGGGAGGATGAGAATTTATATAGAAGCATCCATAGCTACTCAAGCATTGAGGACAATACTTTTTTTAAGGAGAGGGGCATGTTAGGTCCCTATATTACTAGTGTAGTCCCTTATTTTTGTTAGTGTATCCCCCTTATTGTTATTGTTGTACTCTTATTGTCCCCATATTGTTAATATTATGCCCCATAAAACCCACCATTTTTATTGTTACACAAATTTTTTCACTATCTCTGTACTCCTTGTTCTTGATCCTGGAGATCCCTGACAGTGACCCCTGTGTCTATTTTCCATCGTGAAAATGTGCCATTATATCCCTTCCAGCATATTGAACAAAATCTCTGTTGACCATTCTTGAAACAGATCCTTAAAAACATGGTTATCTGGAGCAACGCACCCTCTGTGTGTCTTTCTCGCGCTGATTGCTCTTTTTTGGTTTGGGGAAGCCCTGTTCGGCACTGGAAAGAGAATCATACCCATGCCGATTCTCTTCTAGATTTTTTTTTAAAAATGGAAGTGAAGCTTCGAGATCTAGAAGCTTCATGGAGGAGAGCTGGTTGTTTGTTCCCGAGGATAGAGCTGAGCTTCTCTTGTTCCTACAAAAGTGGAACCACCCAAAGGGATTACCCATTTCCCCACCTTAAGTGGATCCATGTTCCCTCTTCCCTTGCTATAAAATGGACATCCTACCATACCTTTGCTAGTTAGAACAAAGATAGAAGAACATCAGAGAGAGAATTTTTGCTGTAGGCATTGAAAGAGAGTTGAGACCTTTGGCCCCTTCGTATCAAGTTGAAATGAGCACTTTGGAGACAAGCCTGGATCCGGACCCGTTGAAGGAAAGTTGCGACATCAAGGTTCAAATTGCAAATCCCCCTCTCTATATTAATATATTACAATTGATTCTTTCTTTCTATTCTCATCTTTAATGTATGATTGGATTTCTAGTTCTCCTTGATCAACTAGGTAGATTGTTTATGCGAGATATATGTTATGATTTCATGTCCGCTGTTATTTGATCTCTTGTGTAGGTAACCAAGCGCTGATGATAACGAGGATATGAATACAGAGTGTAAAGGATCAAAGGATTTGAGCGAGGAACAACATCAGATCGAGGTAGGTGATATATTCATGGTCTGTGTCCATTTGCAATCTAGGAAATTAGGCTTTAGATTGTTCCTTGTTTTTACTAGACCCATCCTAGGGCTAGAGGGATCGTCTCTGTTTGCAAAGAGGATTTTCCTGCATAAAAAATTGGCGACTGCGCAGGAAAATCCTCTCTGCGTACAGAGATGATCCCTCTGGCCCTAGGATGGGTTTAGTAACAACAGGGAACAATATAAAGCCTACTTTCCTAGATTGAAAATGGAAAAAGATCGTGAATAGATCACCTACCTTGATCTGATGCTGTTCCTTGCTCGAATCTTTTGATACTTTGCACTCTGTAGTCAAATCCTCACTGTCGCCAGCCCTTGGTTACCTGCACAAGAGATCAAACAACATCGAATGTGAAAGCATGACATATATCTCGCATAAACAATCTATCTAGTTGATCAAGGAGAACTAGAAATCCAATCATACATTAAAGACGATAATGGAAAGCAAGAATCAATTGTATTATATTAATATAAATAGGGTGAGTTACAACCTTCGCCTTGATGTCGCAACTCTCCTTCGACGGGTTCGGATCCAGGCATGTCTCCAAAGCACTCATTTAAACTTGATACGAAGGGGCCAAAGGTCTCAACTCTCCTTCAATGCCTATAGCAACAATTCTCTCTCTGTTGTTCTTCTATCTTTTTTATAACTAGAAAAGGTATGGGAGGATGTCCATTTTATATCAAGTGAAGACGGAACATGGATCCACTTAAGGTGGGGAAATGGGTTATCCCTTTGGGTGGTTCCACTTTTGTAGGAACAAGAAGCCCAAAGTGAGAAGCTCGACTCTATCCTCAGGAACAAACAACAGCTAGCTCTCCGCCCATGAAGCTTCTAGATCTCTAAGCTTCACTTCCATTTAAAAAAAAAATTGTAGAAGAGGATCTACCTGGGTATAATTTTGATTCCAGCACTGATCGGTACTGCCCTAGACCAAAAAAGAGCAATCGACGCAAGAAAGACATGCAAAGGGCGCGCTGCTCCAGATAACCATGTTTTTAAAGATCTGCTTGAAGAATGGTCATCAAATATTTTGTTCAATATGCTGCAAGGGATATAATGACACATTTTAATGATGGAAAGCAGATACAGGGGTCACTGTTAGGGGTCTCTAGGATCAGGAATTAAAAGTACAAAGATAGGGACAAATTGTTGTGTAACAGATTACCCCTAAAGCATGAAGACCAAAGGAGAGTGAGGGGTGAAATTATTTATGAGTACGTGCCAGGACCAAGATGCCGTCGTCAGAAAACCTACGCAAACGAGCACATATATACATAACTAAAATCTGTGAGATAATCACATGACATGAGGTATGGACGCAACCATCCTTAAAAGAGAACATGAAACCTGATCCAAGGTATGGTCACAACCATCCAAATAAAGAGGATCACTAATATAGACTCAAGGTATGGTCGCAACCATCCAAATGAAAGATTCATGTGTACAATAATGAATAATACATATCGCCTCGTAGCCTAGGATTTATCAAACAAAACCCAGGGTCTTGTGGTCTGTCACGACCTGATCAAGTACAAATTCAGGCATGTGAATGAATGAATTGAAGCCAAACATGCAAGAAAATCACTTGATTACGAGCCAATGATGAAAAATATTAACATGAGCGAGATAAACCACCTGTTAGCCATCAATATTTTTTACATGTTAGTGATGACTATATCTTCAGCTAAGTTTTCTAGAAACTGATTTCCTTATGTCAATATGTCATCCAGAAAACCCTCCTAAAACTTTTTTTTTGCCCTTCTACCTATTAAATCCACCCCTGGCGAAATCAAAACCTCATGGTCACAATCCTATCTAGCTTCAGCCTTATTGGTCTGCCCATCAGCTTTAAAAGGCAAATCCACATCTGTTTCAAAAGTCTCCCCTATGTTAAGGAAGTGGCGCTTTAGGACATTTCGCCTTTGGCAATCATCAAAAAGCCAAAAAACCTCCATCTGCAACAAACCTACCATGACTGATCCCTTAATTTGCAAATGAAATTGACAAACAGCCTTAAGTCGCGCCACTCATATTCCCTAGGTCTCAACACTGCATAAAGCCCAATCTCAAGCTGACTAGTAGGTTTTTCACAGTGTTCTATGTTTCTACAAAGGCAGGAAATATATTTCATCTCATGGAGTAAATGTTTGAGTTTACAGTTAGAGGAACAGCTGCTTCTAAATGTAACTTGAGCCTTTAGATATGTCTGCAAAACAGAAAGCTACTCATCTGGACTTTACAACTCTTTTCAGCATAAAAATCACAGTAAGAAAAGGTCACCACTGTCTCAGCAAACTGGTAAATTTTCAAGGCCCAGAACCTCCTTCATTTACAAGCAGAGGGTTAGGGCGCCTCCTTCATCCATAAGCAGAGGGCGCAGGCCAATATTGACTTAGATAATTGCAAAGATCCAGGTTTGACTTGAACTGAAACAAATGAAACAGGGACTCCAGGTTTTATGAATATGACTGATGGTCATAACAGGAACAGAGTTTGAGATATGCTAGGAAAAAGAGTCTGGTCTGATAAAGGAGCTCATTTCAAACTTGCAAATCATGTGAATTGTTGAAGCTTTAGAAAGCATGTCATCAGTAAACATTCCAATCATAAGTACCTTGCTTATCTACAAGATCAAATAGAACAGATGCTGACAACAAATGCCATTTCCCAGGCAGAAAGAAAGTTCTTGGTTTCTCAGAATGCACTAACCTCCATAAGTCACAAAGATGATTTGACAAGTAATCTGTCATGAGATGACCAAGCCAAATGATAAATATCTCAGTCACCCTCAGAACAGTGTCACTGTGGCTAGGGTTTCTTCTGAATTACAGTGATACTTGCAAGTAGTGATGCCAAGATTGATGATTGTTCAAGTGGTTTACTTACCACCACATTCAGAGAAAGGCTGTGTCAAACATAGTGGTCAAAAAGCCTTCAGACACCTTACCTGATGAAGAGCCTCCTCCATGCATGAGTAGAGGGCCAAAGCCATTGCAAGTTGCTGAAGCTGATTGATATAAAATATAATGGAAGGATACCAAAAACTGAATAGGAGTCATTGCACAGGTAAGTGTTACTGTTTATGATGCAAAGGTCTTGATTTCCCTCTTCAAAAAGCTATCTGTCAGACTGTACCTATAGTGGAAAGAAGGAAATGTTATGAATAATGTATGCTATTGATACCAAAAGGAGCAGTTGCTTTAGAGAAATGGTTAAAGGCATCTCACTATCACCTGTCCAGAAGCCTAAAGAAGATCCTTTTGAGTAAACAATGAAGTATAGTGTGAAAGCAAGCCATCAAAAGAACGCACCTACAGTCCAGGGAAAAAGCTTATAAGTCACCTAAGAGCAGAGATGATTAAACAAGATTGGAAGGGCACATGCAATCTCCTGGGACAGAGTTGAGGTTTTGGAATGTCTCCCTTACAAAAGACCAAGGCACCAGTCAAAATACATTAACAAGGCAAGCCCTGTCTTTCAGGAACATAACAGTTTTTTTTAGCATCATCTTTACAGAGGTAAGGTGGTTTTCCTTACATCAGAAATAGCCCCAACATTGTTAAAAACAATGGCAGAGGTAATGAAGCTTGTTGAATGTTTGCCAAGGTTTAAAAACTCGGGATGAAAATCAATGTGCGGGTATATATATTCAAATAACAAACCCACTGTTTTAAAAAAACAAACAGAGTTAAAGATCAATGTTAATTCCGAAAGGTTAAATGACCGTTGGAGAGTTATGGTGACATAGCATCAAAAGGTAAGTACGGTGTAAAGTTTTCATTTTCAAAAAACTGAAGAAGAGCCCGCGCCTCTAGCACCAAGGCGAGAAAATCCGGTCGAAAATTCACAAGTATACACTGTGCAGAGGCAGCGCGACGTGCCTGGGTTTTGGCGCGACGTGCCTGGGCGGAATTTTGCACAGGGCTCTTTGTCGGCGCGACGTGCCTGTACGTTGGCGCAACGTGCCTGTACAAGGCCGCCCGACCACACGACAGGCCGACCCGACAAGCACTTGCTGCGCGACGGGTTTTCTTCAAAGGTTGCCGCGCAGCTGTCCAGAGTCCCCAACATTGTTTCAGCTTTCAAAAGCGGATGTTCATCAAAGTTCGAGGTATTTTATATGCTCCCCCATCAAATTTCAAGGTTTTGATAAAGTACAATAAGGTTTAAAACCCCGGAACTTGCCATTATTGTTAAAAACAAAAGCAGCCTTTCTACACAGTGAACTGAACTATTGCAATATGATAAAGGCCGAATTTGTCATTCAAAGAGCACATATAAAGATACGGGGTTTTGAAGTTGTCTTGTAAAGATTTGTGCTTTGATTAGAAGAAAGATTTGTTATGAAAAGACAGGGTTTGTTCTTAAAAGAGAAAACTGTCTTCACAGTCCTCCAGACCTTGCCACATTGTCAAAACAGTAAAGTGCACTCAGTAAGGGATTTTGACATTCTTGTTGTTTGAAAAAGAAAACTCATAAAATCTCTGTCTAAGAGCTTGATAATCTTCTAAAAACTCTGTCATTATCACCCCAAACCTGTGTATTGGCACTCTTAGCATATGTGTGGTGTTTTGCTTGATATGCAAACAGTGCAAAGAAGGCACACTTGCACAGGACAGAATTGCTGAATGTTTGAAAGCCTCCTCCGAGCTAGGTATTGGTTGACATCAAAGTTGTCAAAAACAGAGTGATTGTTGGCATTCTCTTACAAGCACACCTTTTAGCAAACTACCCCTTTTTCACTGTTTTTTGTCACTACTGTGAAGAGTTATTAAACAAAGATTTTCCAAAGGTGCAGGGCCACTCTCTACGGGACAAAAGAAGGGCAGAGGTTGTTAATAGTGGGATTCTAACTTTGGAGGCAGAGGTACAAAAGTAGTGTGTAATTTCTTAAAACTTCACAAATGAAAAGGGCCACTTTCTAAAGGGCAGAGCTGTTGGTAATTGCTTTTAACATTGAGACAGAGGTACTAAGGAGCAGGGTTTTAATATTGAAGATTGGTCTTATAGATGCCAAATGCAAGGGTTGGTTGATCTCTAACAAACTCACCAGGAGTAGTTTTTCAAAAACTGTGCACAAGAAATTGACACAGGAGTTTGCCTCATCTTTACATAGGGTACCATATTTAAAAGTTTGCCTTGCTAAAGTGCATCCAGAGTTGAAAAGGTTGTTTTTAATAAGTGCAGAGGTGGCTTATTCCAAGAAACATTGTTGCATTTTATTCAACACCACAGGGTTCATATCTGTCCAAACAGTGTAGTGGCCAGTTTCAATCCAGCAGAGCATTTTTCATATAGTGAAGGCAGTTTGCCTCTTCCAAAGTTTGGTCAAAGTCAGAATGCCTCCAAAGCGAGATCACAAGAGCGGTTCACATAAGAGATATGAGCCTATCTCCATAGAAAAAATCAATGCTCACCCATCAGTGCTTTTCAATTTCCATGAAGTAGGCTGTCTTGATTTCTGTCAGAGGATAGAAGAAGTCAAGAGTTTCTCGCCACTTACACATTTGTGCGCTTTGAGATTCAAGGACAAACACTTCCAGTTAGCGGGTCTTGACTTCAAAATCTCCCCAAGGTATGTATCCAAGGCTACCAAGATCCCGTATCATGGTGAAAAGTGGTTTAAACAAGCGCATCTTGATCTGGAGGATTATAAACTTTTCATCAAGCCGGAACATAGAGAAACCATCACCGCTATTTTCCCTTTCTCCTATCTTCTTGACAGTTATGCTCCGCTGATGAAAGCCATAATGAGATATTTCACTTGTGAAGGGAGGTTTAGTCAAATTTTTTCCTATCATGTCCGCTTGTTGATGCATTTTACCAGAAGCAGGCAATTAAACCTTCCATACTTTTTGTCCAAAAGCATAGAGAAAATGGCAGCTACTGTCCAAAAGAAGGCTCCACCTCAGCAAATCCCTTCTCTCTTTCATCATTCCTTTATCAAGATTATCTTCTTACATCAGCTGGAGAAGAAAGGGGTTTCATGGGATTCATTCATTAGCCATGCAGATTTCGCCACTGTCCCTCCTGTTCATGTGTCTCCTACTCAGCCTGTCCATCGCCCAGTGCCTTTATCTAGTAGGCCTACCCCTAAAAAACTCAAGATGACCATTGGGCAGCCAAGTGAACAGGGAGTAGGAGAGGGCAGTGAACCACAGGGAGAAAAAGAAGGCAGTGAGCAGCAGCAGCCAGATTTTGAGGGACAGCAGCAGTTGGAGATTAGTGAGCAGCAGCAGCCAGAGTTTGAAGATCAGCAGCAGCTACAGGTTGATGAACAGCAGCAAGTACAGGAAGAGGAACAACAGCAGACAGAAATTGAAGAGCAGCAAGTTGGGCAAACAATTGAAGCGCCTCTTGAGCCACAAACTAGACAGGATGTTGAGGAAGGACAGCAAGCTGAAGCTGCCTCCTTGACAGTGACCAAAACTGTTCCTAAAAAGAGGAAATTGATCAAAAGGACAACTTCTAGCTTGCCAAGGAGAAAAAGCACCAGATTGGTTTTCAAAGGCAAAAGTAAAATTGGAGAAAGTGCAAAGCATGGAGGTGAATTGGCTATTATCCCTATCCAAAGTGATGATAGTGACAATGAAGCCCGCCTCCTTGAAAACCTCCTCATTCACAAAGAAGGGCAAATTGAGGTGTTACAAGAAGATCTTCAAAGGGTGAGGAATTTCAACCACTTCTTGGAGGTTGAAAACAAACAAATGAAGTATCATGCAGCCATTCATGAGGCAAGGGCGATCAAGTATAAGAAAGAGGCAGAAAAGGCGCAAGTAAGAATTGAAGAGCTCATTGGCAAGTTTGATGATGAAGAGGAGGAAGACCAGCCTAGGTGAAAGAGGCCTAGGACCATCGGGCTTAGAAGAGCCTTGGAGAAACAGAGAGCAGAAGAACAAGCTCAATTCGAAGCCTTTCCTCTCACTGCCCTCTTTGAGCAGGAAATTGAGGAAAACAAGGAAGCATGGCTTGAGAGAGCCAACCAGCATTCGGAATTAAAGCTTGAGAAGGCAAATAGGGATCTTGAGCTGCAGAGAAAGAGGACTCTTCACTTTCAGAAGCTAAATCAATTTTCCAGGCGAAAATTGAAGGTAGCACAAGAAAAATTGAAGAAGTTGAAGGAGAGGCGCCTAGCACGGAAAGAAGCAAAAAGCATATCAGCCCTTGATATTTTGGCTTCAGCTTCGGAGCATGTTTCTATGGACCCTTGAGGGTCATGCATGCCAATTTTGGGCCTGTTTCGGAAACTTTTTGTTTTTTGGCATTTTTGGGTTTTTTTGCCAAAAACTCATAAATTCGCCATTTCAGTTTGATGAGTTGTCAAGGGAGGAGGATGATACCAATGGATGCCATAATTCCATGAGCAGGTCTCCAGCGATTTTCAGGGCATTTGAAGATCATTCGCCCCCTCAAATTGGCGAAAAATAGCCTCATTTTGCACATTCTGCCCGCCATATCAGCAGCCTGCTATTTTCTGGGTTTTTGCACACAGGTACAGTTTTGAGGGACTTTCAGAGATCAGATTGAGGTGATTCTACTTGCATTGGAAAGCAGACACAGAGAGCTTTCCAACGAGCCATCATGAGCCTCATTTCGACATCGGGAAGGCTGCCATTTGCATCCAGCAAGTCAGGGGACCTTTTTCAGGCATAAATATGAAGTATTTTTGTAATTTTTTAACTCCAAAAATCTGCTTTTCCCAAATGTGCGTTAAGCTATTTTTATCATTGGGAAATCATGTAAAGTCAATATAATTTCCGTTTTTAGCAGTTTTTTAGATATTTTATGGGATATTTTGTGCCTTGGGCTTTGCAAAGCCTCAAGGACACGTTTAGATATTTAGACTTGGCCAATGGGATAGCTAGTTGCTCCATGAGGTTTTCCTCCCTCAAGCCTATTTATCCCATGGTTCTCATTGTAAATCAGGAGGCTGAACTTGAGAGAAGAATTAATGCATTGGTCATATGAGCTTTGAAGAATACACTTGAGTTATGATTTTTGGACTGCCTCTTGGATGCTTTTGAGGAATGTTGAAGGCTTGTTGATGGATTCCTTGTCATGGTAGAATGGTATAGTGCTTCTTAATGTGTTTTGTCTTCTAGTTTTCACTCATAATTCATTTTTCTTGCTGCTATAGATCAGTAAAGATTGATTTTGAGACATGCCCATGGAGGCACCTCAAAATCCCCGAATCTTCATAGCTTGATGTTTTCTTCTCCCTTAGTTATGCTAAAGAATTCTTAGCTGCTCTTTAGTAACCTAAGGTGTTGTTGCTAAGTTTTATTCATCATTTCTATGTATGTTAAGTAGGATGTATGGTTTGCCCTACCTACCTACAAGCTGCCCATAGTTCTGTCCATAAAACTTTCTCTTTGACTGATTTGTTGATCATCTTGTTGAACCAAGGAGGCCTAGTCCCAATCTAGCCCTTTGCCTAAAACTATGAAAACTTATTTGTCCAAGTGCCCAATGACTTAGAGACTATGTTTAGGCGTTCCGGCGTAGTTGATGAGTTGTTAGTTTGTCTTGTGTGTTTTCCCCAAAGTATGATAGCCTTTTCCCGAAGTTAGAGGGTCTTATACCTCTATGTATGGCTGGAATGTTTGATTTCTATGTGTTAATTAGCTTATAGTTATACTTAGCATGATTAATGGCTTGCTATTACATGTTTATTATCTGCTATTAACTAGTTACACTTGAAATCCCTTGCCTTTCACCAACTTGTTGTCCACTTAATCCATTTTTCCCAGAGATCCCTTCTACCGTGAATCAAATCGGCCCTACAGCAGCTTTACATCATCACTTCATAGCTTCCTTGATCTGTTTGACCCCATAGCCCAATTTATCTACATCTTGTTATCCAGTTTATGTATTTGATCAGTTTCATTCCTCACAAACTTAAAAACTAAAAAAAAAAAAACCAAAAACACACTTCATAACTAGCCTAATATCAAGAACATCGCAAGTAAACACACCGACATCTTTTACACATATAGAGAGAGCCCTCTCTGAGTCCAGGAAGGCTAGGTCCTTGGGCTCCAAAGCTTGGTTTGATGTTACATCGTCATTTGGCTAGCCAATCGGCCAAATCACGGGACCCTAACACCACCAATAATGACAATGGCCCTCAAGGTACTAGCAATACAATCAAGTACAAATTCAGGCATGTGAGTGAATGAGTTGAAGTCAAACATGCAAGAAAATCACCTGATTACCAGTCAATGATGAAAACTATTAACATGCACGAGAGAAACCACCAATAATGACAATGGTCCTCAAGGTAAAGGAGCTGACATCGAACACCCACGAAATCATCCAATCGAAGGCCAATGATGTGAGCATGTCGTCGGATGTAAAAAACCTACGATTATTGCATGTAGGCTCTAAGGTACTAAAAAGGGATCTCTAGATCAACTTCCTGGATAATGAGATGAAGTCGACATGAAGCGATCCATCGAAGGAGGGCCATAATGCATCCCACATCATCGACAAGAGATAAAGGAAATAATATAATGATGAAATTAAATAGAGAACTAGGCAATGAATAAGACGTAGAAGGAACTTCTCTTGAACATATCGGCAACACGACTTCAGAGTTTGGAAGTATTTGACTCAAATGGAATCAAAGGTCATGTTGACAAAAGTGGTAATTGCATGAGAGGAAAAAAATATTTCCCAAACCCATGGAGGAAAAGTGAGGAATTTAAGATGTCCCCAACTCGACACAAAACAGAGGATGTGTCATGTTCAAGAGCGACATACTTCCGACACAGCTGATTAATACTTTCCATTTTGCCTCACCATTTATGGTGAGTACCCCAATTATTTTTGAATACAAGCTTGAAGGGGATAGGATATGCTTGTTGTATAAGTTTTTCTTTTGGAAAAATCCATCCTAGTACATTTTACAAGCCCTAGGAAGGAGTATCTTGATGTCGTCATGGTGACGGATCCGATGTCATTAAATTTTAATGAGCCCGACAAAGGTGAAACACGACGGATTTTCATATTTCGAGAGTTTTAAAAGAAACAAAAAAAAAAACTTGAGATGGACCCTTTCGTAAATAGTCCCTCATCCCCAAAAAGGTAGAAAACAAAGTCCGAGAGAACCTCTTATTCGCAATTGACTAACGCATTCCTTTTTGGTAAATACTTCATCCCATACTAAAAAAGGGGTAAATGTATACTGGGTAAATGTCGTTTTGTGCACTTTAACGAGTTCAAAACAACAAGACCTCGACAATATTTTCACGTTTAGAGAGTCAGAAAAGAGTTGAAATATGACTCCAAGGGGGTTACTTTTTCATTTATTTTTAATGAAGTTTGAAAAATTAATAAACTAGAACTCGTAAACATGTCATTCGTGAAGAAATTAACCTTGCGAGTGCACAAGAAAAAACCCATAATCTGTTTTTGAGGTAAAAAATATTAAAATATTATTAAAATATGATAAAAAACCCTAAAGTGAAGTGGAACACTTATAAAAATAGAGAAAGTAAAAAAAATTTCACTTTTTACCTTCACCCTCTTGGGAAGAATTTTTTTAACCTATTTTACCTCAATTATTCAGGTGCTGATCGTGGGAGATTTGGGAGGTCGATCAACGAACCGTCAATGCCAGTTAATAGGAGCACTCATTCCCTACATTTCAACTTTTTGTCATGGCAGATCAGCGTGGGGATCCCATATCGGGATTGCATCGGACTGTCATTTTTAAAATGGGTAGGGAATCGATTGACACCACTATTTTTAAAATATCCATGCCACCCGCAAGGCGCAAAAATGAAAAAAAATTCTCTCAAAAATTCCATTTGAAGTTAGTTTTTAGAGCATGAATACTGATAATGAACCATGTGAATGTTGTTGCACGAAGGAAAAGTAGGAAATCATGGTGATTGAGTGCAAGGAGAGAGATCATGATGATGTTGATAGAGTAACCATGGAAGACATAGATTGTCTCATCACATTGAGGACATGTGGGCTCCTGAAGCTCTTCATGAATTCAGGCATAAGAGAAAAACCAGATTTATCGCAGTATTTGATCAACATCTGGGATATAGATCAAGAGAGGTTCATCATTGGTGATCAGGAGCTTGAGATTGTAGTGGCCGACATTTATTTCATTACCGACCTCTCATGTAGAGGGGCACGAGCACGTCTGATTGGGACTCGAATCATGGGTGAAAGCATTGACATGCTCATAGGGAGAGCATGCTTCGAGGCAACAAAGTATTCGAGCCGGAATATAGCAATAAGTACTGTGAGAAATATACCGCTCAAAGTGGTTCTATATACCATTACACGTGTGTTTGGGGCACAAGCACTGCATGAGGCCACCAAGGCTTAGCTATAAACTTCGGTGGATTGTATGACACCCACCATTTTTAACTAGTCAGAGGTTGTGGTGGAAAAAATGAAAAAACAACTCACAAAGTAAAAAGATTAAGTTGAAAAAGATTAGGTATGGATCCATTTTGATGGAAATCTTCTTGGAACAGGTACCCCTGCTGCAATACCAGGTGGTAGAGGTAGTGGTGTCAACACCACGGGAGCCACAACTGACAAAGTGGGCATAGTTGATGCCTTGCAGAGGAGGCAGGCAATAGATGTTGTTCAAGCCCTACTTCTTTACATGGACAAGGCGTCAACTGATTGTTGTGGAGGATTGGCCATACTTTGGGACAGATTTTTGGGGAGATCTTGATTTACGAATTCCAGTTGGTGAACACTGGTATGACAAAGGTAAACATGTTATTTTGTTATCTTTTGCATATTTAAGTTATATATATATATATATATATGTGCTGATATTGAGACTTTGTGTGTTGCAGATGTTGGGCCATAGAGGCCAACATGGATGTCGCCTATTTCTAGAAGGGTGGTGAGAGATTTTGAGGCCGCTCCATATAAGGAAGGAGCAGATTCAAAAGAAGAAATTTATCGGAACCTGGATGCTCTAATTGCCGGGATTCCAAGGTATGCTAAGGTGGGAGACATTCCCTGCCTATATCGACGACATACTATACGAGTGCCCGATCACATTTTTAAAGCATGAATACTGATAATGAACCATGTGAATGTTGTTGCAGGAAGGAAAAGAAGAAAATCATGATGTTTGAGTGGAAGGAGAGGGATCATGATGATGTTGATAGAGCAGCCATGGAAGACAGAGATTGTCTCACCGCATTGAGGAATTGTGGGCTCCTAAAGTTCTTCATGAATTCAAGCATAAGTGCACAACCAGATCTATTGCAGTATTTGATCAACATCTGGGATACAGACCGGGGGAGGTTCATATTTGGTGATCATGATCTTGAGATTTAAGTGGAAAATATTTATTTCATCACTAACCTCTCACATAGAGGGGCACGAGCACATATGATTTGGGCCTAAATCATGGGAAAAAGCATGGACATGCTCATAGGGAGAGCATGCTCTGAGGAAATGAAATATTTGAGTGGGAAGATAGCAATAAGAACTGTGAGAAATATACCACTCAAAGTGGTTCTATATACCATTACACATGTGGCTGGGTCACACACACCGCATGAGGCAACCAAGGCTCAACTACAAACCGCGGTGGATTGTATGGCACCCACCATTTTTAACTGGTCAGAGTTCTTGGTGGAAAACATGAAAAAACAACTCATAAAGTGTAAACAAAGTAAGTTGAAGCAGTTTGATAATGGATCCATTTTGACGGAAATATTCCTGGAATGGTTACCGTTGCTCCAATACTAGGGGAAGAGGTAGTAGATCCGAAACCATGGGAGCCACGACTGACGAGGTGGGCGGAGTTAATGCCTTGCGGAGGAGGCGGGAAACAGATGTCATTCAATCCCTCCTTATTTACATGGCTGAGGCACCAGTTGATTGTGGTGGAGGATTGGACATACTCTGGGACATATTTCTGGGGAGATCCTGATTTACCACTTCTAGCAGGTGAACACTGGGATGACAGAGGTAAACATGTTTTTTTTTAATCTTTTGCATGTTTATGGTTTTTATATATATGTATGTGCTAATATTGAGACTTTATGCGTCACATATATCGGACCACAAAGGCCAGCACGGATGTCGCCTATAGCCAGAAAGGTGGCAAGAGATTTTGAGGCCGCTCCATATGTGGAAGGAGAAGATGCAGAAGAAGGAATTTCTTGGAACCTGTACACTTTGACTGTCAGGATTCCAGAGTACGCTCGAATGGGATATGTTAGCCATCTATAAATTCTGTCATATGTCATGATGGCTAAATTAGTATTTCAGTCTTCAAGAAACAAATTTCGTTCAAAATCTGTGACTTCTTGAAGCCTCTTTATGTTCTTTATCCTCAAGAAATCCATTCCATTGATAATATTCATTCAAAATTACTCAAGAAGCCCTGCTGTTATAAAAGAGACTTTTTTTCAGCCATTTTCTCCATCTTTTCACCTTCATAATTTCCTCCAAAATCCCTCCATTTCACTCATTATTTCACTTATCCTAACAACACTTCCTTATCTTCTAAAAAGGCCCCTTTTCCCTTTATTCTTCCCCATTTCTCTTTAAAAACCCTTTTCTAACCATGATCCTTTGTTTTGGCTTAAAAACAACCTTTTTACCTATCGGAACTTTAAAAGGGCCTAAGGCCTAAAAACCTTCTTTTAAGCCTATTTTCTGACCTTTTTATATATATGCTTGAAGTCCTTGAGGGCTTAAACCCTTCCTCCCTTTTCTCATAAGACCCAATGCCCATAACTAGGCGCTAAGACCCTAACCATTTTCCTCTTAGCCCTTTCTCATCCCCTTTCCCCACAGGATTACCTTCCCTAGCCTTCACTCCAGCCCCTTTTCTTATCTTTTTTCTCCACGACGATGTTTCTCCTCTCCAAATCTTGGCTATCGATATCATCTATCTGACGGTGGTCACCTCCTCACTATATCATCCTTTCTCCCAAACATTATTTATCCACGCCTCTCCGCAAAATATTAGGACCGTTAATCTTTCAGATCTAATGGTTCCTATTTTATTTCCACCATCTCACCCTGCCACTACTTTTCTCCGAAATCAATCTGAACCATTGATCGGGCTCGATCCAACAGTTATCATACTCGCGCCTCTCATCTATCCTCCCGGACCCACCTTCCACCCACGAAACCATCTCCCAATCCCTATCCGCCACCTATACCCCACTTACTCCCTCACCAACCCTATCTCTCCCATCAGGTTTAACCCGCGCCGTAGATATCATCGCTTGGGATCTAATGGCTCATATTGCATTTCGCAGTCGTGGTTTAACCACCCATTTCCATGCGAAATGGGCAGTTTTTCCCAGGACGCGTGGCAGCAACTGAATGGAATCACATCCATTCGGATTAAAACCATTAACTACCTAATCCTTGTGCGAATACCGCCTAGTTTTCGCCCAAAACCACCTTCTGCCATCTCACGCTCAAACTCAAAAATTTCTTCCTTTCTCCTGGGTCCACCATGGAACCTCCTCCTTGCACACTATTCTTCCTCGGAAAATGCTCCACAACATCACCCAAGCTTCTGAATGCAGTCACCCACAAACACAGGTTTTATGTAATGGTCTTTGTGTTTTATATGCAGGTTTTAATGGCACCCGAAGCTAAAGGCCACCCCACAGCCCATCTAAGTGGCACAGAACCTCAAGATGAAGATCCTGGGAGTGAAAAATGCAAAAGGGGATTTTACCATGGATTTTATGTGTTTGACCAATGCCTCATGAACATTGGTCGATTCACAAAACCCTCCAGCGCAGCAAGAAACCCCTACAGACACGATGACAGGGAAGATTAATGAAAAGGTGAAGAAACAAAGGATTAAAGACTTAATCACAGTGAAAATATAAAGGTTAAAAAAGTGATTAAGGATAAAGACAGAGAATGTGAACGAAGGTTAAAAATACAGTTAGCAAAGCACCAAAGTAGAAAGATGATAAAGAAGGCCTAAAGCTATATCAAAGGCATAATTAGAGTTTAAAGAGAATAATTGGACAGATCACCCAAAATAATGCTTCAAATGCCAAATCACCGAAGCCTTTACTTCTCCAAAGAACAAAAATGACACCTACCAGTTTATTTTGCCTCAAAAGAATACAAATTCAATGTACATTCAGAGATATTTGCAAAGACAACTCATAAAGTAATTTCCAGCTACCAAAAGCCTCAAAAGTCAACAAAAGTGACTGAAGTAGATGAAAGTTAATGTAAAAATCAATTAACAAAGTCAAGACATTAGATATCTTCTCCATTAGGCCTCCCAAGGGTCGAGAAGCATTTTATCTGTATTAATTGAATAGTTAGACCTTCCTTTCACTCCACCTCCTCAATTTACCTATATATATCATATGAGGAGCCCAGTATTGTTGTTGATTGGTTACTTGTTGAATGTAAATAGTTGCTGAAGCTGCTGAAGCTCTGTTAGTGATTGAAGAAAGATAGGATGAGAAGAGAAGTTTGAAGCTGTAAAGACCTATTGGACTTGAAGATTGTAACTAGTTTGAACATCAAATATACAAGCTTATTTATGGGATCCTGGTCTATGTCAATGGTGATGTTTTTCTTACTGTAATTGTTTTTTTTCCTCATGTTTTTCACACTGTCCACTTTCTCTGATAAAGAACAACAAATTTAGATTAGGATTTATTGTAAAAGGTACCCTAATTCTCACTGATAAGCTTTATCTTTATGTTTTCTTCTAATTATGTGTTTGAGGATAATTCAATAGAGTATAACCAGTCAAGGAATGTTGGTGATCCCATGTCTTGCTGAGTAAAACTTGAGACATTGTTCTTGAATAATATTTCCACTACATGCTAAGTAAAGTTGAACCAGAGAATTCTATGGTTAGCCCTGTCCTCTAGTTTATCTCCAATAGTTGCTTTGAAAAGATCCCTGAGAGTATGCCAAAAGCATGATATATTTAATGTTCTTACTTGATCTTAGGATATTCTTTTTTTATCTTGAATGTTTTATACTTTCTGAAGGTAGTCTTAGGATTGTTGTCTGAAAAGTGTGCTTTAGTAAAATTTTGCCCAAATAATTCTATGGTTTGCCCTGTCCTTTGCCCTGCTTCAAAAAATTACTTTGAAAGGATTTTCTTGTTTAGTGAAGTTAATAGATTCTTAGATGGTTATTAGCTTTGCTTCTTTCGCAACACTTTTAATGTTCCATATCACAAATTAATCTAGAAAGATCCTTCAATATAGATGACTTGTCCCATGGACCACTCTTGAAACTTGTTGTGCAATTAAATCCTTTTGTGACTCCATAGCCCAATGGATTGATACTGTCTCTTACCTATCTTATTAGCTGAGCCATTCTTTCAACTTACTCACACCTTTACCCTTCAAAAGACTTCCTTTATTTTGATGATATCCTACCCAACCAAAACCAAAACAAGTTCCCTTGAGCTTCATAACTACCCTAATATCATAATCAAGTATAAAGATATATCATTCTAAGAAATTAATAGAGAGACCCCTCTCTCAATCTAGGAAGGCTAGATCCTAGAATTCCAAAGTGGTTCTGATGTAGGCCCTGCAGCATTTGTTCTTGCCAATCTTGCAAACTATGGGAGCCTAACATAGTGGCGACCATACTGGGGAATATTGAGTAATAGATAAATTCACAACTCAATGAACCCCTATTCCTAAATGAGACAAGTGTCACCAAGACTGGTTATTATTGATTGTTGATGGTGAACAACAACCAAACCTTGAAAACAAGTAAAAATCCTTCACCTGGCGACTCCATTGGTATTCAGTTGGCTTGTTGACCCCACTGGTTTTTCCTAAGGCTCCATTGGGAAATTATTTTATCCTTCAAACATAATTCAAACCCAGTTAAGAAGACTTTGAGGATGGAGTTTTCTTTGAAAAAGATTAGTTAGCCTTTAAAAGACTGTCATATTTGGCTGAAATTTTCTCATCATTGGGTCTAAAAACACAACATAGTGGCTTCTAAAAGAATTCATACTAGAGCCTATCCTGACCCAAATCCTCCTGAGATAGTTGATAATCTAGAAATTATCCTTAGGAAATCTCCTAAATCCAAGACTTCAACTGTTGTTAGAGAAATCTATAGAGATAATTCTGTCCCTGAAAATCTTACAACTCTACAAGATACTCAAGTTGACTTACCTTTCATAAGAAACCTATCCAGAACTAAGTCACTTAGTGGTATATATCAGAGAGACTTTGAGCCTCCACTTCCACCCCAACCTAGTGGTGATCATACTGAGAGCAGAGAAACCACTCCACCTGATCCTCATTTCATTCATAAATTTGGTTTCTCTCATCCTAGATCTGCTCAACAATCTCTTGCTGGTCCAAGCACCTTTGTTTCCCATACACCCAGTGTGCAAACCACTCCACTCCATCATCCTCCTCCTTTCATAAACCCTCGACTTGTGAACCCCCCATTTATCGCAGAACTTCCTATCAAGGCAACATGGTATATTCCCTTAGTCCTTCCTTTTCCTTTATCTGTTCTGCCACAGGACTATCAGTCCAAGATTCCATTATATGATGCTAGTAGTTCTACTACTGCTCAACTACATGTGGACAAAATGAATGTCTATTTTTATAGAAATGAGATAGATGATGAAACCATTAAACTTATATTGTTTGCTCAAAGTTTAGGGGGAGAAGCAAGAAAATGGTTCAAAAACTTAACCCCTAATAGTATTAATGACCTCCAAGCTTTCCATCAATTATTTTTAAACAAATGGGAGGTCAATAATAATCCTCTAGATTCTATCTGAATATGATAACATTAAAAGGAATGCTAGAGAATGAGTTCAAGAGTATTGCACAAGATTCAATAGTGTGTACAACGCCCTACCCATCCATATGAAACTTCCACAAGGCCTAGATCTAATGAAATTCCCTGATGGATTTGATCCTGAAATGGCCTATCAACTTAGAGAAAGGGAACCC
Organism: Pinus albicaulis; assembly: GCA_034641835.2. Taxonomy (NCBI): domain Eukaryota; kingdom Viridiplantae; phylum Streptophyta; class Pinopsida; order Pinales; family Pinaceae; genus Pinus; species Pinus albicaulis. The sequence goes on along the minus strand of CM076582.1, from coordinate 1,507,316,721 downwards.
CTTACATTAGAAGACATGTAAAGAGGGGAAGTAAGTGTTGAGGCAAATTTGATTGTCAAGAGAGCTAGAATGAAGACCGAGAAGAGGGTATCATATAGGGATGAAGCTGCACCTTCCACATCTGACTCAAAACTGGAAAATGTGGTAAAAACTATGGAAAGGATGATGGATAGGATGAAAATATATGAGAGAGCTCAATCTAGAGAAAATCAAACAACTTCCCAAAATAAAAATCAGTCCCAAAACCAAAATCAGAACTTTAGGAGAAATCAACCTCAAAACAGACAAAGAGATGCTGATCAATAGATCAGACCTCATTTCCAAGAAAATTATGTTAATGAGGATGGGGAAACAATTGAACAAACAAAGGATGATAACATGAACATGTTGGAAGTGAGAAATGAGGATTCTGATTTCTTCCATAAAAGAAAACAAGGTCTATATACACCCTATGATGATAGAAAACTAGAAACTGAATACTATGAACAAGACTTTGAAAATGCCATGATAGGAGCGCCCAAACAATATGACCTAAAAAGTAAAAAGAAACTAGAAACTCCCAAAAATAAAACCTCTGATAATTCTGCCAAAACAAACCTTGTAAATACTTCCAAAAAGACAACAGAAAACCATAACATAGGGGTTGAAAGTTCTGATCCAAACAAGGGAAAAAACACCCAAATAAATGAAAAACAGAGTGGTGACCCTAGCAGCACTAGCATTTCAGCTAATTCTCTTGAAAAAAACATTTTGACTGCTGTAAATAGTAGAAATCAGCAAGCTGATTTTGTTGATGAATCAGTGACTAAGAAGGCTGAATAAAACATTTTGAAAAATCAGATTCCCTTTCGCCTAGAGAATGAAATTGCGAAAATCAAAATCTCTGTCCCACTAACTGAGTTAGTCACTCAAAATGTATACAGATGTCAAGTTTTGAAAGCTTTGAACATAGAATATATTCATGATACTGTTAACTCAAAATATGATACACCAAAGCTTCTGTTTGGTCCAAATATTGAAGGAAAATTTCAAGAAGGAACTACCCCTCCATTCTACATCAATTTGAACATCCATAATAATATTTTGCACAATGCCATGCTTGATTCAGGAGCATCACATAACATCATGCCCAAAGTAATAATGGAAATATTAGGCCTTTAGGTAACCAAACCATACAAAGATTTATATTCCTTTGATTCAAATAGAGTAAAATGCCTAGGCCTAATAAAATATCTATATGTTAACTTAGCCAAAATTCCATCCAAAAGCTTAGTGATGGACATTGTAGTGGCTGATATACCCCCCAAATATTGCATGCTTCTTTCAAGATCATGGGGTGCTAAGTTGCAAGGTACTATGCAAATGGATATGACTTATGCCACCATCCCTGTCTTCAGTCAACCTAGAAGACTCTATAGGGAAACACACATGAAGTACATGGTGAGTAACCAAGAAAGACCAAAAAAATCCCCTCTCTATTCCATACACACTGACCTTGACTCATTCATTCTTTACAATGATGAGATTCCTAATGAGCAAGAATTAGTAAATGAAACATCAACCAAAATAGTGGCCACTCCACATCCAAACATAGTGGTAGCCATAGAGGGAAAGGAGAGAAAGGAAAAACCATTAGATCAGTTTGCAAACTTAGAACTTCACAGCAAAAAAATTGAAGGTCTTGAGGTCCAAAACAGTCATAAATATAGTGTAGATCATGATAATCAAAGAATAAGCCCTCAATACAGTGAAAATATTGAGGAACAAATCAAAGAAAAACATAGTGGTGAACAAGAAAGAGAGGACAAAAGTGAAATAAATGATAAATCTAAAAACAATCCTCTTGGGAGTATGAGTTTTGATGAATCTTGCTCTAAAACTGGTGCAGAAGTAGGCATATGGGTGAACAACACTGAAAAATCATGCTGAGGGTCATTCCTATAGATTAAACTTCCAATGCACAAACAACATAGCAGAGTATGAAGCTCTCCTTTTAGGCCTGCATGTATTGAAAGAATTAGGGGCCAAAAGAATAACAGTTGTTGTGTAACCAGCTCCAAAAATAGAAGAAAAAAGATATCAACGCCTTAGAAATAAGCCACTTCGAGGGGGCAACCTCCAATACATTACATAAATGAGCAATTCTTTGATGATTGAATTTACAAAACCTCCTTTCTATATATAGGAGTCCATGGGGCCATAATGTAATCCTAGTGGGCCACAATGTAATCCTAGCCGACCTAACAATAATAATTTAAGGGCACAATAATAACAAAATGGGGGTTACAAGGGTACAATAATAACAATAAGGGGGTTACACTAACACAATAAGGGACTATACTAGTAATATAGGGACCTAACATGCCCCTCTCGTTCAAAAAAAGTGTTGTCCTCAACGCTTGAGTAGCTCTGGGTGCTTTTGTATAAAATTCTCATCCTCCCATGTAGAATCTTCAGTGGGTAAGTTCTTCCACTTGATGAGATACTCTGAAATTGATCGATTCCGTAGTTGTCGAGTTCTTGTTTTCGTGACCGCTTCCGGTTCCAATATGATTTTTCCTTCCTCATCAAGTTCTGGCAATATTGTTTGAACTGGAAGATTTTCACCTATAACCTTCTTTAAGCACGAAACATGGAAAATTGGATCTACTCGCGAAGAAGCAGGAAGCTCCAATTTGTATGCCATAGTACCAATCTTTTGCAACACCTTGTAAGGACCATAGTACTTTGGTGATAATTTATTATCCTTCTTAGCTTGCTTGAGGGACATTTGTTTATATGGTTGTAGCCGTAAAAATACCCAATCTCCTACATCAAAAATTCTCTCGCTGCGATGTTGATCTGCTTGTTTCATTCGATTTTGTGCCAAATTCAGGTTATGCTTTAAGAGTTGGAGAACTTCTTGCTAATGCTCGATGTGATCTTCCACTGCTTGAACCTTCGAATTTTCCCTTAAAGATGATGTAATCGATGGTGGGTGATATCCATAAAGTGCCATAAATGGGGTCATTTTTGCTACAGTATGGAAGGAAGTGTTATACCACCATTCAGCGAGAGGTAACCACTTGACCCATTGTGTTTGTTTATCAGATACAAAACAACGAAGATATCGTTCCAAAAATTTATTTACTATCTCTATTTGACCATCAGATTGAGGATGATAAGATGAGCTATGAGCTAATTGAGTACCCAAACAAGAAAATAACTTCGTCCAAAAATTTCCCGTAAAAATGGGATCTCTGTCACTCACAATCACCCTTGGGCTTCCATGTAGCTTTTGAATTCTGTCCACAAATGTAGTAGCAACTGTACTTGCTTTAAATGGATGAGATAATGCACAAAAGTGTGCATACTTGGTAAGTCTATCAACTACCACCATGATGACATTATTGCCTTCGGACTTCGGTAAACCCGTGATAAAATCCATTGAAATCTCCTCCCAACGTTGACTTGGAATGGATAAAGGTTGTAGAAGTCCCGGGGTCTTAATTGTCTCCACTTTATTCTGCTGGCAAACCAAACATTCCACCACAAACTTTTGAATATCATATTTAAGGCCATCCAAAAAAAAATCTTTCTTCACCCTGTGGTAAGTTTTTAAAAATCCTGAGTGTCCTCCTAAAGGAGAAGTGTGCAATTCCAGAAGAATCTTTTGTTTTTGTTGGGAATTCTTACAAAGATATAAGCGATCTTTGTACCATAAGGAATCATTTTTCCAACTAAATGTATCAGATGTACTAGGATCTTGCTGCAACTTTTGAATGCGTGTCCATACATCTTTGTCCTTCTTCCATTCATATCTTGCTTCGGTTATCCAATTTGGTTGGATAATAGAAATGGCACAAAGCAATGCTTCCACCTCTTCATTCTTTCTTGAGAGTGCATCTGCAACAACATTAAGCTTTCCTTTTTGTAGATTATTTCAAAGTCATACCCAACATCTTTGTGACCCATTTTTGCTGCTCTTCTGAAGATAGTCTTTGTTCCAAAAAGTGTTTAAGACTATCATGATCAGTTTTTACCTTGAAGTGTCTTCCCATTAGGTAAGTTCGCCATTTCTTTAGTGCATGCAGTATTGCTAACATTTCCTTCTCATAAATAGGTTTATGTAAATACTTTCCTTGGATTGGATGACTTTCAAAAGCAATGGGTATTCCTTCCTGCATTAAAACTGCACCAATTCCATTTCCTGAGGCATCACATTCCACAATGAAGGTTTTTGTGAAGTCTGGCATAGCTAAGACCGGTGCTAGGCACATTGCCTCTTTAAGATGTTCAAAGGCCTTAGTTGCTTCAGGAGTCCATGAAAATGCATCTTTCTTCAATAATGTTGTTAGAGGTGCTGCTATTCCCCCATAATTCTTAACAAACTTGCGATAATACCCTGTTAACCCGAGAAATCCTCGCAACTTCTTTATGGTTGTGGGGACTTTCCATTCCTTAATGGCTTTAATTTTGTTAGGGTCTACTTTCACACCCTCGTGAGATACAATATGACCCAAATATTCCACCTCTTGTACTCCAAAGAAACATTTGGATTTTTTTGCATATAATTGTTTCTCCCGCAATAGTTTGAGCACCTTGTCAACATGTTCAACATGATCCTTCCAAGACCTGCTGTAGATTAGTATATCATCAAAAAATACTAGCACAAATTTTCTAAGGAAGGGTTTGAAAATGGAATTCATCAACCCTTGAAATGTAGAAGGTGCATTGGTAAGGCCAAATGGCATGACCAAAAATTTATAATGACCCTCATGAGTTCGAAATGCTGTTTTTGGAATATCTTCAGTCTTCATTCTAATTTGATGATATCCCGAACGAAGATCCAACTTGGTAAAATAAATTGCTCCATGTAATTCATCCAATAATTCATCAATCACAGGAATGGGAAATTTATCTTTAATGGTGAGCTTATTGAGCTCCCTATAATCTGGACACATTCGCCATGCTCCATCCTTCTTGTGTACCAATACTACAGGAGCAGAGAAAGAACTTTGACTAGGTTGAATTATACCTGCCTCTAACATTTCTGCAATCATACGTTCAATTTCACTCTTTTGGAAGTAAGGATATCTATAAGGCCTGATGTTTGGAGGAACACTTCCTCGAATCAAATGAATAGCATGATCATGATCACGAATAGGTGGGAGTCCTTTGGGAGTTTCAAACACCTTGGAATGATTGTCCAAGACTTGTTGGAGATCTGCAGAAATAGATGATTTTGATGTCGGAACTTCTAGTGAGTATAATTGTGCAATTACGCCTCGTTGTTCTTTCTTTAGAAGCTTTGTCATGACATTAGAGCTTATTATCCTTCCCGGCTTCCCTTCAATACCCCGTAATTCAAATTCCTTTCCTTCTGAAAAAAATTTCAAGAAAAGTTCTTGAAAATTAAAAGCTACCATCCCCAAAGATTGTAACCATTGTACTCCTAGTACAACATCAGCACCTCCCATAGGAATGGAAAGGATTGGACTATTCAATACATATTCCCCCATGGTTAGCTTGATATTATGGCATTTTCCAGAGCAATTTATAGTTCCTCCATTTGCAACCATCACTTGACATTCTGGTGCTGGGTATAGGAAACAATTTAATTCCTTGGCTACCTTATAATGAATAAAATTATGGGTGCTACCCGAATCAATCAACACTATTACCCTTTTCTTCTTGATATGTCCTTCTATCTTGAGAGTTTGAGGAGTGGTAATTCCTGCCAGTGCATTACACGATATGGCCGGATTCATTTCTTCCTCTTCTAGGGCTGGTTCCTGGTGTATATCCTCTTCTTGTTCATTTTCTTCTTCCTCTTCACAATCTATGTAAAATAATTTCTTCTCAGCACACTTATGACCTTTAGTGTATTTGCTATCACAACTGTAGCAAAGCCCTTTTGCTCTTTTTGCTTCCAATTGTTGTGGTGTCAACCTTGTAGGTTGTGGAAATCTAGGCGTAGCCACACTTCCTTCTTTATAGAATTGAGTGGTAGGCTTCCTTGTTGTCATAATTTTAAATTCAACTTTTCTTGCCAACCTAAATGCCTTCTCCAATGAATCAGGTTCCAGAACGCGAACTTCATGTTGAATGTTATCCTTTAAAGTGCCTATGAAGAGATCAATCCTGTGTTCCTCTGGAATATCAGTTACCCTTATATTCAATTTTTGGAAGTCCTCAATGTGCTGCCCCACTAAAACCTTTTGTTTGAGATTTATCAATTGGCTAAAGAAGGTGTTGCTCTTTGTATCCTCATAATGTGCTATCATTTCCTCCGTAAAAATTGACCAAGTGACAATTTTTTTACGGGAGAAAAGCCATCGATACCATACAAATGCATTTTGTTCTAAATGCAAAGTTGCAATGTGTACCTTTTGTGTGTTTTGCACATTATGGAGATCAAAATATTGCTCCATCTGTAGCATCCATGTTACAGGATCCTTTCCATCAAACTTCCTCATATCCATTTTTGGAATATGGTGGTTCTTCCCGCCAACATTAGAGTTTATGAAATCATGATTAACATTTATTTTGTTCTCATCCTGAGGTTCTTCTACTATATTTTCACCATTAGGAAACCTTTCTTGTATCAACTTTGTCAAATCTTCGATGTTTGATTTTAGATCATCCATCTTAGCTTCCATGCCAGCTTCCATTCCGTCCATCTTAGCTTCCACGCCATCCATCTTAGCTTCCACACCTTTCTTCAAACCGTCCATCTTCACTTCCATGCCTTTCTTCAAAACTTCCATTTCATTTTTTGTTGCTCTTTGCGAGAGTGACATTTGTTGCACTTGCTCTTGTAATTTTGATAGATCATGTTGCAATTATTCATCTTCATGAGTCATGGTAGAGCCTTCTGAAGGCTTAATGGGTGTTGAATTATTTTTAGGCGCCATTTTAGAATCCAATATTGATACCTATTCTACAATATTCCCTTGGAATCAATTCAACTTGATTCTTCAAACAAGACTTATGCAATTCGAAAAAAAAAATACACACCTTTTACTTGCTTTGAGGAGCTCGATATTGAAATTGAATTATCTATGTAATTAAAAATCTTCAATATCTGAAATTCAGCCCTGTAGTAGCCCTATGAAGCTTCTTTCAAATGCCACAGGTCTGATCTAATTTGGATTCCCCAAGACAAAGTTGTGTCCAATCTCCCACAATGACCTAATTTTGGACTGGTTCAGTAGAGCAAACTTGTAGGACTTTCCACGTGTCACTATTTCGTCCTTTGTCTCTGAAATTGATAGCCAATAAACTACAGTCCGTGTACTTGTGACCAATTTTTACGGCACTCAAATCCACTGCCCAGAGAGAGAGTTATTGAACTTTTCCCACGATCAAATCTTTGAGATGAAATTCAGGAGCCTGAAAAAGCACTACATTCCATAGATCATATCTCCAAAAAATTGCAAACCAAGCTCTGAAATTTTTTGACGAATTTCCTCAGGATTTCAGCTTCACACCATATGAATTTCAGATTCTGAACCTTCGTAGAAAAAAATTTATAGCGAAAATGCCACGATGACCTGTTTAGGAGCTTGAAAAAAGAACTAACTTCCATAGATGATATCTCCGAAAATATTGCGAACCAAGCTCTGAAATTTTTAGACAATCTTCCTCAGGATTTCAGCTTCGCACCCTAAAAATTTTAGCTTCTGAAACTTCGTAGAAAAAAGTTATAGCGAAAATGCCACGATGACCCGTTTGGAGCAGCGAAACCCTAGAATCCAAAGCTCTGATACCAAATGTTGTGTAACCAGCTCCAAAAATAGAAGAAAAAAGATATCAACGCCTTAGAAATAAGCCACTTCGAGGGGGCAACCTCCAATACATTACATAAATGAAAAATTATTTGATGATTGAATTTACAAAACCTCCTTTCTATATATAGGAGTCCATGGGGCCATAATGTAATCCTAGTGGGCCACAATGTAATCCTAGCCGACCTAACAATAATAATTTAAGGGCACAATAATAACAAAATGGGGGTTAACAATAAGGGGGTTACACTAACAATGATAAGGGACTATACTAGTAATATAGGGACCTAACAACAGTTCATGGGGATTCAGAATTGATAATTAGGCAAGTAAATGGGGAATACACTGCTAAACATCTGAGACTCAGAGCCTGTAGAGATGATGCCATGGACTTGTTAAAAAAATTTGCTGAATTCCAACTTACCTTTGTCCTAAGGAACCAAAACATTCTTGCCAATGGATTAGCCTTTGTTGCTAGTACTTGTCTAAGACCTTATGAAAGCAAACAATATACCATCCAAGTAAAATATAGACCAGTTGTCCCGGATAATGAAAAATACTGGCAAGTTTTTGAAGGAGATAAACAAATAGAAGACTTCCTATAGTCCAGAAATGAATTTATAGTGAAAATCTCAAATTCAGAGTATGATTAAGACCGTCCTACTAAAGAAACCCACTTGTTAAAGAAGAAAAGTCTCCTGAGATTTCTGAAATAAATCTGTTAACTAATAGACCCAAACAAAAAACAAAAAACTGCACAAATTTAGAAAAAGAAGACTTAGAAGTGCTGCAATCTAAAAATCAAAGCTTGCCAAAAGGACTGGTCCCATTAGAAGAATTGTTTGACTTGAATGATGTTGCCAAAAAGAAAAAACTGGAACCTATTGAACCTGAAGTGGAATAATGCAACATAGGCAGTGAACATAAACCCAAAATGATCAAACTATCCAAGACACTGTCAGCTCACATTAAACTGAAATACATTGAGCTATTTAGAGAGTTTTCTGATGTATTTGCATGGAGTTATGAAGATCTAAAGTCATATGATACAGAGATAATCCAACATAAGATACCCATCAAAGAAAACCATAAGCCTTTTAGACAAAACTTGCGCAGAATAAACCCTGTTCAATTACCTTTGGTTGAGAGAGAAATTAGAAAAATGTATGATGCTGGAATTATTGTCCCTATGAGATACTTTGAGTGGGTGTCTAATCTTGTATCAGTTAGGAAGAAAACAGGAGAAATAAGGCTTTGTATTGATTTCAGAAACTTAAACAAAGCCTCATTAAAGGACAACTATCCCTTGCCCAAAATGGATCATATCTTACAAAGGGTAGTTGGTTCTAGAAGAATTTCCTTGCTAGATGGCTTCTCAGGTTACAATTAGATATTGGTACATCCTGATGATCAACTTAAAACAACCTTTACTACTCCTTTGGGTACTTTCATGTGTTTGAAAATGCCCTTTGGTTTAATGAATGCTGGTGCCACATTTCAGAGAGCCATGGATATTGAATTATCAGAAGAAATATGTTACTTCATAGTGATTTACTTAGATGACATAATTGTATATTCAAAAATGGATGAATAACACCTAATACACTTGATAAAAGTCTTTGAGAAATGTAGAAAATATGGGTTATCCTTAAATCCAAATAAAACATTGTTTGGTCTCCAAGAAGGTAAACTTCTTGGACATATCATATCTGAAGAGGGAATAAGGATAGACCCAAAGAGGATCGATGGTATATTGCAAATCAACCATCCTAGAAACATCAAGGAACTTCAATCTTTCATTGGAAAGATTAATTTCTTGAGAAGGTTCATACCCAATCTAGCTGAACTCCTTAGAAACATGACAAATATGCTTAAGAGAGAAGGAGTTAAATGGACCTTAGAAGCAAAGAAATCATTTGATCTGGTAAAACAAGCACTTACCAAAACACCAGTTCTTATTAGTCCCAATTTTACAAAAGATTTCTTCATATTTTCATTTGCATCAGAACATACAGTGGCTGCTGTCCTATTATAGAAAAACATGAAGGGACAAGAATAGCCTATTGCATTTTTTAGCAAGCCATTAAGAGATGCACCTTTGAAGTACAATATCATGGAAAAACAAGCCTTTTCCTTAGTCAAAGCCTTAAAAGACTTCAGAGTTTGCATTTTACTTAAATGTTTATATTGGAAAAATGCTAGTGGATTATTGTTTAAATGTTTGCCTGAGAATGATGCAGATAAGATCAAGCACGAGTTTCATGAAGGAGAATGTGGAGGCCACCTCTACTGTAAGCCAATTGCTAACAAAATCCTTAGAGATAGTTATTACTCGCCCACCCTCTTTCAAGATATCCACAAAATGATTATTGTCTGTCATAAATGCTAAATCTTTGAAGGCAAAAGAAAGATGCTTCCCTTACCTCTGCAACTAATCACTGTTGAAGCTCCTTTTCAATAGTGGGGTTTAGATTTCATTGGGGAAATACATCCTGCCTCATCTGCCCAACACAAATGGATCCTCATAGAAATAGACTATTTTACCAAATGGATAGAAGCCATCCCTTCTACGAATGCCATAGAATCAGTTATCATTTCATTCGTTGAAAACCATATACTGTCTAGATTTGGTTGTCCTAGAAAGATCGTAACTGACAATGCTGCTACATTTGGATCTAAAAAGTTGGTGGAATTTTGTCATAAATATCATATTATATTGGGTCATTCTAAAACTTATTACCCTCAAGGTAATGGGTTGGCAGAATCCTCAAATAAAAGTTTGGTGACCATAATCAAGAAGTTGCTAGAAGAAAACAAAAAATCATGGCACAACAAGCTAGTACATGCATTATGGGCAGACAGACTAACAATTAAAAAATCAATTGGAATTTCTCCCTATCAGCTAGTTTATGGAACATATGCAATATTTCCAACTAGTTTATGAGTGCCAGTCATGAAGCTGATCTAATAAGTACAATCTGAAGATGATGATATGACAAGAATAATACACCAGACTATACATCTATAACAAACCAGGGAAGAAGTATACATCAGAGCACAACAACTACAAGAAAACATCAAGAAGCTGTTTGACAAAAGAACCAAGGCAAGTGACTTTAAAATTGGTGACAAAGTATTGAAACGGGATTCAAGAAGAGAAGATAGGGGAAAACATGGAAAATTTGATAATTTATGGCAAGGCCCTTATCTTATTCAATATGCTATTGGAAAAAATGCATTCTTTCTGCAAGAATTGGATGGAGCTGAATATTTTGGAGGTCTTGTCAATGGCAAGATGCTCAAACATTATTTCTGTTAACTAATATTTTGGTTTCAAAGTTTTTTTTTTTCATTGTATATAATATTGTTTTGAATTTGAAAAAATAAAAAAAATATAAAAACAATAGAAAAAGAGAAAAGAGGGCAGATATAATAGAAGAAAGGTACAACCACATACCAAAAAAGAAAATAAAAATATGAAAGTGTGCAAACCTAAATGCCACTACTTGAAAGAGCATTTCTATTTAGTCATATAGCCTAATCATGACTAGATAGATTTCAATTTACTGCTGATAGGTTAGTGAAGAAGATTTGCCAAACAATGAAATCTTGGCTTATTAGTAGAATAGATTAGGATAGAAAGAAATGGCTCTAATCAGATCAAAATTTGAGCCAAAGATAGAGAAAAATGGTTCAAACATGCTCAAAATATAAACCAAGAAAGAATAGAAAAATATGGCTCTAAATTGATCAAAATATGAGTCATAAGAAGAAAGAAGGATGTTCTTAACTTTCAAATCTTAAGCCTTCACAATTTTGTTTTAAATTTCTGTAAATTCAGTCTATGTGCAGCTTGTTTTTATGCCATAGTCTTATAGCAAATCAGATAGTTTAATCCTGGTTTGTCTATGTTTAAATTTCTGTTTTAGAATGTAGAGAATGCAGATCTGTCAGACAGCTTAATCTTGAAAAATAGTAGTTAGGTAGAGAAGCTAATGAGTTCAAATGTTTAATATAAACTCATGGAAGAAATAAGGGTAGATTTAGATTAGTTTCCTGCTTTCAAATTAAAAAATAAAATGTTGATGTTAAAGGTTTGCAAGTCCAAGTGCACCTTATGAAAAAAAAATGTTAGGACAATATGGCTGTGTAGGTAGAATGTTTGGGAGAAACTCATTTTGTTGATACAAATACTGATCATATTTTCAAGCAGCATGATGAAAGAAGAAAAGGTTGTCAAAATGCAAAGCACATGTCTACATTCCAGAGATAAATCTCTGAGGTTCTCGACACCTCCAAGGAACTTCCCTCCCCAAGTGGAGCCACTGTTAGCCATCTATAAATTCTGTCATATCTCATGATGGCTAAATTAGTCTTTCAGTCTTCAAGAAACAAATTTCGTGTAAACTCTGTGACTTATTGAAGCCTCTCTGTGTTCTTTATCCTCAAGAAATCCATTCCATTGATAATATTCATTCAAAATTCCTCAAGAAGCCCTGCTGTTATAAAAGAGACTGTTTTCAGCCATTTTCTCCATCTTTTCACCTTCATAATTTCCTCCAAAATCCCTCCATTTCGCTCATTATTTCACCTATCCTGTTAGCTGCCCATAAATTCTGTCATATCAAGTGGTGGCTAAATGATTTTGGATAGCCTTCAAGAAACAATTTCATTGCTAAAATTGTTGATTCTTAAAGTCTTTTGATAATATCCTATCCTTTGGATAATCGTCACTGCTTTTCCCCTTTTCAACTCAGAAAATTCTGTTGTCATTACATGAAGATTACTGCCGCAAACACCATTTTCCCCCCTCCATCCCCTTCCAAAACTAACCTCATTTTAACCCCTTCATCCCCCATAAAAGCTTTCATTTTTCGTGTTTCTCCCCTTTCCCCTTCATCAAAACCCCTTTGAGAAGGTTTAAGACCCCTTCTTTGCTTTATCGAAACCCTCAAATTCCTTTGAAAATCCATAAAAATGCATTTTTTATATTATAGATTTAAGCCCCCTTGGGCTAAGTCTTTAACCATCCCCTCCATACGCCCTGGTGCCAGAACCAGGCGCTGGCCCTCCAGGCGCTTATCGCATCACCCGATGCCGATTAGCCCTCCATTCTAAACCCCCGGTCACATGGTTTCCATATAACCTATGGCCCCGTAGACGGGCGCCGAGTCATATTGTAAATGAATTTTCCACCCCAAAGTATAAACCTTCGTTCATAAAAAATGTGTCGGTTTTTATTATATTTTAAAATTTTTTTGCCGGTGTAAATTTCTAGTGTGCACTCCACCGTCGATCTGATCTGCAGATCGACGACGCGCAGTCCATCACCTCGATGGTCCCCGCCAGCCACTCACCAATTGTAAAACCAAGCGGATTTCATCGCACCGCTTTTGAGAGGGGGGCGGTTTTTTCTATTTCGCAGCGATTCCATACGCCGGCCAACACGTGTCTTGGGCCAATTTTCAAAAACCACCGTTCATGGCGTGTTAAATATCGGCGATGGAGTGGGCGCGATATTGATGCGTGCCATCCGATCTGATGCCACTCATCGGATGGTGGTCGCGCTCCGAAGAAGCCCATGCATTAACCACATGTACGGTGAAATCATAAAAGAATTTCTGCTGTCGATCTGATCTGCAGATTGATGGCCTATACTCCATCTCCCTGGTCCCCAGTGCCACATCAACATCCACATGACAGAGTTTAATTGGGGCGGATCTTCATGTGTTTTCCATACAGTCACCCAATACGGACCCGGGAGCTTTATTCAGCAAAGTTTTATTACATGTTTGATGTTCGGGCGCATTTCTAAGGTTTATTGGCGCCTGTTTTTCCACCGTTGATTGCGTGGGCCGATCTCATCCGATGGCTCACGTTTGTCCCGAACCCCGAACACGATTTTTTGACCATTTTTTTCCAAAACAAAGGTTTTAAACCTCTTTTCTATTTTTTATTTTATTTTTCTAAATAACGTGACCCCTTCACGTTGTTCAGTCACCCTCGATCTCGACCGTCGATCTCTGCGCGATCGATGGCTTTGATTTAATTTCCTCCTCCGCTTCCCTTTTACCCCTCTAATCAATCTTGACCGTTGGATGATGCCATCCAACGGCCATGCTCTCTCCACATGTCCTTCCAAATCAGTTAACCTATACATGTAGGATTTTATAATAATTGTTTGTATTTTGCAGGGTTTAATGGTTTTTCCGCTATGTATGAAGAAAACTTAAAGACAGAGGGTGACGATCCTCCCGCCTTTGATTCATCAAATAAAATCACTTGCAGGTTTCAAATCTATGTTTCATCGGTGTTTCATGAGGGATTGATTCCATATCACCCCTGTGCAGCCCTGCACACCAGCAAAACACAGTTTAAAGAAAATCATGAGTGTTTTATCAGACAGAAAGCATACACTGCCACCTCAAGGGCTAATTAAATCCCCCAGCCACCACAGAAGCCACCTACAGCCTCAAAGAAATCAAAATAAGTTCGAATTTATTACCATACCAGGAGATATTTTGCATCCATAGAGCTGAACAGTTATTTCAACCCAAGGAAATTATTGTAAGCTGTCAGCAGAAGTTATTACAAGGATAATGAGGAGCCTTGAAGTCAACAAATTCTTTCTAGCAAACCTAATAGTTAATATAAATGATTTAATACAGAGGACACCTATGTAAGCTTCTTCATTAAGCCCCCAAAGGCCAAGAAGCCATTTAAGTCTGTATTAATTATCTTTATAGATATTTTATCAGAGTCCACCTCCTCATTTCTTCTACAAATACTTCTGTAGAAGAAGAGAAGTTGTTGGTTGGTTTATCACTAGTTGTAATACTGAAACTCTCTGATATAATACATAGTCTGTTGAAGTTGAAGAAGAAACTAAAGCCTTGGAAGCCCTAATGATGTTGTTGCATGCTTGTTACTGAGAAGGCTCTATCATTGGATCCATGAGCTTGGCTATTGGTGAAGTATTCTGAACTGTTTAATGTTTTCCCCTGTTTTCATTCTGTTCCATGATTTCATACTGCAGTAGGTTGAAATTTTTAGGTGAAGAAATGACTCCTAGAAGCACCTTGGACTTTTTCATCCTTCACTGTTTCATGTTTTCTTCCGCTGAAGTATTTTAGAGTCTTTAATCTCTCTCTTTAGTCTTCATGCTTGTTTATTTCCTTAATAGTTCGAATAGTTGGTTTCAACATGATTTATGGTTTTCCCTGCTTGTCTGCTGCCACTTAAAAACTGTTATTGAAGTCTCCCTTTGAAGTTTCTTGTTTACAGTGAATCAAGGAGGTCTGTTCTGATCTTGCCCTTTGTCCTTGCTTAAACAGTTGCTTTGAAGGTCTTTATAGTTGTAATCATAGATGTGTTAGGTGTTCCCTCTTCTATGACCGCAATTATCAGTGAATCTTTTATGTTTTCTAAGTCATTTGAAATAAAATCTTTGAGGAAATAGGGTGTTCCCCGAATCTTAGATTTCATTTTAAAAGTTTTTTTGAAATCATTGTTTGCTTAAAGGTGTGATTTGTAGAATTCATGGTTAGCCCTGTCTATCAAAAAGCTCTTTATTGTTCAAATTGTGTTTTCAAATTCCCTTTGTTGAGAATTAAACTTCTCTTTCCAAATCATTGATGTCCATCTCATTCCAAAAACCAAAGGATCCTGTGGCCAAGTTAGATTTTCCCTCTGATATCCCATATCCATTGATAAGTTTTTCATGACCTCTTTTTGACTCCATTGCCCAATGAAGCTACTACTTCCTCTTTCTACTTACCTTTCCTAGATCTTTCATATTCTGTTGTATCAATTCAACCAAACAAATAAACAAACACCTGCACTTAATAACTAGTCTTAAACCAATACTCTAAGCACACAAGATAAACCTTTGCAAACAAACATTTGAGAGATCCCTCTCTGAGAACAGGAGGACTAGAGCCTGGAACTCTAAAGATTGGTTCTGATGTTGCCTTGTCTTTTGATTGGCCAAACTATCAAAACACGGGACACCAACATAATGGCAATCATGGTGGGACCTACTGAGAATACAATGTTTTGAAAACCCTTCTTCAAACTTTTTAGGCCCAGTATAACATAAGTAACCTTCTTCAAGCACTACCAAGCAATGGTAATCATGATAAAACTTGTTTGAATCAGTGACAAACTAAGTAACCCTTAGGATTCTCATAAAACCTTATCAAACCTTGAAGGAATCAGTTACCAAGCCATAAGAGTGAACTCTGTATGATTAAACACCTTAGCTAAGTGATAAATCAGATTTAGGACACTCTCTTAACATATAAGGCCGAAATAACTCAGAAAAACCGAAAAACATTTCAGTTTGGCTTCATAATAAACATGGCGGTGGAACCATCCAATATCTTACCTTCATAAAAGCTAAAAAGTTTCCACCTTGTGACTCCAATAGCCCCAGTAGGCCTATTACTCATCTAGGTTCCCTGGTCTCTTTAGGACTGTGTTAACCAACCTAGAAGGAGTTTATAAGCCTAGTCCCATACTAGATAAGACATTGTGAGAGGTAAAATTCCCAAAAACAGTCCCTAAAATCTCAACCTCTCTCATTTTTGAAAAACAGTCTGGCTTCACATAGGATCAACACTAGATCCCATCCAAACCCAAATACTCCTTTAATAATTGATAATCCAGAAAGAATTCTGTGGCAGACTTCTAAATCTGGAAAATCAGCTGCTAATAGGAGCCTCTTAAGAACAAACTCTGTCCCTAAAAACCTTGTTATCTTAGAGGATTCACACTTTGATTTACATCATACATAGAACATCTTTAGAACTAGATCTCAAGGTGATTTAAACCAAATTGACCTTCACATTGCAGATTTACAACAAAGCTTTAGTAGAGAAGCTTCACCTTCTACTCCTCCTGATTCCCAGCTTCTTCATCACTTTAGCCTTTTCCATAACAAATCTGCTCAAAATTAGTTTGCTGGCCCAAGTGTTTCTTCCACTCCAATCTATACTACCACTATGCAAAACACTCCTGCTCAGCCCAATTTTCCTCTTGTAAATCCACCCATATATCTAGCCATGGCAACATGGTATGCCCCATTAGTGTTACCACAACCTCTACTTCCCTTACCAAATGATTACCAATCCAAAATCCCTCACTTCACTGGAAAAGAGTCTACAACAACTGAACATCATGTATATAGGATGGAAGATGCATTTGATTACATGGAGATAGAAGAAGAAACTGTGAAGATGAGGATCTTCGCCCAAAGTTTAGGAAGAGATGTAAAGAAATTGTTTAAAAACTTACCTCCTAATAGCATAAATGATCTCCTTGCCTTGCATCAAACATTTATCAACAAATGGGAACTCAAAAAGAACCCTCTCTAAATACTAGCAGAGTATAGCAGCCTCAAGAGAAATAAAGGGGAGAGTGTCCATGATTACTCCACTAGGTCCAATAGCTTTTACAATGCTCTCCCACCTCACATGAAACCACCTTAAGGCATGGCCTTGGTAAGGTATCCCGAAGGCCTTGATGCTGAAATGACTTATGAGTTAAGGGGGAGAGATTACTTAACCTTAGAAGACATGTAGAAAGGAGCTTTGAGTGTAGAAGCAAACATAATTGAGAAAAGAAATAGGTTGAGATTAGAGAAGAGGGTAACTTATAATGATGACCCACTACCCTCAACCTCATCTTCTGACACAAAAATTGACAACCTAGTGAAGGTGATGGAGAGGATGCTTGAGAAAATCAATTTGAATGAGAGACTGCCGCCAAGAGAACCTCAAAACAACCAAAACAGAAATAGAAATATGAATTATAGAAGAGAAAACAATCAAGATAAGCAAAAGGAAAGCGACCAATAGATTAGACCCCCCTTCCAACAGAACTATGTAGATCAATATGAGGAAGATAGGGAGTTGGAAAGGTTGGAAGAATCTCATGTAAACTTGATTGGATCAGATAGTGGGGATGATGTTTTCCTCACTGAGGAAGAACAAGGTTTTTTCCCTTATGATCAAAATACAAACACCTATGAAGATTCTGAGGACTATAGATTGGGTTTTGAAAATGCAATCATGGAGGTGCATAAACAATATGATATTAAGAGCAAGGGGAACATAGAAAATTCAAAGGATAAGAACACTAGCACTGCTATCAAGAAAAACACAGAAAGTCAGCCCAAAAGGGCAGCAGAAAAAACCAACATTTTGACCAAGAAACCAGACATAAACAAAGACAAAAGTGTCTAGACAAATGTTGAACAGAGTACCCCTAGCACTTCAGCTAGTGGTCCTAATAAAACTGTCCTAATTACCAGTCCAAACAAGGTTCAACAAATCAAAATCGTTGAAAATAATTCAATTGAAAAGATAGATGTAAATATGAGCAAGTCAATTATTCCTTTCAGTCTTGAGGGAGAGATTGCTAAGATAAAAATTACCATTCCCCTAGCTGAACTAGTAACCCAAGAAGTGTACAAAAACAAGCTTTTAAAGGCTTTAAACTTAGGAAGCGATAATGACACCTTGAACTTGACAGATGACAAACCTGAGTAGTTGTTTGGTCCAGAAGTTGAAGGAAAATACCAAGAAGGGGCTGTCCCTCCCTTCTATGTTAGTTTGAACATACATGAGAAAATATTACATAATGCCATGTTAGATTCTGGAGCTTCACACAATCTAATGCCCAAGGTAATGATGGAAAAATTAGGCTTAGAAATTACTAAACCATACAAAGATTTGTATTCCTTTGACTCAAGCAGAGTCAAATGTTTGGGTTTAATCAAATATTTGTGTGTTAACTTATCCCAAATCCCTGCTAAGAGTTTAGTCATGGACATAGTTGTAGCTGGCATTCCCCCTAAGTATGGCATGCTCTTATCAAGATCTTGGGGAGCCAAACTTCAGGGAAGCCTTCAAATGGACATGTCTTATGCCACCATCCCTGTTTTCAACCAAAACAGAAGACTATACAGGGAATCTCACATGAAGTACATGGTGAGAAACATAGACAAACCAAAGAACTCTCCAATCTATTCTATTCAATCAAGTTTACATTCCTTTATCTTATGTAACGAAGATGAAATTACTCAACAAGATAAGGAAAACATCGACCGAATCAGTTCACCAGAACAATCAAATATTCCCTCGAATCAAATTCAAAACATTGACAATCAACAACAACAAGAAAATGAAAATGAGTCAAATATACTTTGGACAGTAAACTTTGATGGATCCTGTAATAAAACAAGTGCAGGTGCAGGTGCAGGTGTTTGGATTCAAAATACGAATCAAAGTTTTTCATATAAGTTAGATTTTCCATGCACTAACAACATTGCTGAGTATGAAGCACTTCTCCTAGGCTTACAATTGCTTAAAAAATTAGAAGCCCAAAGGATATTAATCTTAGGAGATTCCAAACTTATCATAAGACAAATCAAGGGAGAATACTTAGCTAGGAATCCAAGGCTCAGGGAATATCGGAACGTTGCCCTTGATTTATTGAAAACCTTCGAAAAATATGAACTCATTTTCATCCCTAGAGCACTGAATCATCTAGCAAATGAACTCGCCTTCAATGCCAGCAACTGCCAAATACCTGAGATAAATGAACAACTCAGTGTAAAGGTAAAACACAGGCCTATTGTGCTTGATAATGAAGATCACTGGCAAGTGTTTGACTCTGAAAAACACATAGATGATTTCTTAAAATCAGAAAATGATTTCAACATACCAATATCAGAAACCAGCCAAAAAGAAAACTATTTGTATATTGAACAAATCCCCGAAGTTGAAAGGACACATTCTGCTGATATAAATCATTATGAGAATCCTTTTGAAGCAGAGATAACTGAAAACGTAGACCAAGAATACTTGGAAGTTTTACAATGCAAAAATGATAAAATCCCAAGAGGTCTCACACCTTTAGAACACCTTTTTGATTTTAACGGTGTAGCCAAAGAACCGAGAATGGAGCTTGTGGAAACAAATGTAGAAGAGCATAACATAGGCAGTCTAGCAGAACCCAAGATGATCAAACTATCCAGCACTCTCCCAGCTCACATAAAATTGCAATACATAGAGCTGTTCAAAGAGTTTAAAGATGTTTTTGCTTGGGGATACAAAGACCTGAAATCATATGATACCAGTATCATCTAGCACAAGATTCCCTTGAAGGAAAATCAAAGCCTTTTAAACAAAAACTAAGGAGAATAAATTGAAAAAATGCATGATGCTGGGATCATAGTACCCATTAGATTTTCAGAGTGGGTATCAAACTTAGTTTCTGTTAGGAAGAAAACAGGGGAAATCAGGCTCTGTATTGACTTCAGAAATTTAAATAGAGCCTCTTTAAAGGACAACTACCCCTTACCCAAGATGGACCATATACTTCAAAGGGTAGTTGGGTCAATAAGGATATCCATCTTAGATGGGTTCTCAGGTTACAACCAGGTGTTAGTGCTCCCAAGTGATCAAATCAAAACTGCTTTTACCACACCTTGGGGCACCTTTATGTATGCCAAAATGCCTTTAGGATTAATGAACGCAGGGGCCACCTTCCAAAGGGCCATGGACATAGCCTTTTATGAAGAAATTGTCTATTTCATAATCATTTACCTTGATGACATAACCGTTTTCTCAAAAATTGATGAAGAACATTTGATTCACCTAAGAAAAGTTTTTAAGAAGTGTAGGAAATTTGGCTTGTCATTGAATCCCAAGAAAACACTTTTTGGTCTCCAAGAAGGTAAACTTATTGGCCATATAATTTCTGAACAAGGAATCAAAATAGACCCCACAAGGATAGATGTCATATTACAAATCAGTCATCCAAGAAGCCTCAAAGAGTTGCAATCTTTCATCGGAAAGATTAATTTTCTGAGGAGGTTTATCCCTAATCTTGCTGAGATGTTAAAAAACATTACAAACATGCTTAAGAAATATTTCGGTGTAAAATGGACTTTACCATCTAAGCAATCATTCGAACTGGTCAAACAAGCTCTTACTCAAACACCAGTCCTGATTAGTCCAGATTTCACCAAAGACTTTTATATCTTTTCTTTCGCATCTGAGCGTACAATAGCTGCAGTATTACTTCAAAAGAATGACTTGGGGCAAGAAAAACCAATATCCTTATTTAGTAGGGCCTTAAGATATGCTCCTCTCAAATATAACATCATGGAGAAGCAAGCCTTAGCATTAGTGAAAGCATTAAAGAAATTTAGGCTCTATATTTTACACTCTCACATAATTGCTTTTGTTCCACATACTGTTGTCAAGGAAATTCTAGGTCAAGACCCTGATGGTAAAAGGGGAAAATGGATTGCAACTATTATTGAGTATGACTTAGAGATCAGGCCCACCAAACTAGTTAAAGGGCAAGGATTATCAAAACTTATGGCTGAGTCTAACTTCCAAGCACTGGACATGAATATGGTAGATGTGTTGGAAGAAATAGAAGAATATACTGCTCCTTTTATTGAAGAAACATTTATGAATTCTCCTTGGTATGCTGATATTATTTATGTGTTTTTATATTTAAATGCCCCTCCTTCTTTGTCTAAAACTAAAGCTCGATTTTTGAAAGAAAAGGCTTTGAGTTTTTGCATCTTAGATGGGGTGTTATATTGGAAAAATGTTGTTGGAATTTTGCTTAAATGTTTACTTGAAGATGATGTAGGGAAAATCATGCATGAGTTGCATGACGGAGAATGTGGAGGACACCTCTACTGGAAGGCCACAACAAACAAAATTCTTAGATCAGGTTACTATTGGCCTACTCTTTTCCTAGACACTCATGTCTTGCCATAAGTGTCAAATCTTTGATGGCAAAAGAAAACTTCTTCCCTTACCCTTACATCCTATCAGAGTTGAGGAACCTTTTCAACAATGGGGGCTAGAATTCATTGGGGAAATCCACCCATCCTCCTCAGCTCAACATAAGTGGATCCTCACGGCCATTGAATTCTTTACCAAGTGGATAGAAGCTATACCATCTAGAAATGAAAATGACTCTGTCATTATCAAGTTTCTTGAAAAAAATATCCTATCCAGATTTGGTTGTCCCAGAAAAATCATAACATAAAATGCTGCTGCTTTTAAATCTAAAAAAATGGTCTATTTCTGTTACAAATACCACATAACCTTGGGCCATTCCACTGCTTACTATCCACAAGGAAATGGATTAGCTGAATCTTCCAACAAGAGCCTCATCAATATCATTAAAAAACTATTGGAACAAAATCAGAATCATGGCACAATAATCTGGTTCATGCCTTATGGGCTGATAGGTTAACTACAAAGAAATCAATAAATATGTCCCCCTATTAGTTAGTTTATGGCATGGACGCAGTTTTTCCCACCTCATTGGGAGTGCCAGTCATGAAGCTCCTTCAAGAATTGCAGTTTGAAGAGCATGATATACAGAGGAGAATCAATCAAACCATCCATTTACAGCTGACCAGAGAAGAAGTTTATGAGAGAACACAGTTGGTCCAAGAAAATATGAAAAAGCTATTTGATAAGAGGACTAAGGCAAACAATTTCCAAATTGGAAATTTTGTTCTTAAATGGGATTCCAGAAGAGAAGAGAAGGGAAAACATGGCAAGTTTGAGAACTTGTGGAAAGGGCCCTATATTATTCATGCTGAGAGGGGTCACAATGCATTTTTTCTGAAATAATTGAATGGAGAAGACCTATATGGAGGTCCTATAAATGGCAGGATGCTCAAGCATTACTTCTACCAAGAGTCTTGAGTTTCAAAGCATTTTATTTTTCATTATAAATATCATAGTCTAGACATTGCATTCAAAGTTGGAAAAATAAAAAATACAAAAATAAAGAAAAGAAAGAAAAGAGGGAAGATTGTGAAAACAAGAAAGGTATAGCCCCATACCAAAAAAGAGAAACAAATCTGAAAGTGTGCAAGCTCAAATGCCACTCCTAAAGAACACACTTCTAGTTAGTAAAACAACCTAATCTTGACTAATTAGATTTAAATTTTCTGCTGATAGGATAGTGAATTCAATTTTCCAAATTGTTTAATCTTGGCTTATCAGTAGATAGTTTAGGATAGAAATTAAAGGTTCAAACATGCTCAAAATATGAACCTAATTTTCCAAAGAGAAAATGACTCAAATCTATTTCAAGTTCTGAGTCAAAGGATGTAAAAATATGGTTCTAATCAGCTCAAAATCTGAACCAGTTAGATAAGGAAAGACAACTGAAGTAAGAGTCAAAACAAAGATGTAGAAAAGAGGAAGGAAATGTTTTAAAATATTAGATCTTAAACCTTCCATTTTTGTTTTAAATTTTGCAAAATAAATGTCTATGCGCAACTTGTTTTTATGCCATAGATCACAGCAAGTCAAACAACTTAATCTTGACTTGACTGTTTTTAAATTTCTGTAGTAGAATTTAGAGAATAAAAATTTGTTGGACAGTTTAATCCCAACAGATAGTAGATCAGGTAGAGAATCACATGGGCTCAACTATTTAATCTGGGTCCATGGAAAAATAAGGAGTAGAAATAGATTATATTTCCTGCTTTCAAAAGAATAAAATGTTGTGGAAGAGTTTGCCAATCCAAGTGCACTCTGATGAAGAAAAAATGTTAGATCAGTAGGATTGGGTAGGTAGAAAGATTGTATTGATGAAGATCCATTGTTCTTATGGTTGCTAATATGTTTTCAAAACAAGATCATCCCAGCAAAGAAAGGGCAACCCAATGGATGAGGCACAGGTCAGCCTCCCAGAGAATGCAAGTCTAAAGTTCTTGATGCCTTCAAGAAGGCACCATCCCCAAGTGGAGCCACTGTTAGCCACCCATACATTTTGTCATATCAAGTGGTGGCTAAATAATTTTGGATAGCCTTCAAGAAACAATTTCATTGCTAATATTGTTGATGCTTAAAGTATTTTTATAATATCCTATCCTTTGGATAATCGTCACTGCTTTTCCCCTTTTCAAATAAGAAAATTTTGTTGTCATTACATGAAGAATACTGCTGCAAACACCATTTTCCCCCCTCCATCCCCTTCCAAAACTAACCTCATTTTAACCCCTTCATCCCCCATAAAATCTTTCATTTTTCGTGTTTCTCCCCTTTCCCCTTCATCAAAACCCCTTTGAGAAGGTTTAAGAACCCTTCTTTGCTTTAACGAAACCCTCAAATTCCTTTGAAAATCCATAAAAATGCATTTTTTATATTATAGACTTAAGCCCCCTTGGGCTAATTCTTTAACCATCCCCTCCATATGCCCTTGTGCCAGAACCAGGTGCTGGCCCTCCAAGTGCTTATCGCATCACCTGATGTCGATTAGCCGTCCATTCTAAACCCCTGGTCACATGGTTTCCATATAACCTATGGCCCCATAGACGGGCGCCGAGTCATATTGTAAATAAATTTTCCGCCCCAAAGTATAAACCTTCGTTCATAAAAAATGTGTCGGTTTTTATTATATTTTAAAAGTTTTTTTCCGGTGTAAATTTCTAGTCACTCTCCATTATCGATTTGATCTGCAGGTCGACAGCGCATAGTCCATCACCCTAGTGGTCCCTGCCAGCCACTCGCCGATTGCAAAACCAAGCGGATTTCATCGCACCGCTTTTGAGAGGGGGGTGGTTTTTTCTATTTCGCAGTGATTCCATACGTCGTCCGACACGTGTCTTGGGCCCATTTTCAAAAACTGCCGTTCATCGCGCGTTAAATATCGGCGATGGAGTGGGCGCGATATTGATGCACGCCGTCCGATTTGAGGCCACTCATCAGACGGTGGTCGCGCTCCAAAGAAGCCAGTGCATTAACCACATGTATGGTACAATCATAAAATAATTTCCACCGTCGATTTGATCTGTAGATCGACGGCCCATACTCCATCACCCTGGTTGCTAATGCCACATCAACATCCACACGGCAGAGTTTAATTGGGGCAGATCTCCATGTGTTTTCCATACAGTCACCCAATACGGACCCGGGAGCTTTATTAAGCAAATTTTTATTACATGTTTGATGTCTAGGCGCGTTTCTAAGGTTTATTGGCGTCTGTTTTTCCACCGTTGATTGCGTGGGCCGATCTCATCCGACGACCCACGTTTGTCTCGAACCCCGAACATGATTTTTCGACTATTTTTGTCCAAAACAAAGGTTTTAAGCCTATTTTATATTTTATATTTTATTTTTCTAAATAATGTGACCCCTTCACGTTGTTCAGTCACCCTCGATCCTGACCGTCGATCTCTGTGCGATCGACGGCTCTGATTTAATTTCCTCCTCCGCTTCCCTTTGACCCCTCTAACCAATGTCGACCGTTGGATGATGCCATCCAATGGACACGCTCTCTCCACATGTCCTTCCAAAGTAGTTAACCTATACATGCATGATTTTATAATAATTGTTTGTATTTTGTAGGGTTTAATGGTTTTTCCGCTATGTCTGAAGAAAACTTAAAGGCAGAGGGTGACGATCCTCCCGCCTTTGATTCATCAAATAAAATCACTTGCAGGTTTCAAATCTACGTTTCATCAGTGTTTCATGAGGGATTGATGCCATATCATCCCTGCGCAGCCCTGCACACCAGAAAAACACAGTTTAAAGAAAATCATGAGTGTTTTATCAGACAGAAAGCATACGCTGCCACCTCAGGGGGTAATTAAATCCCCCAGCGACCAAATAAGCCACCTACAGCCTCAAAGAAATCAAAATAAGGTCGAAGTTATTACCATACCAGGAGATATTTTGCATCCATACAGCTGAACAGTTATTTCAACCCAAGGAACTTATTGTAAGCTGTCAGCAGAAGTTATTACAAGGATAACGAGGAGCCTTGAAGTCAACAAATTATTTCCAGCAAACCTAATAGTTAATATAAATGATTTAATACAGAGGACACCTATGTAAGCTTCTTCATTGAGCCCCCAAAGGCTGAGAAGCCATTTAAGTCTGTATTAATTATCTTTAGATATCTTTTATCAGAGTCCACCTCCTCATTTCTTCTACAAATACTTCTGTAGAAGAAGAGAAGTTGTTGGTTGGTTGATCACGAGTTGTAATACTGAAACTCTCTAAAATAATACATATTCTATTGAATTTGAAGAAGAAACTAAAGCCTTGGAAGCCCTAATGATGTCGTTGCATGCTTGTTACTGAGAAGGCTCTATCATTGGATCCATGGGCTTGGCTATTGGTGAAGTATTCTGAACTGTTTAATGTTTTCCCCTGTTTTCATTCTGTTCCATGATTTCTTACTACAGTAGGTTGAAATTTGTAGGCTAAGAAATGACTCCTGGAAGCACCTTAGACCTGTTCATCCTTCACTGTTTCATGTTTTCTTCCGCTGAAGTATTTTAGAGTCTTTAATCTCTCTCTTTAGTCTTCATGCTTGTTTATTTCCTTAATAGTTCGAATAGTTGGTTTCAGCATGATTTATGGTTTTCCCTGCTTGTTTGCTGCTACTTAAAAACTGTTATTGAAGTCTCCCTTTGAAGTTTCTTGTTTACAGCGAGTCAAGGAAGTATTTTCTGATCTTGCCCTTTGTCCTTTCTTAAACAGTTGTCTTGAAGGTCTTTGTAGTTGTAATTATAGATGTGTTAGGTGTTCCCTCTTCTATGAATGCAATTATCAATGAATCTTTTATGTTTTCTAAGTCATTTGAAATAAAATCTTTGAGGAAATAGGGTGTTCCCCGAATCTTAGATTTCATTTTAAAAGTTGTTGTTGAGTCTCAAATCTGCATCTTTTCCATACATTTTTCTAGACCTTTTTCATCCACCTGAACCTTCCAAGTTGTCAATATCATTGTATATTAATTGCAAAAGAGCATCTAACATGGTTTTTAATTATATTTTTGTGTCTGCTGTTTGATTTAGATTTTTCTCATTTAGCTACGGAATCTTGCCACTTTCCGTAGTTGCTGCAACTTTCCGCAACCATTTTGTGAAACTCTATGTTACAGGTGTCTACAAGAAAAATGAGCCACATGGGCAAGTCTGAAATGATGTGGAAATGGATCGTATCCTATTGGCTCGAGCAAATCCATCTAAAGAGGCTGCGGTCAAAGGTGTCTAAATGGAAGTCAACCGTAGAGTCCCACGGTGACATGACTCTGTTTCGTGTCACGTGAAGGTTCATATGGACGTTTCTGAATTGCGGGAGACAAATCAACATCTGTACACGGCTCCATAGCCGAATTCAAAAATCCACTCCTCATAGATTTACTCTTCAATACGGCCATGATCCTATATCTGTGGACGTAATGGTCTACGTGTTCTCCATCAGCATAAACTTTAGGGAATCAGTTGTATTTCCTTTGTTATAAATAACGTGTTTGTATACGCATATTAGATTAGTCTCTGTTAGTTTTTATTAGTCTGCTCTGTAATGTAATTACGTTGCACTTGTGCCGTAATATCACCTTTCTGTTATGACTGCATTTTAATATAAGAAGACTCTGTTTCCAAACGTAATTCGTACTTGAATATTGTTGCCAAGGCTGGTGTAGAGGGCGCCTGCACTCGCCAAGGTTCTGTGCATTATTGTATAGTTCTTGTTTTATTTCTTTAAAGCTCATTGTGCCATAATCCATTCACATGTTTATACATTGCATCTTTCATGGTATATATGCTTCATTTCTGTTTATAATCTTTCATGCTTTCCATTTTACTTCTGTCTTTCATGTTTTATGTTATTGATCATTGATCAGTGTTCTTGTTTCAGGTTATAAATAGGCAGCCCGGGCATTTGCATAACTTTTTGACTAATGACATGGAATTAATATTGTTCTGCTGCTAATTTTCTTTTCTTAGTTTCTGTTTAATTTCAGTACTGCTTTGTTCATTTCAATTTTGCTCATTTGCTTCAGTAGTTAGATTTAGATATATTAAATTTCTCATAACATCTTCAGTTACCTCCGAAAGCCACAGCTGGACTGATGGTGAGGGATTGAATTATGGATGTGTAGTTTGATATTAGTTTCATTTCTGCAAGTTAGATATATTAAATTGCTCATAACATCTTCAGTTGCCTCCGAAAGCCACAGCTGGACTGATGGTGAGGGATTGAATTATGGATGTGTAGTTTGATATTAGTTTCCTTTCTGCAAGTTAGATATATTAAATTTATCATAGCATCTTCAGTTTCCTCCGAAAGCCACAGCTGGACTGATGGTGAGGGATTGAATTATGAATGTGTAGTTTAATATTAGTTTACTTTCTGCAAGTTAGATATCAGGTTACTGAAGTTGTTTATGATTACCTCCGAAAATCATAGCTGGACTAATGATGAGGGATCAGAAGATAGGTTGATGTAATTTGATTTAGATTTACTTTGTTGCAACTTTTGGATTTCTTTCAGCATAATTTATTTTGTGTTTAGACAGCAGCAAGGATAGTTTGGTTTCATGCTCAATAGTTCACTGTTTTGATTCATTAGACTAGCAGCACATTTTCCTTTCAACAACACATTTTCATTTCCTTTCAAGTTTTGTCATTGTATGTTTCAAATTCCTTTTTAAGTTTCAAGTTGGTAAATCATTATAGAGGATATCATTTCCTTGAACAATCATAACCATACTTGTTTTTATTTTAGAATTTCTATCTCACATTAGAAAACCAAAAACGACAAAAAGTTAAGAAATAGGTTATCTTGCACATATAGTGCGCCGCACTTCATCAGCTTACGAATCCCGGATTGATAAATTAATGTAGCAATTTAGGACACACTAAATTGACCAAACATTTTGGCGCCGTTGCCGGGGAAGTGTAACTAGGTAACCAATTTCTTAAAAAAAAAACAAAATAATAAAAGAAGGGAAAACTTGATAACTTCTTGAAGTATGCTCTCCTCCTGCACCTAGTGTGATCTGGAGGATCAGAAAAGAGAGTTATTGGTTTAGTAATTTCTTAAGTATGCTCTCTTCTTGCACCTAGTGTGACCTGGAAGATCAGAAAGAGAATTATTAGCCCAACTTAAATATATATATATATATATATATATATATATATATATGACATGCATAGAGCAAGAGATTCTAGGGGAAGGTTTATAGCCAAAGCCAAGGGTTCGATTTTCACAACTCCATCTTCTTCAAGGCATAGACAAGATTCACCACCATCCACCCCTAGCCTTAAGATTTTTGGAATTCAAGGAGCAGCTGAATTAGAGGATTCTCCTATACCACCTACCAAATCTCATTTAGAAAAGGAAGAGACTCCCTCTCATCCTCCCTTGATAGAAGAACCAGAGGACTTTAAGGACTCTAAAGAAACTATCATGGCAGAGGAGAGGAAATAATATATGGATTTGGAGGTAGAGGTAGAAGAGGAGGAAACAATGGAGACAACAATGATGAAGGAAATAATGAAAGAAATAGGGAAGGAGACAACTTGTTTGGATTCCCTATAGTTGATGAGGAAACTCATACAACGATGAAAAATATCTCACCATCTGTCCTCCATAACTTTTATGGATTGCGAAGTGAGGATCCTGAAACATTTCTGTTTGAGTTTGAAGTTGTGTGCCGAACTTATGACTATATGGAAGACTCTCAAAAACTCAAACTGTTTCCTTCAACATTGAAGGGATCTTCTTTGAAATGGTTCATGGGATTAGCCACTCAATCTATTAGGACTTGGAATGATATGAAACAAAAATTTTTGGATAGATACTTGGACTATTGTATGCCCACCAATCACAAGGATGAGGTATTCAAAATGATGCAAAAAGAAGATGAAAATTTGGAAGACTTACTTGAAAGATTTCAATACAACTTGAAAAGAGCAAAGATGAGCAACTTAGATGATGAAACCTTGAAAGCCCTCATATTAAAAGCCATTAAAGATGAATGGATAGATATTTTAAACATGATGGGGAAAGGAGACATTTCTCAACTTCCACTTCGTGACATAACAAAACTATGTGTCCATCTCTCAAGAGGAAAATCTAAAACAGGAAAAGGGCCTAGGGATCCTTCTCTTATTAGGGCTAACAAATCTGCAACTGGATCAGTAAGTAGGGCAGAGATTGGTAATATGCTTGATGAGTTCAAAACTGATATCTTAGGGAACCTTAGTGAACAACTAGACACCCTTAAAATCCAAAACAAGCAGAAAGTAGAAACAGACGCTTTAGCCATCTTTTGTCCAAAATGTAGGAAGAAACATGCTTTGAGGGAATGTCCCTTGGATGCAAAAGTTGTAGAAACATGTATGATTTTCTCAAAGAATCATGAGATCAAGGATTGTCCTTCAATTCCTGGACTCAAAGCTGTTTTTCAAGAAGACCCAAATTCAGTAGAATCTATCTGTTTTGTTGCAAGAAGACCTTGGCAGGGACAATAAACTCAAGGGTTTAACAACCCTATGAATCTTCAAACCCCACCAAATTGGAATCCTTGGCAACAACCTTGGCCCCAACATCAAAATCCATATCAGCCATGGGTACAAGGGATGCAAAATCCTTATGGGAGATTTGCTCAATTTCATCAATATCCTCCATCTTTTCAAAATCAACAAGCTCCACAACTTCCAAACCCAAATCCACAACTTTCATTGCCATTTCCACAACAACAACCTTCTCAACAAAATCCAAATCCTCAACTCATGCTCCCATACCAACAAAAGACAAATCAACTTCCAGCTCGGCCATTGCCAAATCCTAACAATAAAAATCCTCAGAATACTTACATGATAGAAGGACAACAATTTCCTACCTATATGATTGTTCCTCTCAACGATGTACAACTCAGATCTGGTAGAGTTTTAGAAAAACCTTCTATAGATATTCAAGAGCAAGATACCTCTGAGGAGGACTCTCTTCAAGTCAATAAGGGTTCCGAGGAAGAATCTCTTCAAAATTCAAAAATTCAAAAAGAAAAAGAAAAGCTAACATCCACAACTCCTATAGTTGAGCAACCTGTATCTTCATCTACACCTCCTTTTCCGGAAAGACTACAAATTGATAAGGGGGTGGAAAAACAAATCTTTTTGCCTAACTATGAATTTCTAGATGAATTGAAGAATGTTTGTATCAAGATTCCATTGCTACAAGCCATTCGAGAAATTCCTATTCTAGCAAAAACCATAAAGGAGTTGAGTTTCAAAAGACCAGGAAGGAAGCTAAAGGACACAAGAAGAATCCACCTAGTAGGAAAGATTGCAGACATTATGATGGGAAAAATTACCATGCAGAAGTATGTAGATCCAGGAAGTCCAATTGTCAAGACACATATAAATGGGATAGAAATTCCAAACACATTGATTGACTTAGGGGCTGCTATTAACATTATGAGTAGACGGACTATGGACCAGCTAAAACTTCCTAACCTTCTTTTTACACCTACTTTACTGCAACTTGCAGATCGATCAATTATTAAACCAGATGGTGTATTAGAAGATATTTCAGTCTCCTTAGATTCTTGGTAATATCCAGTAGATTTTATGATTTTGACTCCCAAGAGTAATCTAGGAGGGCACCCACTTATTTTAGGAAGACCTTGGCTAGCCACAGCTGATGCTTTTATTAGTTGTAGATCTAGGGACATGTACATTTCTAATGGTAATTCGACAAAGAAATTCAATTTGTATCCTCCAGCAAGAGCAATCACAGAAGTAGGAGACAATGAATGGGTCGATGATGAGGACATTATACAACCTGTCTTTACCATTTCTGAAATCGGTGAGGATAGTCAAATTCTGAACACATTAGAAAATTTTGAGACATCTTCAGAATATGACCCCACACAATTTCAGTTGGAATCCGACATAGAATATTTATCATCAAGACAAATGTCTCTTTACTCTATGGAAGAGTTTGGTAGTTCTACTATTGAGATTTTTCCAGGAAAAACATTGAATATCAACAAATATTTGGAAAAGTCACAACAAAAAGAACTAACCAAAATCTTGCAAAAACATTCTACTGCATTTGCATGGGAGTATACTGACATGAAAGGTATTGATCCTAAGACTTGCATCCATCATATCTATATTGAGGAAAACAGTATACCAATCAGACAACCTCAAAGAAGGATGAATCAAAATCTTAGGGAGATAGTGAAAGAAGAGCTCCAAAAACTACTCAATGTAAACTTCATCTATCCAATTTCAGATAGCCGATGGGTTTCTCCTATGGTTATAGTACCTAAAAAGAATGGTAAATGGAGGGTATGCATTGATTACAAGGAATTGAACAAAGCAACTTTAAAGGATCACTTTCCTTTGCCTTTTATCGATCAGGTATTAGATACATTAGCAGGTAAAAAGTACTATTCATTTTTGGATGGTTTTAGTGGCTATAATCAAATTCAGGTAGCACCTGAAGATCAAGATAAGACCACATTTACTTGTCCATGGGGAACTTTTGCCTATCAAGTACTTCCTTTTGGGTTATGTAATGCACCTGCAACATTCCAAAGAGCAGTACTAGGAATTTTTTCTGATCTAATCCATGATTGTGTAGAGGTTTATATGGATGATTTTACAGTTTATGGTAATTCATTTGAAGAGGCATTAGAAAATTTGAAAAAGTTCTTATAAGATGTAAAGAAACAAACCTTTCATTAAGCCATGAAAAATGCTTTATGATGTTTACTGAAGGGATTGTTTTAGGACATCATATTTCAGGAGATGGGATTAAGGTTGATAGATCAAAAGTTGAAGTCATCTCCAAGTTGCCTATTCCAAATTGTCGAAGAGATGTTAGAAGTTTTCTAGGATTTACTGGTTACTATAGAAGATTTATAGAAAACTTCACTAAAATAGCATCTCCACTCTTCAAATTGCTTACAAAAGACTGTGAATTTAAATGGGATCCTGATTGTCAATCAACTTTTGAAACTTTGAAAACAAGAATATCTGAAGCACCTATCTTGAGAGGACCAAATTGGAAACTCCCTTTCCATATTTCTACGGATGCTTTAGATACAACTCTAGGAGCTGTGTTGGGTCAAAAAGATTTAGTTCCTTATGCCATTTATTATACCAGTAAAAATTTGACTCCCACAGAGTTGAACTATACTGTGACTGAAAAAGAGTTTTTAGCTGTTGTTCATGCGATTAATAAGTTTAGACATTACATAACAGGCTATGAAACTTTTATTCATACTGACCATTCTGCAATTAGATATTTAATGAACAAACCTGTTACTAATGGCAGAGTGACAAGATGGCTTTTACTTTTGCAAGAATTCAATATTACTGTGTTGGATAGACCAGGAAAACAAAATACAGTAGCTGATTTCTTGTCTAGGATTCAAAATACTAAAGAAGATTCTCTTGTAGAGGATAAGTTTCCTGATGAATACTTGTTTGCAGTAACTATTAAGACTCCTTGGTATGCAGATATTGCTAACTATTTGGTTATAGGGAAACTGCCTTCACATTTATTTCCAAGTGAAAAATGAAAAATTATTCAGGAGAGTTCAAAATATTCATGGATTTCTAACGAATTGTTTAAAACAGGGCCAGATCTTGTGATCATAAGATGTGTTAGGGAGGATGAAATGCCTGATATTCTTAAGGCATGTCATGGTGAACCATGCGGCGGACACTTTGCAGACAAAAGGACAGCCTATAAAATCCTCTCTTTAGGATATTATTGGCCTTCCCTCTTCAAAGATGCAAAACAATATGTCAAAAGGTGTGACAGCTGCCAAAGAGTAGGGAAACCTACCCTTTCGAATGAAATGCCATTGCAAACACAGGTACTCATTGAACCCTTTGAAAAATGGGCTTTAGATTTCATTGGACCTATTAATCCACCATCTAAGCAAAAGAAGTATATATTGGTTTGCACTGATTATGTTACTAAATGGGTAGAAGCTAAATCATTAGTATCTGCTACTGAAAATTCAGTTGTTCATTTTCTTTATGAGGATATTTTTACTCGCTTTGGTGTTCCAAGAGAAATTGTAACAGATCAGGGGAGCCAATTCACATCAAATTTGGTGGAGAAGTTGATGGAAGAATACAAAATCAAGCACAGAAGATCTACTCCTTACCATCCACAAGAAAATGGTCAAGTGGAGTCCACAAACAAAATTCTTGAAAGTATCATCACCAAAACTGTTCATCTACATAGAAGAGATTGGGCAGAAAGGCTTCCAGAAGCCTTGTGGGCCTACAGAACTACATGGAGGAATACAACAGGACATTCTCCCTATGAACTTGTTTCTGGGAAAGAAGTCTTGCTCCCCATTGAGTTCCAAGTCAAGACCTTCAAGATAGCAGTTCAGTTGGGGATGGACTTATCAGAAGCCCAAAAGCATAGAATGGAGAAATTGAATGAGCTAGATGAGATCAGACAAGAGGCAATTCTAAGAACTGATCTAGTTCAATATCAAAGAGCTAAATGGCATGACAAGTACATCAAAGAGAAGAAGTTTCAAGAAGGAGATTGGGCATTGTTATTTGATTCCAAGTTTAAAGATTTTCAAGGAAAATTTCGGACTCATTGGCTTGGGCCATATGAGATTGACAAGATCTTTAGCAATGGAGCGGTAAGAATCAAGACCATTGATGAGTTTCAAACTCCTCTTATTGTGAATGGCCATAGATTGAAAGTTTATCATAAGCCACTCTCAAAAGAGGATTTTGTCAAAATGTTTCAAGAAAGTTCTGCAATCAGGCTAGTACAGAAGAATTCTTCTTCTCTACCAACCTAACTTTTGTTCTTTTCAGTTAAAAAAAAAAAAGAAAAAAAAAAGAAAAAAAAGAAAAAAAAATATTGTATAAGCCTGAAAACCAATCACTGATTGGCAGTCTTATACAGAAAATATAGGGTGAAAATCAGGAACACCTGACACTCTATATTTTCCAAAAAAAATCTCTCTTTCATTTCACAAGTTTTGTGACCACTCACTCCATTCCATTCCACTTCATTCCATTTCATTTCACTTCATTTCACTCCATTCCACTTCATTTTATCTGTTTCATTCCATTTCATCAATAAAATTATTTTTCATGACCATTTCCATCTAGTCATTTGTCATTCGTTCATGTTCATTCATCCAAATAATAGCTGTGTCAGTTTCCGCATCTGACATCTGTTTCCGCAGCTGACACCAGTTTCCGCAGCCAAAAGCAGATTCTACAGCTACAACTCTGTTTTCAAAACAATGTACAGCCAGATGTTATTTTCATAATCATGAAATAAAATGCAGGTGTGAGGATCAATTTTGAAGACATGGAGCATTCAAGATACCAATGAAGAGTAACTAATTGAAGACCAAGGAAAAGGCAAAGATTCCAAGGTATGAGTAAAATTCATTTCAAATAGCATTGAAAACACATTTTTATATAATTCTAAACCATAATCTCCATCCATTATGTGCAATGATTATATTGACAAATTCCGTAACCCTTCACGATCTCCATAGGATCCCCCCGCATTCATTCTCAAACGGTTCCATAATTAAACCCCCGATCTTCACTCATACTCCGATATTCAACCAGTGACAATGAGACGTAGTTGATTTGACTACGGACTCTTACAGCCGCATAAATCCATAGCCGTTGTTTAAACGTGCTCACATTTATTTTGCGGCCACCAAATTTCAAAACACTGTCGGATGTGTTATACTCCTATTGTTCTGTTAATCTCACAGCCGTATCTCTGCCGTGCTCACGAAACCCCTCTCTGTTCTGTCTCATTCCACTTCGTTCTCTATTACGCTACAGCCTGTATATCCACTCTTTGATATCTACCTACAGTCATTGTGCTCATCTCCGTGCATTCAGCCGTTCTATTTCCATTGAACCCTCACGCAGGCAAATTTTGGAGAGCAGAAAGAAGGATGGGTAAATTGCTAAGAGCAGAACCAGAAGGTCCTAAATTCATGGAGGGATATCCGCAAGTAAAGGATATATTGAAGAAAGCAAAGTGGCTGCGGTTTATCCAAAATTTCAGAGGTTATCATAAAGAAGTGACAAAAGCATTTGCAAGGTCATTCAATGGCCTAGAAGTAGAGATTGGAGACCTTAAGTTTGTAGTGAATGAGGCATCTATAGCAACTGCCACGGAACTTCTTCAAGAGGGTGAGCGTTGGTTTAAAAATAAAAGCATTAGTGATGAAGCCTGGAGAACAATCTTACGAAACCAAGGTATGGACATAACTATTTTTAAAAGAGGAATTCCTATTCATGCATTGAAAGAGGAATGGGCTACATTGCTGCTAGTTGTTCAAAAATTAATTACCTGTGAAGGCCGTTTTGGGTCCATGTATATGTACCATACCAGATTGCTGATGAATTTTCTAGATAATCAAGCTCTCAATCTCCCATATTTTCTATTAAATAGTTTGAAGAAAATGTCTGTGACTGTTCAGAAACATTTAGGAGATGTAGAACCACATCTATATCACCACAGTCTTGTAAAAATTTTGATTGAAAAAGAGTTAAAGGAGAAGAAAGACACATGGGAACAATTTTTGATTAGAAATTTCTTTGAGGAACCTCAGGAAATTCCTGAAGGTAGCACAACAAAAAGGAGTAGGAGAAAAATAATAAATGATGAAACTCAAATTACTCCTACTCAAGAAATTCTTGAAGGTAGCACATCAAAGAGGAGTAGGAGAAAGAAAACAAATGATGAAATTCAAAATACTCCTACTACTACAATTGAAAGAACTGATAGGGAAGAGAGACTGTCAAAGAGGAAGAAGAAAGAAACTAAGGGTAAAAATCCAATAACACCAAAAGAGAGAAAAAGTATTGAGGCTATACATCAAACCCCTTCTTCCGAAGAAGAAGATCATCAAGTGTTATCTGAAAGATTAGTTTATCTTCAAAAACAGTCATCTATGGCCAAGAAGACAGAGAAAGGAAAACAAAAGCAAAAGGACAGTGGTCCATAGCGTGTGAGAAGAAGTTCCAAACTTAAGGGAAAATTGAGGAAAACGCAAGTGAAGGGACCCCATTTCATTGATTTGGGAGAAGAAACATCTGAACAGTCCCCAACTGACCATAGTCCATCTCAATCTCAGTCAGTTAGTGAACCTGGTTCATTTCATTCTTAGTTAGACATTGAACATAGTCCATCCCATTCACAGCTAGATGTTGATGTGAGCCCTTCTCAGCCAGATTTTGAGGACAACCCTCCTTCACGACATTTTGGGGATAACCCAATAAAAATGACACCTGAAATAGACCCCAAGCAGCAAGAAGTATATGATTATATAGAATCTTTGGAAAAAGCAGCTACAGGTCCCAGTAGTTCGTCCATCCAGCCTCACACAGTACAAGATGATTTAGTCCAATCATTGAAACAGGAAGTCTTTGAGCTAGAGCTTTTAAATAGACACATCAAAAATGAAAATGAGACATTGAAGGAACAAATTAAATTGGACAAAATAATTCATGATAATACCATGCTACATTTGGGAATATGGCAGAAGAAGAACAATAAATTGAAAAGGAAATGCCAAAAGTTAAGCAGAGCACTAGTTAACATCAAATTTAGATGCTTAATGAAGAAGCCCAGAATGTTAGCAGCACCAAGGAAGAAGAGGAGAGGATTGGATGTACTGGCTGAAGTGTCAAGGCACATGAACTGAAGAAGGATTATCAAAATTTTGGTTGCATGAGGACATGCAACACCTTCACAGTGGGGGTATGTTGAGTCTCAAATCTGCATCTTTTCCATACATCTTTCTAGACCTTTTTCATCCACCTGAACCTTCCAAGTTGTCAATATCATTGTATATTAATTGAAAAAGAGAATCTAACATGGTTTTTAATTATATTTTTGTGTCTGCTGTTTGATTTAGATTTTTCTCATTTAGCTGCGGAATCTTGCCACTTTCCGCAGCTGCTACAACTTTCCGCATCCATTTTGTGAAACTCTATGTTACAGGTGTCTACAAGAAAAACGAGCCACATGGGCAAGTCTGAAATGATGTGGACATGGATCGTATCCTATTGGCTCGAGAAAATCCATCTAAAGAGGCTGCGGTCAAAGGTGTCCAAATGAAAGTCAACCGTAGAGTCCCACGGTGACAGGACTCTGTTTCGTGTCACGTGAAGGTTCATATGGCCGTTTCTGAATTGCGAGAGACAAATCAACATCTGTACACAGCTCCATAGCTGAATTCAAACATCCACTCCTCATAGATTTACTCTTCAATACGACCATGATCCTAGATATGTGGACGTAATGGTCTACGTGTTCTCCATCAGCATAAACTTTAGGGAATCGGTTGTATTTCCTTTGTTATAAATAACGCGTTTGTATACGCATATTAGATTAGTCTATGTTAGTTTTTAATAGTCTGCTCTGTAATGTAATTACGTTGCACTTGTGCCGTAATATCACCTTTCTGTTATGACTGCATTTTAATATAAGAAGACTCTGTTTCCAAACGTAATTCGTACTTGAAGATTGTTTCCAAGGCTGGTGTAGAGGGCCCCTGCACTCGCCAAGGTTCTGTGCATTATTGTATAGTTCTTATTTTATTTCTTTAAAGCTCATTGTGCCATAATCCATTCACATGTTTATACATTGCATCTTTCATGGTATATATGCTTCATTTCTGTTTATAAACTTTCATGCTTTCCATTTCATTTCTGTCTTTCATGTTTTATGTTATTAATCACTGATCAGTGTTCTTGTTTCAGGTTATAGATAGGCAGCCCGGGCATTTTCATAGCTTTTTGACTAATGACATGGAATTAACATTGTTCTGCTGCTAATTTGTTTTTCTTAGTTTTTGTTTAATTTCAGTACTGCTTTGTTTAATTCAGTTTTGCTCATTTGCTTTAGTAGTTAAATTTAGATATATTAAACTACTCATAACATCTTCAGTTGCCTCCGAAAGCCACAGCTGGACTGATGGTGAGGGATTGTATTATGAAATGTGTAGTTTGATATTAGTTTCCTTTCTGCAAGTTAGATATATTAAATTGCTCATAGCATCTTCAGTTGCCTCCGAAAGCCACAGCTGGACTGATGGTGAGGGATTGAATTATGAATGTGTAGTTTGATATTAGTTTACTTTCTGCAAGTTAGATATATTAAATTGCTCATGACATCTTCAGTTACCTCCGAAAGCCACAGCTGGACTGATGGTGAGAGATTGAATTATGAATGTGTAGTTTGATATTAGTTTACTTTCTGCAAGTTAGATATCAGGTTACTCAAGTTGTTTATGGTTACCTCCAAAAATCATAGCTGGACTAATGATGAGGGATCAGAAGATAGGTTGATGTAATTTGATTTAGATTTACTTTGTTGCAACTTTTGGATTTCTTTCAGCATAATTTATTTTGTGTTTAGACAGCAGCAAGGATAGTTTGGTTTCATGCTCAATAGTTCACTGTTTTGATTCATTAGACTAGCAGCACATTTTCCTTTCAACAGCACATTTTCATTTCCTTTCAAGTTTTGTCATTGTATGTTTCAAATTCCTTTTTAAGTTTCAAGTTGGAAAATAATTATAGAGGATATCATTTCCTTGAAAAATCATAACCATACTTGTTTAGAATTTCCATCTCACATTAGAAAACCAAAAACGACAAAAAGTTAAGAAATAGGTTATCTTGCACATATAGTGCGCCGCACTTCATCAGCTTACGAATCCCGGATTGATAAATTAATGTAGCAATTTAGGACACACTAAATTGACCAAACAGTTGTTTTGAAATAATTTTTTTCTTAAAGGTGTGATTTGTAGAATTCATGGTTAGCCCTGTCTATCAAAAAGCTCTTTATTACTCAAATTGTATTTTCAAATTCCCTTTGTTGAGAATTAAACTTCTGTTTCCAAATCATTGATGTCCATCCCATTCTAAAAACCAAAGGATCCTGTGGCCAAGTTATATTTTCCCTCTGATATCCCATATCCATTGATAAGTTTGTCATGACCTCTTTTTGACTCCATTGCCCAATGAAGCTACTACTTCCTCTTTCTACCTACCTTTCCTAGATCTTTCATATTCTGCTGTATTAATCCAACCAACCAAACAAACAAACACCTGCACTTAATAACTAGTCTAAAATCAATACTCTAAGCACACAAGATAAACCTTTGCAAACAAAAATTTGAGAGATCCCTCTCTGAGAACAGGAGGACTAGATCCTGTAACTCTAAAGATTGGTTTTGATGTTGCCTTGTATTTTGATTTTCCAAACTATCAAAACAAGGGACTCCAACATATCCTAACAACACTTCCTTATCTTCTAAAAAGGTCCCTTTTCCCTTTATTTTTCCCCATTTCTCCTTAAAAAACCATTTTCTAACCATGACAATCCTTTGATTTGGCTTAAAAACACCCTTTTTACCTATTGGAACCTTAAAAGGGCCTAAAAACCTTCTTTTAAGCCTATTTTCCGACCTTTTTATATATAGGCCTTTAGCCCTTGAGGGATTAAACCCTTCCGCCCTTTTCTCATAAGACCCAACGCCTATAACCAGGCTCTAATCCCTTAACCCTTTTCCTCTTAGCCCCTGGTCATCCCCTTTCCCCACAAGACTACCTTCGCTAGCCTTCCCTCCAGCCCATTTTATTATCTTTTTTCTCTACGACGATGTTTCTCCTCTCCAAATCTTCGCCATCGATCTCATCTATCTGACGGTGGTCACCTCCTCACTATATCATCCTTTCTCCCAAACA
Source organism: Pinus albicaulis (assembly GCA_034641835.2). Taxonomy (NCBI): domain Eukaryota; kingdom Viridiplantae; phylum Streptophyta; class Pinopsida; order Pinales; family Pinaceae; genus Pinus; species Pinus albicaulis. The sequence continues at coordinate 1,507,276,356 of CM076582.1, read as the reverse complement.
TTATTTATCCACGCCTCTCCACAAAAGATTAGGACCGTTAATCTTTCAGATCTAATGGTTCCTATTTTATTTCCACCATCTCAGCCTGCCACTGCTTTTCTCCGAAATCAATCCGAACCGTCGATCAGGCTCGATCTAACGGTTATCATACTCTCGCCTCTCATCTATCCTTCTGGCCCCACCTTCTACCCACGAAACCATCTCCCATTCGCTATCTACCACCTGTACCCTACTTACTCCCTCACGAAACCATTAACCACCTAATCCTTGCGCGAATACCGCCTGGTTTTCACCCAAAACCACCTTCTGCCATCTCGTACCCAAACTCAAAAATTTCATCCTTTCTCCTGGTTCTACCATGGAACCTCCTCTCTGCACACTATTCTTCCTCCACAAATGCTCCACAACGACACCCAAGCTTCTGAATGCAGTCACCCACAAGCGCAGGTTTTATGTAATGGTATTTGTGTTTTATATGTAGGTTGTAATGGCGGCCGAAGCTCAAGGCCACCGCACATCCCATCTAAGTGGCACAGAACCTTAGGATGATGATCCTGGGAGCGAAAAATGAAAAATGGGATTTTACCATGGCTTTTATGTGTTTGAACAATGCCTCATGAACATTGGTCGATTCATAAAACCCTCCAGCACAACAAGAAACCCTTGCAGACACGATGACAGGGAAGATTAATGAAAAGGTGAAGAAACAAAGGATTAAAGACTTAATCACAGTGAAAAGATAAAGGTTAAAAAAGTGATTAAGGATAAAGACAGAGAACGTGAACAAAGGTTAAAAGTACATTCAACAAAGCACCAAAGCAGAAAGATGATAAAGAAGGCCTAAAGATATATCAAAGGTCTAATAAGAGTTTAAAGAGCATAATCGGACAGATCACCCAGAAGAATGCTTCAAATGCCAAATCACCGAAGCCTTTACTTATCCAAAGACCAAAAATTCCACCTACCAGTTTATTTTGCCTCAAAAGAATGCAAATTCAATGCACAGTTAGAGATATTTGCAAAGACAGCTCAGAAAGTAATTTCTAGCTACCAAAAGCCTCAAAAGTCAACAAAAGTGACTGAAGTAGATGAAAGTTAATGGAAAAATCAATTTACAAAGTTAATACATTAGATATCTTCTCCATTAGGCCTCCCAAGGGTCGATAAGCATTTACTTTGTATTAATTGAATAGTTAGACCTTACTTTCACTCCACCTCCTCAATTTACCTATATATATCATATGAGGAGCCCAGTAATGTTGTTGGTTGGTTACTTGTTGAATGTAAATAGTTGCTGAAGCTTCTGAAGCTCTATTAGTGATTGAAGAAAGATAGGCTGAGAAGAGAAGTTTGAAGCTGTAAATACCTATTAGACTTGAAGATTGTAACTGGTTTGAACATCAAATATACAAGCTGATTTATGGGATCCTGGTCTATGTTAATGGTGATGTTTTTCTTACTGTAATTGTTTTTTTTTCCTCATGTTTTTCACACTTTCCACTTTCTCTCATAAAGAAAAACAAATTTAGATTAGGATTTACTGTAAAAGGTACCCTAATTCTCACTGATAAGCTTTATCTTTATGTTTTCTTCTAATTGTGCATTTGAGGATAATTCAATAGAGTATAACCAATCAAGGAATGTTGGTGAGCCCATGTCTTGCTGAGTAAAACTTGATACATTTTTCTTGAATGATATTTTCATTGCATGCTAAATAAAGTTGAACCAGAGAAGTCTATGGTTAGCCCTGTCCTCTAGTTTATCTCCAATAGTTGCTTTGAAAAGATCCCTAGGAGTATGCCAAAAGTAGGATAGATTTAAAGTTCTTACTTGATCTTAGGATATTCTTTGTTTATCTTGAATGTTTTCTTCTTTCTGAAGGTAGTCTTAGGATTGTTGGATTGTTGTTTGAAAAGTGTGCTTTAGTAAAAGTTTTCCCAAATAAGTCAATGGTTTGCCCTGTCCTTTGGCTTGCTTCAAATAGTTACTTTGAAAGGCTTTTCTTGTTTAGTGAAGTTAATAGATTCTTAAATGGTTATTAGTTTTTCTTCTTTCGCAACACTTTTAATATTCCATATCACAAATCAATCTAAAAATATCCTTCAATATAGATGACTTTCCCTATGGACCACTCTTGAATCTTGTTCAGCAATTAAATCCTTTTATGACTCCATAGCCCAATGGATTGATATTGTCTCTTACCTATCCTATCAGCTGAACCATTCTTTCAACTTACTCACACCTTTACCCTTCAAAATACTTCCTTTATTTTGATGATATCCTACCCAACCAAAACCACAACAAGTTCCTTTGAGCTTCATAACTAGCCTAATATCATAATTAAGTATAAAGATATATTGTTCTAAGAAATTAATAGAGATATCCCTCTCTCAATCTAGGAAGGCTAGATCCTAGGATTCCAAAGTGGTTCTGATGTAGGCCCTGCAGCGTTTGTTCTTGCCAACCTTGCAAACTACGGGAACCTAACAGGATACATTCCCCGCCAATAACAACGTCATAATGTAGGAGTGTCCGATCACATTCACCAACTGTTGACTCGAGTTATTCGAGAAGTGGCTTGCTATCATGAGCATCACGCTAATTAGTTTAGATTTTCTTTCTGCAATAGTAGTTTTTCCAAGACTTGCGAGTCTCATTATGTACCAAAACATATTTTATTTTTTGGGGGTATGATGTACTTTGAAAACTGTTTTCAAACCAAATCGATATATATATATATATATATATATATATATATATTCCTGTTTCATACATAGTGTAATGATGATCATGGTTTTACTATTTTCGTAAATGTCTATCTTAGAACAATGCATCTATTAAGTAAAACAAGATAAGCAGGAAAAATGGTTTATAAAAATCACAGCAAACCAAAACCAAATTTGCACATTGACATACAAAAGGTAATTACGTTTCATTTTGACACAAGCTTGAAACATTAGAAAATTTGCTTGAGAAAATAAAATTTGCATGCCCCCAACAAGACAACTTAATCCGAGGTACATGCCCCCAAGATTCAGTTCATTCGCCTGACTAGACTGCTAGTTAGTAACAGATGGATGGAGTGAAGGCTTAGTTACAATGTTAAGTGAAAGACTCGAACTAAAGGGGAACTTGTTTCATTTTTTTAACGAGGTTGACACAGTAAAATAACTATCCTCATGAGACCTTATTTTATTTTTTAAAAATCTTGACACAAGTAAATTTTTTCTCTAAAGAGCTTGTTTCATTTTTCAACGAGATTAACACAAGAAAATTAACTATGCTCCAAAGACCTGATCAAAACATAGAAGAGGTTATGGCTTCCAAGAGGTTCTCATCCTATGGGAGAAAAAAATCTCGAAAATCACGATCAAATACCCCCAGTAGATGGTACGCAATGACACTATCACTAGATGAGGGCAATGGACAAGTGGCCACATAATTAACCTGTGGTGGGGAAGATACCACTGGAAGGAAAGGACTAGGAAAGGACGATGGTAAAACAGATGTCACATTAGGGCCAATGAATGAAAGTTGATAAATGGTCAATATCTGACCTTCATGTTGAAAATAGATCACACGAAAGAGGGAAGAAACAAGCGCTCCCATGACATAAGTGTAGTTGCACTCCAAGAGTAAGTTAAAATCCAAGGGGCCTTGGAAAACCATCACATATATATAGACAATATTACCTCCTAAAGTAATAGGCAACTTCGGAAGGATCCCTAATGATTGATTGGTTCCTCTGTTAAAAGCCAACATATTTTGAGTAATAGGCACAAGTTGCGGATAACCAAAATCATGCCAGGTAGTTGAGGACATAATAATAACCGATGCGCCTTCATCTATAATCATGCTTGGTACAACCATATCGCAGACCTGTACATTGATATCAAAGGGCACATAAAAAGGAAAACGATATCCCGTGAATCGACTCCAATCAAAAGAAGCGACCAAACTACACGGAGGAGGTGCCATAGAAATAAGAGGACTATCCCCTTGTGTTACGGGGATGGAAAGACCATCCTCCTGGACTTCGCGAATGAGATCAGGGGGATTGATTTCTAGGATGGAGAGGATGGGAGGAGGAGGATCACCCTCGTAGATCACGGGAATGAGAAAATCTCCTTCCAGCCCTGGGGAAGCACAGTAAACAAAGAGAACCTCACTGGATGTGATCCACTTTCTACAGAAAATACCTGATGAATTGTGGGGGGGAATTAGGTCGAGATTTTTATCAACCGATGATTGGTTAGAAATGGACTCAGGAGACTAACTTTCAGAGAGAGCAAAATTTATTGGAGATAAATCTCGATTAGGCACTTGATCAACTAGCAGAGGACTCGAAGAAAATTTTTGATAACCTACGAGAAGAAAGGATTCAAACGCTGAAAGGGTATTCAAAACTTTGGAGGCTTCATCTAAATAAGGAAAAAGGTGAATGGGATGGTTCCCTTCACATAACCTACATGTAATTTTGATCTTTCCCTGTTTCTTATGAGTCTTATTACCTCTAGCTAAAGGTTCATCATCGACATGATGTCTAGAGGTTGATGATGAAGGATGAATCAGGCCAGCAGACCACACTTCTAACACCTTGGGAATACCAGGGAAATCATGAAGAAGGTGGTCACCCTCACATAGCTTGCAAGGGAATTTGACTTTGCGGGATGGAGTGGGTGGTTTTCCAATATTAGTAGTATGGGTAGTGACAATTGTTGGTTTTTCCCCTTGCTTATTTTTATTCTTCCTCTTTGACTTCTTCTTCTTCTTATTCTTAGCCACATGGGTACTAGAATCCAAACTTTCACCAGACGAAGAGGAAGAATGAGGTGAGGAAATGGGAGAAGAAGGCGAGAGGTCAACCTTAAGATCAACATGGGGTTGAAATTGTTCAGGCAGAGGAGAACATGGTTGAGAAACAACTGGTACATTAGAAACCACATGGGTCAAAAATAACCAATCTGGAAGAGTAATGATTTTTCCCGAGAGGGACAGCGTTTCCATATACGGGGCACCAACATTTCTGAAAGAAGGAAACATACCAATATTCCCATTTGAGGGGGCCCTTAGATTGATGAACTCAGGAACTACTGCCATTGATCTCAACCTATGATTAACTAAGGAGATGAGTACGGAAAATTTTGTTATCGCAGCTGATAAATTTTAGAAATTTAAACATAAAAGAACCAAAAGAGGGATAAACTAGGTAAGAGGGTTTACCAAGTATCTGTAAACTGCAATATACACCTTGGTGATAAAATGAAAGAGAAATGACTAAGTACTTAACATACGACATCTAATCTCCCCGAATGCTGTGTTTAGTGTATCACATCTACAAGGCGGCCGACTCAGTTACCTATGGTAGCGTGGCAGCCTAATGGTGTCTCCCAAAATATACACGATGGTAGGTGGGAGTCCAAGTCTGTAGAAGTGTTGTCTGATGCGTAACCGTTCGATGAGAGCATCCCAAAATATAATTTCATACATCAATATACTTCCATACGTGGGACAGGATATTACCCCTGGTTTGTAACACAAACTATTAGCGACAACTCATACGCTTAACGATATCAGAACACATCTCTAGCCTAGAACTCTAAATGTGATTCATTAGGTTCAAAATACTCCTTAGGTTGATTGAATAAATTTTAAGGTTGATATTGAATTATGTCTCGGTTTTAAGGTCCTACCGATGTCACCTAAATCCCTAATATGTAGCTAAATGAGAGAAGAAATCATTCATTTCGATGAAAAATATGCTAATTAGCGAGAAGGGAACTCATCTAATCAACGTAGAAAACAAAAAAAAATGCATGGAATGACACTCACTTTTCTCTTAAAGTGAACAATCTTAAAGCGAAAAAAAACATTTTTCAATTTCTTTCCTTCCACTAAATTCACTAGAAGCGAATTGAAATGAAACTTTTTATTTTCTAATGCAAAGCGCAACAAAATATTTTTTTATTTTTTCTTATAAGCAGAATTTAAAATGTAGAATGTAAATCAAAACAATCACTTGCTTTGAGTACTAATTAAATCTCTCAAAAATGCATACAAGAGGCAAAGATTCGAAATCAAAGAGAGACCCAAACTAATTTCCCCAAAACAAGACACTCTTCATTTCTACACTGATAAACACTCAAATAAAAACAAAATTCACACGAAAGAAAGCAAATTGTGATCTATGCTTGATGGCAAAAAGAGACCCAAATGCACATAAGGTTGACACTTGAAAATTCTAATCATGAGAATCGACCGAAAGACAAACTTAATCAAACAAAAAGCCTGGAAGATATGACAATACCTAATTCAATAAGAAGTTTGGAAATCAACAAAGCACACAACTATTCAGATGAAGCAAAAAATACCTAGAAACCCTAGGACAATAAGGATGCATTAGCTTTGCGAAAGAGAAAAACAAAAATAGAAAACTTGAATAAAAAATGTCGCCGAACAGAGAAGAACATGAGCTATCCAAACAAAAAATAAAACTCAAAAGGATAAGACACCCTGGTCGACAAATAAAAGGAAACCCTAAAAAATTGTACATAGTAATCGGCGCGGTTATTAAGATGCAACCTGCGCTGGAAGCGGAAAAGCGTTATTGTGCAAATGCATTCAAGATCGATCAACACGAATGTCAGAACTATACTAGCACTGATCGAGGAGAAGATTTGAAAATACAAGGGTTTACTGAATTGACACCAGGCTTATCACTTCAACAGAGAGATGAATGTATATAAGCAATTACAGAAGCTACAGAGACAAGGAGATGTACACTCGACAAAAATTGATGACAAAACGAAAGATCAAAAATTGAAAATAGGAGACTTAAAGGATAACACTCCCTAGCGGAGTCGCCAGTTTATTAAGCAGGAAAATCCTCTTTGCGGACAAAGATGATCCCTCTAGCCCTAGGACGGGTCTAGTAACAACAATGAAAAATCTAAAGCCTACTTTCATAGATTGAAAATGGACACAGATCGTGAATAGATCACCTACCTCAATCTGATGTTGTTCCTTGCTCGAATTATTTGATCCTTTGTGCTCCGTAGTCAGATCTTCACTGCCGCCAGTGCTTGGTTACCTGCACAAGAGATAAAACAACAAAAAACGTGAAAGCATAAAATATATCGCTCATAAACAATATATGTAGTTGATCAAGGAGAACTAGAAATCCAATCATACATTAAAGACGAGAATGTAATGGAAGAATCAATAGTATTATATTAGTATAGAGAGGGGGAGTTACAAATCACGCTTCGATGTCGTAACTCTCCTTCAACGGGTTCGTATCCAGGCACATATCCAAAGCACTTGTTTCAAATTAAGACGAAGGGGCTAAAGGTCTCAACTCTCCTTCAACGCCTATAACAAAAATTCTCTCTTTGATGTTCTTCTATCTCTGTTCTAACTAGAAGAAGTATAGGAAGATGTCCATTTTATAGCAAGTGAAGAGGGAACATGTATCCAATTAAGGTGGGGAAATGGGTAATCCCTTTGGGAGGTTCCACTTTTGTAGGAACAAGAAGCCCAAGGGAGACACTCAGCTTTATTCTCACGAACAAACAACCAGCTCTCCCCCATGAAGCTTCTAGATCTCGAAGCTTCACTTCCATTTTAAAAAAAATTCCAGAAGAGGATCGGTGTGGGTATTATTCTCATTCCAGTGCCGATTGGCGCTGCCCCAGACCAAAAAAGAGCAATTGGCGGGAGCAAGACATGCAGAGGGCATGCCGCTCCAGATAACCATGTTTTTAAGGCATTGATTCAGGAATGGTCAACAAAGAGTTTGTTGAAAATGCTACAAGGGATATAATGGCAAATTTTCATGATGGAAAATAGACACAGGGGCCATCGTTAAGGGTCTCCAGGATCATGAACGAGGAGTACAGGGACACTGACAATTTGATGTGTAACAATTATTGTTGTGCCCTTACATTATTATTTTTATGTCGGATAGGATTATATTGTAACTCGATGGAATCCTATATATAGAAAGGAGGTTTTATCATTTTAATCATCCAATAATTTTTCATTTATGTAATGTAAAAGAGGTTTAACCCTCAAAGTGGTTGATCTCTATTTTCTTCTATTTTTGGAGCTAGTTTCATAACATAATATGTGGAGGTCATTATGCTTGGAGAGAAATAACATAAAATATTTTGAGATCAAGTTTCTATTGGCCAAAGTTGTTTTCATAGGTTGGAGAAAAAGTCAGAAGCTGCATTCCATGTCATATTTTTGTTGGAAAACAAAGGTGGGCAAGACTTCCCCTTGTTCCAATTTTGATTGAGGCACCATTTTTATAATGGGGACTAGATTTAATTGGAGAGATACATCCAACATCCGACAATCAACATAGATGGATCTTAACTGCCATGTATTACTTTGCAATGTGGGTAGAAGCTATTCTAGTAAAAAATGCTACAAATACTATTGTCATTAAATTCATTGAGGAAAATATACTAACTAGATTTGGTTGTCCTCAATAGATAGTCACAGATAATGCACAAGCATTCAATAGTGTTAAAATGATAGAATTTTCCAAAAAATATCAAATTTTATTACATCATTCTTCTCCATATTACCCTCAAGGGAATGTATTGGAAGAATCATGTAATAAGAGTTTGGTAAAAGTGATAAAAAAGGTACTTGATAATCATAAGAGAAATTGGGACAATCATATTAAGTATGCAGTTTGGGCCAATATAATTTCACCCAAAATATCAATAGATAAATCCCATTTTCAGCTTGTCTATGGCGCTAAGGCCATTTTTCCTACACAGCTAGCTTTTCCTGTCATGGAATTTTTGATGGGCCTCTAAATTAGACATAAATTAAGGCCCATCTAACCTTTCTTAGGCATATTAAATCTCTCCTTTTGGACTTAATAATGTTTTCTTATGATTTAATATTTTCTCAGGGTCGTTTAAAGGTAATTGGATATTTGTGCCTAATATTGGTTATTTTTGTAGAATATTGTGAGAATATTGGGCAGATTACGCATATTTGGAGAAGAACATGGTTTAGAGACTTTCTCCCTGCCACTGGAAGATAAATATTGGAGAATAAATGAGCACAATGTTAGGAAATTATGGAGAAATATTGGAGAGCTTTAAGGGGGTTGTCCACCCTCCTTAACTATCAAATGAAACCAAGAAAACTGAAGATGAAGTGCATTCAATTGATGGCTTACTTGGAGTTAAGTGGACTCAATCACCCCAAAGAATCTCTCCAACAATTCGAATTTGAGAGGCATCCAAGCAACTCAAGACCAAGTGCACTCAAGCCATACTTCACTTGGAGTCTCTAGCAAATCGAATTCCAAGAGGCAACCAAGCAACTGAAGATGAAGGGAACTCAATCTATGTTTACTTGGAGTCAAAGTGGACTCAATCACCATTTTCAAGGGAGCAGGTGGTAGCTGCCCTGTAGAATAAATAGAGCAGCGCTAGAGATAAGAAGGAGTTAGTTAGTATATTCTAGTCTCGTTTCCATTCAGTACTATTGTTGTGAGCTATCGAGCTTTTTGTTTTATTCAGTGATCAAACTCTCAAATATGTATGAAGTTATTCTTTTATGAAATGTGCAGACTGATTTCATTTGACTGATTTAAGTTTTAGAGGGCTAGGATCATGGGTTAGGGCCCAATCCATGTGCCTCAACTTATCTAATGTTACTATCTTTTCCTTTTATTCATTCAGCTAGTTTTATTTTTCCATTTAAGTTAGATCTGCTTCTGATAAGTTTCATTGCTGTTTATTTTTTATGCTGCTATAGTTTTTAATTGCTTATGAGTAGTAAAATAGAGGAAAAACCCCAAAAACTGTGGCCAAATCTCCCCCCTCTCATCTTTGTCAATAGAGTTTGAGTAGGGCAGACCTTCCCACATGCCAAAATTTCTTTCTGTTTGAGTTTTGGGAAGAATTTGTGTTACCAATTCCAAGCCTTTCTTTCACTATTTCATCCTGCATTTCTGTCTGTTTCCCGTGCATGAATCCGCAAGTGTGTCTCACTTCTGAGCACTGATCTTACGCCTTCATTCCCCTCCTTTTTATTATCATCTTAATGCTATACTTACCTTTTCTTTACCTAACACACTTAAGCCCTTCAAAGCCTTATTTCTCTATTTTTTTCTCCGTTCACGACCGCCTTAACGTTTTTATGTAAAACACATGAAAATCCATTCAAAACCACGTAAAAATTGACCTCTGCGTTTTCTCCTCGAGTCTCCCTCCACTGTACGTCACACTTCGCTAATCTCAACATTTAGATTTACCTTTAACACTTACCACTTATTCTTTGTGATAGTGATATTGCAAAATTGAAAATCGCACTTTGTATATTTTAGATTTTCCCCATAACACTTACCACCAGTTCTTGTGATTGCGATATTGAGAAATCGAACCTCGCCGTCGATCCCACCACCATGTCAGCCCTATCGAAAATCGCATCCGCAATATTTTTATCCTATCGTAGATCACATTCCACAGTTCTTATCTTGTCGTAAATCACATCCCACAACTTTTTCCTTTCTTCCTTTACACTTACCGCTGTTCTGGCCGATTGCAATATTGCGATCACGCCCTATTGTCTGTCCCACTACCATGTCATCGATCACAAATTTCACTTCGCACCATTTATATTTTACCTTTAAACACTTACTGCGCATTCTTGCGATTGCAATATTGCAAAATCACAAATCACAAATCACATCATTTACTATTTTTCATAACACTTACTGATTATTCTTCCGATGTGATAACTCCGCCACGTCACGCGTTGCAAATCACACTTCGCACATTTTAGTTCATTCCGTTAACCTTTACCGCTATCCCTTTAAACTTGGAAAGTTGTGATTGCGACATCACACATCGAAACTTTTATCCTCCATCTTACTTTTGGGTTTTGTCCACTCCAAATTCATTTCTCACGCTATAATAAAGTTTAATAAGGGTTGAACCCCCTCTTTCCGCTTCAAAACCTCGTTTCAAGTGTTAAACCCCCCATTAGCCTCTTTTAGACCTTTTCTTCCCTCTAAGCTAAAAATTAACTCTTTTTAATTAAAATTAAGGCATGGATATCTTAGTTGCATGACTAGGAGCATGGTAGATAGATCATAGGATAAGTAGAGTTCATTTAGCCATTTGGAAAAGCCAACTGTGGTTTAGAATTAGTTTCATTTATGTCATTTCTTTTCTACAAATTAAGTTAGCTTCCTTCCTATCATTTATTTTCAGTGATTTAATTTAGTTTCTTACAGCAATTTCCTTCTTGCACATTAAATTAGTTCCATTTCTATCATTTCCTTTCTGCAATTTAGTTTAGTTTCATTGAAGTGTGACAGACTTCACTGAGAACCCCTAGAAGTAGCACCCTTTTGTAGAGCAGAAGAGGATGGAATGAACATAATGCATCTGCTGTGTACATAACACTGTCACCTCCAAGTTTGTACGAACCCCGTGTTGATAAAATAAAGTAGGGCAGCCCCTGGGAGTTGCAACACTCTTGGTGCAATACTAGGGCTCACCACTTTTTGGCGCCGTTGTGGGGGAGGTGTCTAGTAGATGCTTTGATTCTATTTTAAAATTCTTTCCTTCTCTCCTTTTTCATGTTGTTTCCGAAATATTGAAAAATACAAAAAATCCCATTTTCATGCTTCATAGGAGTAGGGATACTCAGAATATTTAAAAAAAAATACTTCTCCAACACCAACCCTCCCACTTGACCACGTGGCGCATTAAGAACCACATCACCATACACTTTTGAAGGAAAAATAGATGGATGGATATGATGAAAATGAAGAAGATCTTATTTGGTTTCCCATTCAAGATATAGACATCAGTGTACCTACGAAGAACATCCATCCACCTTTCCTTCCCAACTTCCATGGTAAGAGGAAATAGGATCCAGAAACATTTCTCTTTGAATTTGAGATACTTTGTAGGTATTATGGCTACATATTAGACACTCAAAAACTGAGATTGTTTCCTGCAACATTGAAGGATAGAGCTCTTAAATGGTTCATGAGTCTGGGTACTAATTAAATAATATTATGGAATGATATGCAAAAGACATTTCTAGAAAAATATAAAGATCGTGATCTTAGAGAACAATTTTTTAGAATGAACCAAGAAGAATATGAGAGCCTTGAGGATCTAATAGAGAGGTTCATGTATAATGTTAAGAGGGAAAAATTTCATCTTCTAGGATTTGACACACTAAAAACCCTCTTACTTAGAAAAATTAGGGATGAGTGGATTGATCTCCTTAATATTATGAGTAGAGGAGATGTATACCAATTGTCGTTTGAAGAAATTTGTGAAACATGCAAGTGCATATCAAGAGGAAGGGAAAGAGTAAGTAAATCAACATCAACATTGGTAAGGCAAGATGAACTTGGAAATTTTCTTGATAACTTTAAAACATAAATTCTTAGCAATCTAAGTGAACAAGTATAAATGTTAAGAATGAAAAATGAGCAAAACGAAGATGATGATATTTTTTTTATCCATGCAGAATCATATGCTACTAAATGTTGTTCATCATTCCCCAGGTTTAAAGAAGTTTACCAAGAAGACAATGGAGCAAGACAATTGGCAAAGAAGCTATGTTATGTAGCTCCAAGGATACCCTGGAAACCTAGTCAACTTGATATGATGCAAGGATCCACCTCACAATTTCAATATTATTCACATCCATCTCAAACTAATTGGGAAACACTCCCTCCTTGGAAACCTTGGCCAGATCACCCCCAAAACCAATCTTGGCAACATGGTTGGCAAGGTCCTTATTGGGAAAATCCACAATATCCTCAATATTTCCCTCCATATCCTCCATACTCAACTCCATGCTATCCCTACCATCCACCTCCACCACAACCACAACCTCAACCACATCCATCTCATATATCCACTCCCACTCAACTACCTGTAACACCATTTCCAAACCCACACCATGAAGTATATCAACCCACTTACAATGTTTAGGTACAACACTACCAAAAATATCCTCTTGATCTAAATGGTCTGCATCTTAGTTCAAGAAAGGTATTGCAAAGAAAATATTTTCTTAATGTCATTGAAGGAAAAAATAAATAAGAAGAAGATACAAATGAGGAGATCAAACAATCAAGGGCTGCACTTGATGAAGAATAGATATCAGAATTAGATGTTAAGAAAGTTCCCTCATGTTTACCAGAATTTCCTCCATGTGTTCAAGAGAACAATTAGCAAAAAGAGGAAGATTTGAATTTCATAATGGAAGAGGACATCCAAGGTGATCCAACACAACGAGTGAACCGGGGGCATAACAACTATATTGAAATGTGGTTCCAAACAGCCATTTAGTTGCAACAACACACTCTTTTCCAAAAATAATTGATACAATCCTAGTCAAAACAATTCATCTCTCATATTCAGGAACATGTAAAAGCATGTATTCCAAGTGTGCACATGATTTTATCTATCATCTTGATGTGTACATGGATCCATTGGAAGTATTAATATAATTGAAAAAGGTTTTCTTTTTTCCAAGTAGAGTAGGAAAGTGAAAAAAGAAAAAAAAAAGAGAAAAAGGGAAAGAATAAAATTTCATATGAAAACCTCTTTGAGGCATCTGAGATTGGTTCACTGATTGAAAACCTCCATGAAGCGGTCATTGGGTTGAAAAGTAAATAAATAAATAAAATATCCTAGGTGAAAACCTCCTTTGAGGCACCTAGGTAGACCTTCTAGTTGAAAACCTCATGGTGGCAGCTAGTAGGCCTTAAAATAAATAAAAAAATAAAAAAATGTGCATTTCTCCATGTATCTCTCTCTGATGAATGCAGGTGCTCTCCAACCTTTGCAAGTAGAAAACAACAAGTTGGCACAAAAATAAAATTTGTTCAACACTTTAATCAAAGGTAGTCAAACTTGGACTTCCTCCTCCTATGCTCAGAATCTCCAAAAGGACTTCAAGTAGATTATCGAATGTAGCTTCAGAACCACCAAAGACAAATTCAATATCACATGCAAAAACAAATCAATGGTAAGGCTTAGGTTGTTGAACCCTTAGTTGAACTTGGCGGGGAGGGGGGGGGGGGGTGAAGTAGTTTAATGAATTTATGGACTTTTTAAAAATTATTTAAACCTTCATTTCATGATCAACTTAATGTATAATGAAACAAAAATATGTGAGAAACAAGTATTAAGCAGATTAAATATAGAACATCAACACATATTCAACATGCACATAGACAACAGAGATAAGTGGAAACCCATAAGGGAGAAAACCACATATTATTATTGTTGTGATGCAAAGGCAATCTCCAACTCCCTCTCACCACTGATTTTATTTAGGCTCCAACCTACAGGAGACTACTACCTCAAATTATGCAAGCTACAACTTACAAGGAAGCTCCAAATCCCATCTATTTTCTACAAGCTACAACCCACAGGAGGCTCCTACCTCAACCAGCTACAACTGGACATCTATCAAGTTACAAATTGTTATGGAACGCCAACTTCCTCACACTACAATAAAATCATATGCTGATTTACCTGGATATTAGCTCTGTTTTACTCCTTCTTCACTACTTTCCTTCCAACCTTCAAATCTTCTTTCTATTAGCTCTGGATATTCACAGCTTCTCTATTTGCTCCTTCTTATTCTTCCACTCTCTAACTACTTTATGCACATTAAAACAACATCATTTATAGAGATTACTTCATGGTTGTTTATATTCTATATGGGAATATGAAGTGAACATGCATGTTTCTTGTCTTCGACCCATTCATTTCCTCACTCAACATATTCAGGATGTTACAACACTAAATACACTCATTTTAGTATTAAATTGGAGTTTTTATTTACCTACAGAGACTTGCTTTTGCATCACAAAATATATAAAATAATTAATACATTTACAATTACAATAATATTCCAATTCAACCCTTTCAGCTTCTTAGCTTTGCTGCGTGTTTTTCCTCTTATGCTTGTTGTTCCTTTGTCTTTTCTGTTTCTGAAGTTATATTTCAACTGTGCTACATAACTGCCCTTTTTTCCCGACTTGGCCCATGTTGTTGCAGTGTTCTGCACGAGGTTGGGTCCTTTTACTTACCTGAGCCTTTACTTGCTGTGTTCCGACTTTTCCCTTTACTACACAGCCGCAACTACATAACACTGTTACATGTGGGTTATGGCCCACATAAATCCCTTTTAATGTAGCTGAGTACAACATCGATTTTTATTCCACATCCATACATTAGCGATCAAACAATGCATATTAACATACACAGAACATGGGTTATCGGGTCCCACACTACTTGACCAATCACAATACATTGCACATTGCTTGCCCGCACCTTTTAACGTTTTGCACAAATATCAGAATACACAGCGAAATCAAAAACTATTACTTTAAGTCCGATTAAACATAAAACCCCAAGCAATTACATAAATGCAGAAATTCTTTACTAGAGGGTCCCACAACACTTTCCACCAATCACAGTACATTGCACTTCGCTTGCCCGAAATTTTAACTCTCATGGATATTTCTAACCCATATAATCTGCGATGTGCGCTAGTGTGCAGAGCTGAAATGTGGCTCTTTCCTCATCGCATCGCATACAATTTACCATACCGTGCGAAGTCTTAACGATATCCTCTAAGATTTGCGATGTGCACTCGTGCGCAGTGCTGACACATATCTCTTCCCTCATCGCATCGCATAAATTTTATCATACTGTGAAAACTATTAATGGTTTCCTTTAATATTTGTGATGTATGTAGTGCTAACACTTGGCTCCTTCACTACGCATCACAATCAAATTAACTTACCATGCGACGCCTTAACACTAATATCTTAAAAGTTGCGATTTGCAAAATCTCTTCTGATGCGATTCAATCTCTGCTGTTCATCTATCGCCTTCACTTCTGCACTCTAATCCCGACTTTCCATTCATCCTTCACGCGAATCTTATTCATTTCTTCCACCCACTCTATTCTCTGCCGTTAATTCTTAATACTTTGATTATGTGATTCAATCTTTTTTGTCCGATTTCCTCCCTTGGAGTTATTCTAAGAGTTATCTGCCTTAATATATTTTCCTTCTTTCATCTGTCGCCACTCCACTTCATCTCCGCTATCCTTCCTGAGATTTATTCAGTTTCTAAATGCGTTGATCTCTCTTGAGCTTGTTCTTCTATTCGTTATTCACTCTGACTTGGGATTCTTTTTTTCCTCTGTTGCCTCTACTTTTTTGTTGCTTCTGTGAATCTCCCCTGAGCTTGTTCTCCTAGTTATTCATATAACCATTACACCCTCTCGAGATTTAATTTGCTGCCTCTGCTGCCTCTGCTACCTCTGCTTCTTTGATTCTTTGTTGCCTTTTCTTCCTCTACTTCTTTGCTGCCTCTACCTCTGCTTCTTTGTGCATTGTTTCCTGATATTCTCCTTTGTCTTATTGCTAGTTCTGGTGCTGCTCCTTTGTGCTCCTTTTCTATCAATGAAAATATTTCCAACAATCTCCCCCTTTGGCATTGATGGAAACACATTCACTAATACTCCAATACTTCCTCTAGGAATTTCTCCCCCTTCCATTCTGAGAATTGTCTTTCTTCCTTTGGTTGATTTTATGCTTGCTTTTCCTCCCCCTTTGACATCAATGGCAAGGGGTTGAAAATTTCCAGTGTAGTATCTATCTTTGCACTATTTCTATCTAAGTTGTGATTAGGCCTTATTCTTATGAATTTATACCATGCTGCTCCAGACTGGTGTACCAAATTTGTTTGGAGAACACTTTGAAAATTATTGAGATTGCATGGAAGGCTTGTCACCATAGAATGTTCTGTACTTATGTCTCTTAGTTCTTGATAGAGGTGATATTTTTTGAAATTTTTATGTACTTCTGTCATGATAATCCGATCTTGAGGACCTGTACCATACCACTGCTCCATAGCTCTAGATTTTTTGTGACAACTTTTATGGGCTACTCTCCACCTGGAATGATGCTTCTTATCTGATACTAACTTATCTACTGCACTATTTCTATTCCTGATATGGCAGTCTTCATTGGTGTATCGTCATTTTGTTGTTGTTGTTGTTGTTTTCTGATCATATCAGAGAGTATCATCTCCAGACACTACCCCTAGTTTGTCTCTTAGATATTCGAATGGTTCTCTAGCAAGAGGTTTTGTAAATATGTTTGTTGTTTGTTCCTTTGTTGGTACATACTCCATCTTTACTATTTTCTCTACTACTTTTTCTTTGAGGAAGTGGTACTTTATTAGGATGTGCTTGGTTTTTGAATGAAGTACTATAATTTTTGATATACTTATTGAACTTGTATTGTCACATTTTATAGAAATGGGTTCATTGATGCTTACCTTCATGTCTTAGAGAGTTTGTTTCATCCACATTACTTGTGTGCAACAAGACGCTGCTTCTATGTATTCCGCTTATACTATAGATAGAGAGACAAATGTTTTCTTCTTGCTTCACCATCCCACTAGAATTTCTCCCAAATAAAATGCACCTCCACTTGTGCTTTTCCTGTCATCCACACAACTAGCCCAATCTGCATCTCTATATGCTGTCAATGTGAAGTCTCTTCCTTTCAGATACCATAGGCCATAATGTGCAGTTCCTTGCAGATATCTAAATATCCTCTTGATTGCTAGCAAGTGATTTTGTTTTGGTGTTGCTTGATATCTTGCCATAAGTCCTACTACCAACATAATGTCTGGTCTAAAGGTAGTTAGGTATAGAAGACTTCCTATCGTATATCTGTAAAGTCTTTGATCTACATTTGTGGATCCATCGTCAGCACATAGCTTGCATCCAGTGATCATGGGAGTTGACACAGGTTTGCAGTCTTCCATTTGGAACCTTTTCAACATGTCTCTTAAGTATTTTTATTGTGAAATGAATATTTCTATGTTCTTTTGTAGAATTTGAATTCCTAAGTAGAAGGTAAGCTCTCCAATCATAAGCATCTCAAATTCTAACTTCATCTCTTCTGAAAACCCTTTTTCTAACTCATCTTTGTTGCTACCAAACTTGATGTCATCTACATATACTAATATAATTAAGAGTTCATTTTTATCAGCCTTTATGTAGATATTGCTGTCTACTCCTCCTTTCTTGAAACCTTGCTTTTGTAAGTATTTTTCCAACCTAGAATACCATCCATGTGGATCTTGTTTGAGACCATATAAGGCTTTCTTTAATTTGCACACATAATCATGTTTATATGTTAAGGAAAATCCTTCAGGTTGTTCCATGTAGACTTATTCCTCTAGATATCCATTCAAGAAGGAAGACTTCACATCTATTTGATATACCTTGAAATCATGATAGCATGCAAAAGCCAAAAACATTCTGATTGCTTCCATTCTTGCTACAGGGGAGAAATTTTCATCATAATCAAGTCCTTCGATTTGAGAGTATCCCTTGCATACAAGTCTGGCTTTATTTCTGATTACCTGACCTTTTTCATTCATCTTATTCTTGAATATCCACTTTGTGCCAATGACATTTTTCCCAGTGGGTATTGGCATTAACTCCCAGGTCTTGTTCTTCTCAATTTGGTCTAGTTCTTCATTCATAGAATTTACCCAATTTTTTTCTTTGCTGGCTTCATCGAAATTATTTGGTTCTATCGGTGACAACATGGCTAGGTACACTTCCTCGGTATGTTCAACTAGCTATCTTCTAGTTTGGACTCCTGCACTCCTATCTACAATGATTTGATCTTCTGGATGGTTCTTCTAAGTGTGTCTCGAGGGTCCTTTGAGTTTAATTTAGTATCTTCAATTGTCTTACTCTGTTCTTCATTTTATTGATTCTCATCTTCATGATCATTTGGAGGATTGACGTAGTTTGGGCTTCTGGTTCTGTTTGTTAGATCTTTGTTGAATCTCACATCAATGCTTTCCACAATTTTATGCAGTATTTTGTTGTAGCACCTGTATCCCTTACTCTTCGATGCATATCCCAAAAATATTCCTTCATTAGCTCTCGCATCATACCTCCCCAAATTTTCATCATTATTCTTTATGAAACATTTGCTGCTAAATACTCTAAAGTGCTTGATTGATGTCGATTTCCCATGCCACAATTCATATGGAGTCTTGTCACAATTTGGTCTAAGGTGAGCTTTGTCAAGAATATTAATAGCCGTGTGTATTGCTTCTACCCAATAGGTTTGGGGAATGTTACTTTCTTGCATCATGGCTCTAGAAATATGTTGTACTGACCTGTTTTTCCTCTCTGCCACTCCATTATTTTGTTGTGTACCTGCAATTGTAAACTATTACTTTATCCCACATTCATTGCACAGGTCTGCAAATTCATCGTCTGTGAATTCACCTCCTCTGTCTGATCTAATGCATTTAAGCTTACATCCAGTTTATTTTCTGCCAGTGCCTTGAATATCTTGAATTTCTCAAACGCTTCGGATTTATATTTGAGAAATTCCACCCATGTCAATCTGGAGAAATCATCTATTATCAGCATGAAATACGATTCTCCACCTGGTGCATTAGTTATTGAGGTACGCACAAGCCCATGCGTACAAGCTAAAGAGACTTTCTTGTAGATAGTTGGTCTTTAGCTTTAAATCACGTGTGAGTTTGTTTTCCCAGTTGGCAGGACTTACCTATGGTATTTAGGGGTTTCTTTATTGCAGGAAAATCTCCGACAGCTTTCTTCTTGATCAATTTGATGATGTGGTCAAAGTTTAGATGTCCCAATATTCTATCCCATAACCAAGATTCGTCAAGTTTTCGGATGTGTCATGCTTCATTCTCTTCTTCTACTATATAGACATTACTCTCTGTTCGAACACCTTTGATCAGGGTATTTCTTGTGGTGATAGATCTTACTTCACAATCTTGGGCTCTGAAAAGGACCTCATAGCCTTTATCATGTTGAGATTCAACAAGATGATGAGCTTAGTGAAAAGTAAGCACCTTCAATAAGTGGGGCCCGCAGGCTATTTTTTAGGTGTATTTCTATTTTTAGACATGGTGAGCATATTCTATAAGTTGTGGGATGTTATTTGCAGATGGTTGATCAAATGTGAAAAATAGATGTGATTAGGTGATCATGTCCTAAGTGAAGAAAATGCTCAATATTGGAACTGCTTAGAATTGGTTGAAACCAGAACGACTGTGTTAGCCATCAGTAAATTTTGTCATAAGAAAAGGATGGCTAAAATAGGTTTGGAGCCTTCAAGAGATTATTTTCATAGAAAATTACTCATTCTTGAAGCCTGCTATTCCTTAACAGTTCTTCTCCTTGGTGTTGTTCCCTTCAAAATCCTGCTATTCCCTTCAAAAATCCACCAAGAAATCCTGCTGTTCCCAAAGAAAACTGTTTCGTAAAAAGCCCCATTTTCATCATTTCATTTCCTCCCTTTTTTCCCCCATATCATTCATCTTCCTTGTAAAAAACCCTTTTTTTCCTTCTGATTTTACCCTCATGTTCCTCAAAAAACCTTCAAAACCCCTTTTAAAATCATAAAAAATCATTTTATGGTTTAAAAACCTCCCTTCTTAACTATCAGAACTTGAAAAAACCCAGGAAAACCCCTCTGTTGGCCTAAACATGCCTTTTTTTTTAAAACATACTTTAGCCCCTTTCGACTTAGCCCCCGGCTCTTTCTCCATCATATGATCAAGCCCCGTGACTGGGTGCTAAGCGCTCATCGCATCACAAAGTTTTATATCGCATCGAAATTGTTACATCTTCCTTACCTCGCTTTCCCTTTCCCCTTGCCGATGTGATAAGCCCCTTCTTCCATGGCCCTTGGTCACATATCCCTCCACGAGACCATGCACCTGCGCCTATTTCTTAAGCCCCCATCGCATCGAGGTTATTTATTTTTCCGTTGCATCGCTCCTCCTTTCCCTGCCGATGCGATAAGCCCCCATTTCCTCTGTCCCCGGTCACCTTTTCCTCCATGTGACCACACCCCTACACCTAGCCCCATCGCCATCGCATCATCTGAGTTCCTTTTCCTCCTTCCCCCTTACCTTGTTTCATATCGATCCGCCGATGCGATAAGCCCCGTATCCCTCTGCTCTCGGTTCCCATTTTCCCCCATAAAACCTCATTCTCCCCATTTCTTAAAGCCTCCTTCCCTTATTTCCTCTACCCCACCACGCCATTGTAAAAGGGCTTGTTTTCTTTGTATTTTTCTGCAACCGGATTTTTATGTCTTAACATTAAAAATCAAAGTTTTTTCAACCCAAAAGTCCTCCTGCTACGCGACAAAAGGTTGTGACGTCACCATTGGGCATACCATCCACTACAAAATGCGACCCCAAATCATTTTTTGCCACCTGGCTTCCACTATTCCCTCGCCAGTACAACTCTCTCCATTGTGTTCCTCCCTCACCGTTGGATCTGTACTCCCAGATCCAATGGCTTACGATCTATTTCGTGCCCATTTCCCAAAATAATTAATCAAATGTTAACTGTGAAAAAAGAGTGGTTTGGGGAGGACGCGTGTCATGTGATAATTGGATCGTGTTCCCTCTGGGATAAACCACTAACTGCCCATTTGTTGCGCGAAAACTGCTGACGATTTTCACAAAACCGCCAGGCCATTTTTTCGCGCCTATATCCAAATTTAATGCGTTTTTCACGGATTTTTGCCTCCCAATCATGAAAATATCCTCTTCCTCGGGCATTTCACCTCCTCTACACTACTCCTCTTCCTCTGCAAACCTTCAAAGCAATTTCCGTTCATAGAACGCAGGGTTTTATAATAATTTGTTGTTTTTTGCAGGCTTTATGATGATTTTTGAAGTAGAAACCCTCCCCACAGTTCAGTAAAGGGTAGGGCCATAATATAAGGACCCTCGTAGTCCAAAAAAAAGTTAAAAAATTGTGCAAAAGGGACTTCCAGTCACCATTTCATAGTTTATCTGTGCTTTATCAGCACTGGTTACATGGTTAAACCCTCCAATGCACCAAAAACCTCCTATCCATAGCAAAGAAGAAAGAAAAGAGAAGAGATTTCGCACAAAACACAAAGGATTAATGCGTGATGTTGAAGATTAAAAACATAATATTACAGTTTAAAACCGAGAACCAAAGGAAAAGGATGATTAATAGTGGATACAATCAACAGATACAATTTAAAGGCTCCGAAGATGATTATAAAGGCATAAAGCAGAATCAGAGTTAAAACAGTGTTTTAAAGTATTAAGATAGGAAAGTCAGTAAAGGAAGCCTCCAAATGACACATCATTGAGGCTATTACTCCTCAAAAGGCCACCTGCCATCTAATTTCACCTAAAAAGGATTCATATTAATTACACAGTCAGAGATATTTCTAAAGACAACTCAGAATTAATTGCTAGCCTAAAAAAAACCCCCAAAGTCAACAAAAGTGACTGATGTTGATGAAATTGAAATGTAATAATCAATTAGCAGAGTTAAAACATTTGAAAACTTCTCCATTTGGCCCTTCAAAAGCCGAGAAGCACTTACTCTGCATTAATTGAGTAGATAGTCCTTTCTTTCACTCCACCTCCTCATTCTTCTATAAATACTTCTCTAGAAGACACTATACAGGTTAGTCTTTGGATACTTTTTGAATGTAAATAGCTGTTGAAGCATGCTGTAGCTCTGTTAGGAATTGAAGATACTTAAGTTGAGATGAGAAGTTTGAAGTTGTAAAGACCCATTGGAATTGAAGATTGTAACTCGTTTGAACATCAAATAAAAGATGATTTATGGGATCCTGGTCTATGTCAATGGTGATGTGTTCCTCACTGTAATTGTTATTTTCTTTATGTTTTCATTCTATCCACTTTTCTATGATAAATAACAACAAATATATATTAGGATTTACTTCTAAAAGTACCCTAAATCTCACTGATAAATCTTTATTTTCTATGC
This sequence comes from Pinus albicaulis, assembly GCA_034641835.2. Classification (NCBI taxonomy): domain Eukaryota; kingdom Viridiplantae; phylum Streptophyta; class Pinopsida; order Pinales; family Pinaceae; genus Pinus; species Pinus albicaulis. Next base: position 1,507,253,454 of record CM076582.1, on the reverse strand, counting down.
TTTCTTCTAAATGTGTTTTGAAGTTAATTCAATAGAGTATAACCAGTGAAGTATTGGTAAGCCCATGTTTCCTGAGTACAACTTGAGATATTGTCTTTGAATGTTCTTGAAAAGTTTTCTAATTAAATTTGAGCTAGAGAATTTTATGGTTAGCCCTTTCCTCTAGTTGATCTCCAACAGTTGCTTTGAAAAGTTCCCTTAAGAGTATGTTGAAAGTAGGCTAGATTAAAAGTGCTTACCTAATCTTAGACTACTTTTTATGTTTATCATGAATGTTTTCCTTTTAAGAATATGCTAGAAGCAGGCTAAGTTAAAAGTATTTACTTGATCTTAAGCTATTCTTTGTTTTTAATGTTTTCTCTTGAAAGTATATCAAAAGCAGGCTAGTTTAAAAGTACTTACCTGATCTTAGGTTACTTATGTGTCTTTCCATCAAGCGCATGTCAAAAGAAGGCTAGTTTAAAATTACTTACCTGATATTAGGCTGCTCTTTGTTATTTTTTATATGTTTTCTTCCTTCACAACATTCTTACTGTTTCATTCCATAAAATCAACTTAAAGAGATCCTTTGACATAGATTACTTGCCCCATGGACCACTCTTGAAACTAGCGGTACAATTAAACCCTCTTGTGACTCCATAGCCCAATGGATTGATGTTTTTTCTTGCTTACTTCCTTCATCTTCATGTTATCCTGCCCAACCAAAAAAAACAAAAACCCTTGCTCTTCATAACTAGCCTAATATCATACTTAAAGCCTTAAAGATCATATCTTTGGAAACACATATATAGAGAGATCCCTCTCTAAATCTAGGATGGCTAGGTCCTCAGATTCCAAAGTGGTTTGATGTAGGTTCTACAGTGTTTGTATTTTCCAATCTTGCAAACTACGGAGAGTTAACATACTGGCAACCATACTGGGGTTTTCTGAGTAAAGTCCTTTAAAAAAAAAACTCAGCATTCACTTAAGTAAAGTCAGCTTTCTTCAAGCACTACAAAGCATATTGGTGATCATGATAGGACTTGTGTGAATCGGTGGAAATCTAAGTACTTCTAAGGATTATAACATACCCTTATCAAACCTTGAAGGAATCAGCCAAGTAAGCCACAAAGTAAACTTTGTTTGTATAATCACTGTAGCTAAGTGCTGAAACAAATATAGTACACTCTCATAACCCACAGGACTGTAAAAAACTCAAAAAACCCAAAACATTTTAGATTGGTATTCAAACCAATTAGTGGTGGTGGACCATAAAACATTTTACCTTCCAAAGCTAGAAATTTCCACCTGGTGACTCCAAAAATCTGAATTGACCTAAATATTCCACTGGGAAACCCATTTCTATCATAAAATCATACAAAATCAGCTAAGGAAACTTTGAGGATTAAGTTTTCTTATTAAATGATTAGTTAGCCTACTAAATATTGTCATAGTCGGTTCAACTTTTCTTATCATTGGGTCTGAAAACACAAAATAGTGGCTTTTAGAAGAGTTTATACTAGAACCTATCCTGACCCAAATCCCCCTCAGATAGTTGATAATCCAGAAAGTATACTTAGGAAATCTCCTAAGTCCAAAATTCAACTGTTGTCAGACCAATTCATAGAGCTGATTTTGTCCCTGAAAACCTTATAGCTCTACAAGATACACAAGTTGACTTACCATTCATAAGAAAACCATCCAGAACTAAGTCACTTAGTGATATTGATCAGATAGACTTTGAGCCTTCTCATTCACCCCAACATAGTGGTGAACACACTATTAGTAGAGAAACTACCCCACCTGATCTTCATTTCATTTACAATTTTGGTTTCTCTCATCCTAGATCTGCTCAAAAGTCTCTTACTGGTCCATCCACTTCTGTTATCCATACAACCACTGTTCAAAATACTCCATTCCATCAACCCCCTCCTATCTTACATCCTCCACCTATAAACCCCACATTTTTTCCACAACCTCCTATCATGGAAACATGGTATGCTCCTCTAGTCATTCCTTTACCTTTAGTCAATCTTCCATAGGACTATCAGTCCAAGATTCCATTATATGATGCCAGTGGTTCTACTACTACTTCAAAAAATGTGGACAAGATGAATGACTATTTTGATAGAAATGAGATAGATGATGAAATTGTAAAACTCAGATTGTTTGCTCAAAGTTTAGGGGGAGAAGCAAGAAAATGGTTCAAAAGCTTAACCCCTAATAGTATTAATGACCTCCAAGCTCTCCATCAATCATTCCTAAACAAATGGAAGTCAGAAAAAACCCTCTCCGAATACTTTTAGATTACAACAACCTCAAAAGAAACACTGGGGAAAGTGTTCAAAATTATTGCACTAGATTCAATAGTGTTTATAATGCACTACCCCTAGACTTGAAACCTCCACAAGGCTCGGCTTTGGCCAAATTTCCTGAGGGATTTGATCCTGAAATTTCCGATCAGTTAAGAGAAAGAGATCCCTTGACTTTGGAAGACAAGCAGAAGGGAGCTCTTGCTGTAGAAGTAAATATGATTGAGAAAAGAGCTAGGATGAGGAATGAAAAGAAAATATCATTTAAAGAGGAATCTTCACCTTCCACATCTAGCTCAAAAATGGAAAGAATGATGGAGGAGATGATGAAAAGAATGAGCATATTTGAGAGAGCACAAGCTAGAGAAAATCAATCAGCTCCCTAGAACAGAAATCAGTCTCAAAATCAGAATCAAAACTTTAGAAGAAATCAACCTCAAAATAGACAAAGAGAGGATGATCAACACATCAGACCTCTTTTCCAAGAAAATTATGTGAATGAGGATGAAGAAACCAATGAACAAACATAGGATGACAACATAAACATGCTGGGAGTAAGCAGTGAGAATTCTGATTTCTTCCATGAAAGAAAACGAGGTCTATATACACCCTATGATGATAGGAGAACAAAAAATGATTATTATGAACAATACTCTGAAAATTCCATCATAGGATCACCCAAACAATATTACCTAAGAAGTAAAAATAATCAAGAAACTCCCAGAAACAAAACCTTTGATAAATGTGCCAAAAACAACCCTAAAAATACTTCAAAAAAGGCAGCAGAAGCTCACAAAACAGTGGCTGTAAATTCTGATTTAAACAAAAGGAAAAACACCCAAGTCAATGAAAAACAAAGTGTTGACCCTAGCAGCACTAGCATCTTAGCCAGTGCTCCTGAAAAAACCGTTTTAACAGCTTTAAATAATAGAAATCAGCAAGCTAATTTTGCTGATGACTCAGTGACTAAGAAGGCTGAATTAAATAAACATTTTGAAAAACTAGATTCCTTTCAGCCTAGAGAATGAAACATCCAAAATAAAAATCTTTATCCCACTTACCGAATTAGTCACTCAAAATTTATATAAAGGTCAAATATTGAAAACTTTTAACATAGAAGATGTTCATGACACAGTTAACTTAAATGATGATACCCCAGAGCTCATATTTGGACCAAAAATTGAAAGAAAATTGAAAGAAGGAACCACCCCTCCATTTTATATTAGCTTGAACATCCATGCTAATATTTTTCATAATGCCATGCTTGATTCTTGAGCATCACACAACCTCATGCCTAAGGTAATAATGGAAATATTAGGCTTAGAGGTAACCAGACCCTACAAAGACTTATATTCCTTTGATTCAAGTAGGGTGAGATGCCTACGCCTAATAAAGGATATGTGTGTTAACTTAGCCCAAATTCCAGCCACGAGTTTAGTGATGGACATTGTAGTGGCTGATATACCCCCGAAATGTGGCATGCTTCTTTTAAGGTCATGGGGTGCTAAGTTGCAAGGCACTATGCAGATGGATATGAATTATGCCACCATCCCTGTCTTCAATCAACCTAGAAGACTCTGTAGGGAAGCACACATGAAATACATGGTGAGAAACCAAGAAAGACCAGAAAATTCTCCTCTCTATTCCATACACACTGACCTTGACTCATTTATTCTTTATAATGATGAAATTCCTAATGAGCAAGAGTTAGTCAATAAAACATCATAAAATGTAGTGGTCACTACCCATCCAAACATAGTGGCAACAAATGATGAAGAGGAAAACAAAGAGGAAACTAAAAGGCACTTTGCTGATTAAGAAATTTACAACAAATATGTTAAAGGTTTTGAGGTTCAAAACAGTCATAAAAATAACGTAGATCATGAAAATCAAGGAGTAAAACCTCAAAACATTGAAAACCTTGAGGAAAAAAATAGAGGAAAACGTAGTGCAAACCCTTGTACAGAATAGAATGATGAAGAAGATAGAGAGGACAACAATGAAATAAATCACAAATCTGAAAACAGTCCTCTTTGGAGCACGCGTTTTGATGGGTCTTGCACTAAAAATGGTGCAGGAGCAGGCATATGGCTACACAACACTCAAAACAATCATGTTGAGGGACATTCCTATAGATTAAACTTTCAATGTACAAACAACATATATGAGTATGAGGCTCTCCTTTTAGGCTTGCATTTATTAAAAAAAATAGGGGCCAAAAGAATAGAAATCCATGGAGATTCAGAGTTGATAATTAGGCAAGTAAATGGGGAGTATAGTGCTAAACATCCCAGACTAAGAGCCTATAGAGATGATGCCATGGATTTATTAAAAACATTTGATGAGTTCCAACTAAATTTTTTCCCAGGAAACCAAAATGTCCTTGCCAATGGATTAGCCTTTGCTGCTAGAACTTGTCTGACACCTTATGAAACCAAGCAATGCACCACCCAAGTCAAATATAGACCAACTGTCCCAGATAATGAAAAATACTGGCAAGTTTTTGATGGAGATAAACAAATAAAAGTCTTCCTACAGTCCAAAAATGAATTTAAAAAAACACAATCAGATTCAGATTATGATGAAGACTGTCCAGTTGAAGAAAACCCACTTACTGAAGAAGCAAAGTTTCCAGAAATTGCTGAAATAAATCTGTTAACTGATGAACCCAAACAATTGACAGAAAATATCACAGATTTGGAAAATGAAGACTTAGAAGTGCTGCAATCCAAAGACCAAAGCTTGCCAAAAGGGCTGGTCCCTTTAGAGGAATTATTTGATTTGAATGATGTGGCCAAGAAGCCAAAACTGGAACCCATAGAATCTGAAGAGGAAGAATGCAACATAGGCAGTGAAGAAAAACCCAAAATGATCAAGCTGTGTAAAACACTGCCAGCTGATATAAAACTGAAATACATTGAGATTTTTAAAGAATTTTCGGATGTTTTTGCATGGAGCTATGAAGATTTGAAATCACATGATACAGAAATAATTCAACATAAAATACCCCTCAAAGAAAACCAGAAACCTTTTAAACAGAAATTGCGCAGAATCAACCCTACTCAATTACCTCTGGTAGAGAAAGAAATTAAAAAAAAGTATGATGCTGGAATTATTGTCCCTGTTAGATACTCAGAGTGGGTGTCTAATCTTGTATCAGTTAGGAAGAAAACATGAGAGATAAGGCTTTGCATTGATTTTAGAAACTTAAACAAAGCCTCACTGAAGGAAAACTATCCTTTGCCCAAAATGGATCATATCTTACAAAAGGTAGTTGGTTCTAAAAGAATTTCTTTGCTAGATGGCTTCTCAGGTTACAATTGAAATTTGGTACATCCTGATGATCAACTCAAAACAACCTTTACTACACCTTGGGGTACTTTCATGTATTTAAAAATGCCCTTTAGTTTAATGAATGTTGGTGCCACATTTCAGAGAGCCATGGACATAACATTCTCAGAAGAAATAGGTTACTTCATTGTGATTTACCTTGATGATATAACTATTTAGTCTAAAACAGATGAAGAACACCTAATACACTTGAGAAAAGTCTTTAAGAAATGCAGAAAATTTGGGTTATCTTTAAATCCAAAGAAAACACTGTTTGGTCTCCAAGAAGACAAACTTCTTGGGCATATTGATCAGGAGATCAAGTCCTTTGTAGAAAAATGCTAAAAAATGAAGTTGCTCAGAATTGGTCTGAACTAGAACGACTGGAAAGATCTCGGAAAAATGATCTTGTAGACGTGAACGGCACTGAAAACCGACGCTGTATGAGAAAGTTATTCAGCTTTGAATTTTCTCAATTTGAGTTAAAAAATGGCCAAAATTTGACTTTATAAAAAAATATTTTTATTAAAAAAATAATATTCCACAGAATATTCTGCAGGCAGCCAATGAAAGGGCGCCACGTGGCCAGCCTAGAGGCCGCCACGTGGACCCAAGGTGGAATGAAATGGGCATTAAAATTTTGTTTTGGTCGCGGCAAGATTTGAAACCGGGTCAGGGCGATGGCAACGGAGAGGCTCGACCAACGGGCCACGATAAATCTTGTTAAATCATGCGTGTCAAATCATATTTGAAGTTGGTTTTTAATTTGGGCGGGGCTCAAAAGGGGGCCAGCCCCTAATGGCCAACCCCCTCAACAAACGACCACCCGCAGAGAACCCTGGGCTAAACGAAATGGGCAGATAGTAGTTGGAATGACCGGTCACATGGACCGGTAGAAGGTGCAGAGCTCATTAATATCATATGGTAAAACTTTAATAAAACCAGCACATAACACAAAGTGGTTCAACGATTCCCGAACGGTGTGGTCCTATGGACCTTATCTGTCAGCCCCCTCAATTCAACGGTAAAAACGACGGAGGTGCCAAATATAATGCTCGTCTCCATTTTTAACTGGAGTTAACTCTAGTTCTCCACATTTAGTGGAGTTTTCCTAGGGGACACTGGGCAAAACTTCAGTTAGCCATAAATTTGGCTAGGGAAGTCCATTTGGGATGATCTTTTTTATTTTTTTTTTGGGGTATTGAAGCATTCTGGAGCTGTTGGGACAAGTTGCAGAGCCATCAGGGCGCTCTATCAGTGATTTTGTTTGTGGATCCACTAGGGCTTGGTGAAAGATCAACTGTGTTGGACTATACTCATCCATTGGAGGTGAATGAATAGTCGATTTATACTAATTTCAGTCCTCTGTTTCTGAATTTGCAGCTAAATTTTCCTTTTGAGGCTTTCTACACAATGTAATTCTTAATTTGAGCATTAATGAAAGAGGGAAAAGCCTATTTAGAGGCTTTTGGACCCAGCAGAGGTAGCCAAAGAGAGGGGTGAACCGCTTAAACAAATGCTTACTGTTATGCTGTGCATTTTTGCTGTTATGTTTAATATTTTACTTCATTATACAGTAACTTTTCATAAGTTCACTTTTCCCAATCAGACTTATACAGTGAACACAACTCATTAATTTCACTTCAAACCACATTACTTCCGTTGCAGAATACTTGAACTTGCTTATTCACACATAAAATTTTGATTAATGAATACTTTGCACATAAACAAATACTTTTATTGATCAGATCTATTTAGTGTTTACATTATATTTCTTTAGGCAGAGCCAGTAAGAGGGCCAGAAGCTTCTGGTTTCATCCTTTCTAGTAAAGGTTAAATAACCAGTAAATTCCCCTACTGTCAATCTCTGTATAAGAAATACTTTGTTCACACAATTTCAGATCACATATCATATCAGAAGAAGGAATAAGGATAGACCCAAAGAGGATTGATGGTAGTTTGAAAATCATCCATTCCAGCATCAAGGAACTTCAATCTTTCATTGGAAAGATTAATTTCTTGAGAAGGTTCGTACCCAATTTAGCTGAACTCCTTAGAAACATAAAAAATATGCGTAAAAATAAGAAGGAGTTAAATGGACCTTAGAAGAAAAGAAATCATTTGAACTGGTAAAACAAGAAATCACCAAAACACCAATTCTTATCAGTCCTGATTTTTCAAAAGATTTCTTCATTTTTTCATTTGCATTAGAACACACAGTAGTTGCTGTCCTATTACTGAAGAACTTGAATAAACGAGAGCAGCCCATTGCATTTTTCAGCAAGGCATTGAGAGATGCACCTTTTAAGTACAACATAATGGAAAAACAAGCCTTTGCCTTAGTCAAAGCCTTAAAAGACTTCAGAGTCTACATTTTACATTCCCACATCAAATAATTTGTGCCTCATTCAGTTGTAAAAGACATATTGACCCAAGATTCAGATGGAAAAAGAGGAAAGTGGATTGCTGTAATTTTAGAGTATGACTTAGAAATCAAACCAAATAAACTCATAAAGGGTCAAGGACTAGAAAAACTTATGGCTGAATCCAACTTTCAAACTCTTGATATAAACATGTTTAATGCATTAGATGAGCAGCAGGAGTTTTCAACTCCAATTATTGAAGATCATTTTCTGAATTCATCTTGGTATGCTGACATTTTGTATATTTTTCTCAATCTTAATATCCCTCCTGGTTTGTCTAAAAAAAAGGAAAGATTATTAAAATTGAAAGATGTAAATTACTGCAATTTGAATAAATGTTTATATTGGAAAAAGCTGCTGGATTATTGCTTAAATTTTTTCCTGAGAATGATGCAGATAAAATCAAGCACGAGTTTCATGAAGGATAATGTGGAGGCCACCTCTATTGGAAATCAACTGCCAATAAAATCCTTAGAGCTGGATATTAATGGCCCACCCTCTTTCAAGATGTCCATAAAATGATTATTGCCTGTCACAAATGCCAAATATTTGAAGGCAAAAGAAAGCTGCTTCCCTTATCTCTACAACCAATCACTGTTGAAGATCCTTTTCAGCAGTGGGGTCTAGACTTCATTGGAGAAATCCATCCTACCTCATCTGCCCAACATAAATGGATCCTCACAGCAACAGACTATTTTACCAAATGGAGAGAAGCCATCCCATCTAGGAATGCCACAGACTCAGTCATCATCTCATTCCTTGAAAACAATATATTGTCTAGATTTGGCTGTCCTAGAAAGATCATAACTGATAATGTTGCTGCCTTTGGGTCTAAAAATATGGTAGAATTATGTCATAAGTATCAAATTATATTGGGCCATTCGATAGCTTATTACCCTCAAGGTAATGGGCTGGGAGAGTCCTCAAATAAAAGTTTGGTAAAAATTATCAAAAATTTGTTGGAAGACAACAAAAAATCATGGCACAATAAGCTAGTACATGCTTTATGGGCAGACAGATTGTCAATTAAAAAGTCAATTTTAATATCTCCCTACCAGCTAGTTTATGGAACTGATGCAATATTTCCAACCAGTTTAGGAGTGCCAGTCATGAAGCTGATCGAGGAAGTACAGTCTGAAGATGATGATGTGACAAGGAGAATAAACTAGACTATACATCTATAATAACCAGAGAGGAAGTATACATCAGAGCACAACAACTACAAGAAAAAATCAAGAAGCTGTTTGATAGAAGAACCAAGGCAAGTGATTTCAAGATTGATGATAAAGTTTTGAGATGGGATTCAAGAAGAGAAGATAAGGGAAAACATGGAAAATTTGATAACTTATGGCAAGGTCCTTATCTTATCCAATTTTCTATTAGAAACAATGCAATTTTTTCTGCAAGAATTAGATGGAGCTAAATACTTTGGAGGTCCTGTCAATGGCAAGGTTCTCAAACATTATTTCTGTTAACTGATATTTTTAGTTTCAAGGTTTTTGTTCATTGTATATAACATTGCTTTTGAATTTGAAAAATAAAAATACAAAAAAAAATAAAAAGGAAAAGAGGGCATAAATAAAAGAAGGTACAACCCCATACCCAAAAAAGAAAGGAAAAATCTAAGAGTGTGCAAGCTTACATGCCACTACCAAAAACAATACTGCTATTTTAGTCATACAACCTAATAATTTCTAAGATGGATTTCATTTTTCTGCTGATAGATTAGTGAAGAATATTTTACAAAGTCTTCAATCTTGGCTTATCAGTAGAATGGATTAGGATAGAAAAATAGTGGTTCAAACAAGCTGAAAACCTAAACCTGTAAGATAGATCAAGAATTGGTTCTAATATGCTCAAAATATGAACCAAGGGAAAAGAAAAACAACTCTAAAAAGATCAAAATCAGAGCTAAAGAAAGAATGAAGGATGCCTTTTATTTTTCAGATCTTAAGCCTTCACATTTTTGTTTTATTTTTCTACAAATTTTAGTCTATGTGAAACTTGTTTTTATGCCATAGTCCCACAACAAATCAGACTGCTTAATCCTAATTTGTCCGTCTTTAAATTTTTGTTTTAGAAAATAGAAAAAAAAATCTGCCAGATAGTTTAATCCTGGCAGATAATAGCTTAGGTAGAGAATTTATGAGTTCAACTATTTAATTTGAACTCATGGAAGAAATAAGGGTAGATTTAGATTAGTTTTTCCTGTTTTCAAAAGAATAAGATGTTGATGTCAAAGGTCTGCAAGTCCAAATGCACCCTCTGAAGAAAAAATGTTAGGAAGTAGGCTGTGTAGCTAGTTGTTTGGGAAATAAATAATTCTGTTTGATATAAGTACTGATCATCTTTTAAAAGCAGCATGATCACAAAGAAGAAAGGTTTTCAATGGATCAAGGCACAAGTCTGCATCCTAGAGATAAATTATGAATTTATTGACACCTCCAAGGAGCTGCCATCCCCAAATGGAGCCACTGTTAGCCATCAGTAAATTTGGTCATAAGCAAATGATGGCTAAAATAGGTCTGGAGCCTTCAAGAGATTATTTTCATAGAAAATTACTCATTCTTGAAGCTTGCTGTTCCTTAAAAGTGTTGTTCTTTGGTGTTGTTCCCTTCAAAAGCCTGCTATTCCCTTCAAAAATCCACCAAGAAATCCTGTTGTTCCCAAATAAAACTGTTTCCTAAAAAGCCCCATTTTCATCATTTCATTTTCCCCATTTTCCCCCCCATATCATTCATCTTCCTTGTAAAAACCCCTTTTTTTCCTTCTCATTTTACCTTCATGTTCCTCAAAAAACCTTCAAAACCCCTTTTAAACTCATAAAAAATCCTTTTATGGTTTAAAAACCTCCCTTCTTAACTATCGGAACTTGAAAAAACCCATAAAAACCCCTCTGTTGTCCTAAACACGCCTTTTTTTTAAAACAGGCTTTAGCCCCTTTTGGCTTAGCCCCCAGCTCTTTCTCCATCATATGATCAAGCTCCGTAACCGAGCACTAAGCGCTCATCGCATCACAAAGTTTTATATCGCATCAGTGCTGTTAAATGTTCCTTGCCTCGCTTCCCCTTTCCCCCCACCGATGCGATAAGCCCCTTCTTCCGTGGCCCTTGGTCACATATCCCTCCACGGGACCATGCCCTTGCGCCTATTTCTTAAGCCCCCTTCGCATCGGTGTTATTTCTTTTTCTGCTGCATCGCTTCTCCTTTCCCCGCCGATGCAATAAGCCCCCGTTTCCTCGGCTCTCGGTCACCTTGTCCTCCATGGGAGCATACCCCTACACTTATCCCCATCACCATCGCATCATCTGAGTTCCTTTTCCTCCTTCCCCCTTACCTTGTTTCATATCGATCTGCCGATGCGATAAGCCCCATATCCCTCCGCTCTCAGTTCCCCTTTTCTTCCATAAAACCTCATTCTCCCCATTTCTTAAAGCCTCCTTCCCTTATTTCCTCTACCCCACCACACCATTGTAAAAGGGCTTGTTTTCTTTGTATTTTTCCCCAACCGGATTTTTATGTCTTAACACTAAAAATAAAAGTTTTTTCAACCCAAAAGTCCTCCCGCTACGCAAAAAAAGGTTGTGACGTCACCATTGAGCCGACCATCCACTACAAAATACGACCCCAATTCATTTTTTGCCACCTGGCTTCCACTATTCCCTCCCCAGTGCACCTCTCTCCATCGCGTTCCTCCCTCACTGTTGGATCTGTACTCCCAGATCCAACGACTTACAATCTATTTCGCGCCCATATCCCAAAATAATTAATCAAACTTTAACTGCGTGAAAAGAGTGGTTTGGGGAGGACACGTGTCACGAGATAATTGGATCGCATTCCCTTTGGGACAAACCACTAATCACACAATTGTTGCGCGAAAAATGCTGGCGGTTTTCAGAAAACCGCCAGGCCATTTTTTCACACCTATATCCAAATTTAATGCGGTTTTCGCAGATTTTTGCCTCCCCGTCATGAAAATATCCTCTTCTACTGGCATTTCACCTCCTCTAAACTGCTCCTCTACCTCCGCCAACCTCCAAAGAAATTTTCATTCACAGAACGTAGGGTTTTATAATAATTTGTTGTTTTTTGCAGGCCTTATGATGATTTTTGAAGCAGAAACCCTCCCCACAGTTCACTAAAGGGCAGGGCCAGAAGATAAGGACCCTCATAGTCCAAACCCAAGTTAAAAAATTATGCAAAAGGGACTACTAACCACCATTTCATAGTTGATCCTTGCTTTATAAGCACTGGTTACATGGTTAAACCCTCCAACACACCAAAAACCTCCTGTCCATAGAAAAGAAGAAAGAAAAAAGAAGAGATTATGCACAAAACACAAAGGATTAATGCGTGAGGTTGAAAATTAAAAACATAATATTACAGTTTAAAACCGAGAACCAAAGGAAAAGGATGATTAATAGTGGATACAGACAACAGATACAATTTAAAGGCTCCGAAGATGATTATAAAGGCATAAAGTAGAATCAGATTTAAAACAATGTTTTAAAGTATTAAGACAGGCAGATTAGTAAAGGAAGCCTCCAAATGCCACATCATTGAGGCTATTACTCCTCAAAAGGCCACCTGCCAGCTGATTTCACCTAAAAAAGATTCATATTAATTACACAGTCAAATATATTTCTAAAGAGAACTCAGAATTAATTTCCAGCCTACAAAAAACCCCCAAAGTCAACAAAAGTGACTGAAGTTGATGAAATTTAAATGTAATAATCAATTAGCAAAGTTAAAACATTTGAAAACTTCTCCATTTGGCCCTTCAAAGGCTGAGAAGCACTTACTCTGCATTAATTGAGTAGATAGGCCTTTCTTTCACTCCACCTCCTCATTCTTCTATAAATACTTCTCTAGAAGACAATATACAGGTTGGTCTTTGGATACTTGTTGAATGTAAATAGCTGTTGAAGCATGCTGTAGCTCTGTTAGGAATTGAAGATACATAAGCTGATATGAGAAGTTTGAAGTTGTAAAGACCCATTGGACTTGAATATTGTAACTGGTTTGAACATCAAATAAAAGCTGATTTATGGGATCCTGGTCTATGTCAATGGTGATGAGTTCCTCACTGTAATTGTTATTTTCTTTATGTTTTCATTCTGTCCACTTTTCTTTGATAAAGAACAACAAATAAAGATTAGGATTTACTTCTAAAAGTACCCTAAATCTCACTGATAAATCTTTATTTTCTATGCTTTCTTCTAAATGTGTTTTGAAGGTAATTCAATCGAGTGTAACCAGTGAAGTATTGGTAAGCCCATGTTTCCTGAGTACAACTTGAGATATTATCTTTGAATTTTCTTGAAAAGTTTGCTAATTAAAGTTGAGCTAGAGAATTTTATGGTTAGCCTTGTCCTCTAGTTTATCTCCAACAATTGCTTTGAAAAGTTCCCTTAAGAGTATGTTGAAAGCAGGCTAGATTAAAATTGCTTACCTGATCTTAGACTACTTTTTATGTTTATCATGAATGTTTTCCCTTTAAGAATATGCTGAAAGTAGGCTAAGTTAAAAGTATTTACTTGATCTTAAGCTATTATTTACTTTTAATGTTTTCTCTTGAAAGTATATCAAAATCAGGTTAGTTTAAAAGTACTTACCTGATCTTAGGTTACTTTTGTGTCTTTCCATCAAGCGCATGTCAAAAGCAGAATAGTTTAAAAGTACTTACCTGATCTTAGGCTGCTCTTTGTTATTTCTTATATGTTTGCTTCCTTCACAACATTCTTACTATTTCATTCCATAAAATCAACTTAAAAAGATCTTTTGACATAGATGACTTGCCCCATGGACCACTCTTGAAACTTACGGTACAATTAAATCCTCTTGTGACTCCATAGCCCAATGGATTGATGTTGTTCCTTGCTTACCTTATCAGCTGAACCACTCTGACATTTACTCACACCTTCACCCTTCATACATACTTCCTTCATCTTCATGTTATCCTGCCCAACCAAAACAAACAAAAACCCTTGCTCTTCATAACTAGCCTAATATCATGCTTAAAGCCTTAAATATCATATCTTTGAAAACACATATATAGAGAGATCCCTCTCTAAATCTAGGATGGCTAGGTCCTCAGATTCCAAAGTGTTTTGATGTAGGCTCTGCAGCGTTTTTATTTTCCAATCTTGAAAACTATGGAGAGCTAACATACTGGGGACCATACTAGGGATTTCTGAGTAAAGTCCTTAAAACAAAATACTCAGCATTCACTTAAGTAAAATCATCTTTCTTCAAGCACTACCAAGCATATTGGTGATCATGATAGGACTTGTCTGAATCGGCGACAATCTAAGTACTTCTTAGGATTCTAAGATACCCTTATCAAACCTTGGAGGAATCGGCTAAGTAAGCCACAGAGTAAACTTTTTTTGTCTCATCACCATAGCTAAGTGCTGAAACAGATATAGGACACTCTCATAACCCATAGGACTGTAAAAAACTCAGAAAAACCAAAACATTTCAGATTGGTATTCAGACCAATTAGTGGTGGTGGACCATAAAACGTTTTACCTTCCAAAGCTAGAAATTTCCACCTGGCGACTCCAAAAATTTGAATTGACCTAAAGACTCCACTGGGAAACCTATTTCTATCATAACATCATACAAAATCAGCTAAGGAAACTTTGAGGATTAAGTTTTCTTGTTAAAATATCAGTTAGCCTACTAAAGATTGGCATAGTTGGTTAAATTTTTCTTATCATTGGGTCTGAAAACACAACATAGTGGCTTCTAGAAGAGTTTATACTAGAGCCTATCCTGACCCAAATCCCCCTGAGATAGTTGATAATCTAGAAAGTATACTTAGGAAATCTCCTAAGTCCAAAATTTCAACTGTTGTTAGACCAATTCATAGAGCCGATTCTGTCCTTGAAAACCTTACAGCTCTACAAGATACACAAGTTGACTTACCATTCATAAGAAAACCATCCAGAACTAATTCACTTAGTGATATTGATCAGATAGACTTTGAGCCTTCTCATTCACCCCAACATAGTGGTGAACACACTATTAGTAGAGAAACTACCCCACCTGATCTTCATTTCATTTACAATTTTGGTTTCTCTCATCCTAGAACTACTCAACAGTCTCTTGCTGGTCCATCCACTTCTGTTATCCATACACCCACTGTTCAAACTACTCCATTCCATCAACCCCCGCTATATTACATCCTCCACCTATAAACCCCCCATTTTTTCCACAACCTCCTATCATGGAAACATGGTATGCTCCTCTAGTCCTTCCTTTACCTTTAGTCAATCTTCCACAAGACTATCAGTCCAAGATTCCATTATATGATGCCAGTGGTTCTACTACTACTTCACAACATGTGGACAAGATGAATGACTATTTTGATAGAAATGAGATAGATGAAGAAACTGTAAAACTCAGATTGTTTGCTCAAAGTTTAGGGGGAGAAGCAAGAAAATAATTCAAAAGCTTAACCCCTAATAGTATTAATGACCTCCAAGCTTTCCATCAGTCATTCCTCAATAAATGGGATGTCAGAAAAAATCCTCTCTAAATACTTTCAAATTACAACAACCTTAAAAGAAACACTGGGGAAAGTGTTCAAAATTATTGCACTAGATTCAATAGTGTTTATAATCCACTACCCCCAGACTTGAAACCTCCACAAGGCTTGCCTTTGGCCAAATTTCCTGAGGGATTTGATCCTGAAATGGCCTATTAGCTAAGAGAAAGATATGCCTTGACTTTGGAAGACATGCAGAAGGGAGTTCTTGCTGTAGAAGTAAATCTGATTGAGAAAAGAGCTAGGATGAGGAATGAAAAGAAAGTATCATTTAAGGAGGAATCTGCACCTTCCACATCTAGCTCAAAAATGGAAAGAATGATGGAGGAGATGATGAAAATAATGAGCATATTTGAGAGAGCACAATCTAGAGTAAATCAATCAGCTCCCCATAACAGAAATCAGTCTCAAAATCAGAATCAAAACTTTAGAAGAAATCAACCTCAAAATAGAGAAAGAGAGGATGATAAACACATCAGACCTCCTTTACAAGAAAATTATGTGAATGAGGATGAAGAAACCAATGAACAAACAGAGGATGAGTACATAAACATGCTGGGAGTAAGTAGTGAGAATTCTGATTTCTTCCGTGAAAGAAAACGAGGTCTATATACATCCTATGATGATAGGAGAACATAAATTAATTATTATGAACAAGACTCTAAAAATTCCACCATAGGATCACCCAAACAATATGACCTAAGAAGTAAAAAAAATCTAGAAACTTCTAGAAACAAAACCTCTGATAAATCTGCCAAAAATAGCCCTGAAAATACTTCAAAAAAGGCAACAGAAACTCACAAAAAAGTGGCTGTAAATTCTGATCTAAACAAAGGGAAAAACACCCAAGTCAATGAAAAACAAAGTGTTGAACCTAGCAGCGCTAGCATCTCAGCCAGTGCTCCTGAAAAAACATTTTAACATCTGTAAATAACAGAAATCAGCAAGCTAATTTTTCTGATGAATCAGTGAGTAAGTAGGCTGCATTAAACATTTTGAAAAACTAGATTCTTTTCAGCATAGAGAATGAAATATCCAAAATAAAAATCTTTATCCCACTTACCGAATTAGTGACTCAAAATGTATATAGAGGTAAAATCTTGAAAGCTTTAAACATAGAAGATGTTCATGACACAGTTAACTTAAATGATGACACCCCATAGCTCATATTTGGACAAAAAATTGAAGGAAAATTTCAAGAAGGAACCACCCCTCCATTTTACATTAGCTTGAACATCCATGATAATATTTTGCATAATGCCATGCTTGATTCTGGAGCATCACACAATCTCATGCCTAAGGTAATAATGGAAATATTAGGCATAGAGGTAACCAGACCCTACAAAGACTTATATTCCTTTGATTCAAGTAGGGTGAGATGCCTATGCCTAATAAAGGATCTGTGTGTTAACTTAGCCCAAATTCCAGCCAAGAGTTTAGTGATGGACATTGTAGTTGCTGATATACCCCCCAAATATGGCATTCTTCTTTCAAGGTCATGGGGTGCTAAGTTGTAAGGAACTATGCAGATGGATATGAATTATGCCATCATCCCTATCTTCAGTCAACCTAGAAGACTCTATAGGGAAACACACGTGAAATACATGGTGAGCAACCAAGAAAGACTAGAGAGTTCTCCTCTCTATTCCATACAGACTGAACTTGACTCATTTATTCTTTATAATGATGAAATTCCTAATGAGCAAGAGTTAGTCGATAAAACATCATAAAATGTAGTGGTTACTACACATCCAAACATAGTGGCAGCAAATGATGAAGAGGAAAACAAAGCGGAAACTAAAAGCAGTTTGCTGATTCAAAAATTTACAACAAACATATTAAAGGTTTTGAGGTTCGAAAAAGTCATAAAAATAATGCAGATCATGAAAATCAAGGAGTAAAACCTCAAAACATTGAAAAAATTGAGGAAAAAAAGACAGGGAAAACGTAATGCAGACCCTTGTAGAGAACAGAATGATGAAGAAGACAAAGAGGACAACAATGAAATAAATCACAAATCTGAAAAAAATCGTCTTTGGAGCATGAATTTTGATGGGTCTTGCACTAAAAATGGTGCAAGAGCAGACATATGGCTACACAACACTGAAAACAATCATGCTGAGGGACATTCCTATAGATTAAAATTTCAATGTACAAACAACATAGCTGAGTATGAGGCTCTCATTTTAGGCCTTCATTTATTAAAAAAATTAGGGGCCAAAAGAATAACAGTCTGTGGAGATTCAGAGTTGATAATTATGCAAGTAAATGGGGAGTACAGTGCTAAACAACCCAGACTTAGAGCCAATAGAGATGATGCCATGGATTTATTAAAAACATTTGATGAGTTCCAACTAAATTTTGTCTCAAGAAACCAAAATGTCCTTGCTAATGGATTAGCCTTTGCTGCTAGAACTTGTCTGACACCTTATGAAACCAAGAAATGCACCACCCAAGTCAAATATAGACCAGCCTTCCCAGATAATGGAAAATACTGGCAAGTTTTTGATGGAGATAAACAAATAGAAGACTTCATACAGTCCAAAAATGAATTTGAAACAACACACTCAGATTTAGATTATGATGAAGACTGTCCTGTTGAAGAAAACCCACTTATTGAAGAAGAAAAGTTTCCAGAAATTTCTGAAATAAATCTATTAACTGATGAACCCAAACATATGACAGAAAATAGCACAGAGTTGGGAAATGAAGACATAGAAGTGCTGCATTCCAAAGACCAAAGCTTGCCAAAAGGGATGGTCCCTTTAGAGGAATTATTTGATTTGAATGATGTGGCCAAGAAGACAAAATTGGAACCCGTATAATCTAAAGTGGAAGAATGTAACATAGGCAGTGAAAAAAACCCAAAATGATCAAGCTGTCTAAAACACTGCCAGCTCATATCAAACTGAAATACATTGAGCTTTTTAAATAATTCTCTAATGTTTTTGCATGGAGCTATGAAGATCTGAAATCATATGATACAAAAATAATTTAGCATAAAATACCCCTCAAAGAAAACCAGAAACCTTTTAAACAGAAATTGCATAGAATCAACCCTATTCAATTACCTCTGGTTGAGAAAGAAATTAAAAAAATGTATGATGCTGGAATTATTGTCCCTGTTAGATACTCAGAGTGGGTGTCTAATCTTGTATTAGTTAGGAAGAAAATATGAGAGATAAGGCTTTGCATTGATTTTAGAAACTCAAACAAAACCTCACTGAAGGACAACTATCCTTTGCCCAAAATGGATCATATCTTACAAAAGATAGTTGGTTCTAAAAGAATTTCTTTGCTAGATGGCTTCTCAGGTTACAATCAAATTTTGGTACATTCTGATGATCAACTCAAAATAGCCTTTACTACACCTTGGGGTACTTTTATGTATTTGAAAATTCCATTTGGTTTAATGAATGCTGGTGCCACATTTACCTTGATTGTGATTTACCTTGATGATTAACTGTTTATTCTAAAACAGTTGAAGAACACCTAATACACTTGAGAAAAGTCTTTAAGAAATGAAAAAAATTTAGGTTATCTTTAAATCGAAAGAAAACATTGTTTGGTCTCCAAGAAGGCAAAATTCTTGGGCATATCATATCAGAAGAAAGAATAAGGATAGACCAAAGAGGATTGATGGTATTTTGCAAATAAGCCATCCCAGAAACATCAAGGAACTTCAATATTTCATTGGAAAGACTAATTTCTTGAGAAGGTTCATACCCAATTTAGCTGAACTCCTTAGAAACATAAAAAATATGCTTAAAAAAGACGAAAGATTTAAATGGAACTTAGAAGCAAAGAAATCATTTGAATTGGTAAAACAAGAAATCACCAAAAAACCAGTTCTTATCAGTCCTGATTTTTCAAAATATTTCTTCATTTTTTCATTTGCATCAGAACACACAATAGCTGCTGTCCTATTACAGAAGAACTTGAATGAACAAGAGCAGCCCGTTGCATTTTTTAGCAAGGCATTGAGAGATGCACCTCTGAAGTGCAACATAATGGAAAAACAAGCCTTTGCCTTAGTCAAAGCCTTAAAAGACTTCAGAGTCTACATTTTACATTCCCACTTCATAACATTTGTGCCTCATTCAGTTGTAAAAGACATATTGACCCAATATTCAGATGGCAAAAGAGGAAAGTTGATTGCTTTAATTTTAGAGTATGACTTAGAAATCAAACCAACTAAACTCATAAAGGGTCAAGGACTAGAAAAACTTATGGCTGAATCCAACTTTCAAGCTCTTTATATAAATATGTTTAATGAATTAGATGAGTAGGAGGAGTTTTCAACTCCAATTATTGAAGATCATTTTCTAAATTCATCTTGGTATGCTGACATTTTGTATGTTTTTCTCAATCTTTGTAGAAATTATATAACTAATGCGTTATACATCCAAGATTCTCCTAATCACACACTATTTTAACTTCATGCATAATACAAAATATCTTCTACTATTGATCATCATATGCATAAATTAAATCAATTGCATGCACACATTGAAACCATAAAAATTCACACATATGAACACAGTGTTTTAATGGGAAAGAATGAGGCTAAAAACCCCAACTATTTGTATATAATATATGTCATATAGATCATGTAACAATCCTCATACAAAGCTTATCCAAACTCTCAATACAATCCAATCGCAACACACTAATCAAGCTTGATCTGGCAAATCCATGCAGGTCACACCACTGCTAACTGCCTCTGTGCAATCCCCTCTTTGAGAAGAATGGCTCTGAATGAACTCGAATTGGTCCAACCTTTCTCACGCAATCCTGATTGGAATCTCTACTCTATTTTGGATGCAATCAATGCATCACTATAGTCACAACTGATAGTCATCTTGCCCTTTCACCTATCTCTCCACTGGTCTCCACTGAAACTGTCCATGCACTGTAGTTAACTGATGTATTCTTCAGTTGATTAATGAGTTAATATTTATTGAATTAATTATTAATTAATTCACACCACTCTCACTAGTGTATCAATCAGTTAGACTAGATACAACTAGCTCAACTGTGTCTAACTGAGTTAAACTGAACACAACTCCACCAACTACTTCTATAACTCCACCAAACTCTGTCACATGAGTTCTAACTAAAGTATCCATGCAATAGCTCCACTTAACCCTCAAGAATAGCGTAATTCATTTTGTCAGCTCCTGTGCCACATCTGTGCACTTAACTGAAGTGCTCCAAGAGAATAAGTTAATGTTTAGAATCCAAATATTATTAATAGCTAATAATATTCGACATATCTATTTTTAGACTGGTAATATAAAAATAGATTCCACCCAATACGTCTAAAAATAGAATTCCATCTATTTTTCCAACTTGACCAACCATCCACAAATAGCATCCTGCAACTGATAAAATATGATCGACATGTCTAAAAATAGACTTACGCCAAAAATAACCTGCGGGCCCACTTAGTGAAGGCGACTCTTTTCACTAAGCTCATCATCTTGTTGCAATCTCAACACTCCCTCTCAACAAGATAGGGATTATCTGCCACCCCGATCCTGCCTCCATGGTATTCCAATTTTCTCCTGGTGAGCGCCTTCGTCAAGATATCAACATCCTGATCCTTCATAGGAATGTAAGAAAGTAACATGATCTTCCACTGCACACAATCTCTGATATGATGATACCGGATGTCAATGTGTTTAGATCTATCATGAAATACTGGATTAACCAAGAGTTTAATGCAACTCTGATTATCACAATATATCACAGTAGGATCTAAGTGTGAACCGAAAAACCCGACCAGGATCTTCCTCATCCATATAGCCTCGCATGAAGCCAAACTTGTTGCCATATACTCGGCCTCCGCTGAACTGAGTGCCACGGGTCTCTGTTTCCTGCTGTACCAAGAAACTGCTATAGACCCGATACTGAAAATCCCTCCAGATGTACTCTTTCTGTCCGTTGGGCTCCCTGCCCAATCTGGATCTGTGAAGCCATGCATCTTCACCTCATCCGACTGTCTGTACCATAATCCATATCTTGATGTGCCTATGATATATCCCAATACATGCTTCCCCACCTTCCAAAAGAGCTTGGTAGGCTTAAACATAGCTTGTGAAAGCTGGTTAATAGCATAGCATATGTCCGGTCGTGTATTGACTAGATACATGAGCGAACCAACCAACTGTCGGTAAACAGTGCCATCCACTACCTCTGCGGATGTAGCATCCTCTTTCCTCCAACCACCAGGAAGAGGAGTGTTAATAGGCTTGCAACCTTGTATGTTGAACTTCTCCAGTATCTCTCGGGCATACTTTCCTTGAGACACAAACAGTCCATCACTGCGCTGCCAAATTTCCAATCCCAGAAAATAATGAAGGAGGCCCAAGTCCTTCATCTCAAACTCCTTTGCAAGATCAGCCTTGCATGAGAGTATCATATGTTCATCACCTGTCAATATCAAATCATCTAAATAAAGTACAATGATCAGCAACTTACCCTCCACCACAATCTGGTATAGGTTCGGATCTGCCTCACTCTTGATGAATCCAAGACCGGTGAAATAACTGTCTATTCGTCTGTACCAAGCACGAGGTGCTTGTTTCAGCCCATACAACGCTCTTTTGAGCCTGCACACATGCGACTCACTGTTGAAGATCTTGAAACCTTTGGGATGCTCTATGTACACCTCCTCCTCAATGACTCCATTGAGGAACGCAATATTCACATCCATCTGATGAATGTGCCAACCCATCTACGCTGAGATAGCTAGGATGCTCCGTATGGAAGAATACCTTGTGATAGGTGAAAAAGTTTCCTCATAGTCGATCCCCTCGATCTGTGAGAAGCCCCAGGAAAAAAATATTGCCTTGTAATTCTCGATGCTCCCGTCAGCTGCTTGCTTCAATTTGTCGATCCATCTCGAACCTACCATTGATTTCCCTTCCGGCCTTGGGACAATATCCCATGCAATGTTTCTGACAATCGAATCATACTATTCCACCATGTCATCTAGCCATGCAGGGTCCTCCACAGATTCCTCGAAAGAACATGGTTCTGTCACGATACACTTGCTCATCAGAGCCATGTATCCAGTATATCGGTCAGGTGACTATCTTTGTCTGCGCTGTGATGTAGGTGCTCCTACAATCTTCTCTGCATCAAGATTCAGTCGCTCAGCTTCTGTAGTGCGCTTCTGCCCTCTGATGTTTGGTGCTGTATGAGTGGTTTCTTCCACTCCATGAACCTTTTCTTGTGGCTGATCCACATCCTGAGGCTCATCCTTAGGAACTAATAGCTCCTCATCTGCATGCAAGTGTGGCTCCATCTCAAGCGAACACTTCATGGCTTTCTCCTCATGAAATTTGATATCTCGTCACACAACACTCTTCCAACTGTCTGAAAAATACACACGATAGTTGTGGGGTGTTTCTGTGTACCCCAGAAAAATCCCAACCTCTGCGGTCGACTCCAGCTTCTTCCTAGCATCCTTCGTCACATGAATGTAAACAGGTGAGCCAAAAATATTCAAATGAAAAATATCAAGCTTCTTACCAGAAAATGCCTCTTCGGGTGTACTCATGCCAAGTATTCTATGAGGACAATGATTTTGCACATAAACCATAGTGTTGCAAGCTTCAACCCACAAGTGTATGGGAAGGCCCTGATCATGCAACATCACCTGTGTAGCACCCACAATCATTCTTTTCTTTCGCTCCGTGACCCCATTTTGCTGTGGGTTATGAGGCGCTATGAGCTCTCTTCAAATTCCTTCTCTGCTGCAAAAGTATTTGAATTCGCCAGAGATGAATTCACCACCATTATCACTCCTAAGAGCCTTCACCTACTTCCCCGACTCTTTCTCCACCAGTGCCTTGAACTCACAGAACTTTAAGAATGTCTCGCTCTTCTTCTGCATGAAGAAGATCCAACACTTACGAGAAAAGTCATCAACAAATATCACATAATACCTGTGCTTTTCTGTCGAAGCTACTGAGAAAGGTCCACACACGTCTGTGTGAATTCTCTCAAGGATCATCGTGGCATGAATATCCTTCTCATGAAAGGTGGATTTCACAAATTTTCCCAAATTACATCCCTTGCACTGATCTGACTGCGCAAGTGTACCTTTAGGAAGCCCGGTAGAAATCTGCTGCAAAATTTTCAAAGCGCCATGGTGAAGATGGCCCAATATCCTATGCCACATTTCGCCCTCATCCCAACTCACCACTCCTAATTTTCCTGCCATTGCTGCGCAGCCATCTACCTGCAAGTGATAAAGGTTCTTAACTTGAACCCTAATCCTCCAGGTTTCACTAGTTTCCTTACTGCGCAGGAAAGCATTTCCCTCGCTAAAGACAACATCATATCTCTTGTTTTCCAACATCGCCACATAGATAAGATTCTTCTTCAATCCTGGAACATGCATAATATCCTTCAAGATGAAAGGTTTTCCAGACTCCCTCTCAAAGGAAATGGTCCTGATACTAGTCGCACTGTATCTACCATCATCGCCCATCTCGATGTGCACTCCAAGATCCTTCTCATCTAGATCAGTAAACAAATATTTGTCTCCGGTCATATGGAAAGATGCACCATTGTCAAGAAACCACATTGATCCCATCACACTTGAGACCAAGCATGCGATCAGTGAAAAATCCAACTCAAATTGCGAGGCTAAGGCCTCTTCAGCTGCAGATCCCGCAACCTGCTTATTTTTCTTCTTCTATGGACAATTAGTGGCGTAATGTCCATGTTGGTGATAGTGAAAGCACTTCACTTTGGACATGTCCTGCTTCTTGCCTTTCGCACTAGATTTAGAAGGATTTTTATTTCCCTTCCCTTTCCTTGCTTTGGTAGCCAAATTTCAATTTTCTTCATCTTCATTCTTAGATGAAGATCCATCCCTGGTACTCCGCCTTATCTCCTCCTGCACAAGATCTGACCAAAGTCGCTCCCATCCTTGCAGTTTCTCCCGACCACTGACAAAGTCCTCATAGGAATGCCAACTCTTCGGAAGCCCAAGGAGAGCTAAGCTCACCAAGTCCTCTTCATCTACAGTAACCCCCACACTTCCCAACTCATCCCTGCACTGGACAAACTTCGTGAGGTACTTGGGTATACTTTCGCCCTTCTCCATTTTTATTTTCCTGAGTTTATCTTTGAGCGCCAACTTCCTCTGGTTGCTCTTGCTTTGGAACAAGTCTATCAAAGATTTATACATCAAGAATGGAGAAGCTTTAACATGAAGGCTGGACACTATGTGATCCTTCACACCTTCCAACATAATTCTTCGACACTTTTCTGTCTTCTTTTTCCATGCGTCAAATGTGGCAACATCGCTAGAAGTAGGTTTTGGAATTTATGCATCTATGAACTCCTTCAACCCATTATCCTCCAGCATTGCCTCCATCTTGTCCTTCCATGCAATATATTTCAAGCTTCCCTCAAGGGCATACTCCAATCGCAATCCGTTGAAAGACATCTCAACTTCAACACCAAGAAAACACTACTGCAAATTCGAATTCCACCAACACAAAACCCAACCGCTTCAATGATTTGAAATTGATCCAATGATCAATATAGCTCTGATACCATGTAGAAATTATATAACTAATGCATTATACATCCAATATTATCTTGATTACACACTATTTTAACTTCATGCACAATACAAAATCTCTTCTACTATTGATCATCATATGCAAAAATTAATTCAATTGCATGCACACATTGAAACCATAAAAATTCACACATATGAACATAATGTTTTAACGGGAAATCCTGAAGCTAAAAAACCCGACTATTTGTATATAATATATCTCATAGAGATCATGTAACAATCCTCATACAAAGCTTATCACAAACTCTTAGTACAATCCAATCGCTACACACTAATTAGGCCCGATCTAGCAAATCCATGCACCGATATTTGCCACCTGCTAGCCTGCCTCTACTGCAAAATCCCTATTGAAGAATGGCTCTGAATGAACTCAAATTGGTTCAGCCTTGCTCATACAATCCTCATTGGAATCTCTACTCAGTATTGGATGCAATAAATGCATCACTATAGTCACAACTGACAGTCATCTTGCCCTTTCATCTATCTCTCCACTGGTTTCCACTAAAACTGTCCATGCACTATAGCTAACTGATGTATTCTTCAATTGATTAATGAGTTAATATTTAGTGAATTAATTAATAATTAATTCACACCACTCTCACTAGTGTATCAATCAGTTAGACTAGATACAACTAGCTCAACTGTGTCTAATTGAGTTAAACTGAACACAACTCCACCAAACTCTGTCACATGAGTTCTAATTGAAGTCTCTATGAAATAGCTCCACTTAAACCTTAGGAATAACGTAATTCCTTCTG
The DNA here is from genome assembly GCA_034641835.2 of Pinus albicaulis. Lineage (NCBI taxonomy): Eukaryota > Viridiplantae > Streptophyta > Pinopsida > Pinales > Pinaceae > Pinus > Pinus albicaulis. The sequence continues at coordinate 1,507,227,493 of CM076582.1, read as the reverse complement.
TCATCTCCTATGCCACATCTGTGCACTTAACTGAAGTGCTCCAAGAGAATAAGTTAATGTTTAGAATCCAAATATTATTAAGAGATAATAATATTCGACATATCTATTTTTAGACTGGCAATCTAAAAATAGATTCCGCCCAATATGTCTAAAAATAGAAGTCCATATATTTTTTCCAACTTGACCAACCATCCACAAATAACATCCTGAAACTCATAGAATATGATCGACATGTCTAAAAATAGACATAGTCTAAAAATAGACTTGCGCCAAAATAGCCCACAGGCCCACTTAGTGAAGGCGACTCTTTTCACTAAGCTCATCATCTTGTTGCAATCTCAACAATCTTAATATCACTACTGGTTTGTCTAAAACAAAGGTAAGATTCTTAAAATTCAAAGCTGTAAATTACTGCATTTTGAATAAATGTTTATATTGGAAAAATGCTGGTGGATTATTGCTTAAATGTTTGCTTGAGAATGATGCAGATAAAATCAAGCACGAGTTTCATGAAGGAGAATGTGGAGGCCAGCCCTATTGGAAATCAACTGCCAATAAAATCCTTAGAGCTGGCTATTACTGGCCCACCCTCTTTCAAGATTTCCATAAAATGATTATTGCCTGTCACAAATGCCAAATCTTTGAAGGCAAAATAAAGATGCTTCCCTTACCTCTACAACTAATCACCGTTGAAGCTCATTTTCAGCAGTGGGGTCTAGACTTCATTAGGGAAATCCATCCTACCTCATCTGCCCAGCATAAATGGATCCTCACAGCAACAGACTATTTTACCAAATGGATAGAAGCCATCCCATCTAGGAATGCCACAGAATCAGTGACCATCTCATTCCTTGAAAACCATATATTGTCTAGATTTGGTTGTCCTAGAAAGATCATAACTAATAATGCTACTGCCTTTGGGTCTAAAAAGATGGTATAATTCTGTCATAAGTATCAGATTGTATTGGGCCATTCTATAGCTTATGACCCTCAAGGTAATGGGTTGGCAGAGTCCTCAAATAAAATTTTGGTAAAAATGATCAAAAAGTTGCTGGAAGACAACAAAAAATCATGGCACAACAAGCTAGTACATGCTTTATGGGCAGACCGATTGACAATTAAAAAGTCAATTGGAATGTCTCCCCACCAGCTATTTTATGGAACTGATGCAATATTTCTAACCAGTTAAGGAGTACCAGTCATGAAGCTGATCGAGGAAGTACAGTCTGAAGATGATGATGTGACAAGGAGAATAAACCAGACTATACATCTACAACAAACCAGTGAGGGAGTATACATCAGAGCACAATAACTACATGAAAACATCAATAAGTTGTTTGACAGAAGAACAAAGGCAAGTGATTTCAAGATTGATGATAAAGTTTTGAAATGGAATTCAAGAAGAGAAGATAAGGGAAAACATGGAAAATTTGATAACTTATGGAAAGGCCCTTATCTTATCCAATCTGCCATTGGAAACAATGCATTTTTATGCAAGAATTAGATGGAGCTGAATAATTTGGAGGTCCTGTCAATGGCAGGGTTCTCAAACATTATTTCTGTTAACTTATATTTTTATTTTCAAGGCTTTTGTTCATTGTATATAACACTGCTTTTGAATTTGAAAAATAAAAAATACAAAAAACAATAAAAAGGAAAAGAGGGCAGAAATAAAAGAAGGTACAACCCCATACCCAAAAAAGAAAGGAAAAATCTGAAAGTGTGCAAGCTTAAATGCCACTACCAAAAACAATACTGCTATTTTAGTCATACAACCTAATCATGACTAAGATGGATTTCAATTTTTTGCTGATAGATTAGTGAAGAAGATTTGCAAAACTGTTCAATCTTGGATTATCATTAGAATGGATTAGGATAGAAAAACAGTGGTTCAAACAAGCTGAAAACCTGAACCTGTAAGATTGATGAAGAATTGGTTCTAATATGCTCAAAATTTGAACCGAGGGAAAAGAAAAATAACTCTAAAAAGATCAAAATCAGAGCTAAAGAAAGAATGAAGGATGTCTTTTATTTTTCAGATCTTAAGCCTTCACATTTTTGTTTTATTTTTCTGCAAATTTTAGTCTATGTGCAGTTTGTTTTTATGCCATAGTCCCACAAAAAATCAGACTGGTTAATCCTAATTTGACTGTCTTTAAATTTATGTTTTAGAAAATAGAGAATAAAATCTCCCAGAAAGTTTAATCCTGGTAGATAATAGCTTAGGTAGAGAATTTATGAGTTCAACAGTTTAATCTAAACTCATGGAAGAAATAACGGTAGATTTAGATTATTTTTTCCAATTTTCAAAAGAATAATATGTTGATGTCAAAGTTCTACAAGTCCAAATGCACCTTCTGAAGAAAACATGTTAGGAAGTAGGCTGTGTAGGTAGTTGTTTTGGAAATAAATCATTCTGTTTGATATAAGTAGTGATCATCTTTTAAAAGCAACATGATAACAGAGAAGAAAGGTTGTCAATGGATTAAGGCACAGTTCTGCATCCTAGAGATAAATTCTGAAGTTCTTGATACCTCCAAGGAGCTGCCATCCCCAAGTGGAGCCACTGTTAGCCATCAGTAAATTTTGTCATAAGAAAATGATGGTTGAAACAGGTTTGGAGCCTTCAAGAGATTTTTTTCATAGAAAATTACTCGTTCTTGAAGCTTGTTGTTCCTTAACAGTGCTTTTCCTTAACAATGTTGTTCCTTGTGTTTTTCCCTTCAAAAGCCTGTTATTCCCTTAAAAAATCCACCAATAAATCCTGCTGTTCCCAAAGAAAAATGTTTCCTAAAAAGCCCCATTTTCATCATTTCATTTCCCCCATTTTTTCCCCCATATCAATCATCTTCCTTGTAAAAACCCCTTTTTTTCCTTCTCATTTTACCCTCATGTTCCTCAAAAAACCTTCAAAACCCCTTTTAAACTCATAAAAAATCCTTTTATGGTTTAAAAACCTCCCTTCTTAACTATTGGAACTTGAAAAAACCCATAAAAGCCCCTCTGTTGGAATAAACACACCTTTTTTTTAAAATAGGCTTTAGCCCCTTTCGGCTTAGCCCCCAGCTCTTTCTCCATCATATGATCAAGCCCCGTGACCAGGTGCTAAGCACTCATCGCATTGAAAAGTTTTATATCGCATCGGTGCTGTTACATGTTCCTTACCTCACTTCCCCTTTCCCCTTGCCGATGCGATAAGCCCCTTCTTTCATGGCCCCTGGTCACATATCCCCCCACGGGACCATGCCCTTGCACCTATTTCTTAAGCCCCCATCGCATCGGCGTTATTTATTTTTCCGTTGCATTTCTCCTCCATTCCCGACCGATGCGATAAGCCCTCGTTTCCTTAGCCCCCAGTCACCTTGTCCTCCATGGGACCATACCCCTGTATTTAGCCCCATCGCCATCGCATCATCTGAGTTCCTTTTCCTCCTTCCCCCTTACCTTGTTTCATATCGATCTGCCGATGCGATAAGCCCCATATCCCTCTGGTCTCGGTTCCCCTTTTCCTCTATAAAACCTCATTCTCCCCATTTCTTAAAGCCTCCTTCCCTTATTTCCTCTACCCCACCACGCCATTGTAAAAGGACTTGTTTTATTTGTATTTTTCCGTAGCCGGATTTTTATGTCTTAACATTAAAAATAAAAGTTTTTTCAACCCAAAAGTCCTCCCGTTACGAGAAAAAAGGTTGTGACATCACCATTGGGCCTACCATCCACTACGCAATGCGACCCCCAATCATTTTTTTCCACCTGACTTCCACTATTCCCTCGCCAATGCACCTCTCTCCATCGCGTTCCTCCCTCACCGTTGGATCTATACTCCCAGATCCAACGGCTTACGATCTATTTCACACCCATTTCCCAAAATAATTAATCAAACGTTAACTGTGCGAAAAGAGTGGTTTGGGGAGGATGCGTGTCGCATGATAATTGGATTGCGTTTGGTCTGGGATAAACCACTAATTTCCCATTTGTTGCGCGAAAACCGCCGGTGGTTTTCACAAAACCGCCAGGACATTTTTTCGTGCCTATATCCAAATTTAATGTGGTTTTTGCTGATTTTTGCCTCCCCGTCATGAAAATCTCCTCTTTCGCCAGCGTTTAACCTCCTCTGCACTGCTCCTCTGCCTCCGCCAGTCTCCAAAGAAATTTTCATCCACATAACACAGGGTTTTATAATAATTTGTTGTTTTTTGCAGGCTTTATGATGATTTGTGAAGCAGAAACCCTCCCCACAGTTCAGTAAAGGGAAAGGCTAGAAGATAAGGACCCTCGTAGTCCGAACTAAAGTTAAAAAATCGTGCAAAAGGGACTGCCAGTCACCATTTCATAGTTGATCCATGCTTTATCAACACTGGTTACATGGTTACATGGTAGCTCTGTTAGGAATTGAAGATACATAAGCTGAGATGAGAAGTTTGAAGTTGTAAAGACCCATTAGACTTGAAGGTTGTAACTGGTTTGAACATCAAATAAAAGCTGATTTATGGGATCCTGGTATATGTCAATGGTGATGTGTTCCTCACTGTAATTGTTATTTTCTTTATGTTTTCATTCTGTCCATTTTTCTTTTATAAAGAACAACAAATATATATTAGGATTTACTTCTAAAAGTACCCTAAATCTCACTGATAAATCTTTATTTTCTATGTTTTCTTCTAAATGTGTTTGGAAGGTAATTCAATAGAGTATAACCAGTGAAGTATTGGTAAGCCCATGTTTCCTGAGTACAACTTGAGATATTGTCTTTGAATGTTCTTGCAAAGTTTGCTAATTAAAGTTGAACTAGAGAAGTTTATGGTTAGCCTTGTCCTCTAGTTTATCTCCAACAGTTGCTTTGAAAAGTTCCCTTAAGAGTATGTTGAAAGCAGGCTAGACTAAAAGTGCTTACCTGATCTTAGACTACTTTTTATGTTTATCATGAATGTTTTCCCTTTAAGAATATGCTAGAAGCAGGCTAAGTTAAAAGTCTTTACTTGATATTAAGCTATTCTTTATTTTTAATTTTTTCACTTGAAAGTATATCAAAAGCAGGCTAGTTTAAAAGTACTTACCTGATCTTAGGTTACTTCTGTGTCTTTCCATCAAGTGCATGTCAAAAACAGGCTAGTTTAAAAGTACTTACCTGATCTTAGGCTGCTCTTTGTTCTTTCTTATATGTTTTCTTCCTTGACAACATTCTTACTGTTTCATTCCATAAAATCAACTTAAAGAGATCCTTTGACATAGATGAATTTCCCCATGGACCACTCTTGAAACTTGCGGTACAATTAAATCCTCTTGTGACTCCATGGCCCAATGGATTGATGTTGTTCCTTGCTTACCTTATCAGCTGAACCACTCTAACATTTACTCACACCTTCACCCTTCATACAGACTTCATCTTCATGTTATCCTTCCCAACCAAAACAAAAAAAAACCCTTGCTCTTCATAACTAACCTAATATCATACTTAAAGCCTTAAAGATCATATCTTTGAAAACACATATATAGAGAGATCCCTCTTTGAATCTAGGATGGCTAGGTCCTCAAATTCCAAAGTGGTTTGATGTAGGCTATGCAGTGTTTGTATTTTCCAATCTTGCAAACTACGGAGACCTAACAAACTGGATATGCCTTGTCGATAAGATCCTGATGCCGTGAAAAACACTCAAATCTGACACTGTATGTGAAAGTTATTCAAGTTTGAAATTCCCAATTTTCTTCAAAAAGTCTAGTTTGACTTGGGTTGACTTTGATTAAAAAATATTAAAAAAGAATATTCCATGAATATTCCACAAAATATTCCATGGAATATTCCTTCAGCACCAAGTCACAACTTGACACTTGGCAGCGTCGGATTGGGTTATCAGTTGAATTTGTGTTTTTTGTGCTAATTAGCATCTGCCATGTGGCCCTAGGACTGAACATTTCACTGTGGTAAAAATATTGTGAGTTGGCAGGATTCGACCCCGGGTCGGGTGGCCACTAACCCACAGGCCCGACCGACCCTCCAGCGCTTTGGTTCTTAACCCCATAGTTCTTTCCGCATATATAAATTTTATTAATGGTTTGGTTGGGGTGGAAAGGGGGCCAACCCCCTATACATGGAACCTCAAGCTTGGAACCCTGGCCCTCAACCACCGGCGGAGGTTACGTTATAGTTGCGGTTAAGCGGATGTTCACATGGAAATGTAGCGGCGATTGTGTAAAAATGTTAGTGCCACGATTTGAAAACCATTGGGCCAACGGTTAAATCTGATGGGTTCAGATGGTCCATGTGACCACTGACCTATAAACATTTAATTCCACCCAAAACCATGCGCTAGATTTGGAGTAGAGCCCCCATTTTCGGTGGAAAGTGCTATTTTGGTGGAGCTAACTACAGTTACTCCAAAATTAGTGGAGTTTCTTAAGGCCAGATTGGAAAAAAATTCTGTTGGTCATAACTTTCACATTACTGAGCCTTCATTCATGAAATGGAGCTGCATTGGACTACACTTCACTATTTTAGGTGAAATCAGAGTCATTCTTATCTTCTTTCTGTGTTTTGAATTCATTTTGACAGCTGGTTTGGTCTGTTTAGGCATTTTTCTCACTGTATAACCAATTTAAGCGTCATAATATATCAAGGACATGCCCATTGGGAGCCTTGGACCCAACAGATGTAGCCCAGGAGGGGTGAACTGCTTCATCATGTTGCTGTGTGTTTATGGTGAAGTTATTCTGCTGTGTTATTCAGATTAAATTTGTTAAATAGTAAATTAAAACGACACTCCCTCACACCAAAATTCATAAACAGTTATCAAAAACACTTTGTTTCACTTGCAAGACTATCCAAACACTTTGCAAAATTAATTTAATGGAAATGAATACTTTGAACATCAAAACAAATACTTCCATTTTCGGATAAGTTGGTATCAATGCTCAGGATTAGAGCCTTAGAAGCTAGAGTTTTTACTCAGCATTTGTTTTGTGCAAAGATTAAGTCATTTGTTTGCAAGTTTTGATGCTTACTAGGCTAAAAGTCAAGAGAGATGAAGGAAACTTTGTTAGTGCTCAAACTAATCCACAATCAAGAAGGGTCATAGAATCACCTCCCAGAGCCCTAGAAGCAGCTTCAAGCATGTCTTCAAGAGAAGGAGAAGCTCCTGAAGAGATGAATCCCAAGGAAGAAGAACGGGTATTCCAGAAATCTTTCTTGGATATGACTGAAATGGTAAGATCCTCTATCAAGAAAGAAATGATAGGATTGCTGGAGAAGGGTCTAAAAGCCAAAAATATGGAGAGGGTTCCTCAGGAGGAAAGAAGGGTAATGATTAGTCTAAGAAAGGACATGGAGGAAATGGTGATCCACCATCTCCATCTTCATCCTCTTCCTCTACATCGTCTTCCTCGACTTCGGTAAATCTATGACATAAGTCGAAAACCACTGGTAAAAATACTTTTTTAAAGCTTGATGTCAAATTTGAATTGCCCATGTTTAACGGTGAAGTCAATGCAGAGAAACTAGACAATTGGATCAGACAATTGGAAGTGTATTTAAGGATTCAAAACCTTCATGATGATGACACCAAGATACAACTAGCCTCGCTAAGAATGGATGGAGCAACATTGGTATGGTGGGAAGCCAAGACCAAGGATGAAATCAAGAAAAATGGTAAGATTAATTTATCATGGACTAAATTTATTACTGCATTCAATAAGCAATTTTATCCTTTAGCTCATCTTCAAAAGGCTATAATGAATTGGAAAAACTTTAGACAACTTAAGGGACAGAATGTGCAAGACTATACCCACGAATTTAGGAGAAGAGCACTCTTATTAGGGGTAGAATTACAAGTCAAGATACTTTTCTGAAATATATAGGTGGTTTGCACAGTTACCTTAAACATACTATCCTTATGTTTAATCCTACTAGTCTAGACGAAATTTGTGTACAAGCTACGCATTTAGAGGCTAGAGGAAAAAACAATTTTGATGAGGGTAGAAACAAGCCTTTCAAAGGGAAGAACAAAGATAAAACCTTTAAAGGAAAATGGAAAAAGAATGCATCTATCAAACAAGAGGGTGAAAAATTCATTTTTAAACATTGTTGAAGAGAGGGCCATGAAGAGAAAAACTATTGGAAATTACATCCTGAAAAAATAAATCAGTTTAACAAAAACAAGGGAAAGAAGAAAACTGCAGCTACTAAAACTAGACCTCAAGATTTAGGTGATGATTAAGGGGATGAAACCAATATTGCAGCCATGGGTTTGAAAAGTATGAAGGGAAAAGAAACTAAAACTAAAGCAAGCACTAGTACTTCAAACTGTCATGTCCAAGCTCCTAATGAGGAAGAAAGAATTGAATTGTTCCATGTGAGGGTAGTCTCAAAACATACTAAAATTGACACACTATTTGACAGTCGGTCACAAGCAGATCTCATATCAAAAGACTTGGTCAAACAACTAAAACTTGAGACCATTACACATCCAAAGCCTTATCCACTTGGGTGGATATGCAAGGATGCAAACTTAAAAGTCTCAAGAAAGTGCATATTGCGATTAGCCATAACTGCACACTTTATTGTCACAGTTGAACTTGATGTGGTGTCGCTTGATATATCGGGAATTGTTTTGGGAAGTCCTTACTTATTTGACAGGAAAGTGATCTTCCATCGCCATGAAAATAGATATAATCTCTTTAAATATGGCAAGGAGTTCATTGTCAGAGCACATCGCAAGAAGGCAAATATAGCGATGGTAAATGCGGGATAGGTAAAAAGGCTAGTAAATTCGAGTAAGAGTTTTTTACTTCTTATGGTTAAGCCCAAGGTTGATATGAATCATGAGTCATTTGAAAATTGTGATTCCAAGCTTAAATCAAATTTATATGATGTAGCTGATGCAAATCATGATATGTTTCAGGAATCGACAGGTTTACCTCCTAAAAGGGAGATTTAGCATGAGATACATTTACATCAAGATTGTCCTCTTCCTAACATTGACATGTACCACTTGTCTATCATGGAGAATTCTGAAATCAAGAGGAAAATTAAATACTTGTTGGAAAAAGGATTCATAAGACCAAGCACTTCTCCATGTGGGTCATCGATAGTGTTGATTCCAAAGAAAGATGGAACTTGGCGCATGTGTGTCGACTTCAGGGAATTGAACAAAATAACGGTAAAGAATCGTTACCCACTTCCAAGGATAGATGATTTGTTGGATTAGCTGAAAGATGCTAAATATTTCACTAAGTTAGACTTACGTAGTGGTTATAATCAAGTTAGAATTGCAAAAAGTGACATTTGGAAGACAACATTTAAAACCAAACAGGGACTCTTTGAGTGGCTTGTTATGCCGTTTGGTTTATGTAATGCACCTACAACTTTCATGCGGGTAATGGATGACGTATTACATCCTTTTATTAATGATTTCGTTATTTTCTACTTAGATGACATCTTAATTTTCAACAAGACTAGAGAAGAGCATGTCATGCATGTTAAGAAAGTACTTTATGTTTTGAAGAAAAATCGATTATTTCTTAAAATGTCAAAGCGTGAATTTGGAAAGACTTCTTTTGTTTGTTTGGGACATATAGTAGGAGGAGGTGCTTTGAGAATTGATCCTTCCAAAGTAGAAGCCATTGTGAATTTTCCTACTTCCAAATCCATTACAGATGTAAATTTTTTTTTGGGTGCAGCTCAGTATTGGAGGAAGTTTATTTCTAACTTCTCTGCCATAGCAGCTCCTATGCATGCAGTGAATAGTGTGAAGTGTGCTTTCCAATGGGGAGGCAAGCAAAATAAATATTTTGAGTCTTTGAAAGAGAAGTTAATTTCATCTCCAGTCCTTGCATTACCGGACTTGAGACAACCATTCGAGATTCAGACAGATGCTAGTGATTACGCCATGGGTGCAGTTCTCTTACAGCATGGTAAGCCTCTTGCATTTCATTCTGAGACATTTAATGGTGTTGTTGTGAATTATCCTACATATGATAAAGAGTTTTATGCATTGGTACAAAGTGTCAAAAAATGGAAACATTATTTGATGGGAAAAGAAACAATTGTTCAACTGACCACCAGCCTTTATAGTACTTGCAATCACAAAGTAAGTTGCAACAGTCATGACATTTTAGATGGATGGGCTTCCTACAACAATTTCACTTGGTAATAAGGTACAAGAAAGGTATTTACAAAAAGGTTGCTGATATGCTTTCAAGGCCTATTATTGGTGCTATTACTTTGCTTAAGAATGATTCTATTGTACATGAAAGCTACATAGAATAGTATGCATCAGATGTTGATTTTAAGGATGTGTTACTTGAGTGAAGGGAATCATGTTGAGGAGAATGATTATCATTTTCATAATAATTTACTGTTTCATATGGGCAATTTATGTATACCATAGGGGGAGAGACTGAGCATCATGAGAGAGGCTCATTCTTCTCTCATAGCTAGACATTCCGGGGTAAGCAAAACAGTGGCACATTTACAGAGGTATTGTTATTGGCCTCGCATGGTAGATAGTGTTTCACGTTTCATTAGAGGTTGTTCATTATGTGCTACAAGCAAGCCTAGCAATAGGAATCTTGGTTTATATATGCCATTGCTTGTACCTTCTAGACCATGGGAAAGTTTTTCTATGAATTTTTTGGAGGGCTACCATTATTTAGAAAGCAACATGATTATCTTTATGTAGTAGTTGATCGTTTCAGCAAGATGTGTATTCTTATGCCATGTAAGAAAACTATAACTGTTGAAAAAACTGCTGATTTATATTTTCAAGATGTATGGGTTCAATATGGCTTGCCTACTTCTATTGTTAGTGACAAGGATTCTATTGGGGAATTTTTGGTCCAATTTATGGAAGATGATGGACACCAAGTTGAAGAAGAGTACTGCTTTCCATCTGCAAACAGATGGCCAAATAGAGGTAGTGAACAAAACCATTGTACATCTTTTGAGAGGTTATTACAGCAAGCATCCCAAGCTTTGGGATGAGCATTTGCATTACATTCAACATGCTTACAACCGGGCCAAGCACTCTTCTACAAATACTTCACCTTTTGAAGCTTGTTTTGGGTATTTGCCTAAGTCACCTTTAGATTTTATTCTTGAGAAGGATGTGGCCATTGATGGTCATAGTGACATTGACAAAGATCACATGTTCATTGAAATAATTCAGCTCATACATCAGCAAGTTCAAGAACAACTTGAAAAAATTCAAGGCAAGTACAAGGAAAGGCATGATAAGCACAGAATTGATCATAAGTTTCAATAAGGGGATGCGGTATGGTTGCATATTAGTAAGGAAATAATGCAAGGAGAGGGTAAAAAGCTGAAGCCTATTCGTTATGGTCCATTCAAGATCCTTAAAAAAGTTGGAAATAATGATTTTCAATTAGATTTTCCTTCATACATGCAAATGTATTCCATTGTGAATGTGGAAAATTTACGTTTGTATGAACCTCCTTTAATTGCTGATTATGAAAGTGACATTCAGCTGCCATCCATAGAGGATTTATCGCCAAAATTTTTGGATGAGTTGAAAGAGGATGCTATCCTTGACAGAAGGACACACACTTCAAGGAGGGGAAATGTTGATTATGTTCGGGTCGGTCTTAAAGGCAGCAAACCGAGTAAGGCAAAGTGGATTGAGGTGGAAAAGGTGAGGGACTTGTACCCTCATCTTCGTAACAGGTAATTGAAGGCTTTTGGGGTCTAAAAGCTCCCCAATGGGGAGGTGTGATCAGGTGATCATGTCCTAAGTGAAGAAAATGCTCAAAATTTGAACTGCCTAGAATTGGTTGAAACTAGAACGACTGGATAGGCCTCATTGATACAATCCTAATGCCATGAACGACACTCAAATCCGAAACTGTATGTGAAAGTTATTCAAGTTTGAAATTCCCAATTTTCTTCAAAAAGTCCAGTTTGACTTGGGTTGACTTTTATTAAAAAAATATTAAAAAAGAATATTCCACAAAATATTCCACAAAATATTCCATGGAATATTCCTTTAGCAGCAAGTCACATCTCGACACTTGGCAGCTTCAGATTGGGTTATCAGTTGAATTTGTGTTTTTTGGGCCAATCAACACTTGCCACGTGGCAGGCCCAGAGGTTGCCATGTGGCCCCAGAACTGAACATTTTACTATGGTAAAAATATTGTGAGTTGGCAGGATTCGACCCCGGGTCAGGTGGCCGCCAGCCCACAGGCCCGACTGGCTCGCCAACGCTTTGGTTCTTAACCCCATAGTTCTTTCCGCCGATATAAAGTTTATTAATGGTTTGGTTGGGGCGGAAAGGGGGCCTGCCCCCTATACATGGAACCTCAAGCTCGGAACCCTAGCCCTCAATCACCGGTGGAGGTTACATTACAGTTGCGATTAAGCGGATGTTCACATGGAAATGCAGCGGAGGTTGTGTAAAAATGTTAATGCCACAGTTTGAAAACCGTTGGGCCAACGATTAAATCCGATGGGTTTGGACGGTCCATGTGATCGCTGACCCATAAAAATTTAATGCCACCCAAAACCACGCGCTAAATTTGGAGCGGAGCCCCCATTTTTGACGGAAAGTGCTAGTTTGGTGGAGCTAATTGTAGTTACTCCAAAATTGGTGGAGTTTGTTTAGGCCAGATTGGAAAAAACTTCTGTTGGTCATAACTTTCACATTACTGAACTTTTGGAGTGAATTTGTTTTTGATTTCGAGTATTCTTAGCATTCTGGAGCCATTGGAACAAATTGTAGAGCCATCAGAGGTGTCTTTCAGCCATTTTTACTTCAGAGAAGCTTGGGGAGCCATCAGGGCCTTGAGGGAAATGGAGCTGCATTAGACTACACTTCACTGTTTTAGGTGAAATAAAAGTCATTCTTAGCTTCTTTCTATGTTCTGAATTCATTTTCATAGTTGGTTTGGTCTATTTAGGCCTTTTTCTCACTGTATTACCAATTTGAGCATCATAATATATCAAGGGCATGCCCATTGGGAGCCTTGGACCTGACAGATGTAGCCCAGGAGGGGTGAACTGCCTCATCATGTTGATGTGTGTTTATGGTGAATTTATTCTGCTGTCTTATTCAGATTAAAGTTGTTAAACAGTAAATTAAAACAACACTCCCTCATACCAAAATTCATAAACAGTTAACAAAAACACTTTGTTTCACTTGCAAGGCTATCCAAACACTTTGCACATTTAATTTAATGGAAATGAATACTTTGAAAAACAAAACAAATACTTTCATTTTCAAATCAAGATGAAATTCTATTTTTAGAATATTGGGCGAAGTCTATTTATAGATCTTCAATCTAAAAATAGGTGCATGTCAATTATTATTAGCCCTTAATAATAATTCGACAATAAATATCAACTTATTCTCTTGGAGCACTTTATTTCAGTGAATAGATTTGGAGAATCAGTGGGCTGAAGGAATTAAAAATTTCCTAGGGTTATTGGTGGCTCATGCATGAAGGACTCAGTTAGAACTAAAGTGGAAGAGTTGTGACAGAGTTGGAAGAGTAGTTATGGGATTTGTTATTTAGTTTAACTCAGTTAAGTGAGTTAAACTCATTTGAGCTAGTTGTATCTAGTCTAACTGAAAGATACACTAGTGAGAGTTTAGTGAATTGATTAGTTAATTAATTCATAACTAATAACTCACTAACAACTGAAAAAATACATCAATTAACTACTTGCATGTCAGTTTTAGTGGAGACCCAGTGGAGAGATAGGTGAAAGGGTTAGATGGACTATCTGTTGTGAATATAGTGATGCATTCAATGCATCTGAAACACATTGGAGATTCCAATGAGGATTACGCAGTCAAGGGAAGGCCAATTCGAATGCATTTAGGGGTCTTCATCAGTAGGGATTGCGCAGTGGAGGAAGGCTGTTAGGAGGCAAGAAATTGGTGCATAGATATGCAAATTTCTGCATGATAGTGTGTAATGATTGTTGATTGTACCGAGAGCTTGATGTACGAAGCTTTGTATGAGATTATTACATGGTCCATTGATATATATCTATATATATATATATAGATATATATATATAATATGATAGTTGGGGTTTTTATCTTTAATATTTCCCGTTAAACAACTGTGTTTATGTGCAATTGATTTTCTTCACATGTGTTTGCAATTGAGTTTTAATTTCTGCAAGATTAACAGTGGAAGGATTTTGTATTTAGCAAGAAGATAAATATTGTTAGATCAGGAGAATCTGGTAATACATCAATATTACTAAATTTCTACATATCACACATTTGATTGACACTTAGAAGATTGGCTTTCAGACCATCCAAATATAGTACATCTTGAGCCTCTCCTCTTCCATTATTCAGGATGACTGAGCCTTTTCCCTTGATTTTCCCCGCTCTATCATTTACGAATGTTACATTTCTAGATTTCTTTTCATCAAAAGTTATAAACTTTCTTCGATCTCCATTCATATGTTTTGAGCACCCACTGTCCACCGAACATTGGATTTTCTGATCTTGAGCTATTTGAACCATATGACATTTATTTAGCTTCTTTTTCCATTGCATGCAACTGTTTGTTTTGTAAATTTACTGAGGAGATGAACCATAGTCTTTGAGAGGAAATTCGAGAGACTTGTGCCCAATTTTATGGAAAAAAAAAAAATTGATTGTATTTCTGAATGGATTATGTATTCAAGTGAATCCACCATTGTTCTTAATTCCCCTTGAGTTTCCATACACTAGTCTCTGTATATATGTTCTGCACTCCATGGATTTATGATCGAACCCTTTACAATAAAAACAATACCCATGGAAGTAGTATCTTTTCATTTGTTGCATCTTTTGCTGGTTGGACTAGATTTTCTTTGTCTTACAATATGCTGCGATATGTCCAGGTGTGTGGTAGGCGAAGCAAGTGATACTTCTCATAGGAGGAAGGAACCTCCTTTGAAAACTTCCAAATTTTTTCAATTCATCCTTAGGAGCGCATGAGTCTTTTGCAGTTGACTGTTTCTTCATTTCTTTCTTTGTCACTTGAGATTGTTGCTTGTTTCTGATTGTTTCGTTATATATCATGGTATTGTTGGTTTCTAATTCTGTGGATTCCATTTTTACTACTTCATTATCCTTTACAACTTTGACCAAAATGATATTCTTGTTATCTTCTAACTTGGATTTGTTGGTTTCTCCTTCATATCCTATCCCAGCCTTTATATGAGGAGATCTTTGAGTATTATGAATTTTATCCAAATGACCAGAGATTTTCATTTGAGAAATATTCATAGTTTATTAAATTTGGACCTTTTCTAATTTCTTCCTCAAGATTACCAGCTCCTCTTCCAACTTTTCTCGCTCCTGATTTTTCTCCTTTATTTCTCTTTTTAGAATATCCTCTATTTTCCTTGATTCTTCTAGTTCAATCTTCAATTTAATAAGATCTTCTGAATTTGGTTCTGTCTTTGCATATTTTTGAAGAATCTCTTTCTATTTCTTATTCTTAAGTTTAAGTCTACTTATTTCCTCTAGGGCACTAATTATCTCCCCCTTAAGATCTACCTCACCTTCATCTTCAAATTCCAGGAGATCTTCCTCAAGCTCTTCCTTGGCCATCAAAATGAATTCTGATGTTCCTTCTTCATTGGGGGATTCATCCGAACTCTCAGATGCATTGATGTCTTGTTGAACATAGAATGATCTTCGATTAAATCTGTGCCCTTTCGGCCTATTGTTGAAATTGGTTTTCTCTTTCCCTCTTGAATGATTCTCCATTTTCTTGTGAATTTAGATGCATAGTGTCCCACTCTTCCACAATTAAAGCACTTAAATGGAAGTTTACCTTTATAATTACCTGTGCCTTTCTCCAATATTTTGAAAAATTTGGCCTCTTCTTCATCAAAGAAGGAGCATGTACCTTCCTTCTCTTCTCTACACATATCAGCCTTAAAGGCTTCCTCCCTCACATTTGAATTCCCTTTTGGAAGTCTCATCTCATAGCGAGTCAAGTTTCCAAGCAATTGGTTCATGGTCAATGTTTCCTAGTTTGATGTTTCTTCTATGGCAGAAATGTTAGGGTTAAAACTAGATGGTAAAGATCTCAATATATTTTGTATAATTACACATTCCTTAATGGTTTCTCTTATAGCTTTCATGTTATTCACAATTTCAACAACATTTAAGAAGAAACTGGCTATATCTTCATCTTCATTCATTTTTACATTTTAAAACTAAGCTCTATAGGCTTGAAGTTTGGCCATCCTTACCTTTTTATCTCCCTCATGGATATTTTATAATGTATCCCATATTTATTTGGTTGTCTTATTGTGCATTACTTTGATAAATTCTGACTCATACAGACCACTCAAGAGTGCATTCATTGCTTTTGCAGTAGCTATGAAATATTGTTTGGCTTCTTTCTCTGTGTCAGCATCCTTTGCAACATATCCTATTTCCTCAACAACCCAAACTTATATTCCTAGAGACATTATGTGCGCCCTCATTCTTATTTTCCAGAAGGCATATTTTGTGCCAATAAAAAAATGGGCTTTATTTGTTGAGCATCCTTCTAGGCTAGCCATCTTGGGGACCTACGATCTCCTTCCAGTTTTTAAACTGATACTGTAATGTTCCCAAATTTTAGCTTCAAGATAAAATGAACATTATAGTTTGCATACTTTTATTTTGTTGAATAAAATGGGTAAGGAGACCCCTTAACCCCCTTCGATGGAGAAATAACACTCCTTGTGTGAAAGGAGGATGAATAAGCAGCTGGATTAAGTACTTATGGGTGTGAACATGATCATTATCACTTTGATTTAGTCATCTTTGACTAAGTCAACAATGCTGTCCAAGAGAAGGAATCTCCATGACAAGGCATCGTAGTTTTAAAGGAGGCTCCACTTGCATGAGCTAGGTGGCAAGTGTGAATGGGACCCATGGTGAGATGAGTTCATTTTCTTTATAAGAAGGATATGGCAGCCCATTTTCATTATGCATTGGATTATCATTTTCATTGGGTCTGCAAAGACTTGCATCCCCGGGTTGTTTAGTAGGGTTGTAGTGTTCTTAAACCCAAGGGTGTTCCTGGTCGGGAATCCCTACCTCATCCTCAAGGAAGGAGAGGGTTTGAGCTCCATTTACTCATTCAGGCATTTGGCCAAGCTTACTCCTTCAGCTACAACGTTATTCTGTTGGGAAGAAAACGTTGAGTTGCTAGGTGCAGCAATAGATGAACTCATAGAGTCATTCTTTGGCTTGTTCTTCGGAGGAGATCTTGCATATTCTTTGGAGGAGCAACAGAGGAGACTCCCGGGCATCATTTCAGATCTTTGGAACTAGGCCAATCATTCACCATCTCTCACAGCACAGTCTAGGGCTGAAAATGCATTATTTTATGTAGGAAGTTGCTGGGAGGGCCATTTGAGCTTCTCAGGAGGAGTGTTTTTGAGTAAAAGGGATCAGCCCTTTTCTTGAGAAAATTATCAGAGGAGGGAATTAGTATTTCAGATCTGCTACAACCTCATTCTTATTTTGATTCAGTTGCAGTGACAAGTCATTTGTCACATTGTATTTTATCCGACATTTCTATCAATCCCTCTTGGATTGGCTAGAGATTTTGTATTGGAGCCCATCTTTCCATTTGTGGGCATTTATTTGTATCCTTCAGCCACATTACCATTTTATATGTATTTAGCAGCTACTACTCTCATAGAGATAGCGCAGTCACTACTTTCTGACATTCTGTGCATTTGCAACAACTCATGTATTTCATTGCTTGATCATTGGAGATTGGTTCTCATAGCTTGAGTGGCTTGTCCCTCATGATTTTATTGTATATTATTGCTGATATATTAAAATAATGATGGATGCATGACTTTTCCCTCTTATGTTGCTTTCATAATTGCAGAGTTTAACGGTTATGTTCATGTACTGCTGTAAGCTCTCTCATTGAGCATTTTCTAAGAGATCTAGTTTGGGGAGATCTGAATAACCCATCTAGAGACATTTCTTTGGGCTCAAATTATGGAAGAGAAGTGGTTAATGAGTTAAAAATGGGATCCAGGTCCTGCTTCAGCTTATTTTTACACTGCCTTCCTTATACATCGTCATCATGGACCATATTGCAGAAAATTTTGAAAAAGGGATATTACAGATACAAAAGGAACTAGCTCTGATATCAATTGTTGAAACCTTAGTTAAACTGAGAGGGTGAAGGGGGGGGTGAATAAATTTAATGCATTTATGGACTTTTTAAAACATCTTTTAAAATTATTTACACCTTCATTTCATGATCAAATTAATGAATAATGAAACAACAATATGTGAGCTTCAAGTATTAAGTAGATTAAATACAAAACATCAACACATAATAAAAATGCACATAGATAACATATATAAGTGGAAACCTATAAGGGAGAAAACCACATCTTATTATTGTTGTGATGCAAAGGAAAGATCAAAATCCCTCTCACCACTTATTTTCTATAGGCTCCAACCTACAAGAGGCTACTACCTCAATTTTGGCAAGCTACAACTTACAAGGAAGCTCCAACTCCCATCTTTTTTTTGCGGGCTACAACCCACAGGAGGTTCCTACCTCAACCAACTACAAATTGACATCTATCAAGTTACAACATGATATGGAAGCACCAACTTCCTCACACTACAATAAAATCATATTCTGATTTACTTGGATATCAACTTTGTTTTACTCCTTCTTCACTATTATCCTTCCAGCCTTCAAATCTGCTTTCTATTAGCTCTGGATCTTCATAGCTTCTCTATCTGCTCCTTTTTATTCTTCCACTCTCTAACTACTTTATGCACATTACAATAGCATCATTTATAGAGATTACTTCATGGATGTTTGTATTCTATATGGGAATATGAAGTGAATATGCATGAATCTTGTGTTCCACCCATTCATTTCCTCCCTTAGCATATTCAGGATGTTACAACACTAAATACTCTCATTTCAGTATTAAATTGGAGTTTTTATTTGCCTACGGAGACTTACCTTTGCATCACAAACAATATAAAATAATTAATACATTTACAGTTACAATAATATTCTAATTCAACCCTTTCAGCTTCTCAGCTTTGCTGTGTGTTTGTCTTCTTCTACTTTGTTGTTCCTTTATATTTTCTATTTCTGCAGTTATATTTCAACTGTGCTGCATAACTACCCTTTTTTCCCAGCTTGACCCATGGTCTTGCACTATTCTGCATGATGTCAAGTCCTTTTCCTTTCCCAAGCCTTTACTTTCTGTGTTCAGGTTTTTCCATTTATTACACAGTCACAACTGCATAGCAATGTTACTTTTGGGTTATGGCCCACATAAATCCTTTTTAATGTAGTTGAGTACAACATCGACATTTATTCCACATACATACATTAGCAATCAAAGAACGCATATTAACATACACGGAACAGGGGTTATCGGGTTCCACACTACTTGACCAATCACAATACGTCGCACATTGCTTGCCCGCACCTTTTAATGTTTTGCTCAAATATCAGAAAACAAAGTGGAATAAAAAAATATTACTTTAAGCCTGATCAAACATAAAACCCAAAGCAATTACATATAGGTGGAACTTCTTTACTGGAGGGCCCCACAACACTTTCTAGCAATCATAGTACATCACACTTCACTTGCCTGCAAGTTTAACTCTCATGGATATCACTAACCCATATAATCTATGATGTGCACTAGTGCACAGAGCTGAAACGTGGCTCTTCCCTCATCGCATCACATACAATTTACCATACCGTGTGAATTCTTAACGATATCCTCTAAGATTTGCGATGTGCACTCATGTGTAGTGCTGACATGTGTCTCTTCCCTCATTGCATCACATACATTTTATCATACCATGTGAAATCTTAATGGTATCATTTAAGATTTGTGATGTGCACTTATGCGCAGTGCTGACACGTGGATCCTTCACTACGCATCGTAATAAACTTAAGTTACCATGCAACACCTTAACACTAATCTCTTAAAAGTTGCGATTTGTGAAATATCTTCTGGTGTGATTCGATCTCTGTCGTTCATCTCTCGCCTTCACTTCTGCGATCTAATATTGATCATCCGCTCATCCTTCACATGGCTCTTCTTCATTTCTTCCACCTACTATAATCTCTACCATTAATTCTTAATACTTTGATTCTGCAGTTTGAGCCTTTCCATCTGATCGCCTCCCTTGGAGTTCTTCTAAGAGTTCTCTGCCTTAGTCGAATTTCCTTCTTTCAGTTGTTGCCGCTCCTCTGCATCTCTGCTATCCTTCCTGAGCTTTATTTAGTTTCTAAATGCTCTGATCTCTCCTGAGATTGTTCTTCTATTCATTATTCACTTCAACTTGGGATTATTTTCTGCCTTTGCTGCCTCTTCTTCTTTGCTGCTTCTGCGAATCTCTCCTGAGCTTGTTCTTTTGGTTATTCATATAACCATTACACCATCGAGATTTCATTTGCTACCTTTTCTGCCTCTGTTGCCTCTTCTTCTTTGATTCTTTGCTATCTCTGCTACCTCTACTTCTTTACTGCCTTTGCCTCTACTTCTTTGTGCATTGTTTCCTGATCTGCTCCTTTTTCTTATTTCTGGTTCTAGTGCTACTCCTTTGTGCTCCTTTGCCATTAATGAAAATGTTTCCAACACAGGTATGAAATCATCTAACCCTTTCTTCGAATCTATATTAGCTTAATAAAAAATTAAGAAGTGTGAGAAGGAAAGCTTTTTTATAGACAAAATCAGTAGCAGAGAATCCTCAATGTTATCTAGCAAATAACCTCACTTTTTCCACCAAGAAGAGGAACAAGAAGAAATTAAAAAGGACTTGTAATAGAGGATAAGGAGTGCCCAGGGGTAACCAAGGGTGAACCCAATTCACAGAAAAAAAAATTGTGAGTTTACTTTGCATGCAATAAAAAGAAAAAGAAAAGTAAATAAAGAAAAAATCAAATAAAATGTGGATCCACCACCTCTTGGCATGAAAAACAGATTTACTTAAGGCATTTGAGGACCTACATGAAGCACCTATAAGAAGAATTGTATCCATAATAATAAAAACAATATTGGCAGAAGAGTAGCACATGGGCCAATAAAACAGAAAATGAAATAAGCCAGCATGCAGGAAAGACCATAAGGCAGGGATGACGGATAGTTTTCTTAGAGGATGAGCAACATTTTCAGTAGGGGGGTGATGATGGGCCTCTAAATTAAACATAAATTAAGGCTCATATAACCTTTCTTAGGCCCATCTGCCTCTCTTATGCACATAAAATGATATATTAAATCTCTCCTTCTGCACTTAATAATATTTTCTTAGGTAGCTTTAAAGGTAGTTGCATATTTGTGCCTAATATTGGTTATTTTTGTAGAATATTGTGAGAATATTGGGAAAATTACGCAGATTTGGAGAAAGAGATGGTTTAGGGGCTTGCTCCATGCCATTGAAAGATCAAGATTGGAGAATAAATGAGCACACTATTAGGAAATTATGGAGAAATCTTGGAGAGATTCAAAGGGGTTGTCCACCCTCCTCGACTATCAAAGGCAACCAAGAAAACTGAAGACAAAGTGCACTCAATCGATGGTTTACTTGGAGTTAAGTGGACTCAATCACCCCAAAGACTCTCTCAAGCAATTCAAATTCTAGAGGCAACCAAGCAACTCAAGACCAAGTGCACCCAAGCTGTTATCATCATAATTTTTTTTTCTAAACTCTGAAAGTTTACCTTTTTCTAGTCATGGTGTCAAATAGGTCTTGAGTCATTTCATTTTTTAAAAAGTTAAGTGATAGGGTTAGAAGTCTTAAAAGTCAGTTTTCATTTCCGAATAAGGTCTTTAAGTCTCATTCCATGGTTGAAAAGTCCCATCATTCATTCAAAAGTCATGTTTTAAACCTTTGGAAAAATCCTCTGCAATTAGCCACAAAACCGTAGTTTCATAGCGCGACCAATTCAAAAACTCAGTTTTGCGCTACGAAAGTTCTGCTACTTTCGTAGCGCATATCACCAAAATTGCACTAGGTGCACTACGAAAGCGTAGATTCATAGGAAGGTCACGTTAAAGCATAAAAACTATCAAAATCCATTAGGTTTTTTTATAAATACATCATTGTGAGTCAGTTAAGGGTCATTTCCAAAACCTATAACCATTCATACTCGTCATTGTAATCATAGAGGTGTCATTTATGAAAAGAAGTTTCAAATTTGAAAGGATGATATTCGTTACTCACTCTAGTTTTCATAACAAATAGTGAAACACATCTATTTCAAGTTTTAAGCTTATGGTCATCTTACACCAAAGATTTTCTTATCTGTTATCAAGCAAGGCTGATTATATCATCAAGCGAGGCTGATCTTTTAATTCAAGCGAGGCTAATCATTAAATTCTACAGGAAGCAGACAGAAATTTCTGAAGGCAAAAATGATAGAGGAGAAAAAGAATCATAGGTCAGGGCATTGCTTGAGGTCAGAACCTGAAATCATAGGAGTTATAGATAAAGAAAAAATAGTGTTAGAGGCTTTCAAAAAGGCAGGATGCTTGATTTTTTTTGAAAAGCTGCAGGGAGGACACAATCAGGTAACAAAAGAATTTTCTTTGCATTTCAGTGGTTCAAATACAAAGGTGGGAATATTGAATTTGTCAGTAACTCCTGAAACTATAACTCTAGTGACTGAGATACCTAGAGGACAAGAAACATGGTTTTAAGGGTTTTAGATTTGACATGGAGGCATGCAAGATATTTTTAAAGTTAGAATTTACATATATGGATTTAAATAATGCAATTCCTAGAAGCTGCATTAAAGATAACTATGCTAAGTTACTCTTCAATATACAGAGGTATTTCACATGCGAGGGAAGGTATCATAAAGTTTACTCCTACCATTTCAAACTTCTATTACACTTTACAGGTATGATATCTTTAGAATTTTCATTTTTCTTGTATAGCAACATTGCTAAGATGACAGACAAGGTTCAAGTGAAATATGAAGAGTGTGAAACATCTCTGTTTCACCATGGTTTAATCAAACTGATGGTCTTGAATGAGCTTCAGAATATTAATAAATATTGGTAATCTTTTCTATTTTTATGTGGATTTGGCATAGAAGCTCAAAATACAGTCAATAACCCTAAGGCAAAAGAATATCCAACAACAGAATCTAGCAAACCTGTAGTTGCAAGGACAAAAAGGTTTGTGAAATTGAAACCTAGGAAACAGGTAAAAGAGTAGATAGAAAAGACACCAGTTGTCATTTCAGAAACTCCTCCACCTGCAAAACAGAGGTTGCAAGAAATTGAAGAAACTACACATAAAGAGACAGCTGGTAAACAAATTCTACAGAGACTGACTAGAAGTCAAGCTGCAAAAGCAAAAGGGAAAACATTGCTTTCAGAAACAAGTGACAGTCCAGGTTTGAAAGGGAACTTAGATGATATTTTGAATGCAATAGATATAGAAGAGTCTCCTTTATTACAAGATGAATTCATAAGAGTTGATGAAGGTAAACAAAAAAGGATGAATTCATCTAAGAAGATGGAGTTCAAAGATGAAGATGCAGCATTTGTCTTCAAGGTTAGGAAGCCTGCAACTAGACAGTTAAAGAGGATACAAGAGCTTAATGTTGAGGTGGAGAAAATAAATGAAGCATCCACTGTTTATGAAGAAATAATAGATCTTTCTTCACCTATATCAGAAAATGCCAAAAACAGAGTATTCTCAACACAAACAGTAAAAATCAGTTATGAAGAGATGGAGGAAAAAATAAAATCAGCCAATCATGAAATTTCTAGGTTAAATAAAAGAGCTAGAAATCATGCCATTGAAAAAACAAGTTTCAAGAGAATGAAATCCCTTTGGGAAGGTGAAAAGGTTTCTAGACTAGAAATACCTAGCAGTGAGGAACATTTTTTCATTTGGACTGTACCAGCCATAAAAGAAGAAAAATTTGTGAGAGTTATGAATACTCATTTGAGGGCCAGCAACAGGAGGTTAAGAGGATAAGTTGAAGACTTGGAGATTCAGCTAAAAAAACTCAAGAAAAGCCAAAGGAACAGTGAAAAAGAGTAATGGAACTGTGCAGAAAAATGATCAATTTATAAGCCAGTCTTTCATTAAGGTGAAGACAAATTTTGATGAAGATCATCTCTTTTATGAGGATTGCGCAATACAAGCCAGGTGGTTTATGTTATTTAATGAGCCATCCTACAACATTGATTACGCAATAAAGGCTGGCTATCAGGTGGTAGAGATTGGAGCATGTGTTTTGCTAGATCTAGCTTGATTAGTGTGTAGAAATTGGAGGTTGTGCTGAGAGCTTGTGAGGAGCTTTGTACAATGATTTTTACATGATCTCTATGACATATACTATACATATAGTTGGGGTTTTCAGCTTTAAGCTTTCCCATGAAATACTGTGTTAATATGTGTGAATTTTTATGGTTTTAATGTGTGCATGCAATTGATTTTATTTCCGCAATTAATGATCAATGGTAGAAGAGATTCTGTATTGTGCATGAAGATAAAATAGTGTGTGATCAGGAGAATCTCGGTGAATAATATATCAGTTATTCAAAATTTTCTACATTAGACAAGTTGAGGGTGTTTATCAAACGAAGGATGTAAGAATGAGAGCATAGATAAATCTAGTTTTAGACATGTTGGAGAATTTTCAAGCCTATTCTTTCATTGTCAAAACTAGAGACCAAAACTCCATTGCGGATTCTCTTGCTGTCTCTGCAAGTATTTTCATCATTCCTATACATTCTACTGAAAAATATGAGATTGAAGTTCGTCATATACCAGCTATACCAGACAATATCACCAATTGGCAAGTTTTTGAAGATGATCAACAGGTAAATAATTATATTGAGCTGAAAGAAGAATTTGAAAATACACAAGTAGACCAACAAAACATGCTTGTTGAAACTAAAGGAAATTCTAAAGTTTTTCAACTAAAGAATAATTCAATACCAAAGGGTCTTATTCCCCTTGAGAAGCTTTTTGATCAGAATGATGTTTTCAAATCACCAAAGATACAAGCTGATGAAGAGGAAGTAGAGAGATGTAAACTTGGTACAATAGCTTTGCCTAAAATGATCAAAATTTCAAAGTTTCTTTCATCTCATATGGAATAAAAATATATTGAGATGATGAAGAGGTTTATTGATGTCTTTGCTTGGAATTATGCTAATCTAAAAGAGTATGATCCTTCCATTATTCAACATACTATTCCTATCAAAGAAAATGAAAGACCTTTCAAGCAGAAATTGAGGAGGATTAATCCTCTTCTCATGCCACTAATTGAAAAAGAGATTAAGAAGCTCTTTGATGCTAAAATCAGTGTCCCAATTAGATTATCAAATTGGCTTGCAAATTTGGTACCAGTTAGAAAGAAGAGTGGAGAAATCAAAATATGTATTGACTTAAAACATTTGAACAAGGCTTCACTAAAGGATAACTATCCCCTTCCAAAGATGGATTCAATTCTGCAAAATATTGTTGGTTCTCAAAGAATGTCTTTCTTGATGGTTTTTCAGGTTATAATCAGATTCTTGTACATCCAGATGATCAGGAAAAAATAGCCTTCACAACACCATGGGGTACATTCATGTACGCCAAGATGCCTTTTGGTCTCATCAATGTGGGAGCCACTTTTCAAAGAGAAAAGGACATTTCTTTTTCTGAAGAAAAGGAAAAGACAGTGGTTGTTTATCTTGATGATATTGCAATCTTTTCAAAGAAAGAAGAAGATCATTTGAAACACCTAGAAAAAATTCTGCTGAAATGTAGAAGGTTTGGTATCTCTCTTAATCCTACCAAAAGAATTTTTTCTTTAATGACATGCAAATTACTTGGTCATATTATTTCTGAAGATGGTATTAGGATTGATCCTAATAGATTTAATGCAATTCAAAAAGTAGATCTTCCTAGAAGTAGGAAAGAGATCCAATCATTTCTTGAAAAAGTGAATTTTGTTAAGCGATTTATTCCTAACTTTGTTGAGATTGTCAAAGATATAACAAGGATGTTAAAGAAAGGAGTTGATATTAAATGGACAACAGAAGCAAAACATTATTTTCAAGAAATCAAGAAGGCACTCACACAAGCACCGGTACTCATCAGTCCAGATTTTTCTAAAGAATTTCTGGTTTTTAATTTTTCTTTAGAAAATACTATTGCTGGATTTTTGCTACAAAAAGGACAACAAGGTATTGAACAACCTATTTCTTTCTTTAGTAGAACATTAGAAAATTCTGAGCTGAATATAATATTCTAGAAAATCAGGCCTATGATTTGGTGAAGGCTATCAAAGATTTCAAAATTTACATTCTGCATTCTCAAATTGTGGCATATGTTCCAAGTACTGTAGTAAAAAACATCCTAACTCAAGCCAATCCTGATGGTAAGAGGGGAAAATGGATTTCTAAATTTTTGGAATATGACATAGATATAAAACCGACAAAATTAGTGAAGGGACAAGGCATATCAAAGTTAATGAAACAATCAAACTTGGAATGTCTTGACATAAATCTGAATGCAGAAATATTAGAAATTTTTGATGATGAGGAGGAACTTGTTCCTATTGAAGAGAAGTTCATTATTTCAGATTGGTACAAAGAAGTGGTTTTTGTCCTACAACATCACAAATATCTCGTTAATCTAACAAATTCCAAAGGAAGGTTTGTTAAGCTGAAATCTTTGAGATATTTTATATTTGACAGAAATTTGTTTTGGAAGGACACAAGTGGAATGTTGCTAAATTGTTTGGTGGAGGAAGAAGCTGATAAAGTAATTGAAGAATTCCATAAAGGGGATTTCGGAGGTCACCATTATTGGAAGGCTACAACAAATAAAATTATAATAGCAAGATATTTTTGGCCAACAATGTTTAAAGACATTTACAAAAGAATTGTTCCATGCCATGAATGCCAAATTTTTGAAGGAAGAAGAAATCTTGTGCCTTTGCCTTCGGTTCCTATCTATATGGAAGCACCTTTTCAGTAGTGGTCATAAGAATTTATGGAGAGATACATCCATCATCATCAGGAGAGCATCACTGGATTCTCACAGCAAAAGATTACTTCACCAAATGGATAGAAGCAATCCCAACAAGGCAAGATGATGATTATGTAATTATTTATTTTCTAGAGAATAATATCTTGTCTAGATTTGGTTGCCCCATGAAGATTATAACAGATAATTCTCAAGCATTCAAGTCTAAGAAAATGATCAATTTCTGTCATCAATACCATATCACTCTTGGACATTCTACAACATACTATTCGCAAGGAAATGGTCTTGCTGAATCATCAAATAAGAGCATTGTAAGGATCATTAAAAAGGTATTACATGATAACAAGAAAGCTTGGCATCTAAAGCTGAAGTATGCCTTATGGGCTGATAGAATATGCACAAAGAGGTCAATTGGCACTTCACCATATGAATTAGTGTATGGTGCCGAAGCTATTTTCCCAACATCACTTGGGGTACCTGTCATGAAACTAATTCAAGGACTTGAAGAGGAACCAAATTCCATTCGGAGGAGGATTAATCAACTGATAGCTTTGCAAGAAAAGAGAAATGAAGTTTATGATAGCCATAAACATGCTCAAAATAGAATCAATAGTACATTTGACAAGAAGATAAAAGAAGAAAGTTTCCAAATACAAGACAAAGCGCTGAAGTGGGAGGCCAAAATTGAGGAAAAGGGCAAACATGGTAAGTTTCAGAATTTATGAAAGGGTCCTTTCAAGATAGCTGCTTTTCATGGGAACAACACTTATATATTGTAGGAAATTGACGGAGGATCATATGTTGGAGGGCTTGTTAATGGCAGGTTCCTAAAGCATTATACTTGCTGAAGTTTGATCAATCACTCATGACATTGTACATATTTCATCTTTGTCAGTTTTATTGCTAATAATGACAAGCTGAATCAGGGAGCTTGAGCCCGAGGTGAAGGCCATTAGAGTTTGAAGAAGATGTTTGTCAACTCAATTTTTTTTTTCTATTTTAGTAAAAAAATGGATAGAAACACTGGAGCTACGGGTTCTTAGTGTACCACAGGGGCTCACTATCCCAAGTGGAGCCACTGTTATCATCATAATTTTTTTTTCTAAAAGTTTACCTTTTTCTAGTCATGGTGTCAAATAGGTCTTGAGTCATTTAATTTTTAAAAAAGTTAAGTGATAGGGTTAGAAGTCTTAAAAGTCAGTTTTCATTTCCAAATGAGGTCTTTAAGTCTCATTCCATGGTTGAAAAGTCCCATCATTCATTTAGAATTCATGTTTTAAACCTTTGGAAAAATCTTAGACACAAATCCACAGTTTCGTAGCGCGGTCAGTTCAAAAACTCAGTTTTGCGCTACAAAAGCGCTACTAATTTCGTAGCGCATATCACCAAAATTGCACTAGGTGCGCTACAAAAGCGCGAATTCGTAGGAAGGTCATGTCAAAGCATAACAACTGTCAAAATCCGTTAGGTTTTTATATAAAGACATCATTGTGAGTCAGTTAGGGGTCATTTCAAAAACGTGTAACCATTCATACTCATCATTGCAATCGTAGAGGTGTCATTTATGAAAATAAGTTTCAAATTTGAAAGACTGAATTGCGTTACTCACTCTAGTTTTCATAAAAAATAGTGAAACATATATGTTTCAAGTTTTAAGCTTATGGTCATCTTACACCAAATATTTTCTTATTTCTTATCAAGCGAGGCTGATTATTTCATCAAACAAGGCTGATATTTTAAATTCAAGCGAGGATGATCATTAAATTCTATAGGAAGCAGACATAAATTTCTGAAGGTAAAAATGACAGAGGAGAAAAAGAATCATAGGTCAGGGAATTGCTTGAGGTCAGAACCTGAAAGCATAGGAGTTCTAGCTAAAGAAAAAATAGTTTTAGAGGCTTTCAGAAAGGCAGGATGTTTGAAATTTTGTGAAAAGCTGCAGGGAGGACACAATTAGGTAACAAAAGAATTTTCTTTGCATTTTAGTGGTTCAAATACAAAGGTGGGAATCTTGAATTTGTTAGTAACTCCTGAAACTATAGCTTTAGTGACTGAGATACTTAGAGGACAGGAAACATGGTTTTAGGGTTTTAGATTTGACATGGAGGTATGCAAGATATTTTTAAAGCCATAATTTACAGAGATGGATTTAAATAATGCAATTCCAAAAAGCTGCATTAAAGATAGCTATGCTAAGTTACTCTTCAATATACAGAGATATTTCACATGCGAGGGCATGTATCATAAAGTTTACTCCTACCATTTCAAACTTCTATTACACTTTACAGGTATGATATATTTAGACTTGCCATTTTTCCTATATAGAAGCATTGCTAAGATGGCAGACAAGGTTCAAGTGAAATATGAAGAGTGTGAAACATCTCTGTTTCACCATGGTTTAATAAAACTTATGGTATTGAATGAGCTTCAAAATATTAATAGAGATTGGTAATATTTTATATTTTTATGTGGATTTGGAATAGAAGCTCAAAATACAGTCAATAACCCTAAGGCAAAATAAT
The DNA here is from genome assembly GCA_034641835.2 of Pinus albicaulis. Classification (NCBI taxonomy): domain Eukaryota; kingdom Viridiplantae; phylum Streptophyta; class Pinopsida; order Pinales; family Pinaceae; genus Pinus; species Pinus albicaulis. The sequence goes on along the minus strand of CM076582.1, from coordinate 1,507,197,990 downwards.
CTCCACCAGCAGAATCCAACAAACTTGTAGTTGCAAGGACAAAAAGGTTTGTGAAATTGAAACCTAGGAAACATGTAAAAGAACAGGTAGAAAAGAAACCAATTGTCATTGCAGAAAATCCTCCACCTAAAAAACAGAGGTTGCAAGAAATTGAAGAAAATACACAGAAAGAGACAGATGGTAAACATATTCTATAGAGACTAACTAGAAGTCAAGCTGCAAAAGCAAAAGGGAAAACAATGCTTTCAGAAACAAGTGATAGTCCAGGTTTGAAAGGGAAATTAGATGATATTTTGAATGAAATAGATATAGAAGAGTCTCCTTTAGTACAAGCTGACTTCATAAGAGTTGATGAAGGTAAACAGAAAAGGATGAAGTCATCTAAGATGCTGGAGTTCAAAGATGAAGATGCAACATTTGTCTTCAAGGCTAGGAAGCCTACAATTAGACAGTCAAAGAGGATACAAGAGCTTAATGATGAGGTGGAGAAAAAAAATGAAGCACCCACTGTTTATGAAGAAATAATAGATCTTTCTTCACCTATATCAGAAAATGCCAAAAACAGAGTATTCTCAACACAAACAGTAAAATTCAGTTAGGAAGAGATGGAGGAAAAATTAAAATCAGCCAATCTGCTGAAGAACTATTTTGCACATTTACATATAAATTTTGGAGGGAAATTGATGAGCTTTTGGTTTAAATTTGCTGGTGGAAGCATGGATATAACAACTGGAGGTTCTAATGAAGAAAGTAAGTGAAAATATGAATAAAAAGAAAGGTTTTACACCGAGCTACAAAATGTGCTACGAAAACAAGCTACTTTCGTAGCACAGGCTTATCTTCTAAATTTTTACATCATTTTGAAGATGTTTTTCTGCACAACTGGAAGATTGAAATATTTATGGAAATATTTGGAAAATATGACACATGTGAATCTGATCCATCAACTAGTAAAGTGCTCGAAGATGACAATGAAAGTAAAGGGCTGAAAAACAGGAAACATGTTTCCTAATTTCTAGGATAATTTTATCATTAGCAGCAGGGTGAATTTAAGTGAATGGTCAGCATCGAAATTCAAATTCATGGGATAACAGGTGTCAAAGGATGAATTAAAGACTAGATAAGGTTGTTAGAAGCATATTTAGGAGTTTCAATCCTATTAGAATTAGGACTTTTCAAAGGCAGTAGAGCTGTCATTTTGTAATTAATAACATGTTTAAGATTAGGAAAGGTGTCAAAGAATGGGAATTCGAATTCTCTAGTGGAGGATTAAAGAATCCTATATTGTAAATGTTCTATTCTACAAGGGTTGGGAATTTTTATTAGCGAAGACCGTGTGTTGTTGTATGTCACTGCTTCTTCTTCACTTACTATAGAGATCTGTTTTGACAACTCAAGATTCATAAGGAGTTTATGTTCATTATTGTTCTAATGGCCTTACTCAATTATCTATTTGCAATAGTATTTGTATGTGATACTTAGAATTCATTTCAAAATGCTCTAACTTCCTTCATATGCAAATAGACTGTGTTTTTCACTTTGTTACTGTTTTATTCATTTAACCTAGACTCCAAATGCTTTCACTTCCATGCTAAAAAAATTGTGATGTTTTGTTGAAGATTATCTTGACTCCATGGCCCAATGAATGGTTTATAATCTGTGATACAAACAGTTATACCATTTTATCTTTTTACCTTAGAGTTAGCCATCTATTCATTAATAAAAAATCATAAACCTTTGAGAGAGCCCTCTTAGGTTGAGGAGGCTAAGCCTCAACCAAAATATTGGTCTGAAAGAGTTACAAAAATTCCACTTGATGAGCAGCCTGTCAGGTTAGATTTTGTGATAACACAAGCCATACTTCACTTGGAGTCTCCAGCAAATCGAATTCCAAGAGGCAACTAAGCAATTGAAGACAAAGGGCACTTAATCTATGTTTACTTGGAATCAAAGTGGACTCAATCACCATTTTCAAGGGAGCTATTTGTAGCTACCCTATAGAAAAAATAGAGCAGAGATAGAGCTAGGAAGGAGTCAGTTAGTTAATTATTAATTTAGTCTATTCTAGTCTCGATTCCATTCAGAACTATTGTTGTGAGCTATTGATATTTTTGTTTTATTTAGTGATCAAACTCTCAGAGATGTATGAAGTTATTATTTTATGAAATGAGAAAATTGTTTTCAATCGACTGATTTAAGTTTAAGAGGGCTAGGCTCATGGGTTAGGGCCCAATCCGTGTGCCTCAGCTTCTCTGCTATTACTATATTTTCCTCTCTGTCATTCAGCTAGTTTACTTCTGCCATTTAAGTTAGATCTACTTCTGATAAGTTTCATTTATGTTTAGTTTTTGTGCTGCTGTAGTTTTTAATTTATTATGCGTAGTAATATAGAGGAAAAACCCCAAAAAATGTGGCCAAGTCACCTCCCCATATCTGTCAAATATTTCGAGTAGGGTAGACCTTCCCATAGGCCAAAATTGCTTTTTGTATGAGTTTTGGGAAGAATTTGGGTTACCAAGTCCAAGCCTTTATTTCACTGTTTCATCCTGCATTTATCTCTGGCATGAATCCGCAGGTGTGTCTCACTTCCGAGAGCTTCTCTTATGCCTTCATTCCCCTCCTTTTTCTTCTCATATTAATGCTATACTTATCTTTTCTTTGCCTAACGCACTTAAGCCCTTCAAAGCCTTATTTCTCCGTTCACGGCTGGCTTACATTTTTTATGCAAAACACGTGAAAAACCATTCAAAACCACTGAAAAATCGACCTCTACCTTTTCTCCTCGAGTCACCCACCACCGTACATTGCATTTAGAAAATCACAACATTTAGATTTTACCTTTAACACTTACCGCTCGTTCTTTGCAATTGCGATATTGCGAGATCACAAATCACACTTTGCACCATTTAGCTTTTCCCCTTAACACTTACTGCCAGTTCTTGCGATTGCGATATTAAAAAATCATGCCTTGTCGTCAGTCCCACTGCCATATCATCCCTATCGCAAATCACATCTCGCAATTTTTTTATCCTATTGCAAATCACATCCCGCAGTTCTTATCATGTCGCAAATCGCATCCTGCAACATTTTACTTTCTCCCTTAACATTTACCACTGTTCTGGCCAATTGCGATATTGTGATCACGCCCCTCTGTCAGTCCCACCACCACATCACCCATTGTAAATTGCACTTTGCACCATTTAGCTTTTATCTTTAAACACTTACCACTCCTCCTTGCAATTGCGATATTGCGAAATCAAAAATCACAAATCACATCATTTACCTTTTTGCATAACACTTACCGGTTATTATGGTGATGCGATAACCCCGCCATGTCACACTCTACCACGTCATGTGTCGCAAATCGCACTTCACACATTTCAGTTCATTCTGTTAACCTTTACCGCTATGCCTTTAAACTTGCGAAGTTGTGATTGTGACATCACACATTGCAACTTTTGTCCTCCATCGCACTCCGCCATCACAGTTTTGGGTTCTGTCCACTCCAAATTCATTTCTCATGCTATAATAAAGTTTCATAAGGGTTTAAACCCCTCTTTCCGCTTCCAAACCTCGTTTCATGTGTTAAACCCCCCATTAGCCTCTTTTAGCCCTTTTCTTCCCTCTAAGCTACGAATTAAATCTTTTTAATTAAAATTAAGGAATGGATAGCTCGAGTCAATGCAACCCTGCAACAGATCACAGATACCAGGAGTGGGTTGCTGGAGTCTATCATGCAAGAAGAGGACCACTGAGAACAGGAAGCGAGGAAATCCAAGGCGTAATATGATGCAGCAGAGGCAGAGGCCTGCAAGAAGAGGAGATAATTTATTATAGAACCTGTGTTGGTGGAAGCCTGAGATACCATTAAAAGGATTGATAACCTATGCCTACAATACCAACAACTTTGGGTGAGGTTATAGTTACCGAGTGAAATACTTGCTGACACCGAGAAGAAGATACAACAATAGCTATAGTTGCACGACTAGGAGCATGGTAGATAGATCATAGGATAAGTAGAGTGCATTTAGCCATTTGGCCAAGCCAAATGTGGTTTAGAATTAGTTTCCTTTATGTCATTTATTTTATGAAAATTAAATTAGTTTCCTTCCTATCATTTCTTTTCAATGATTTAATTTAGTTTCTTATAGTCATTTCCTTCCGACACATTAAATTAGTTCCATTTCTATCACTTCCTTTCTGCAATTTAGTTTAGTTTCATTGAAGTATGACAGACTTCACTGAGAACCCCTAGAAGTAGCACCCTTTCATAGAGTGGAAGAGGATGACATGAACATAATTCATCTACTGTGTATATAACACTGTCACCTCCAAGTTTGTACGAACCCTGGGTTGATAAAGTAAAGTAGGGCAACCCCTTGGAGTTGCAGCACTCTTGGTGCAATACCAACGCTCACCAATTTTTACAAGAATAAAATGAAGAGCTTGATGATTTTTATAGAATATTCAATCATATTAGAGAGTTAAATGAGGATAGAGATGAATTTTAGTACAAAATTCATCAATATCAAAACAAGATGAAAAGTTTGTTTGATAGAAAGGCAAGAGAAAGAGATTTTAGGGAAGAAGATTTGGTTTTTAAATGGGATTCCAGAAGAGATGACAAAGGGAAACATGGTAAGTTTGATAATATTTGGTTGGGACCATTCAACATTGCAGAGGTCAAAGGAAACAATACTTTTATTCTGCAGAACTTGGAAGGGGCATATTCTACATTTCCTGTCAATGGGAAGTTCCTAAAGCACTATATTCAGTACTGAGGTTTTTTCCATTCCATTTCATTGTACATACCAGTTTTGTTTATATTTCACTATCCTAGTATGGTTTTACAACAATGACTCCACAATCCAAGGAGAAGGCACATAGATCTACTTATTCTCTGCATCTCACAGGGAGAATAGTGCCTAGTTGGAGCATATGTTGTAACATCATTTTATTTTTATATGTAAATGTTGAAAAAAAATAGAAAAAATAAAATAAAATGAATGTATAGGAAAAAGAAAAGATATAAATAAAAAATAGAAAAAGGGTATAAAAAAATGAATATGAATATATATATATATATATATATATATATATATATATATATATATATATATATATATATATATATATATATATATATATATATATTTAAAAAATGATGAAAATCCCTTAGAAAAATAAAAAATATGTGAGCTCGTTTAAATGCCGCATTATATATTAAATTAATTAAGTTAATTAGTTAAATCACAATTAAAATTGTGATTAATAAAGTTTGTAATAATTTTTTTTTCTTTTTCATTTTTTATTGATATCACTCTTTGTCATATTCATTATCAATCGTGCCATAATAAAGTGCCAAGATCTCCTTTTCTCATGATCGATGACTCTTATCCTTTTCAGGCCCCCTTTCCCATCCGACAGTTAATCTGGGGAGGGGGGTGTTTCCGAAAAACAAATTTCCACTCATCGTGCTTCACATATGTGGCATCCTCTCACTTATTTTGGAAACCCCCTCGCCTAAACTACTTATCGCTCACCCACCTGCCCCGCCCCCCCCCCAACCCCCCCAAAAATCCACTTTCCCTCACTCCCTCCAAAATGAAAACTACCATCCCCACTCCCTCCATGTCCATTCCAGGACGACCACTTTTCCTTCTTCCCTTTCGCTATGCGTCTTGCTCCTATTGAAACCATAATTTAATGTTAATGATCCTTTTGATGTTGTAATCATTGCAAAATTAAATGAACCCACTCCCTTAATGGAGATTTCAAGCAATAAGCATTACATTTATAAAAAATAAAATCCCCTTTCGATTGTTCTTTTCACTATAATGTTTACCAACTGAGAAATTTCAGCCTGCTACTGCAACCAAGCTATCAAGCCAACACTGTATGTCTTCTTCAAGAATTTCAACCATAAATATTCTGGGTAATTACAATATCATGCTCTATTTTTCTTCAATATGTATTCTAAGGGTAAATCTAAAACCACAGTGGAAAACACTATGCTTCCCCCTATGATTGAACTCGACCACCAGCCCCTAGTAGATGAACACTGCAAAATCTTTGAAACCAATTGTGAGTTTGATATATACAAAATCCATAATTGGTCAAATTTTTTTTTTGTTGATTATAGTGACGAAATGAGTTTGTGGGACTCCTTCCTACAACAATTCATTTTTCCCCAAGCCCACCATTTCGCGGAATTTGTCTCATGGTGCCATTTTAGATACATACCCAAACAAAGAGCTATTGTTGCAAAATAAAATGACATTTTATTCACAGTTACTCCTGAATCCATTAGCTAGATTCCACGAATCCAAAATTTAGTCCCTCTACACCCCTTCTTTGTAGACTCCCTCATGGAATTCTACACAAACCAAAACTTTTCATCAAAGAGATAAAAGTTTGAGACATTCATGCCTGAAAATTTTCAATTTCAAAAACCAAACCCACCTTACTCATCCTCAATGTTTCTAGAGATGAGAAAAAAAATCATTTCTATGGTTTCCTATTTGTTGGGTCATCAAACCAATTAATGGGTTGATGAAGCTATTATAGGTTTTCTATCAATGTTTACAATAGGTGAAAAGCCTTAAGTTACATTTCATTATAGTGAATTCTTGGCAGAGGTTATCCATGATTTTTTTTTTCAAATTTTCTATTGAAGGAGTCTTCAAACATGTTTCAGTCTTGGTTTACTTGTTTATATTTCATCAATCAAACATATTTCAATTTCCACTGCAAAAACTAGATAATCAGGGAAATTCACAACCTATGATTGATTGTACTTCCTTGGCGAGGAATAATACCAATGAATTCACATTTAGTGATTATGTAGATCATTTTCTTACCTACTAAACATTGATGTTGAACCTATAATTGCACACGAGATTAAGATAATTGTACACATTAGTGAGGAGACAAAGAAAAGTGATTGGTACCTATATGAAAATTACATAGAGATCAGAGTATATGGATGTGAATTTCCTCCATAAAAATTTCCTAAGTTTGTTCCTATAAGAATTTTTGCACTAGAATATATTAGTAAAATGAGCCGCACTTTGTGTCAGCCAAGAAGAAATCACATTTTAACATTAAAACTCAGGTTGGACCTTTCATTTGTAATGCCAGAACAACAACAAAGGAGACAAATTTTCTCCTTAAACAAATGAAATTCAAACTCAGTTTTACATGGTCATATGATCCTTTAGGAATTGTATCAAAATTGAGGGTAGAGAAGAAAACTACTCCTTATGCTCACACTCCTAGACTCGAAATTGATCAGTACATGAATAAATATGAATGGAAAGAAAAAACATTACAAGAAGAATATGAACATATAATTTCTTCTACAACATCACAGACTCTAGTGCCACAAGAAAAACATGATAAAAGACCAAAGGAAATTGTTTCCCCTCTAGTCTTATAAATTGAAGGGAAAGAATTCCAAATATACAAAAAGAAGCATAAAACTAATCCTACATAATAGTATTTGTAGGAAGAAAACACACAAACTACAATAGTCTTAACAAGCCCTTATGTTATTGCCTTCCCTTGAAATGAAGAAATTTTTATAGGGTAACCAACATATTCAGCTTCTTAAGAGCCATTGGAAACATCTCAAACAAGAGAATTAGCCCATGATCAAGCTGAACCAAGTATATTTGGAAGATATAAGTAAATCAAAACAGATAATGAACTTTTGAAGGCTAAAACCTATTCTCAGTTCTGGAAACAAACATCATCATCACAACACAAAATTCTCTTTGATTTTGACATCGAGAAAATGAAAATGCAAATAAATTTCCTTGAACCTGAAGTTCCTTATCCTAAGAATGTAGATGACTAAAAATAATCCATCTTTTCTTTTTATGTTGAACATATCCATCCTATTGATCTAATGGATTTACATAAACTGACAGGTGAAATGTTATATTTTACTTTGAAAAATTTAGCAATGATAGCTTTCAGACTCCAGGCTTCAGTTAATAATATCTAGTCTCAATTGAAATTATTAAAAATATCTTCTTTGGCTAAAGACACCAAAATAAATTCTTTAGAAGATTTGGTGATTAAATTGGGATATGATCCCAGTAATGTAAAAGTTGTCGAGGAGATAATTAAAATAAAAATGCTGATATTTCAGCCTTAAGGAAGCAAATCAAGCTTCCATTTACTGAAGATCCACAAACAAAGGAAGTTAGTGAACTTTAAAAGGATAAATAAGATATGTACAAAATCATCATTGAACAAAATGCACAAATTCAGAAAATGGAGACCGAAATAGAAAATCTATTGAAAGAGAAAGAGAAACAATCAACTCAATCAACAATTATTCCTCTAACAACAACTCCAATCATAGGTACATCAACAACAAGGGCTTCTACTTCAGCAACCACTACAACAATATAGGCAAAGTCAAATTTTTCAACCGCTGATCTAGCCAAGGCCATGGGAGATCTATCATTGAGGCGACATGAAATTGAAAAATTGAAAGCATGAATTCACAACCTCAAATAATAGAAAAATAAGATTGATAATGCATATGTTGCAGAAATCCAAAAGAGTCACATATTGACTCAAAGAATAGATACTCTGGAGAATGAATTTTCTATGGCTTAGACAATTGCACAAGCAAAAGAGAACATATGGATAGAGATTAATGAATCCATGACTATAATATGACCTTCAATTGAAATTATTTTTGAGCAAGAAGAGTTAGTGCAAAAATCAAAGAAGGTCATATAAGATGTAAAGAAAGGTTTGGGTCAGAAACCAGGAGAAGCTACTACCTTGATAAGAATTTTAAATTCAAAGACAAGAGAAGAACTGGAAGAAAAAGAGATCGAAGATAGAATTGAGACCATTCTTGAAGTAAGAATAGTTCTTACTAAAATAAATTTACTACTACAATTAGAGAATAAATGTCACAATCTAAAGGCCAACATTCAAAAATTCCATATAAAGTTCAATATATTACATAAAAATGACTTCCAAGGTTAAAGGGGATAGGAGACAAATTAGTTCTGCTAGAAAATTATCAACATAAATTATATGCCATAGCAACAGATAAGTCCAAATTCTCCACCATAAATGGAAAGGGAAGGATTTCATGGAAGGCTTAAGTTTTGACTTAATAATCAAGCATGAAATAAAACATCTGTTTATAATCAAGCCCAGTTTCCAAAATATACCGAAGTAGATGAAACATATAGAAATTTAATAAAATATCCTACTCCCGATGAAGAAAGATGGGATAAACTATGTGAGCTTCTTAATTAAACAGAAAATGATCTTCAACAACAAAGCAACAACCTTTTCAGTTCGAGTCATCACCAAAATCTTCGAAATCAGTGCCAACTATTTTGAGAAGTTCAATTTTCCTATATTCTCGAGCTATTTCTGTAAAAAAAATTGAGATATTTTGAAAATAAATATTGATATTTTAAATCAAGATATTTTGAGGAAAATTGTATCAATACTTCTTAAAACAAAGTACATAGGGTTGAGCCCTTGGGACAAGCTATTGAGAACACTTTTATTCATCTGAATTTTTTCTGATATATCAATAAAAGGATTCTGGATTTTCCTCAAAGAAACTTGTGTTTTGTCAATTCTTCATTGTTGTTTGATTTCATAATGTAAATTTATGCATATATTTAATTTTGAATGAATAAATATGGGTAAGATAAGGCTGAGTGTCAACCTGTCGGAAATCCCCTGTGAAGTTATAATATATTAAAGAGATTAGTTTATTGGAATGTTTGTCTAAGATAACTCCTCTACATCTTTAAATTGTCTCTTCTTCATCAATTTAAATATATTTTTGTTGGGCTATAGACATATTTTACATGCATCTTTCCATATGGTTAATTAAATACTCTGTTTGAATATTTGATAGACCATAGACTCTTAGATTTTTTGCCTCACACATCTATTTGAAATAAAAGTTCTGTCAAGAAGTAAAGAAATAAACATTTTATTATATCATGATTAATTAATATTCAACACAGGTTTTAATTGTTTTAGAACACTTGTCATCCAAATATTAAAAAACAAACAAAACATTTTAGATGTTCTGGAAGAATTCCTTAACTTAGAATTATCTATGGAGGTACAGAAAAACACATAATCCACCACATGTGCATATTGATTGAACCTGAACAATGTTTTTAGATTATGTACATGTAGGTGATGTGCCTTTCTAATTTTATATTGAGATTGTCCTTCATTTTTCTTGTAGAATTGACTTACATTAAGTTGAAATGTATCACCATGATTAATTAATTTATTCTTCCTCAACTGATCTCGAATGAAATGTTCTTTTGTTTTAATAATGTCATCCTCTAACTCAGCACCATATGTTATGATTTCTCTACTGACTTTAGAGATTTCACATTGTTCTTCACTATTGCCCATGATTTTTACAGACTGACCAACATTTGATTTCTTCTTCTTACTATTTAAAATATCTTCTTCTTGATAAATAAGCTCTTCATCGTCAGCTAGAAGAGAGATATCCATGGCCATTTTTCTTTTTGGTGTTTTATTTATTTTATCCTTTTCAACAATACTTCTAATCTCCTCCTCACTAATGGTAACAATTTTTTCAGCTTCAACTTCAACTTCCACATCTTCAAAAGCAACATGTTTAACTTTATGAGATTGACCCACCTTAGTGATTCTTTGCTGATCCCTGTATGTACTATTGCAGTGTCATGAGCTATTGCTCTTTGCTTCGTTCTCTTTTCTTCTCCTTTCTCTGTGTGGAAACTTTTGATCATAATAATAATATTTGGATCTAGATAGTAAATACCCTTCAACATGATTGAAAGACTCTCAAAAAAATCCTATGAAACAAAATACAATATTTTAATGATCAATAGTTTATAAAAGTTTAAATCATCCTTACAATAATACATATCACATAAATATAAATAAGCATACTTACAATGTTATTTGAAATGTTGCTTGCGATTTCTTCACACAACTGTGTAGATCCTTCATATGTGTCATATTGGACCTCTGACAGATGATATCTAACCTTTTCATGTGTATTGGCCAATCTCGCAAGAACATAAACAGTGTCTTTATTAGGCACCAAACATATGTCTCGTACTCTGCCCATCACCTCATATGATTCACCAAATTTAATCATACCAAAATACAGATAGATATGTAAACCATCATTGGTTTCATTGTCTTTAAGATGCCATGAAAAAGATGTTTTATTTATTTCTCACGCATTCTTCCATTCTAAAATAATATTGAATGTACTTGATGGGCCACTTGTTTGACTTTTATTACGTTTCTCAGTTTGGGTGTGTTCAACAGTATCCATAGTGTGTCCAACTATAACTTTAGATGATGCAATTACTGCCTTTGGTCTAGAAACATTCACAAAGATCTTCTTTGATGCCATTTTCCTGATATATATATGAATGAAAAAACACATATCTTAATTAAACATTGTTTTTTTTTAAATTTACCAATAAAAATTAAAGTTAAAAAAATATATAATAATTTTTATTTTAACTATATATAAAAAAAAAAATTATATATACTTTTAAAAATAATCGAAATTTAATTTAAATAAATTAAAATTAAAAAAATAAAATTTAAAACCATATAAATTAAAATTTAAAAAAATAACTATATATTTTTTCCAAAAATAATTATATAGTTTTAAAATAATATATATATATATATATATATATATATATATATATATATATATATATATATATATATATATATATATATATATATATATATTAAACAAATAATTAAAAAAAACGTTTATTTTTATTTTTATTTTAATTATATATAATTTAAGAAAATAATAAATATAAAACAAATTATACTTTATTTAAAAACATTATATATAGTTTTATAAAAATTTAAATAGAAAATAAATTTATTTTATTTTAAAAAAATTATATTTAATTTGAAAAAAAATTAAATATAATTTTTTTATTATATTTAAAAAAATTACAATTAATTTTAAAAAATTAGTTTTTACCGAAAGATTTCTTCTTAATTTATTGATGGATCACAAAACCCAAAAATCTAGTAAATTAGTTTTTATTTTTATTTTTATTTTATTTTTTTAATTTAATTATTAGTCCTTTTTTTTTTTAAAATATCGGCCTAGCCACCCCGCCCGCCCACTTCTGGCCTAAAATTGACCCCTTGGCCCAGCCTGGGGCCGAAGGTTAGCGGGCAGGGCTTTCGGGCCATGGCATCCCCGCTCGCCGACCTTCGATCCCCTCTCCTAGCCAGGAGCAGGCAGGAGGGGCTGTTGTGGCCACGACAACCTTGCCCGCTGACTTCTGACCCCCAACTATAAGGGGGGGGGGGGTCAATTTGGAGAGGAAACCCATGCTTATATGCCTTCGGACCCTAGCTCGTTGGGGAGGGTCAATTTCTAGAATCGACCCCTCCATCCAGCTAGGGGCTGGTTGGGGTTGCCTCGACCAGGGGCTAGTGGGCGGGCCTGTCCGACCCTAAGAGGCCTACCCATCGATTGGGCCAAGGGGTCGATGCCCAATAAAGGGCTGGAGGACGGCAGGCGAGCCTGCCCGGGCCCGACAGACTTTCTTGCTGGCCTTCGACCCTTTTAATTTTTTTTTTAATAAAAAGTATATTTAAATTTTTTTTATTTTTATTTTTTTTTAAATAAAAAATAATTATATATATAGTTTAAAAAAATAAAAAAATTTATTAAAAAATACATAAAAAAATTAAAGCAATATATATTAATTAATTAATCTATTTTTAAAACATTTTTTTTGCATTTTTGAGAAAAAAAATAAAAACCAAATATAACTTTTTTTTTTTTTAAATGGGAATGGTTTTTTTGTTTTTGTTTTTTTGTTTGTTTTGTGGAGGAACCCAACAACCTTAAAAAATAGAGATTCAAAGATTCTATTTAGTCATAATCCTAAGGATTATGAGAGAAACACCGAGGAAGGGGAGGATGAAGAATTTCCATTAAATAGAGATTCAATGTTTCCACTTAGTCATAATCCTAAGGATTATGAGACCACTACTAACGAAGGGGAGGATGAATAATTTCCTACAAATGATAATTTTACTATAAACAGAGAGTCATATTTTCCAATGACTCCTAATCCTAAGGATTGTGAGAGCACAATTTATGAAGGGGAGGATGAAGAGTTTCTTGAAAGTGATAATTTTAGAGGCACAAATCTCAGTAATGAATTTTGTCTAAGTGAGTGTTTCAAAGGCACTCATGGCGATGAAGAATTGAATCCTCCAAGAGAAGATTTCAAAAACATGGATGAAGATGGTGAAGAATTTCGCCTGAGTCAGGATTTCAAAAGCGCAGATGATGGTAGTGACGAATTTTCTTCAAGTGAGGATGGTAATGATATTTTCCAAGCAACGATGATTATGAATTTCCTAACTATGTTCAGAACGATCATAGTGAGGATAATATTCCTCCTAATGGTGATGAAAACACTTCTACAGAGGATAATGGAATGCTGAATCCGTTGCAAGCAAATATTTTATCTAGGAGTAGGAGTAGACCTTTTCATATCAATCCAAAATATTCAAGTTATACAAGGCTTAGGAAAACATATCTCACAAGCATAAATTCTATCGGTGATCTGATCTCAAGTGAATGTTGTCAACATGATTGCTTGAAAGATATGGATTTCAAGTTTGTTTTGGAGAAAAGGAAAAGATACTTGTCAATGAATAAAAACATGAAAAAGTCATATTTAGTGGCTTGCATGAAATCTACACAAGTAGATTATGATTATCATATTAGGAATGTTTTTCTTTGTAGTAAGGCTTTCAAAATGTTGCATTCAATTGGTAATTTTCATTTATCAAGAATCCAAGAAAGACTGGAAAAGGATCCCATATGTATGCATAAGTACATTATAGATGAGAGGTTGGGCCATTAGCAAATACTACAATGTCATGGATGAAAGACTTCTTTTCAAAGCATGGAGAGTGCATGCCAAATAAAGACAATACATATTCCAGATAATTTCTTGAGATGATAAATCAATAACTTATACAAAGAATATGCAGAAGGTGCTAAAGGAATTAGTAATTTTATTACATATTCATATTTTAGAATGATACAAAAGATCAAATTCAACAATGTTCATATTCCTAAGAAGACAAGGATGAGGGTTTGTAGTACATGTGATTCTATTAAAGAAAAAATGGAAAAATGTTAAGGGACATAAAGGTATGCGTTCATAACATTATCTTTAAAAATTGGATAGTTATCAACTATGAAAATATATTTATTAATAAGTTCCTTTTATTTTATGTGCAGATTTTGTTGTCAAAGCACTTTAATAGTATCGCAATCAAAAAACAAGTGAAAGGAAAAAATTATATAAAAATCGAAATAAGTTTTATGATAATCCAAATAAATATTTAGTTTTGATAATTTATGGTATGGACCAAAAGAAAACACTTTTGCCACATTTTTTCCGCGCACAAAAAAAATTACAGGAGGAAAAATTTATTCAGTTTCGCTTGGTTGGTTGTATGGTCTTTAATGGGAAGATGTTGCCAAGGGTTTACTTCAAAAATCCAAATATTTATAATGATGAAAATATGGCCATAACTATAATCCATGATGTTTTTTTTGATTGATCTGGTATTCTTCCTAAAGTTATGTATCTGCAATTAGAAAACACAAACCGTGAAAACAAAAAATAAATTTCTTTTTGGGTATCTAAACATGCTTGTTGAATTGAGAATTAAAAAAAAAGTAAAGGTTGGTTTCCTTATTGTTGGGCATACTCATGACCATATTGATCAAATGTTCATTCATTTTTCAGTAAAATTGAGGAGGAAATATGTTGGGAGTCTACCATCATTAATTAAATGTATTAAGAAATCATACATTCAAGAGCTTGTTTTTCATGTGTTGGAAGAAACTATTGATATGCGAAGGTTTATTTTGGGATCACATGATGGGGAGAAGTTAACTAAAAAACTTGATAAAATTAGCTTCCAACATCAATTTCGTATCAAAAAAATTGATGTGAAAACACTTATATAGGGCAAGGAGTATTCAGGTGTTGCAGAATGGGGGCCATCATTAGGTTTAGCATTTTTGAAGTTCATTCCAGAACATCCAATATTTGCATCAAAGATATTGCTATTACAATCAGTTGCTGAAATCCATAATGCATGAAGGAATAAGAGAGATATAAATCCTGGAAGAAATTAAAATATGTATTAGAGATACATATGAGTACTCTGATGTTGCTGATTCAGTTTGGTGGGAGTATTTTTTCAATAATAAAAGTGATATGATTTCAATATCAATAATGGAAGATACACTTTTGAAGACTCCATTTATTTGGCCACAAAATATCCAAGGAAAGAAATATTGTTGAACAACCACAATCTCAAGGTATTATGAATTATCCACAGGTAGATGAAAGAGAAATATATATTGGTTCTAGAAGATCACGTACACAACGTGAAGCCATGGAAGACCTTTACAAGGGTTCTCTGCAGGATGTTAAGGAGGGTTGCATGATAGCAATGTTAGCAGATGGAGATCCACTTGGCTATCCATTATGGGTTTCCAAGGTTATACAGGTAATGAAAGAAAATGAAGATATTATAGATGTTGAAGAACATTGGTATGCCAAAAATACCCACTCATTCAATGGTGTGTACAATCCAGAGATGGTAGTTGATAAGAAAATTGGCAGAAAGAGAAAAAGAAAGGGTACAAATATAATTCATCACCACACATACCTCTTAAAATTAGAGGATATTAACATACTTGTGTATGAAGTCAATTTAACAAAGAGAGGAACTCTTCACTTGAAGACCATAGATATTTTGAAGAAATTGTTACCAGAAGAAACAATGTTGAGGTAGGAGTTTGCTAAACCTAGTCATAGTTCTAGAAGACTTTTGAAACTTGAAACAATGGACATGCATGTTGGCTTAGATGGGGCACTATTTGATGAAAGAGAAGAACATGTATCATATTCATATGCATCAAATCATTCATATGAAGATATAGGTTATGATGGTATGCCAGGACCTATGAATGATTTTGAATAAATGTCTAAGAAATTTTATGTAAATGATGTTTTCATGATAACTTGAAATAAGTATTTTGACTTCCATATGATCTTATATGAAGTTATGAGTCATTTCTATGTTTGTTGGATTATATGTTTTAATTATGAAGAATTCATCTCTTTAGAATATCCATAATGCAATAATGAATTACAAAAATAAATTATGTTATATTCAATATACCAAAGTTAATATTTTGATTAAAAGTAAAAAAATATTAGAAATTAATGTTGATTTTTAAAATTATGCAGTGATATTTCCACAATTTTATTTATTGTTATCATTTGTTGATATTTTGATTAAAAGTATAAAAAGATTAGAAATTAATGTTGAATTTTTATATTATACAACAATATTTTCATGATATCATTTATTGTTATCATTTGTTGATAAGTTGTTTAAAAGTAAAAAAATATTAGAAATTAATGATGAATTTATAAAATTATACAGTGATATTTCCATGATATTATTTATTGTTATCATTTGTTGATATTTTGATTAAAAGCAAAAAAATATTAGAAATTAATGTTGAATTTTTAAATTATACAATAATATTGCCATGACATTATTTATTGTTATCATTTGGTATAAGATAATTCTAAAAATGTTGAAAATTTAATGCGTCATTGAAAGGGGACACTTCGTTTTAATTGTTGATTTTTAGGTTTTTGTTGCAATAAGATAAGTTGTCTTAGGCTAAGATTTGAAAAAGAGCTATACTTTTAGCCTTTAAAATAAAAATTACTCTTGGAATAATGAATCTTTCATTTAATTGCTCATTTTTAAAAATTATTTTAGTCATATAATTTGTCCATAATTTCATGGTTCAAATATGTTAAAAACTTAAGGTTTTTAATTCCATGGTTGAAAACCTATCAAAATATTAAGGTTTTTATGAGTTATGATATTTTATCTTTAATGCTATGGTTGAGAACAATTACAATTTTAGGGTGTTTTAGAGTCAAGATATTTTATCTTTAATAAGATGGATGAAATTTGTTGGAAATTATAAGGCTTTGAGACATGATATTTTATATTTAACATCATGTCTAAGAATTATTGGAATTTTATGATTTTTAAAAGTCTTATATTTTATTTTTAATTCCATTGCTAGAAAGTGTCAAAATTGTAACCCAATTTTTTTTTTGGTTATTCTAGCATCAACATTTTTTGTTTTGTGGGTGTTTTTTCAATCGTTTTTGCAAAACAAAAGTTTTTTAATAAAATTCAAAAATTTACCAAAAAAAAAAAACGTTCTAGAATACACACTTTTCGTTTTTGGGTTGTTTTTTCATGTTTTTTTTGGAATTTTTGGGCTAGATTTCTCGTTTTGAGGTAATATTTCTCGTTTGATCGCTAACTTTGTTAGGTGGGAAAGTGGCACAACTTTCAAGAGATAGGTACAATGATTTTCCATTGGAAGAAATTATGTTGTTCTTTGTATATTTTTGAAGCATAATAAAAGACAATCTCTTCTCTGGGGTTTTCCCTGTTGGGATTTTTCCCTAGGCTTGGCCCTAAAAATACTGTGTTTTTAATGGTTTCCTATTGTTAATATTATTTCTTCCATAAAGTGCTTAATGACATGTATTTATGCTTATAAAAGTATTTTTGAAAAATTGAGTTAAATATTTTCATTGTTGAGAGTTTATTGAAATTAGAAACTTAAGGTCACTAAGTGTTTAATAAAAGTACTAAGAGAAATTGTTAGTAGTTGTTGTCCATTTTTTCTTCATATAATGTAATTCTTAAAAATGAAAATGATTAAATAAAATGTCACATAGATCCAAACTTTGTTTGAGTGGGATGTTGAAACCCCTAAAACATGGGACTCATTCTTCATTAATTACATACATATTATTTATTCTATGCACAGTTGAAGTGATTTGTGGATTATTTTTTTAGCATTGGTGTCACATGAACACTGATTTGGATAGTGGATATCCAAATGTGCTTGAATCCATTGAGATATGTCTCCTAGGCATCCTTGTTTTCAAATCTCTTTTTCTTTAGGAAACTCTAGAATTTTTTTACAAAACAAAGGCACTCCTATAGTCCCGTAGTCACTAGGGATGGAGAATCACAATGGACACACTACCCAAGGTTTTGTATGGGTATGTCTTGATCGGAAATTTGAAAAATCATTACGTGTAGAAGATGAACATGACATTCCAAAATTAAACAAAGACTTAGAAAAGGAGTTGAACTTCCAAAACTAACTTGTATCCATATCTTCCTCAAGGCATGAAGTTAAGCCATACTAGAAGCATAAATTTTCAACATATCAAAAAATGAGAAAAAGTACTCTCTGATGCTTGGTTGGATCTTTTTTTCATATTTTCAAGTGAAAAATATATAGGATGCCATATATAGAAGATTGTATTATCTTATTTATTTAATATATTTACCAATAGAAACCATCGAACATCAATACTCTTAATACTATCCTTTGATGTTTTCCTCTAAATTGATGTGTCTTTGAAACATGTATTTTGCAAAAGGTTTGTGAGAATATTTGTTGATTGATCATTTGAAGGGTACTATCAAAACTTGATTTTGAAACTTGTTATTTTGACAAAGTGAAAATCTATCTCTATGTGCTTGTTCTTTTAATGTAAAACTAGTTTTTTCAAAAAATTTCAATACACTATGATTATCACACCATAAAACTATATGATATATTTGTTTGCAATGAAGATCCGATAAAATTTTATGTAGTCAAATTGACTCTTGTACTACATTTTGCATTTTAAATTTTTACATTTATAGAAATTGCTATTGCGTGTTGCTTCCCATTTGAAGAAACACAACAATATAAATTACATAGAAAAAATTCAACAATAATGCACACACAAACTCTCATCATTCATTCCACTAATCTCTCCATAAATCTCTCACTAAAATAACAACTTTAATAATTATTACAAATAATCATTATTCCAACATTTCTCCCCCATAATGATCATTTGGAAATATTCCAAGATCATCTATGAATTTGCAAATTTTTCCTTAGATAGTGCTTTAGTGAATATATCAGCTACCTATTCATCTGTTCTCCTGTACCCGATCTCAATCACTCCTTGTTGAACCAAATCTTGAACGAAATGATACTGATTATTAATATGATTGGTCTGCTTATGAAAAGCTGGAATTTTGGTCATTTGAATAGCACTTTGATTATCACATATAAACTGAGTGGGTTTCTCTTGCTGCTCATGTATATCTTCTAGAATTTGTCTCAACTAAATTGCTTGACTTTATTCTTTCATTGTTGCTTTATATTATGCTTTTACTGTGGAGAGAGAAACTATTGGTTGCTTGTTAGTACTCCAAGTAATTGTTATTGAACCCATGCTGAATTAATATCCTGAAGTTGATTTCCTTTCATCCATGCATCCAACCCAATATAAATCTATATAACCAATCAACTTGAAATATTCCATATATATGTATACCAAACCATAACCAATTGTTCCACACAAATATCTTAAAATTCTCTTTGGTGCTTTCCAATGCAATTCCTTGGGTTCTACCATAAATATCGATACCATACTACCTGCAAAAGAAGTATCTGGTCGAGTTGTAGTTAAGTAGATCAAACTTCCATCTAATTAAAAATACAAAGTAACATCAACTGAATTGGATCCATCATGTACGTATAACTTAAACCCAACTTCTAAAAGAGTTGCCATTGGCTTGAACCTCAACATTCTAAACTTGTTAAAAATTTCCCAAGTATACTTGGCCTGTGACATGAAAATACCATCTTCCTTTTGAAAAACTTCAATACCTAATAAATAATGCAACTCACCAAGATAGGCCATCTCAAACTCAACAATCATGCATGACTTCAATCTTTGAAATAGTTCAACACTATTCCCTATGTAGATAAAATAATCAACATATAAGAAAACTATTAGAATTTCCTCACTTAACCGAAAGATATAGCGATTGGGCTCAGATAAAATTTTAACTAAGCCATGATATTGAAAATACATATCAATTATTGAATACTAAGCCCTTGGCACTTTCTTAATACAATATTATTTTCTTGGAACTTCAAAACCCTTAGGTTGCTCCACATAAATTTCTTCATCCACATAACCATTCAAAAAATGTTATTTAACATCCATTTAAAAATAGGCCATTTGTACTAAGAAACTAATGCAAGAACTATCCTGATTATATCCAAATTTTCCACTGGGGAAAATGTCTCAGTATAATAAATGCCTTCCTTCTATGCATATCCCTTTGAAACTAAATGAGACTTGTACTCATCAATTGTGCCAATTGATTTATACTTGGTTTTATAAACCAATTTAGTGCCAATTACAACTTTTCCTTTTGGTAATTTTAAAAAACATGTAACACACCCCCTTACCACACAATGAGGAGGTTACTAGGTTTACTCGACTCTCATATCGTAGTTGAGAGAATGGGGTTTAAATAATATTTTTTTTCAAAGAATGATTTAATTCTCTTTTATGCAAGGTTATCAAAATTGATGCCCTCGATGTTCAATAAGATCCCAATATAATATAACATCTGCCCCATGATTTGCATCAACAATCACATGAATTCCAAGTGCATTGAATAATGAATGAGGTATCAAGATTTCATGAGTACTAGAGTGAGGATCAAGTTCTAAAGGTTAAGGTTTTTCAATAAAGCAAGATCAAGATCAAGATCCTGTAACCACAAGATCAAGTACTGGATCAAATTTCTTAAAAGTATCATGCACATACATCCAGGCACAATGGAAACTAATATACAAAACAATGGGCTCGATGTAATGTTGAATGTGAGGTATGTACTTGGAAATGTAATTTGAGAAGACAATCTACAAAAATGTATTGAGTAGAAAATGCACCAAAATACTTGTGTTTGATGGGGATGTTCACATGCTAGCTCATGATGTGTTCCAATATTTCAAAATATCAAATCAATGTGGAAAATTTAGCGTTGTTATCACTGATATTTAAAGACTTTTTCATTAGATTATTCTAGGCATAAAATAATAATATCATATATGGGATATATGGATGTATTTACGACATCATTTTTAGGACACTAGGATAATTTAGGTCTATTCCATGCAGTAGGTAGGACGGTTATAGAGAGAAATTTATACTCCAATTGTTGGGCTGATGTATCATTTTGAACGACCAACAACTAAGGAGCCTCGCCAATAGGAAATTCCTCTTCAAATTTGAAACAAAGAGAACGCTCTATTTTCTCAAGTTAACCTAGAAATTACGCAACACAAAGAGAAGCTTATTTTAAACGAGATAAATTGAATCGAGTCTGAAACAAGCTTATCAACAGAACTGTGAAGTGAATCCATCAACAGAGCTTTAAAAGTGAGGAGTATTGATATAAATTATACAAAAAAATATATTTGGCATTTGGATCTGTTGCAGGTATTCAATGTGATTCAGATATTTCAATGTTGAAGGATCAAACACTGATTTGGAATTGAATGTTAGTTATTGCCGTGCTAATTTCATTTTCAAATATAAAACTTATTCACTGATCTTTTGCTTGATGTGCAGGCTCCCTTGTTTCTTATGTGTGTCAAAAGAGAAATTAAAACTGGATTTTATGAGTGTTTTTGAAAGCATAAAGCATGAATTTAAAGTACTGAACAACAACAACATAAATGATAGAAAACCACACAAACTGATACAATAAAACAAAGTTTTGATGAAGGAGTTCACCCCTCCTAGGCTACATCTCCTTGGTCCAGCTCCATAGCTTGGGCTTCTGTATTAGCTTAAATTTGCTCAGAATTCTGTTTACATGAATCAAATTCTTTTGGAACCTATTACAATGAGTTTAAAACATTAAAATCTATCAGAAACGACTATTTTTTTTTACTCAATTTGGTTACTAGATGCTCTGGGCATGACCTTCCCTCCTGATGGCCCTAGGCTTCAAAAATATTCATGGCAACAAAAACCTGTGTAGATGACCTCTTCTACCTCTGCAACTTGTTCCAATGGCTTGAAAACATCCAAATCTATCTAGAATGATTCTTCCTACACCCAAATTTGGTGAATATTTCCTTCGTTATGACAAAACCAATTTTCCCTAGTTTTTCTCCACTAATTCTGGGAGTTTGCCAGTTATCTCCACTAAATGTGGAAGTCCGCCGAATCTGGTGTGTTTGTCGAAGGCGATGCCAACATAAGTATGTGATTAATGTTAAGATAAGTGGTGTTTAAGTGGGGTTAAGTGTGTTTAGCACTAACCTACACTTATCCGTTAGTGTCAAATTAACATAACATAACCACAAATTATTGTATTAATACACGGATTAACACATTTAAATCTCCACAGATCACATCACAGTCACTTATCACAGATCGCAGCGCAGTCACTTATCATAAATTATAGATTGCAGCGTAGTCACTTATCGCAGATCGCAGCGCAGTCACTTATCACAGATCACAGATCGCAGCGCAACATTGCTGGAAATCATTCTATGTTTCCTGATCCATCTTGCAATTGCGATACCTTGATGCGATATATCGCATTGAAATTCCACCACCTTGTTAATGCTTTATGTTGCATGCTCCTAAAAAACCCCCAATGCGATTGGTAGGACCCACCTTATCACCACATCACTTACTGTGCAATCGCAAACCACAAATCATTTTGTTGTTTCCTTATGTCCTTCGCTCCTAAACTTCCGATGCAAGATGGTTGAATGCGGTGACTGATTATATGGTTTATTAAAGTTTTGAAGTACAATATTAGATGGTTACGCATATACATGCCACCAACTGATGATTATCCATAGGATTTCTTCGGCTCTTGGTTGTAGCACATGGCCCTTCCCCACTGGCCTATAAATTCCACCAATAAAATAATCCACCATAGCAATAATTCCAAACTTAGGAAACAAGAGAAAAATTCAACTTCTGCAAGCAACATTGGTGAATATAGAGATGACACTTGTCATAATTTCATTGGATGAAAAACTGGAGAATATTCTCTGAATGCTGCCATGTCATCATCTTGTATCTATTCTGCAAATTTTTAATAAAAATTTGCCTGTTCTGAATGAAGATCAGCAGACCATAAATCCTTCATCCGAACTCGGTTTTTAACGAAACAAGTTGCATTGGATTCCTTTCGATGGGCCAGTCGGTGTCATTCTAGTTTTAGTTTATTCTAAGAACTTTCATTTTTGAGCTAAAAAACTGAGCCTTTGATCATTATTTCCCACTAGAAGCCTTTTGGACCCCAAAATATCTCTTGATTATTAATTATGTTGATGAGGGGATTGCTCCCATACCCTTCCAGTCTCTATCCATTGAAAATTTCCCAATTTCATCATTTGGAGCTTTTCATAAAAAGTCAACTTTTTCCTCGATTCTTGCGACCTTCCTTTGTTGTCATTGACACCGTCATGATGAAATATTTATGAATTTGCAGAACAACAATATATTTTTGTAGAAACCATCTTGTTCCTACCTTGGTTAACAATCAAATAAAACTTAGAAACTTTCTCACCTTGTACATTGTCACCATGGCGATTTTTAGCTACTTTTGGTTTGTACTTATGTCGACTCTTGACCAAGTATCTTCGCCATTCAACATGTGCCTTTTGGAAACCAACAATAAGAATTTGTGGAACCCATGCCTTCTTTGCCAAGCTAATTTGTCACCTTCTCTTTGACCTTTGCACTCTCTTGCACTAGCATCTTGTTTCCAACACCGCTCAACACCAATTTTGACTGCTCCAAATGTTTTTCACCTTGTTTCAAAGGAAACCTAGTAACATCCTGAAAAAAACTCATTACAAGCATAAGAATATTTATGAAAAGTGTGATTCAATACATCTCTTTGTTTTATCATCAACAATGTCAAGTTATCACAACATAAAGCATGAATTTAAAGTGTTGAACAGTAGCAACATAAATGACAGTAAACCATACAAAATAATACAATAAAAAAATGTTTTGATGAAGGAGTTCACCCCTCCTGGGCTACAACTCTTTGGTCCAGCACCATAGCTTGGGCCTCTGTATTAGCTCAAATTTTCTCAAAATTATGTTTACATGCGTAAAATTATTTTGGAACATATTCCAATGAGTTTAAAACATCAGAATCTATTAGAAATGACTATTTGTTTACTCAATTTGGTTACCAGATTCTTTGGGCATGGCCTTCCCTCTTGGTGGCCTTAGGATTAAAAAATATTCACGGAAACAAAAACCTATTTAGATGACCTCTTCTACCTTTGAAACCTATTCCAATGGCTCCAAAATATCCAAATATATCTAGAATGACTCTTCCTACACCCAATCTAGTCGAATATTGCCTCATTTATGGCAAAACTAATTTTTCGTAGTTTTTCTTCAGTAATTCTGGAAGTCTGCCAGTTAACTCCACTAAATGTGGAAGTCCGCTGAATTTTGCGGGTCCCCCGAAGGCACCGTCAAGATAAGTATGCAATTAATGTTAATATAAGTTGTGTTTAAGTGGGGTTAAGCGCGTTTAGCACTAACCCGCACTTATCCGTTAATGTCGAATTAATAAAACATAACCATAACTTATTGTATTAATACATGGCTTAACACATTTAAGTCTCCGCAGATCGCATCACAGTCAGTTATCGCAGATTGTAGATCGCAGTGCAGACATTTATTGTAGATCATAGATCAAAACATAGTCATTTATCGCAGATAACATATCGTGGTGAAGCCTCGCTATAAATCATTCTATGTTGCCTACTTCGTTGAAATATCCCAAAATGGGAACTATCAGTAAGGCATGACTGGAAAACACATTTTCCAGGAATGGATGCTACAGGATTTGAAACCCACACTTGGATCCCTTATATTTGAGTATCTAAGTCCTAAATCCAAGAGGATATTAGAAACAAATCCTTCTAGGTGGGGCAAACAGGCCTCCCACACCTAGTATGTCTTGATAAATGCCTAATGAGGGACTGCAACAATATATAAACTTAGTAATGGATATAAAGCATCAAATAAGCTCATAGTACATGTTAAAAACACACAACCATCAATCCATGCTACATCAACAAACTGTACTTCATTTTATGAGCTAAAAGTTGGGGAAAAGCAGCAATTTATGCCCTAAAAAGGTTAATTTCATAGATGAGCCTAAAATTAAGGGAAAGTGACAGTGTGATCTCGTATATTAGGTCATGTGGGAATCACATACCAAATTTCAGCAAAAAACAATGACTCTAGCTATGTTAAACAAGTCTCCCACTCCCAATATGGCTTAGAAATGCCCAATCCCCATGACTTAATTACTGCAGAAATTATTGAAGCATAGGCAACATGATTTTATGAAGGTGATGGATGAAATAAGGTATTGAAATCAGAAAATCAGATCTATAGCATGGTTCAGACAATGTACAATAGGTAAATAGAAGAATTACATGAAGAAACCCTCAAGATTGAGGTGCTGCAACAACAAAATGGGACTACAAAGCCTAACAACATTATTTTATTGATGATAAAGCTGATATATATTACACATCAGGTCTAGAGCATATCTGTACACAAAAAGATAGATCCAATATAGATCTGTGTACTAGATGGGCTCCTTAATATAGTCCCCTTGGGGATCTGAGCAAATCATGAGCATAAGTGAGTAGATCTGAGATCTAAGTTGCAGTCCAACAGTAATATTCAGGAATTATACAGTATTTAGAATTATATGCAAATCAGATCTGAAATGAACATGGATTGGATGGCCAATCCATGGATCACCACAATGTAAGGAGAGCCCCTTAACACTAGAGATCACTCCTCCAAAACGTTGCTCAAACACCCTGAAACTTCCCTCTTGTAGATAATGCATTTATGGGAGAGAAACTACACTGTTAGCTTTATTATTGAGTAGGCCTGATGCCTATATCTGAAAGTGCAGCTCTAATGATCCAATACACTCTTCCAGGAGGTTAAAAGACACACTCACTGAGAAGAGGCACTAGATTTGCCTAGATATGAATAGATATAGCTTCCATTGTTGTAGCTTGAAAAAAAAATAAAACCCTCAACAGGATCTAAATTGTGGTTGGAAGATGAAGCTTGGCCCAAAGCCTGATAGTGGACAAGATAGAACAAGTATCCTCCAAGAGCTGCTCAAGGAAGGAGGTGGGATTCTCGACCAGGAACACCCAAGTGATAAACAACACTATTCTTAGCTAAATAGCCAGAGAATAAGGAATGTATAAACATACAAAACCTTGAGAAATATCCAATAATCCACCCTCTCCTTGGTGTCCTCCTCCTCCTTTTATAATTTGGAAATCTTATCAGACCCTAAACTACCTTCATGATTTAGCCTCATTCACATGAGTGACCTCCAACATGAACTGTGCTGTGCCTTTAGGAGATACATTGTATGTAGAAAATGCTGTGGATTTGGTCCTGTTGACCCAGTCAATATGCCCAGCCTCTTTCACACTTAAGTGTGTTTATGAAAGTAGCTCAGATTTAGCTTGTTTCACATTGAGCATTGATTTATTTTGATGTTTAGGAGTTATTATTGGTCCTCCTTTACAATTTTATTCATAAGCATGAAAAATAAAACAAAATTGAATATTCCTATTAGCTTGGGCTAATTAGGAATATTACAGTCCTCCCCCTTCAAAACGTTGCTTGTCCTCAAGCAACTGCAAGGTAGAGAAAAATTTCTCCCTTCCTCTTCTTGTGGCCTCATCAATGGATCCCACCATGGCTGAAAATGATAGGCAATGAATCTGTCCTCCAATGATCCCCTCCAAGTGTAAGATAACATAGTGTACATCATGAGAAAATGGAAGATAAAAGTGGTGATCTCCTTGTTTCTCAATGGCATCCTCAAGGTAGGAGTGATGAAAACATGGGAAGTCCTATTCCCAATGAGTGACTCCCTCACCCATGCAATCATCCAAATGAAATGAGCCATTATAGGTAGCACATCAAAGAAAAATTCAACCCCATATCTATGCAATGTGTTGGGGCTGAATAGAGAGTTTAGATTTTCCCATCCAAATTGTTTCTCTCTCCATTTATGGTAAGTATGGGGTTGTTTATGCCCTTGGGCTGAAATGATATGGCCTCCAAGAATGGCCCAAGCTACCCCATCAGAAAATTCAACCATGAAGTGTCTCCTCCAAGCACTCAAGTTCTTCAAATGGCTCACCCCATGTGAAGAAAAGAGATGTGATTTGGCAATCATGGTTTGCCCATTTCTCCTCCAGAAACATACATCATGGATAATAGGAAGAATCACACTCCCAATGGGCATCTCCATCACATATCCCACTCTCCAAACAAAGCTTCCCATGTAAATAGAAAAATCAACAATATATGGAAGCAAAAACAATTGAAAACAAGCTGTCACATGACAACTGGAAAGTGGATAATAGTTCCTCTCATGGAACCAACGCAGTGCATCCTTGGTCTACATCAAACCAAACAGTAACAAGTTCTTTTCCAGCCACTTGTTTGCTGCCACAATCATTTTACAAGATAGCATCATGAAAGTACCAAGTGGTGTCAATGGTGCACACCAAAATTCATGTGGCTACCCCCACAAACCACCAATGAGATAGCCAATCTCAATGCTAAAAAAGGCTACTCAAACAAGGGAAAGAAGTACAATACAAAATGTGAAATTATACCTCCTCCATCATGCACTCAAGATATTGAGCTGAAATGGCTCAACTGAAAGCTCTCCCTCACCTCCAAAGAGTAGGGAAGTGGCTGTGATCTCCTCTTCATTACCATACGAGCTATGCATCTCTCCACATGCTGAAATATGTCATGCTAGATGCCCTCCCAAGTGAACTCCTCCATCAAATGGAAATATGCATCAAAGTGCATGGAAGATAAGTCCTCATGTGCTGCATGTAGTAGCTTTTCCTTGAGACTAGAATATCTAGTCAATAAGATCCTGCCATAGGAATATATGACCACATCATCCACTATGTATCTATCATCTCCATCCGGGTCATCAAGAATCATGCATGCACCAAGATCCTTGGAGTACTCTACCAAAAGTTGAGACCTCCAATAAGGATCAATCCTCCTAAGAGACAGCATTGGTGATCTAGCATATGAAGCTCTCCTCATGCTGTTTCCTACTACTTTGACATCCCTCATGCAAAAGTCATCCTCCAAACTCCTCACCTCCCTAGAATCCAAGAATGGTGAGCCAACAGGAAAGATTTCTCTTACCAATTCTAGATCTGGTGGCCTCCCAGGTGGAATTCCTCCATGTAGTGAGACATCAAAATATGAAGTGGATTGCATGTATGAGTGGATTGATTTTTCCCTCTCTTCTCTACGTAGTGCAGTCTCCTTCCTTTGTGTATAATTCTTCTAAAATATATAAGGGTGAATGCTCATCATCCCTTGATGCTGATCCTTCTTCTCTTCTTCTCCTCCCATCTCAGAATCCACCAATCCTACTGCATGTTGCTCTGGAATTGTGTTTTGGTTCCCACATGTTGAATCATTTGGAACCCCTTGTAAAGATGCAAGGGCTCTTTTAGTGGAAGCATTGGCTCGCCTTTCACCTCCATGTGGTGATGGATCTTCTCCCTCCATCCTCCTTGCAGCAAATGTGGGAAAGAGATTACGCTGTGGATCTGCATGTGTGGCTGAAAGCTCACACCCACCATGAGAATAGTTAGGGCTTATTTCAAACCCTTCCAGAAATATTCTACACTCCTCCCCTTCTATCTCCTTGAGATCTTCTTTAATACCTTCCAAGGTTTAGAAAATAAGCAAGGAGATCTCCTCTTCCATCATTCCTCCTTCTCCTCTTTCTCTCAAAAATAAAGTAGGCATGTTACAACATTGTAGATCAGAT
This sequence comes from Pinus albicaulis, assembly GCA_034641835.2. Classification (NCBI taxonomy): domain Eukaryota; kingdom Viridiplantae; phylum Streptophyta; class Pinopsida; order Pinales; family Pinaceae; genus Pinus; species Pinus albicaulis. Next base: position 1,507,169,031 of record CM076582.1, on the reverse strand, counting down.
TGTGTGGTTGAATGCTCACACACAACATAAGAAGTACTGGGGTTTTCTTCATGAGAAGAACTCCATGACGGATTTGCATGTCTTCCCCTTCTCATTCCCCTGATTTCTTCCTCCAATTCATGCATGGCTTGACAAAGAGTGTTAGAAAAACTCTCCTCTTTGTCCTCTATGTAATATTTCTTCAGTATTCTTCTTTATTCTTTTGATGGCTAGATCTCACAGGCTAAGCCAAAGATCATGCTTTGATACCACTGTAATATTCCAAAATGGGAATTGTCAGCAAGGCATGACTGGAAAATGCATTTTCCAGGAATAGCTACTACAGGATTTCAAACCCACACTTGGATCCCTTAGATCTGAGTATCTAATTTCTAAATCCAAGAGGATATAAAAAAAAATCCTTCTAGGTGGGGCAAACAAGCCTCCCACACCTAGTATGGCTTGATAAATGCCTAATGAGGGACTGCAGCAATATATAAACTCAGTAATGGATATTCAGCATCAAATAATCTCATATGACATGTTAAAAATGTTGGGTATGTGTTATATTCTTTCCACGACTAGCCCCACGCGCTGTACATTGCGCCGGGCACAATAGGGGGGTCACAAGGGGGGAGGCAGCCCCCACTGTTGGGGTTTGGGGTAGCGCCTCGGAGAAATTTTTTTTGGTGTGCGGACCCACTCATAGGCGGACCCACCCATGTTTTGTGCATGATTTTGCACATGGTTTTGGGGTACGATGGTTTTCAGCCCTTGTTATTTTGTAGGTCCGGTCGAAACTACGGTTATGTTCTAATCCAGGGTTAATGGATTGGGGTTTATGTATGCTTCGGGATGTATATATATGTGTTGTAACACTAAAAGGAATATAATGAAAAATCAAGTTGGTCGTCCTGATTTGGGATCCAGGGGAAAATCTCTATGTTTATCTATTTTATGTTTTATGCTCTCGCTATTGTTTATTTTCTTTTATAAGATTCGTGTGTAGATAATTTCTGTTCAAGGTTAAAACCTACATTTGGTATCAGAGGTGTTTCGGCTTCAAGGGGACACCTTTGTTGCTGAGGGGTTTTTTCTTGGGCCTGATGTAGACCCTTTTCAGTGGGAGATCTATGGAATCGATTCTTGAGGTGAAAGAAGATGGCGAGCGGCGAAAAGATAGAGATCGAGAAATTTAATGGTCAGAGTTTTGAGTTATGGAAGATCAATATGGAGGATCTGCTGGTGGATAAATATCAGTGGATCACGGTAGATTCAGGTACTAAACCAACGGCAATGTCAGATGAAGACTGGAAGAAACTGGTTCGGAAGGCTAAGAGCACAATACAGTTGTGTGTCTCAGATTCAGTATTTTTGAATGTATCTGGGGAAGCTACAATGAAGAATTTGTGGGAAAAACTTGGGACTTTGTACCAATGTAAGTCTTTGGTGAATAAGTTGTTCCTGCGGAAAAAGCTGTATAACCTGAGGATGAAGGATGGAGACTCGGTGACAGAGCATCTGAACACCTTCAATACTGTGGTATGTCAGTTGTGATCTATTGATATTAAAATATCAGATGAAGATAAGTGCATCAGTTTTTTGTGTTCTATACCATATTCGTGGGACAGTCTGGTTATTGCAATAGGTAGCAATACAACTACCTTGAATTTTGATGACATTGTCTCAGCCTTATTGTCGAAGGAAATGAGACGGAGAAATATGGAGGGCCAGAATGGAGATGCCTTATCTATATGAGGAAGGTCCCAAAATAGAAACAAGAATAAGGTTTCGAGTGGGAGATACAAATCTAGAGGGAGATCTAAATCTCTTGGAAAGTTTGTAAAGGTATGCTGGAAATGCAGAAAGGAAGGGCACTACAAAAAGGACTGCAGATCTAAAGCTCTTGAGAAAGGAAAGGGATCTGATGATGCTCCTTCTGTAGAGGAAAAAACCACCTCGGATGAAGGTGGGGATGTGTATTTGGATTCTTCTTCAAATACACATGTAGATCATGAGTCATGTTTGATTGACTCAGGTGCATCCTTTCACTTCACTCCCCATAGGGAGTGGTTCTGTGAGTATGAGAAATCTGATGGTGATGTCTTCCTAGGGGATGATAGGAAGGCCAAAATCGTTGGACGTGGAAAGTTCAAGCTGAAGCTGCAAGGTGGAAGGATTAGAACACTTCCTAGTGTTCTGCATATTCCTGCATTGGCTAGAAATCTGATTTCTATAAGCAAGATGGATGATGCAGGTGTAAAAACAGTGTTCGAGAAAGATGCCTGCAAGATGGTTCGGGGAACACTGGTATTAATGTGGGGAGTTCGGACTGGAACTCTGTACAAGATACAAGGTAGCACTGTTATTGATGGGTGTAATAGTATATGGTTCCTGGAAGTGGAGCAGAAAGCCTAGCTGTCTCTGGAGAAAAGACCATGCTATGGCATCAAAGGCTTGGACATATTGGAGAGAAGGGCCTTCGGATACTACATAGAAATGGTATGGTAGAAGGTATGTCTAATTTCTCTCTGGATTTCAATTTCTATGAACATTGTGTATATGGGAAGCAGAATTGGGTGAGTTTTCCTTCTGGTACTAAGAGGGCGAACAACATATTAGAACTTGTGCACAATGATGTGTTTGGACCTGTGTCAGTTCCATCACTGGAAAAGTCTGTGTACTATGTTTCATTCATAGATGAATTCTCAAGTAATACATGGATATATTTCTTGAGGAATAAATCTGAATTCTTTGACAGATTTAAAGAATTTAAGGATCTGGTGGAAAACCAGACATAGAAGAAGATAAAGGCGCCGAGGACAGATAAATGTGGCGAGTTCTGCAAGAAGGAATTTGAAGAGTTTTGTAAGAAGTGTGGTATAGCACGGTAGAAGACTACTCCATACACACCTCAACAAAACAGAGTTGCAGAAATAATGAACAGAACGCTGATGAAAAAGGCAAGAAGCATGCTCAGTGGTACCGGGTTAGGACAAGAATTATGGGCAGAGGAAGTGGAGACTGCATGTTACTTATTTAATAGATCACCTTCATCAGCGTTGGAGGATAAGACTCCACATGAGGTATGGACTAGTAAGAAACCCTCTCTTTCACATCTAAGGGTATTTGGATGTGATGCATATGTACATGTTCCAAAGGAGAAAAGGACCAAGTTGGATAGTAAATCTGAAAGGTGCATCTTTATTGGGTATAAGGATGGTTTAAAGGGTTACAAGCTTTGGAACCCAGAAACAAGGAAGGTTGTGTACAGCTGAGATGTGGTGTTTAGAGAGGTGAAAGATGTTGTTACACATGAAGCCCTACCAAAGGAAACTGAGAAGATAGAGTTTGAGCTAAAGGAGGATGAATCAGACTCTACAACAGAAGAAGACTCAGAAGAGGAAGAGCCACAAACTCCAGTTGTGAGAAGATCAACTCGGGAAAGAAGGCAACCAGAAAGGTATAGTCCATCTGCTTTTTGTTCAGGTTTTGCCTTAACTATAACTGATGATGATCCCAGAACTGTCAGGGAGGCAGTAGATTCAGAGGATGGAAAACTCTGGAAGGAGGCCATGGTTGATGAAATGGCATCCTTGCACAAAAATGAGGCATGGGATCTGGTGGAGTTGCCGGCTAGAAGGAAGCCCATCGGGAGAAAATGGGTGTTTAAGAAGAAGATGAATGTAGAAGGCAAGGTGGAGAAATAAAAAGCTCAGTTGGTAGCAAAAGGTTATTCCTAGGTGGTGGGAATTGATTTTGGTGATATTTTTTCTCCTGTTGCCAAAGTTACTTCTATTAGATTACTTTTATCTGTTGCTGCTGCATTTGATTTTGAGATAGAACAGATGGATGTGAAGACAACATTTCTTCATGGGGATCTAGAAGAGGAGATCTACATGAAGCAACCTAAAGGCTTTATGGTGAAGGGTAAGAAATAATTGGTGTGGGATTCCCAACCAGGAACACCCAAGTGTTAAACAACATGATTCTTAGCTAAACATCCAGAGAATAAGGAGTGTCTAAACAGACAACACCTTGATAAATATCCAATAATCCACCCTCTGCTTGGTGTACTCCTCCTCCTTTTATAATTTGGAAATCTTGTCAAACCCTAAACCACCTTGATGATTTAGCCTCATTCACATGAGTGACCTCCAACATGAACTGCGCTGTGCCTTTAGGAGATACATTGTATGTAGACAACGCTGTGGATTTGGTCTTGTTGACCCAGTCAATTGGCCCAACCTCGTTCAAACTTAAGTTTGTTTATGAAAGTAGCTCAGATTTAGCTTTTTTCACATTGAGCATTGATTTATTTTGATGTTTAGGAGTTATTATTGGTCCTCCTTCACAATTTTATTCATAAGCATGAAAAACAAAAAAAAATTGAATATTCCTATTAGCTTGGGCTAATTAGGAATATTACATTCGTCTTGCGATTGCGATACCCTGATGCGATATATCGCATTGAAATTTTGCCACCTTGTTAACGCTTTATGTTTCCTGCTCCTAAAAACCCCTGATGCGATTGGTAAGACCCACCTTATAGCCACGTCACTTACCACGCAATCGCAAATCGCAAATCTGTAATATTCCTAAATTAGCATGCAGCTAATGGGAATATTAATTTTTCTCTTCACATCTAGTTAGATGAATAAATGGGTAAGGGGGCCCATAAGTACCTTAAGTAGGCATAAAATCCTTCTTAATGTGAAAAGGGATCATGTTAATAACTGGATCAAGCATCCTCATGTGTGAACAAGGGCTAATATATGTGGACAAGGTCAAGTTTGACCAAGTCAAAAACATTTATATGGGAGGAGTGGATCATCAATAAAGACAGCTCAATGTGAATGAAGATCAATCTAGCTAGCTAGAATGAAGACACCTTGAGTGTGAAAGGAGGAAATGCATGGAGACTAAGTCATGGTTGACCAAATCAAACAATGCTATAAATAGAAGAGTGGGACTAATGGAGATAGTGTAATTTTGGAGGAGGAGCCTTTGCATGGAAGTAACCTCATAAATGGGTGGGACCATAGTGAGGAAGCTCATCATCTATATAATGGAGGGAATGGAAGCCATATGGGGCATGATTGAGAATATTATTTTATGATTGGGTCTGTTTATAATTATTTCATGCTTCAGCGGTTTAGCTAAGTTTGCTGCATTGTTTAGTGAAAGGGTTTTCTCATGTGATAATTCCCCACTCTTGCTTGGATATCTTGTTTAAGAAATCTGAGAGCAGCTTTCTAGACTTCATTTCCACTATTCGACACTTGGCCAAGTAGTTACCTACAACCACAATGTAGTCCCTTGAAGGATCTGCGTTATTTTACATGGTGTTGCAGTGGGAGGGTTTAAACCCTTGTTTTACGAGCTAGTTTCCCAGGAGGAGGATCAAACTTTTTCCTAGAAAGCTAGTAGGAGGAGCTACATCAATTTATTTTCATGATCAACCATATTTATGCAGTGCTTTAGCCATTCTACGTGTTTCAGCCATAGATCTGCAACAATTAGTTCTTGTACTTCGTGTTTATCAAGAAACCCTTGCCAGGTCATATTGGATTTATGTAAAAGAGATTAGATCTCTGTTTTTGAGCATCATTGATTAATACATGAGAAGATATATTTTGTCTCTTTATTTCTGACTATAAACCCTCAATAAACTATGCTTTCACTTTCTGCAGTAATTCTGTGTTGCAGTAGTCTTGGGGTTGCAGTGTTTTTGGGATGTTTTGGGCATAGGAGGTCTGTTTAATTATGCAAACGTGGTTTTTTTTTTTTTTTTTTTTTTTTTTTTTTTTTTTTTCTGAATTTTTTTGTATTTTATTGATATGATGTCTAATATAATGGATCCATGGGTTGAATTCATTTTTTAATGCATGCATTTCTGAAAAATGTGTTTTTTGTGCATCTTTTGCTGATTTTCCCATGTGGGAATATTACAGTGGTATCATAGCTCTAATCTTGGCTCAGCCTGTGTATTTCAACCATTATGGAATCTTCTCATGGGAAGGAGAGGATTTGAAAATGAGTTCAAAGCAAACCCTTACTGTCTGAAGGGAAGAAGTTCTGAAAACTTCTTATTCAAACTCTGCATGGTATCAAAAAAGACATCAAAGAAATGAGGAGGGAAAAATATGGAGATCCCTCAACAAGATATGTACATGAGAAAAGATCTAGTTCCTCACACTATGGGTGTCAGCATTCAGCCACATCATCAGATTTACAATGCTCTACCAGCCATATGTTCATGAAAAATGAGATGAAGAAAGGAGATGTGCCAAAGAAGGAAACTTTGGGTGATTATTTACAAGAGCATGAATATCAATCCAAGAGGTTCAAAGATCACTTGAACTTCCAAGGGTTTTGCAAGATCAATGAGGAAAGGAGCACAATGGGCAAGCATCATGGTGTGGGTATATTATTTCTATCTACTTTTGATGGATCACTTAAATGTGCAGTTAGGGTTTGGGTGGAGGAGCCAGACACCTATGTGCAACAACATCAAGTTTCAGAAGATGAAGCCATCAAAATAGCAGCGCTGAATTTTGAAGGTAAGGCTTATGATTGTTGGTTGTTTGAGTCATTTTCATTAAATAATGGAAATACATATACTTATGCAAAGTTAATTAGAAGAGTAGTGGAAAGATTTGATGAAAAATTTCATGAAACATCTTTGATGGAGCAAATTAAAAAAAAGCAAACAAAATATTTGCATGGGTTGGAAGGATCTATAAACCCAACTCCATTTTAGAAAACCATTGAGGGGAATGAAAAATTGCATGATACCTTTCCAAGGGAAAAATACCCATTGCATGAAGAACTTTCTTCTCCTAAGAAAGACATGGAGATTCCTCCTTCAAGGGAAGACCAAGATCTAAGGTCTCTCATTGTTGATGAGGCATTCTCAAATATTGATGAGGAGGAAGAGCAGGTTGGAGGTAACAACGCTGTCATATCAAGAGCATATCTAGCACCTCATGAAGAGGAAGATGGAGTACTTGCTCCAATGAAAGGAATTCTTGTGTGTTCACAAGGAGTTCCAAAGAATCTCACATATGGAGATCATGGCACAATCCATTTGCAACATGTGCCATCATTGGAAAATGGTGAGATCTTGAAGACAGAAGGAGATAAAGGCGAGGACAAGAATCATATGATGAGGAGCACTCACCCCTCTCTATATCAGAAGATGGATACAAAAAAGAGGCAAGAGGATTTTTGCAGTAAGGGCAAGGAAAAATCAGTCCACACACATATACATCCTACTCTATGCCTTGATGTCTCTTTGCATGGAGGCATTCCAAAAGGGAGACCCCCTGATTGGAAGATAGATAAACTGTTATCTCAACTTAGTGTAGCATTGACATATTTGGCTAAGGAAGGAGCCTTGGGAGAAGCTACCACAATGCTGATAACCTTTTATGGGTTCCAAGGAAGGGTGATCAATTTTCTAAGATGGACATTGCTATCTCCCACTCAACTATTTGTGCTGGAAAAGGAGGTTTCAAAAATCTACGATGACATGAGAATGGTGTCAAGTGGCCACTCCATATCTTTGGAGAAGCAAATGATGCTTCTACATATAATGAATATTTCTGAACATAACAGGAGGATATTACCACTCTTGTATGGATGGGCCAAACTATGGAAGTTTTGGAAGAGAAAGACCTTTCTAGAGGAGGTTGACTTCCATATACTTCAATCTTGTCTTGAACAAGAGCAGCTGCAAGAGAGGCAACAAAAGTGGAGTGACATTACTCCAACATGTGGTTTTGGCATCAAGCATGTCAAAGAGGAGAGTTATAATATGACAGGCACTTCATTTCATATTTCTACAACATTGTCATTGTTGGGAAGCTTAGATCCATATTGGGAGTCCCAACTCTTGGTGGAATATTCCAAGAACATCTTCACATGTAAGGTTCTTGATGGGAAAGTGATGGATAGGAGGTATAAAGTGGTTGATGGAGTAATTTACTTTCATGATCATATCTATTTGACTAGAGACTCCATGCTCAAGGAAAAAAATACTATATGCAGCCTATGAGATCTTGCTTTCTAATCCCACTAGTTTCATTAGAGCATACTATACTATCATCGAGGGATTCATGTGGGAAGAATTCAAAGAGGAGATGCACTATCACATGAGGAAGTTCATAGATTATTTGCAGGTTGAGGAGGAACATAGCTCTTGGGAAGAGTTATCATTATCACCTCCTTATTCATTAGGTGTGAGAGGGAGCTCATCCATGAGCTACCTCACTAATTCAAATTAAGTGTATGGTAAGAATTGTATTTATGAACACCATGATGTATTTACTATATACTTGCATTTTCTTAACACTCATGTACAGGGCATTGCTCCTAGAGGGGGCACTTTTTCTTATGGGCTTCATAGGCTACTTGGGGCCATGAAAAATGGTGATGTTGATCATTCCTATAATATTTTGGGGAAATGATGTACTCTTCATGGTGTGATTCATTAACACCAACCATCATACACCTTCTCCAAGCATGCAAGAAGAATGGGGCAACAAACATGTGGTGGAAAGAACACTTGTTATATCATACTATATGGCAGTTAGGAGAAAAACTACGCTGGTTGCACATGAGGGACCATTTTCCTTCTCCTTTACTACATATGGAAGCTAGCATGACTTTAATTGTGATCCCATATACTGAAGCTGTTATTATATTTTTTGGGGACATGATTGGAGGGGAGACACATTGGTTGGATGTGTCCTTGGGAAAATAATTTTCCCACACCTTTTGCACTACATGGTTCAAGGGAAGAATGGGAGATGATATGGACACTATAGTAGATTACTTGTTTCTTTATGAGGTAGGACATATAATTTTTTGGAGCACTTGGGACATGCCTCTCATGAGAATTTGGGAGGAGATTTTCTATGAATTATCAAGCTGGGGGGTGATTCATTTCATTTAGATGATAGCATGGAGATGGGAACCCTTCATTGGGAACGAAGCCCCCTATGATTGTCATCACTTCTACCTTGAGGAGGCCATTGATTAGAAAGAAGGTTTCCATATAGACTATCCATTTTTTCATGATGAGAGCTATTTGGTTTATCCACCAAAGGCCAACTTACACACTTGGGAGGAACCATTGGGAGACAAAAATTTTGCAAAATATCTGAAACAAATGTGGAGACTATTGGATGAGGAGGCCACAAGAAGAGGAGGGGAGATTTTGCAGCACCCTTGCAGTTGCTTGAGGACAAACAACATTTGGGAGGGGAAGACTGTAATATTCCTAAATTAGTATGCAGCTAATGGGAATATTAATTTTTATCTTCACATCTAGTTAGATGAATAAATGGATAAGGGGGCCCATAAGTATCTTAAGTAGGCATAAAATCCCTCTTAATGTGAAAAGGGATCATGTTAATAACTAGATCAAGCACTCTCATGTGTGAAAAAGGGCTAATATATGTGGACAAGGTCAAGTTTGACCAAATCAACAACATTTATATGGGAGGAGTGGATCATCAATAAACAAAACCCAATGTGAATGAAGATCAATCTAGCTAGTCAAAATGAAGACAGCTTGAGTGTGAAAGGAGACAATGCATGGAGACTAAGTCATGGTTGACCAAATCAAACAACGCTGTAAATAGAAGAGTGGGACTAATGGAGACATCGTAATTTTGAAGGAGGAGCCTTTGCATGGAAGTAACCTCATAAATGGTTGGGACCCATGGTGAGAAAGCTCAACATATATATAATGGAGGGAATGGCAGCCATATGGGGCATGATTGAGAATATGATTTTATGATTGGGTCTATTTAGACTTATTGCATGCTTTAGCTGTTTAGCTAAGTTTGCTGCACTATTTAGTGCAAGGGTTTTCTCATGTGAGAATTCCTGACTCTTGCTTGGAGATCTTGTTTAAGAAATCTGAGAGGAGCTTTCTGGACTTAATTTCCACTATCCGGAAATTGGCCAAGTAGTCACCTATAGCCACAACACTGTCTCTTGAAAGATCTGCATTATTTTACATGGTGTTGCAGTGGGAGGGTTTAAACCCTTATTTTATGAGCTAGTTTCTGAGGAGGAGGATCATCCTTTTTCCTAGAAAGCTAGTAGGAGGAGCTAAAACCATTTATTTGCATGATCAACCATATTTCTTATTGGAATAGGGTCTCCTAAAGCTGCGAATTTTGTCCATTTTTGTATATTTTTGTAATATTTAGTCTAATGCAGGGGTTTTGGGGTGGGTCAAAGCCCCTAATGCATTGTAACAGGTCAAGAGTAGACCAAGATTCTGCAAACCATAGTTTGTGGACCATTAGATGTGCAGGCTAAATCTGTATAAATAGATGAACCTTTTTGAGTCATAGGCAGAAAAGAATCAGGACTGATGTTAAGCACAAATTATTAGATCTGTTGTTGGGTTTTTGGGAAGGACTCCTGCTGGCTGTGTGCAGACGCTGCTGGCTATGTGTGAAGGAAGTATTTTGGGATTGTAAGGAGATTCTGGTATTAATATATATGCGAAGTACTGTTGATATCTAATGAGATCTAGATATGTTATGTTATAATTTATGTGAACTTAAGTTGTATGATTACGCTGTGAAAGTATCTGTTTAATAGCTGCGAAAGTATCCTTGTTTATGTTATATGAATATATGATCTGTTAATTGCTGATGTACTGATAGATTCGCACTACACACATGGATGTGAAGGTAATCCTTATATCTGAGCTCTGTGATATAAGTCTGCAACTAGATCTCTTAAATGCGAAGCTTGATAAGTTGGGAACGCAGCTCTGCTTGACTTACCTACTCTCTCTTTGGGTGCAGAAACCTAGTTCCAACACCCTCCCATACTGCTTTAGGTGAGACTTTGGCCTACACAAGCAGGTCACTGCCAAAAGGGCCAGTAGTATAGGGGTTTTTTGGCAAACCTTAAACCTCCGAACCTGGGTCATGACCCCTCGAGCCAACAAATCATTCCGTTGCCGAGACTGAGAGAATTTTGAGAGAGAGATCGAGTAATGCCAAGAACACATTGGAGACTTGAGAAGAAAGAGATCAATGAGTGGTTCAACAAGAAAATTCAGGAATTTAGAGTAAGAGAGAATCACAGTACAAAGTTAATCACAGAGGAGTGGAAGAATAATTACATCTTCACAGAGATCTATGAGATTTTATTTGTGACATTTGCGATCGAGATTCAGGAGTGGCTCGCAAGGCTCATAGATTTCCAGAAGTGTTGGAAGGATGAACGAGTCAGACAGTAGACCCCAGAGCTGATTTGGCAGTTAGAAAAGACTGCTAACACCATCACTTGCACGGTAGATCACTGGGTGGACAGTGTGATAGGAGCGTTTGTGATGGAATTTTCACTTGATCAATTGGTGTCCTACTCTGAAGCAGAATGATGGCTCTTCAAGGGTTTCTGCGGTAAGTTTCTAAAAACTCTACCACTACTGATTAAGATCTTATTGTGCAAAAAGAGCATTTTATGTAGTCATACATAGTGAATGAGCTCCAATCAAAGTGAGGGTACAATGCGCAGTGGTAAATACTACAGAACCAATCAAGAAGGAGATCGATCTGTCTACAATCTAGTAAGAAACTCTGTCGCGCATAACTCTCCGTCTATGCCACCTTCGAACCCTCATATGGGTAAGAACTCACCACCACCACCGCCAGAAGATGATATGGCCTCGCAAATGAAGCTACCCACATTCAAAGGTGTAGGAGATGAAGATATGTATCGGTTCTAGTTTGTCGCAGGATCGATATGGACTGCACAGAATGTAGCTAGTGATGCGGTGAAAAGAGCACATATATCCCTTGCCTTTGGGGGAAGAGCCTTGGACTGGTATATGGGATACATTGACTAGCATGCGAATGCAACCATTGAAGAGATTAAAAATTCCTTGAACAACAGTTCAAGAAGCCTAAGTCCTACTCTCAGATAGTGAATGATCTGAAATATTTCGAGCAAGGACCGTCCAAGTCTGTGTAGCAGCGGAACTTGTAGACTGGGTTACTGTAGCAGCAATACTTGTAGATTTGTTGGATTTAATTATAAAAATACACAAGAGGTATTTATAATAATAAATATTTATTGATATGATATAAGACGACTGAATGATTACAATGAGGTCCTACTTTTATACCTATGCAGGTGACCATTCATGAACAAGCATGTCTTTTAGAAATGCCTTTTCAGTTAACTAATGACTACTTAACATAATCCCGATTGATTAGCTAGTAATTACATTTATTCTATTTTATTCTATTAATGACTATATTTATTACATTAGTTATGAATTAGGTTCATAACACATGCATAAATGAATAAAGGAGGACATGTAAAGCTCCTAAGTAGACTAAATAAATCAATGCCCATGTAAACACAGTTAAATCAGGGCCATATAAATAATCACTTGTAGGTGTGAAAGAGGTTTGAGCTAAAGATTGGGTCAACCTTGACCAAATCAATGGCATTGTCTAGGTTCATTGCATCTCCAAAAGGGATAGTGCAGTTCTAGAAGGAGACCTCTCATGTGAAAAGGGCTAACTCGTCAAGGTGGTTTAAGGTTTGCAAAGGCTCTTCATCTTATAAAAGGAGAGGGAGGGAAGAAAGAGAAGGTTTTTGATTGATCATATTCATGAGTATTTTGTCTTCTTAGACAAATACTATTCTCTACTGTTTAGTGGAGAATTATTCCTGGAATTCCTATGCAGGGATTTCACCTCTTCCTTTGAGGATTCTTGGAGGAGTGTTTGCTGAAGTGATCCAATATCAGGCTTGAGGCCAAAATATACTTACATTGGTAGCGCTTATCCATTGAGGGTTTTGCTACTTCTGCAAGCTGCAGCAAGTGGGAGTCTAGATATACAGATATCTAGTGTATTTTGGGAGCCTCTTCTCATGGAGTGTGTCTTTTAACCTCCTGGAAGGGTATCTCTTCTCTTTGTACTTTAGATCTACAATTTTGCAGAGGTTATTTATGTAATTTTAACTACAACGTTGTTCCTATTAATGGATTGCGTTATTTTGGTGTGAGACTCTTCATGGTGTTTTGCTCATAGTTTAGATCAGAGATCTCTAGTGCTGGGCTTTACCTTCCACTTGGTGATCCATGGATTAGCTTGCTGATCCATGTTCTATTTAGATCTGATCCATTGTAATGAAATGCTATATTCAGAAATTTACTGCAGCAATTTCCAGTTCTTCAACTTGTTTCTCAGATCTACTCTTATTTATGCATAATTTGGGCAAAACCTGAAGGGGATCTTGTAGAGAAAACCATCTAGTTTCCAGATCTAATATAGATATGATGTTTCATCCACAGATATTTCCTAGATATGAGTTGTAATGTGCAGCTGCTACAACTCATGAAAATAACGCTGTTGAGCCATTTCCGCTGATGTAGACATGTTGTAGCTCTCTTTTCTCATGTAATCTATTGTGTATTGAAGGAGCTTCACTTTACTTCTGATTTTCTGTTGTACTTTCATTTATCAATCATATATGATGGCCTCCTGCTCATATGGACTAAAACTGCATTATTCTTGAGGTAGTTTGTTGTGCATAGCTCCAGCCCCTCCTGTAGGGTGCTTTTCAGCTAAACTAGGTTGTGGGCGACCTGTTTACCACACCTAGTTTAATTTTATTTTTCTCCCTTTCTAGATCTAGACCTCAGATCTGATGATCTAATGGATCCAAGGGTTGAAAAATCATTTATGTACATCAATCTCCCAAGGAGTACGTTATTTTTCCAGGCTTGCTATGTAATCCCAATTTGGGAACATTACAGTGGTATCAGAGCTCCTTTCTTGGCATAGCCCATGCTTGCCTTGGAGCACTAGTTATGATGCATTCAGAATAATATGATCCTCTTACTGAGAGGGAGAAGAGTGTTACACTGAAATTTTTCACCATGACATTTTAGTGTCTATATGGGTTCATCATTACTCATATATTACTCCCTTAGAAGTCTAAAACATCAAAGTTCCTAAAGTCAAGCCTTGAAATTGAGAGAAAAGCTCATAAAAGTCTTAAAAATACTTGTATCGCACTTTCTCTTAACATTGCCTGTGGTGCCACACCTTTTTGATCTAAAGCATGTGGAGCTAAACACACTTTTTCTTCATTAAGGGTGTGGACCCCTGTAAAAGGTAAAATGAAGGCGGAAAGTAACATTTAGAAGCCCAACAATCAAATTTGGAAGCTTCTAGAAGCAATTATGCGGTCAAAGGTTCACTCCTATCATGTATGTTCATTCCTCCATTATGGGATCCTACCCCTTGATTTATGGATCTCAATCCCTTCAAAAGAGAATTCTGTCCCTTCTAATGTGGAATCATAACCTCCTCTCTTTTCCTATAAATTGAAGCCATAATGCAACTTCAAAAGCTAGTGTGTGTGAGATAGTGAAAAGTTAGTGAGTTAAACTTTGATAATTCTTGAGGAGAAATGCTGTATAGACTCAGACTCTCTTAACTGATCATTATGTGGGAATGATTACACACCCATGTGTGTTTTAGCTGAGAGAGTGCAAAGCTTGTCAGAGTAAAGGAAACGCCTGTTCCGGACCCTAGGAAGGCCTGTATGACATCAAGGCGGACATAGTTGTAAGGATTTTCTTTATCAAAGATAATACGAATGAATACCATTTTCTCAATGAGTTCTTTAATTAAGTAGCTTGTTTATCATGTTTTATCAATGATTTATTTAATTGATTTACTTATTTCTTGAATTCCTTGATCATCTTGATAGATATATAATTTGTGAATTAGTTTATCCTATGCAAGTGCTATTGATTTTTTCCATGTTTGTGATTGCAAATCTTTGAAGACGACTCTTTCAAGCAACTGGAAAGAATATTATTACAAATAGCGCTCAACTATAAGTAGGTCTTCAAAACCCCTGTTGTAGCTAATTAATGAATTGAATATTATTTAGAGAAAATAGTTTTTGTTTGTCTGCTTGTTGCTAACTGTCCGTAGGACACTTGGGAGGTCTGTCTTGTTCGCAAGAATGACTTATCCGTCGAACAAAATGGCGACTCCACTATGGATTGGATTTTGGACTTTGACTTCTTTTATTTTGACTTATGAATTTATTTTTTCTGATTTTGATTAGTTTATATTGGCTTGGGTAGTTTATCCTTGTAGAATCCCTGAGAAATGTTTTAGAGATTTTTATTTTTCTCTTAGTTTTCTGGTATCCGCACTTTTCTTTTAGAAACAGTGTGGGCATCTCCGCTCTTTTTGTGTATAAACAGTGTGGGACTGCACCTGTTTACAATGGAAACTCCGGACCCTGTGAAATTTTTTAGAAAACCCTAAAATTCTCTTTTCTGGATTAGTTTGTTAGATTCTCAGTGTATACCCAGACTTGTATTTTTTGTTTGAAAGCTTTGATTGAGAGTTTTCTTCAGCATTTTTAAGTTTTTATTGATTTTCTGAAAGATCTACATGTTATAGAGATTTTTGCTTTGTCTTTATCCCTCTCAAAGATTAGAAGTCTTGGTATACCTTTAGATCATTGATATTTCCTTGATTTCTTGCTGATTTTAACTTTATAGCAGAAATTGTTTTATGAGATTTAGATCCCATTTTATCATTTGCAAATATTTAAAAAAAATTGTTAATAAGTTTGGAATTTCACTTAAAAAACCAAAATTGGATGTTTTTTGAGTTCTTGCTGATCTAAGCAAATAATTTCTTAGTTAGATAACAAGCTAAGCAAAACATCCTCAAAATATTTCAAATTTTAATTCAAATTTAGTCTTTAGAATTTTTAGATCTCAAAATTAGCGTTTTTTAGTTTTGAGTGTTATTTCTAGAAAATTGTAGTTTTCTTTTGGAGAAAATTTTGTTTGTAGTTTCGATCTTGAATGATAAAGGGATTTCTTATTGAGAAATTTATCATTTTGAGTTATCATGAAATTATATTTCTTTTAATTTATTCTTGCTTGAAGGAAATAATTGTTTTAAAAGATTGAATTTTCTCAACTCTTTCTTTTAGATAGAATTCATTTAAAGGAAAGGAATTTTTTCTCATATAAGATGCATTTTTAGTGTGTTTTGAGTCGGGTCACTACCTATCATCAGTTTCACTTTTGCACCTATTTTCCTAAGAAATAGCCGATAAAAATCAACGCTTAATTTAAAATTAATCTAGTAATTTTTATATTTCTAGGTCTCTTTTCACCAATATAGCTTAGGCTAGTGTCTTGGAGTAGGGAGTAATTAACTCTCCAGGACAATTAAAACAAACAAGTAGTTGATCTTGCGATAGGAAAAATCAAATAGTTGCTTGTATGCTCTGGGAAGCTCCTCTTAAAGGAGTCGATCACGAGGTCATATCCGAACCAGTGGGATAATCAATTCTATCTTATTGGGAACGATAGAAGATGTGCACGTATTAAAAACGGTAAACCTCGGATAGACCATTGTTGAGGAGCCTAGGGTCACTTGTTGGTATACCTTGGATTATGTAAAGGAGCCTTCAAGGGGATTGAGCTTTGTTACTCTACCCTTGCGCGTATGTCGGATCGTAGACTGTTCCCCCAGGTATATTAGTTCATGTTGGTAACCTTAGTGGCCATAATATTTACGATTATTTCTTAAGGTGACAGTGGAGGAAAGATCCCACTGTACCTGGAGCAGACGTCGACTAGACTCACTTAGAATCTCCGGAGGGTTATCTTCACTCGAGATGGTTTAAGTGGAGAAACTTGCACCGGTCTGTTTCATTAAGCAGGTTGTCGGGGTAACTATTCCAACTGCCCTTTCTACATTAAAACACTACGATGTTGGATTTCATCACCAACTGGTGATTTTAGTGTGGGAAGTTACTGCTTATGTGTGGTTTGATCTCCTAGATTTTTAGGCGTGTGATTCATCTGTTTGATTACTTAGCGACTTCAGGATTTTTCATTGAAATTTTCTTTGATTGCGTATGATTAATAATTTTCAATCGTGGCTAAATTAGCAGGACAATCACGTAGACTCCAGGGGAAACCCCCTGAGTATACACCAAGTCAAATTGAAGGACTGCAAGCACTGGTACCACCTAGTGTCAGTAGAATTAGATCAATAGAACCAAGAGAATCATCCATAGTTATTCATCCTAATTATCAATCACAAACAACAGAATATATTCAAGAGCCAATTTCAATTTCCGAAGTTACCGGTAGCATTTCTCCAACCAATGAATTAGCTGAAGAACCTGAAATTTCTGAGCCCGAAACTGAACTTGCTGTGTTGGAACCATCTTCAGGATTTGTTACTCCGACTTCTAGTGATCCTGATTCACCTAGGGTAAGACATTGCATTACTGAAAAAATTCCTTCTGATCTCATATGTATTGAAGAACTTGTTGGTCTAGACGAAGACGTAGCTCTTCCTGAAAACCAAGAAAATTTGAATCATAGGGAACGTGAATCAATATTCTACAGTCCTTTTAGAACTAACGCTTGGTATTTATCATTGACATATTTTTTACAAAATGCAGGTCTTACTTATTCACCACCCCGAATTCCTTTTTACCCTACACCAAGAGGTTATCATCCTTCATCAGCTATTTCGGGTGAGTCATCTATGTTTTCTCAATCTCCGAAAACATTTTTATATGGTGGTTCGTCTGTTCCTTCAGGATACTAGTCATTCTCTGGTCCTTTCCCGAGGGCAGCTCCTCAACCAATTGAACAAGTTCTATCATATAGTACAAATGAAACTAGAACTGAAATGTTGAACACATAACAGATTTATATGATGTCTGGAAATATTCCAAATCCTCAATCTCAAGGAAGTCAGTTACTGCCTGGGGGGCAACCTAAAGGAAGTAAGTTACTGCCTGGGGGGCAACCTCAAGGTAATTTTTTACTAGGACAAACTATAGGACAATATTATCTGCCTGGAGAACAACCTCAAGGATATTACATACCTCAAGGTTATCAACCTCAAGGATAGTACATTCCTCAAGGTCCACCCGAGAGTCAGTTTATTCCTCAGGGTCAACCTTAGGGTTATTTTATTTCTCAGGGTCAATACCAACCCCAGATTAAATACAGGGCTCAAGGTTAGTACCCAACTCAAGGATTTCAACCTCCTTCAGGTCAAACATTGTTACAAGGAATTGGAACCTTGCTAGTTAATTATCAAAATTATGTTCAACCTGGTTATGGTCCTTCATATGCACAACCTTCTATGGGTCAATACCTCAGAATGAATATGGCGTGAGATCCATCTCAAATTCAACAGACTTTGCAACCCAATGTGCAGTTACCTACGCAACCTGGAAAACCCATAGTTTTTGGTCCAACCCAGCAACCTGTCCAGCCTACCGTTCAAGTTCCTGCACCTGGTTCTATTTAGCAGCCTAGGCCTAGTACACCTCAGACTCCGCCTTAGAATTATGCTACTGCTGCAACTTCTGTTTAACCTACCACACCTATTTTTGGAGTATCTGTAGCTCCTATTTCTACGACCCCTGTATCAGTAAAAATTCCTCAAGTATCTGTGCCACAAACAAGACCTACAATTCAGACTGCGGTCCAAATGACTACAAGACAAGCTGGTACAAGTACGATTCTTACTAGTCAACCACAATTTACTTATCAACTGTACCAGGGACAATATCAATTTGGACAGGCTACGCAAAATCCAGTATATCAGTATCAACCATACCCTGGGTATACTTATAAAATACCTCAATAACCCCAGTATGTTCCAGTTAATCTTAGTTATCCAGGAGGTTTCACGATTCCCAATGCGCATCCAATTCCGGGATATCCTTAATATCCTCCTCCTAGAACTGGTTTGATCACACAAGGTTATTAAGACCCTAGCCATCGATTACCGTTTATAGCAACTTTAGATTTACCTGATCTATCGCACCTTACGAACGATCCTATCTTTTATCTTTCGTATTGGCCACCGATGCCTAACAAGTTTCCCAGTGATATTCAAAAGTATGAGGGTAAGTCAGGGGAGGACCCATCTAATCATGTTATGACTTATCACCTCTGGTGTGCATCCAATTCACTAATCAATGATTGGATTAGATTGCATCTTTTTCAGAGAAATCTCATTGGTCTAGCTGCCAAATGGTATATTGAGTTACCACGAGGCTCTTTTAATAATTTTAATGCATTAGCTACTGCTTTCTTAACCCATTTTCAGTTGCCTATTAGATACGACAATGGTACAGAATTGTTGACTTCATTAAAATAATCTACGTCTGCGTACATATTTGATCACATTCATGAATGGAGACGTAGAAGGTGTTTAGTGAAGGTTTTTATTCCGGATCAAGTTTTGGCTGAATGATTTATTAAATCATTATTGCCCAAAATTACTGAAGATGTGGCCAAAGGAGGTGTTGTTACAAAAGAGAAAGTCATTGCTGAGGCTCAGTACCTTGACCTTGTATATACCCAGTAAGGTACTCTATATGATAAAATCCCTAATTTACCAAGACCTTGTCAATTAACTACAACTCCTTTCGGCTCTCATGCCACGGATGGTGTAATTGGTTCTGTTAGCACTGGTAAAAGTAAGAAGAAATCTTCCAAGAAAACTTCTCCTATTATCACTTTACCTGATTCACCGAAAGGAGATTCTTCTGTTGAAACTTCCACCGATATTCATGTTGTAGAATCATATACAACCAAACCTAAAACTGGTGGTAAGAAGAAAAGTAAGAATACAAAGAAAAAATCTTCAGAATATAAAAACGATAAAATTGAACCAACTAACAAAAAACAAAAACCTCGTTATCCATGTATGATCTATGACGAGAATCATTTTACAAAAGAGTGTCCACGTAGAGCCGAGGTATCAAAATTCATTAAGGGTTCACCCATACCTACTGTATTGAAGGATCCCTTTCCTACTCAAGATAGTAATATGATTGGATCTTCCTCAAATATGCTAGAGGATATTTTCATGGTTGTGACGCAATCGCAAGATTACGGTAGTAAAAATTCTGGTAAAGAAGTAGAAACATATAATTTAACATCGACTACATCTCCTTCAATTTGTAATCCGCTACATATCGAGAAACAAAATCCTGACTTAGTAATCAAACCGCATGTTAAAGGTGTACTTCGTAAATCAGCTTTCAATCCAAATGTGAGAGCTGCTCAGAATTACAATATTTTTGAAGACTTCGAAATTTCCCCTTTAGCAATGTCAGCTTTGGAAGTGCTGCAATCATGTCCAACCCAAAGAAAATTACTATTGTCAGCTTTAGGGGCCATGGACCTCTAGGATTCGAACCTCATGATCTTCGATTTAGATAATTTTACACCTCGCCTACCCCATTAAATGGATTTTCAAATTCTGGTAATAGTAAAAAACAAACATATTTTTCGTATTGTTGTTGATGAAGGGGCTTCCACGTGTATTATGTCATTAAAATGTTGGAAATCACTTGGTTCTACGATAATTAACCAATCACCGACTATCCTCAAAGCTTTTGATGGAATAGGTTTTTAGCCGTATGGTATTTTATAGGATCTACCAACAGAGGTCGAAGGAAAAACCGTTAATCTAGATGTGGAAGTGGTTGATGCCCCTCTAGATTACAACCTTCTCTTGGGTTGCAGTTTGTCTGACGCCATGACTGCTGTTGTATCATCGATATTTTGTCTCATCATGTTTCCTCACAAAGGAAAGATCATTAAAATAGATCAACTTTCATATTATTCATCCGACCCAGCCTCTACTGATAGTATCCAACATATCGGAAAATTGACTATCCCTTACAAGGATATTGGGGTAGGCTTAATTAAAGATTCTACTTTATTGGGAACTTTTTCCTTCCCCGCTCCCAACGTACAGCCTCCTATTGCTAATATCAATATGATTACATCAAGTACTATTTCCTTTGATGATCCTTGGATAGTACCTTCAGAATCAGAACTGGATTCTTTTGATGGCGCAATGCCTTTGAGTCCTTTTGAGTTAGCATATCAGATTGTATAGTCATTTTTTAATACTCCTTCAACTGAATTAGATCCAGTGAGTGTGATCAATGAAGAGTCATTTTCAATATCGAGCTCAACTTCGACATCAATTCCAGATCTTGATCAACATGTATTCAATACTGATGAAAAAATTCATGAATTCTTGTCTATCGATGAATTACCATGGGAAGATCTACATCATAGGTCTTCGTTTTTACCTGATATCGATCATTTTGAGAATCATTTTTCCTCTATTTTTACTACTGATTACTTCAAAGAACCTCAGAATCCTATTTCATCTTCTAATTCTAAATTGAATTTAGAAAACATTTCTACAATGGTTCCCATTGACATTTCAGTAAAACCCAGGATTGTTGAAAACATTCATATAGGTGCTTCTTATACGCCAGATGAAATCCAAGCATAGAAAGCCCTATTTCAGGAATTCCGTGACATTTTTTCTTGGTCATATGAAGAAATTCCAGGAATCGATCCGTCGATTGTTGTTCATAAAATTAAGACATACTCGGATGCTAAACCCGTCAGACAGATATTACGTCAGATACATCCGAGAAAAGCTGCCGCTATTAAAGTAGAAGTTGAAAAATTACTTCGTGCAGGTTTCATTTATCCAATTCCGTTAACGAATTGGATGTCTAATATTGTTCTTGTCAATAAAAAATAAGGAAGAATACGAGTATGCATCGATTATAGGGATATAAATCGAGCTTGTCGAAAAGACAACTATGCAACCCCTTATATCGATCAAATTATTGATGATTGTGTTGGAAGTGAAATTTTTTCATTCATGGATGGATTTTCCAGTTACAATCAAATTAACATACTCCCTGCAGATCAACCTAAAACAACTTTCATTTGTCCATGGGGGACATTTTCTTATCGCAAATTACCTTTTGGACTTAAGAATGTTGGCGCCACTTTTCAGAGGGCAATGTATTATGCATTTCATGACATTAAACACATTGTGTAACCCTACCTCGATGATTTTCCTGATCATTCCTTGCACAGATCAGATCATATCACTCATTTACGAGCCATTTTTATACAATGTAGGCATTATAAGATTCGTTTGAATCCTCACAAATGTGTTTTTTGTGTACAATTTGGACGATTATTGGGATTTATTGTCTCAAAGGTAGGCATTCGTGTCGATCCATCGAAGGTTGAGGCTATCATCAATTTACCTCCTCCTTCTACTCTTTGCCAACTCCAAAGTTTGCAAGGGAAAGAAAACTTTTTACGTCGATTCATTCCTAACTACGCCGAGTTAACGAAAGGTTTTAACAGGTTGTTAAAAAAGAATATTCCTTTCTTTTGGGACGAGATTGCTGATCGATCTTTTGATACTCTTAAAAACACGTCGACCCATGCATTGTTACTGCATCCTCCCAATTACAACCAGGATTATGTTTTGTACCTTGCCGCTTCCGATTCCACGATAGGAATGGTTTCAGTTCAGGAAGATGAATTCAATAGTGAACATGTGATTTAATATCTTAGTCAGAATTTGCATCCAACTGAAATCAAATAGTCACATGTGGAGAAATTGGCCTTGGTAGCTATTCAATATGTTCAACTTTTTCATCATTACATACTTTTACGCAAAACAAAAGTGATTTCTGATTAACTATATATATTTGGACCGGGGGGGGGGGGATTATAAGTTGTATTTATAATTAAAAAATCCAAACAGCATATTTGTTGAACTTATGTGTGATTTCCCAAGTACTGATACAGAAACTGTAGCAGAACAACCAATCGTGGATGAATCCTTGTTTCTTATTAGTACCATTGATCCTTGGTATGGAGATATAATTGTTTATCTTCAGACCCAATCTTTTTAGCATGAACTTTCACGATCACAACGATGTAAAATCTGTTTCTAGTCACAACAATATCATATTGTTGGCGACACACTATACCATCGTGGTGCAGACTCTTTTTTTCGATGTTTTCTCACCCATGAAGAAGCTAAAAAGGTTTTAAATGACTGTCACTCTGGAGCATGTGGCAGTCATACGTATGGGTATGCCATAGCCCAAAAGATAGTTCCCGCTGGTTATTTTTCGCCGCCCTTATTTGAAGATTGTATTTATGTGGTCTGAAAATGCCATAATTGTCATATTTTCGATTGAAAGATGCGTGCACCACCCGCTTCTCTTCACCCTATAATTGTTGTCAATCCTTTTGAAAAATGGGGCATTGACTTCATTACATGTAACCCTCACTCAGCCGGGGGGCATGGGTATATTATTCTCGCAGTAGATTATTTACCAAATGGGCCAAGGCGATGCCTACATTTACGGCAGATGGAAAAACTGCAACTACTTTCGTGTTCAATCATGTGATTGCTCGTTTCGGTGTACCCCAAGCAATAATTACTAACCATGGGAGTCACTTTCGAAACATCATGATGACTGAGCTAATTGACCAAATTGGCCTGTGCCATGACAGTTCTACACCATATTATCTGTAGGCTAATGGTTTGGTTGAAGCGATTAATAAAGTTTTAGTCACCATGATCAAACGAATCATCGACATTCATAAATCAAATTGGCATGCCATGATTTTTTCGGCACTTTGGGCATATCGGACTTTAGCAAAAACATCAACAGGCTTTACCCATTTTCAACTAGTTTACAGTTTAGAAGCGGTATTACCGATTGAATGCGAGATATCGTCACTCAAACTAGCCATAGAGTTACTACCAACTACCTCCGAGGAGGAAAAACTCTTTTTGTACTTAGATCAATTAGATGAGAATCGATGTACCACTGTATTAGCCACTGAGACTCATGTGAAACGAATGAAAGCTCAGTATGATAGAAGTGTTACACCTCGTATTTTTTCAGAAGGAGACCTAGTTTTACTATATGATCAAGCTAACGATAAGCTAGGGGCTGGGAAATTCGAACCCATGTGGCATGGTCCTTATATTGTCAAGTGACAGCTTGCAAAAGGGGCCTATGAATTGATTGATTTTGACGGAGTTTATTTAGGTAAACCCATAAATGGGATTTATCTAAATAAATATTATGCTTGATTTTTGTGTGAAGATCTTTCCTGTAGATTAGTTAGTTTTTAGCTGGTGTGCTGTAGATTAGAAACATGTGCCTAACTTAAGTGTGCTTTTACTACTATTCCTACTTATCTGGATTACTACTATTGATATTGCAGATGTCGACGTCTTTTCAAACATACATTGGTTTTGCTGATGGTGCTTGTCATAGTACACGGAACATTTATTCCGCGACCTGGGTTATTTATTCACCCATTGACGAGTTAGTATCTATGCATGGGGTAAGCCTCGGTCAAATGAAAAACAATATTGCAGAATATAGCGCAGTTATTGAATTATTGTCTGCATCCATTTCATTTGGAATTCAGAGTTTGATCGTTAGGTTAGATTATGAGCTTGTTGTATTACAATTAAATCGAGTATATGCAATTAGAAATCCAATGTTGTTAAGATTATTTTTGAAAATTCATCTCTTGGAAAGAGAATTTGATTATATTGAGTATCAACACATTCCAAGAAGATTAAACACAATAGTAGATGCACTTTATTCTAGTGTTATAAACAGACATTTACGATAATGAAAGTAGTAAATCAAAATAACATTCGATAATATGTTGAACAGGTGACTGGAAATAATAGTATATCATAGTATAGAGTAGTGTTTCAAAAAATAGTACATTTTCCTTGATCATAGGTTCAAAACACCTTATGATTGGGAAAAAAGTGATACAAAAAATGATATGAGTCTATACAATCAATCATCCACTATCCGTGGTAATGATCATGATAATATACTACAACTTGTGCCACTCTACTCAGGAATCTCCTGAATGGTCCAGGAACACCAATGACATATCTCTGTAAACGGAGTGGAATGTCGTCTATGGTAGTCTCAGCAATGTCCATAGTCAACTACTCCAGATGGTGTTCCAAATCAGTGAGGATCTCTGCTGTCTGATCCTGTGGTGGTGGTGGTGCTGCAGCTGCATCACTTTGTCTCCTCTCAAAGGGGCGGAGAGTGACTAGTCAGCGTGGACCCACATCTGCATTAGAAATTTTTGTTATCAGTTTTGGACGATTTAAAAACAAAATAAAAATTAGAAATTAGAGCATGTCAAAAATATTTTTTACCTGACTCATCCCATTGAACTCTTGGAGGAAATGGCATATCTTGGTCGCCACGGAAATCTATACCCGCATAAGGAAAATCGTCTATCACAAAGAGTTGGTGCTCTAACCAATAGAAGTATGTCGGGGGAAATCGAACAATCTCTCCACCCTCACTGTGTCGGGCCATCAAAGCAACCCATCGAACCATCCAAGGCTCTTGAGCTCTACCAGCATAAACTGGAATATGTTGTGGGGCCAGTAGAAGTATCCTCTCCAGAGCAAAAGTGACTACGATCGATCCATATTCGAAGTTATTTAACTTCCCATTCTTTTCTCTAGTTAGTTGGCCTTCGATGTTAGCCAACACTTCCTCGCACCAGTTGAATATGGTGCCTCAGAAACAATCTACTGCAATTCGCATTTGAGATCTAGTAGCAACATGCAAAGCTGCACTTCCACATAACTTGGTTACAGTAAATGCAACCACTTTTAACTCAGGACGGATGATAGTTTTAATATCAATCCGTTTGTCTTTAGGATTTTTTTCATCATTGTAGAACTCTAATTGTAGGCTAGCGACAGACTAGCCACCTGACCTAGCCCCAAATAGAGAAAGTGGTTCGCCTCTTTTAGACAAACCAGTCAAAAAATATATGTCCTCTAGCTCAATTTCGAGCCAGTTGCCTCCAATCATAAAAAACTGGTCCTGTACATCCCACTTGTTTACCAACCAAGTGAGAAGGTCTACTTGAGCTCTCATGCCACTGATAGCCCAAAATTTAAGTAGCTCGCATTCTTTTAAAACTTGTAATGTAGGTGGATGAATCATTGCAGCTTCATCCACCTCTTCATGTTCACGTTCCCGCCAAATGAGCATTGTAAATATCCTACAATGAACAAAATGAAAGATTAAAATCATTTTAAAAAGGAAATTTTGGGTAATTTGGAAAGAAAATATGTTTTTAAATTCTTCACAACACTCCCACACTTTTCGTTCATAGATAGTGCGTAGCTCCACATGGGCTTTGTGCTAAAAGTGCGGGGCCACGACATTTTTCTTTGTAAGAAAATGTCGGGGTTCGCAGGTGCCGTGTGTATTACCTGTGGACCCCCGAGGGCAAAATTTTGAACTCAATTCTTCTCCAGAAATGAATTTTAAACCCTAAAATAAGGAAATGAATGGATGAAAAGCAAGGAAAAGAGGATGTGGATTACCTGGAGTAGACGTTTTTCGATTTCAATGGTCGGTTTTTCTAGAATATTCTCTGGAGCGATTTTTGCCAAAAGCTCTCAAATTTTAACTCTAAACTCAAATAGTAAAAATGAATTTGGAAAACTCATTTTTATAAGTTTTTTCGAATAAATGAAATTTAAATTTGTTTATTTTTCACTTTAAAAAGATGGTTTTTCAAAATATTTTTTATTATTGAAGCAGGCACGTTTAATTTTTTGAGTTTTCGTGCAGAATATCTGATTTTTCAGGTAAAATGATCATTTTTGATGAAGAGTATACTTTTATCACTTTTTCGGGCTCCTTAAAATTTATGAAAAAGTGAAACCATGGAGTTCTCTTTTAAGCCCTTTTCAAACTCTCTAAATATGAAAATATTGCCAAGTACTTGACTATTCGAACTCATTAAAGAAAATGAACAGTTGTCCCTTCAGTATAAGTTTACCCCTTTTCCAGACTGAAATGGACTATTTACAAAAAAGGCATACGTTGACTAATCATGGTCAATAGAGTTCTCTCCCACATTATTTTATCCTTTTTTTGGGCCTGAGAGACTAAAATTACGAAAAAGTACACCCATGGAGTTTTCTTAAGTTTTTTCTTCTGACTCCCTGAAAATGAAAAACATTGGGTTTCTCCTATACTGGACTCATTAAAATTTAACGGTAAAGGACTGGCCGATTACAAACAGGAACAAACCACTCCTTCTTAGGGTTTGATTTTAAACTAAGTTGGACTCATCCGAAGGATGAGATTATAAACAAGCAAATGTTATCCTCCTCAAGCTTGTCAAAAATAAAGAGGTACTTGCCAGAAATGGTGGGGGAAAAGAGAGAAAATGAATTCATTTGTTACACTTTGATTTAAAAGAAGTAAACTTCTCTTAAACACGACACTTTTTGTCATACTTCTACCTGGGTTGGGAAAATCCTTTGCCTATCAAGGTCTTTAGTCGATTTCTGGGTATTAGCTTAGGGAAATTGTTACCAAACCATATGCAGTGTCATTATGTGTTCAAGAGGACAATCAAACAAAAAATTCATCTGCAAACATTTGTCTCCATTCGCGTTGACCATCCTTGAGTTAGTCCTTGCAAAAAATTTCTTCAAAACTTGATCTATGGTTTCGTGTCATGAGCTTGCTTATGACGGATCACTTTCTATCGAAGACAGTTCATCATCTAGGAAGTTGATCTAGAATCCATTAGTACCTTGAAATCTGCATGCCTTAATGGCAGGTTTCTCGCCTTCAATGATAGGTTACATAATTGACCTTTGATCGAATGATTCCGTGAAATGTTTAACTTCAGATCACTTATTCACATTTCATGGATTGTACTGAGTACTTTGAGAGCCATTTTCATTATTGGTGGTTTCTCTCACACTTGTTAACAGTTCACATCATTGACTGGTAATCAAGTGGGTTCTACCATGTTTGACTTCAACACATTTAATCACATGGATAAAACCATACTAGTTCTGGAAGCAGAAATCAAGACCCTCGATCTAGTTTCCACCATCCAGGCTACAAGGATTTTTATTATTCATTATGCTGTAGACTATTTATTACAGATGGCTACGTCCATGCTGCGTCTACAATATTGATGTAACATTAAAATAATTTCTATATCAGAACAATTTTAGTTAGTTTTTGATCTGAGTATGGGAATGCCTATCTCAGTGATGATATATATATATATATATATATATATATGTTTTGCATTGAATTTTTTTACAGGGTTCTAACTGGGGTGCCCACAGGCTAATCCTTGAAATGATAAAGCACATCACTCTTCGAATGCTCTTAGACTTCGCACTTTAGGGGGAAATTTGTTACACTAAAATTTTTCACCATGATGTTTTTGTGTCTATATGGGTTCATCATTACTCATATATTACTCCCTTAGAAGTCTAAAACGTCAAAGTTCCTAAAGTCAAGCCTTGAAATTGAGAGAAAAGCGCATAAAAGTCTTAAAAACACTTGTACCGCACTTTCTCTTAACATTTCCTGTGGTGCCGCACCTTTTTGACCCAAAGCATGTGGAGCTAAATGAAATTTTTCTTCATTAAGGGTGCGGACACTTGTAAAAGGTAAAATGAAGGCGGAAAGTAACATTTAGAAGCCCAACAGTCAAATCTGGAAGCTTCTAGAAGAAATTATGCGGTCAAAGGTTCGCTCCTATCATGTATGTTCATTCCTCCATTATGGGAGCCTACCCCTTGATTTATGGAGCTCAATCCCTTCAAAAGAGAATTCTATCCCTTCTTATGTGGAATCATGACCTCCTCTCTTTTCCTGTAAATTGAAGCCATAGTGCAGCTTCAAAAGCTAGTGTGTGTGAGATAGTGAAAAGTTAGTGAGTTAAACTTTGAGAATTCTTGAGGAGAAATTCTGTATAGACTTAGACTCTCTTAACTGATCATTATGTGGGAATTATTACACACCCATGTGCTTATTAGCTGAGAGAGTGCAAAGCTTGTCAGAGTAAAGGAAACACCTGTTCCGGAAAACATGAAGGCCTGTACGACATCAAGGCGAACACGGTTGTAAGGATTTTCTTTATCAAAGATAATACGAATGAATATCATTTTCTTAATGAGTTCTTTAATTAAGTAGCTTGTTTATCATGTTTTATCATTGAGTTATTTAATTGATTTACTCATTTCTTGAATTCCTTGATCATCTTGATAGATATATAATTCATGAATTAGTTTATCCTATGTTGGGTATGTGTTATATTCTTTCCACGACTAGCCCCATGCGCTGTACGTTGTGCCAGGCACAACAGGGGGGTCACAAGGGGGGAGGTAGCCCCCACTGTTGGGGTCCGGGGCAGTGCCCCAATGAATTTTTTTTTGGTGTGCGGACCCACTCATAGGCAGACCCACCCATGTTTTGTGCATGATTTTGCAAATGGTTTTGGGGTACGATGGTTTTCGGCCCCTGGTATTTTGTAGATCCGATCAAGGGAACTACAGTTATGTTCTAATCCAGGGTTAATGGATTGGGGTTTATGTATGCTTCGACATGTATATATATGTGTTGTAACACTAAAAGGAACATAATGAAAAATCAAGCTGGTCATCCCGATTTGGGATCTAGGGGAAAATCTCTGTGTTTATCTGTTTTATGTTTTATGCTCTCTCTATTATTTATTTTCTGTTATAAGATTCGTGTGTAGATAATTTCTGTTCAGGGTTAAAACCTACATTTGGTATCAGAGCTGTTTCGGCTTCAAGGGGATGCCTTTGCTACTGAGGGTTTTTTTCTCAGGCCTGAGGTAGACCCTGTTCAGTGGGAGATCTGTGGGATCGATTCTTGCGGTGAAAGAAGATGGTGAGTGGTGGAAAGATATAGATCGAGAAATTTAATGGTCAAAGTTTTGAGTTATGGAAGCTCAAGATGGAGGATCTGCTGGTGGATAAAGATCAGTGGATCGTGGTATATCTGGGTACTAAACCAACAACAATGTCTGATGAAGACTGGAAGAAACTGGATCGGAAGGCTAAGAGCACAATACGATTGTGTGTCTTAGATTCAGTATTGTTGAATGTATCTGGGGAAGCTACGACGAAGAATTTGTGGGAAAACTTGGGACTTTGTACCAATCTAAGTCTCTGGTGAATAAGCTGTTCCTATGGAAAAAGCTGTATAACCTAAGGATGAAAGATGGAGACTTAGTGACAGAGCATCTGAATGCCTTCAATACTGTGGTAAGTTAGTTTTCATCTGTTGATATTAAAATATCAGATGAAGATAAGTGAATCAGTTTTTTTTGTTCTCTACCAGATTCGTGGGACAGTCTAGCTATTGCAATAGGTAGCAATACAACTACCTTGAATTTTGATGACATTGTCTCAGCCTTGTTGTCGGAGGAAATGAGACGGAGAAATATGGAGGGCCATAATGGAGATGCCTTATCTGTACGAGGAAGGTCCCAAAACAGAAACAAGAGTAAGGTTTCGAGTGGGAGATCCAAATCTAGAGGGAGATCAAAATCTCCTGGAAAGTTTGTAAAGGTATGCTGGAAATGCGGAAAGGAAGGGCACTACAAAAAGGACTGCAGATCTAAAGCTCCTGAGAAAGGAAAGGGATCCGATGATGCTCCTTCTGCAGAGGAAAAAACCACCTCGGATGAAGGTGGGGATGTGTATTTGGCTTCTTCTTCAAATACACATGTAGATCATGAGTCATGGTTGATTGACTCAGGTGCATCCTTTCACTTCACTCCCCATAGGGAATGGTTCTGCGAGTATGAGAAATATGGTGGTGATGTCTTCCTAGGGGATGATAGGAAGGCTAGAATTATCGGACGTGGAAAGGTCAAGCTGAAGCTACAAGGTGGAAGGATTAGAACACTTCCTGGTGTTCTGCTATACTCAGATACAAATTTGATTGGGAAGTAAGATGGATGATGCAAGTGTAAAAATGTTTGTTCGAGAAATAGTCTCCGCAGATGGGTTCTGGGAATACGCGGCTAATGCGTGGAGTTCGACTGGAATTCGCATAAGATACAAGGTAGCATCAAGTATTTAAGTGTAGACAGTTCCATGGTTCGGTGCGGAGCGAGTTTGTCACTATAAAGGTGGCATGTGGCATCAAAGGTTGATATTGGAGAGAAGGGCTTCGATACTACATAGAAATGGTATGGTAGTCAGAAGGTCTTAATTTCCGACGGTACTCTTACGAACATTGTGTATATGGGAAGCGTAATCGTGAGTTTTCCTTCTCCGTGCTAAGAGGGCAACAAGATATTAGAACTTGTGCATATTGATGTGTTTGACCTAGATTGGCCCATCACCGGGAAAGTATGTGTACTATGTTTCATTCATATACTCTCTCAAGGAATACATGGATATATTTTCGAGGAAGAAATCTGAAGTCTTTGAAAAATTTAAATAATTTAAGGCTCTGGTGGAAAACCAGACAGAGAAGAAGATAAAGGCGCTGAGGACAGATAATGGTGGGGAGTTCCGCAAGAAGGAATTTGAAGAGTTCTGTAAGAAGTGTGGTATAGCACAGCAGAAGACTAATTCATACACACCTCACAAAATGGAGTTGCAGAAATAATGAACATAACACTAATGGAAAAGGCAAGAAGCATGCTCAGTGGTACCAGGTTAGGACAAGAATTCTGGGCAGAGGCAGTGGAGACTGCATGTTACTTAGTTAACAGATCACCTTCATCAGCGTTGGAGGATAAGACTCCACATGAGGTATGGACTGGTAAGAAACCCTCTCTTTCACATATAAGGGTATTTGGATGTGATTCATATGTACATGTTCCAAAGGAGAAAAGGAACAAGTTGGATAATAAATCTGAAAGGTGCATATTTATTGGGTATAAGGATGGTTTAAAGGGTTACAAGCTTTGGAACCCAGAAAAAAGGAAGGCTGTGTACAACCGAGATGTGGTGTTTAGAGAGGTAAAAGATGTTGTTACACATGAATTCATACCAAAGGAACCTGAGAAGATAGAGTTTGAGGTAAATGAGGATGAATCAGACTCTACAACAGAAGAAGACTCAGAAGAGGAAGAGCCACAAACTCCAGTTGTGAGAAAATCAACTCGTGAAAGAAGGCAACCAGAAAGGTATAGTCCATCTGATTTTTGTTCAAGTTTTTCCTTAACTATAATTGATGATGATCCCAGAACTGTCAGGGAGGCAGTAGATTCAGAGGATGGAAAACTTTGGAAGGAGGAAATGGTTGATGAAATGGCATCCTTTCACAAAAATGAGGCATGGGATCTGGTGGAGTTGTCGGATGGAAGGAAGCCCATTGGGAGCAAATGGGTGTTTAAAAAGAAGATGAATGTAGAAGGCAAGGTGGAGAAATACAAAGCTCAGTTGGTAGAAAAAGGTTATTCCAAGGTGCTGGGAATTGATTTTGGTGATATTTTTTCTCCTGTTGCCAAAGTTACTTCTATTAGATTACTTTTATCTATTGTTGCTGCATTTTATTTTGATATAGAACAGATGGATGTGAAGACAAAATTTCTTCACCGGGATATAGAAGAGGAGATCTACATGAAGCAACCTAAAGGATTTACGGTGAAGGGTAAGAAATAATTGGTGTGCAGGTTGAAGAAGTCTCTATATGGGTTAAATAGTCACCAAGGATGTGGTATCAGAAATTTGATACCTATATACGGGGACTTGGCTTCACCAGAAGAAAGGAGGATCACTGTGTTTATTTTAAATTAATTGGTGAATGTGTTATTTATTTGGTCTTGTATGTAGATGATATGTTATTGATTGGAAATGACAAAGAAATTATCCAAGATTTGAAGACCCAACTATTCTCCAAATTCGACATGAAGGATCTTGGTGCTGCAAACTGTATTTTGGGCATGGAAATTAAGAGAGTTCGGGCAAAGAGGAAGCTCTGGTTAAACCAAAGGAATTATGTCGAGACTATATTGGAGAGGTTCAATATGTAGGATAGTAAACCGGTGAATGTTCCTAATCATGTAGGTGTAAAGATGTCTGCTGAAAAATATCCCAAGACACAAGAAGAAGAGGAGGATATGTCCCGTGTTCCATATGCAAGTGCAATGGGTAGCCTGATGTATGCAATGGTCTATACTAGACCAGACATTGCACATGCAGTGGGAGTATTGAGCAGGTTTATGTCAAACCCAGGGAAGGAGCATTGGACAACAGTGAAGCGGGTTTTCAGATATTTACGTGGCACCAGTGATTATGGCTTGTGCTACCAGGGAAGACCAGGATTGGAAAGAATGTTGGACATTCGTGGTTTTGTTGATGCAGACTGGGCTGGAGATCTGGACCAAAGAAGATCTACAAGTGGGTATGTGTTTAGCCTATTTGGAGGCGCAGTCAGTTGGATGAGTAAAATACAGTCTGTAGTGGCTCTTTCAACTACTGTGAGGAAGAATGGCTATAAATAACCACTATTCAAGCAGGAAGCGCTGGTTTTGTGATATTTTGTCAAGTATGGGGCTGGTACAACAAGCTATAAGGATAGACTGTGATAGCCAAAGTGCAATTTTCTTGGCTAAGAACCCTGCTTATCATTCAAAGACAAAGCACATTGATGTTCAATATCACTTTGTTAGAGATATGGCTGAGGCTAAAAGGGTGTTGCTGGTAAAGGTGGACACTTTGAAGAATGTTGCAGATGCATTGACGAAGTCTGTGAGCACTCAGAAGTTCTCTTGGTGTAGAGAAACAATGGGTGTTGAAGAATTGGGCCAATGACTAAGCTCTCCTGTGGCCCCCTGTGGAAAGAAAACAACAAGTGGGAGAATGTTGCATGTAAGTATATAGGTCATAGGAGTGCAGGCCCCACGCAGGCATTTACCGTGGGGCAAGGAAGATGTGTGTCACAAGGGGGGAGTGCAGGCCCCACTGCTGGGGTTCAAGTGCCGCCCCGGCGAAAATTCTGTTTGGTGTGTGTGACCACTAATAGGTGGGACCTGACTGCAGCCAGCATGATTTGCACATGGTTTCGTGGGTACGATGGTTTTCGACCTCGGTATTTGTAGATCCGCCAAGGGAATTTATGGTTATGTCTTAACTGTATTAATGGATTGGGGTTTATGTATGCTTCGACATGTATATATATGTGTTGCAACACTAAAAGGAACATAATGAAAAATCAAGCTGGTCATCCCGATTTGGGATCCAGGGGAAAATCTCTGTGTTTATCTGTTTTATGTTTTATGCTCTCGTTATTGTTTATTTTCTGTTATAAGATTCTTGTGTAGATAATTTCTGTTCAGGGTTAAAACCTACATCCTATATAGGTGCTATTTATTTTTTCCATGTTTTTGATTGCAGATATTTGAAGATGGCTCTTTCAAGAAAATGGAAAGAAGATTATTACAAATAGCGCTGGACTACAGGTAGGTCTACAAAACCCTTGTTGTAGCTAATTAATGAATTGAATATTATCTAGAGAAAATAGATTTTGTTTGTCTATTTGTTGCTAGCTATCCGTAGGACACTTGGGAGGTCTGTCTTGTCCACAAGAACAACTTATCCATCCAACAAAGAGATACCAAAATAGAAGTCATAAAAAGTATGACTACACAACTGATGATCCTGACAAGGGTCAAGACAAGGGGAAAGCCCCTGAAACTACCAGTGACAAAGAAGGAGAAGATTTTTCAAGAACTCTGTTGGTGGCCATGCAAGATCTGGCCAAGGAGATCAAGGAGATGAGGGTGGAAAGAATGAGGGAGTCTCTTGGGATATTTCATCAAGGAGAAAGCTCTGACATGTCTCATCATGGGACTGGTCAACCTGTGAACCTAACACAATCTCCACAAGCCTCACAACGATCCACTATGCCTACCTTCTTGGCTGTGGAGAATGAAGGACTAAAAGAGCAAGCCTCCCTTGAAGGTTACTTTGTGGAGTATGACTCTCAGAGTCAGAGATTCAATGATAACTTGAGTTACCAAGACTTTTTCCATCTCAAGGATCGAAGGAGACCAGTGCAGCAGTATAGAGATGGTGGATTCTTTCATGGTAAACACCATACTATGGGAAGATTCTTTTTGCCCAAGTTTGATGGATCATCCTCCAGTTCTACCAAGGCATGGGTAGAAAAGATGGATATCTATTTCTAGCTGAACAAAGTCCCTCAAGTTGAGGCAATCAAGATTGCAGCACTGCACTTTGAAGGTGAAGCACACAATTGGTGGTTCCATGGATTGTCTACATTGGGACACATCAATGTCACTACCTATGCCGAGTTCACTAGAAGACTGGTGGAGAGGTTTGACACGAAGGATCCTGAAGTACCCTTCATAAGCCTTACAAAACTGAAGTAGTCAGGAGATGCATAGACTTATATCTCTGAGTTTCTAAGATTATCAGTCATGGTCCCTGACTTATCTGTAGCAAGGAGAGTCTACATGTTCATTGATGGCCTGGAGGAACCCTTGCATGGATTTTTTAAATCTACCAAGCCCATCACTTTGAATGATGCCATTGAGAGAGCTAGAGACCTCCAAGATGCCTTGCCAAAAGCAAAGGCAACTTTCCAAAGCAAGGCCCCTCACTTTCCTAAGGAGAAATAAGGAAATTTTCTCCTCCCAAGGAGAGCTCTTTAAAGAAACCTCTTGATATTGATCTCAGGAGGGAATTGAGGAAGAATAAGTTGTTCTTCACTTGCCAAGAATCATGGGTGCCTAGACATAGGTGTGTTTCTGGAAGAGCACACTACATAGAAGTCTTCTCTGATTTGGAGGAGGAAGATGATGATGAAGAAACTAGGAAGGGTCATAGTGCTGATGATGAGGAGGAAGAACAAACACCCACCAGAGATGGGAAGGGAGCCTTTGCTCCAACCAGTGGGACTCTTGCCTCTTTGAGAGGAGTGCCTAATTACTTGACCCTAAGAGTACAAGGTTCAGTTATGAATCAAAGAGTATCTGTACTGATTAATAGTGGGGAAACCCACAAATTTATTGATGCTCACCTTGTGTAAAAGAGGGGAATTCCCACTGATACTTTTGAGGGATTGTTTGTCTTGGTTCCTGGAGATAGGACCTTCCAGTGCATGCAATATGTTCCATCTCTCTCCGTCACTATGGGATCCTACACCCTGGTGGATCATTTCTTTGTGGTTGACATACCAGACACTAACATCATCTTGGGTGTCCAATGGTTGATTACCTTGGGGAAGGTTACCACTGATTGGAAAGATTTTCAAATGAAGTGGGTGGACTTGAAGAGTGGGAAACCACAAATGATCCAAGGCATGCACACTTATCCTTCACCTAATGTTTCCACACAAACAACATAGATGGATTTGTGCTATGGAAGTAGGGATATCACAGTCCCTTCTCTCATGTTCATGAGGATGCTACAAGGGAAATTCTTATCTTATGGCAAGCCACCTGGAATGCCATTAGATTCAGATCTTGTGGGGGAAGCCTCACAAAGTACTGCTCCAAATCTAAAACCAGGAAGGATTGGAGCAATAGAAGACCAAGATACAGTGATGTGGGAGGAGAAGAATGGGAGGATAAACCTTCCCAAAAACCCCTTGGGCATGTGTAATGTCAAGGAGACAATCAGCAACAAGACCAGCACTCCCATGGATGAATCAGTGGTGCTGTCATTGTTGAGTAGTGTGGATCTTTATTGGAAATCTAAACTTCTTGTGGAGTATTCCGAAGATCTCCACACAGTTGTGATATTAGATGGCATGCATCAAGAAGAGGGCTACTTGGTCCAAGGAGGGGTCATCTATTATCATGGTAAGGTCTTTTTGGCTAGAGCTTCCAAGCTCAAGCAGAGGATCCTTCAAGGAACATATGAAGAATTCTCCCTCAACCATATGTGTTCAATGAAGATGTATTCCTTGATCATGAAGAGTTTTGATTGGGAAGGCATGAGAGAGGACTTACCTCAGAATTTTCAAGAGTGAAATAGCTATGGAGGATTGGGGCAGCCAATGGAATCTTTGTGAGAGTCATTTAAGCCAGCTCTTCCTTTGCTTAAGAAGGAGGGAATGTTCATGCAAAATTCCATGTGTGTCAAGGACTATGATGGTAAAGGGCTTGATCATGGTAAAAAAGTTTTATTTTCTGATCTATTACATTCCTTTGCCATGTTTTTGTAGGATGGGACTCTTAAAGGGAGTGAGAGATCATATGGATCTCATAGTTTTTTGGGGGCCAATGAGGCCACTCCCTTGATGTGCAAAGGGATATTCCTTTTCATGATGGGTGCTTCCCAAAGGCACCAAAATTATGTAACACCTTCAATCATGTTAAGGTGACTTATGCAATAAGAGTGTGGTGGGAATGCCACTTACCACACCAAGATCTAATGAAGACAAGAGGTGCACTACGTTGGCATCTCATGTGGGATTTTGACCCACCTCCCCATGTTCAGATTTTAGTTTGCATCTATGTAGTCTTGCTTCCATACATTGATGATATAGTTGTATTGTTTATGGGGTTGTATGGACAACGGATGGGCAGTGTGTATGTACCACATGGGTTGTAACTTCAACTTGTACTTCATAATACATGTTTTATATTTAGCATTGCTCCACCCATGTTTATTCCTTTTGATTTTTTTACTCTGGAAGGGATGGAATATTCACATATTATGTTGACCTTGGAGGAGCAATTCATGATGCTTTGGTTTTCTTAGAATTTGGGTTATGATGGAGGTTTGATCCTTGATGATGCCAACAATGAAGGAGGAGAAGAACTATAACTCTTACCCTATCAGTTGCTTGAGGACAAGCAACATTTTGGAGTGGAGGACTGTAATGTTCCTACTTAGCCTAAGCTAAGAGGAACATTCATTTTTGGTTTTATTTTCTGTTGCATGCATAAATGAATAAAGGAGGACATGTAAAGCTCCTAAGTAGACTAAATAAATCAATGCCCATGTAAACACAGTTAAATCAGGGCCATGTAAATAATCACTTGCAGGTGTGAAAGAGGTTTGAGCTGAAGACTGGGTCAACCTTGACCAAATCAACAGCACTGTCTAGGTTCATTGCATCTCCAAAAGGGACAGCGCAGTTCTCGAAGGAGGCCTCTCTTATGAAAAGGGCTAACTCATCAAGGTGGTTTAGGGTTTGCAAAGGCTATTCATCTTATAAAAGGAGAGGGAGGGCAGCAAGAGAAGGTTGTTGATTGATCATATTCATGAGTATTTTGTATTCTTAGAAAAATACTATTCTCTGCTATTTAGTGGAGAATTATTCCTGGAATTCCTATGCAGGGATTTCACCTCTTCCTTTGAGGATTCTTGGAGGAGTGTTTGCTGAAGTGATCCACTATCAGGCTTGATTCCAAGCTCTACTTACATTGGCAACGCTGATCCATTGAGGGTTTTGCTTCTTCTGCAAGCTGCAACAAGTGGGAGTCTAGATTTGCAGAGATCTAGTGTATTTTGGGAGCCTCTTCTCATGGAGTGTGTCTTTTAACCTCCTGGAAGAGTGTATATTCTATTTTTACTTCAGATCTGCAATTTTGCAGGGGTTATTTATTTCATTTGAGCTAAAACGCTGTTCCTATTGATGGACTGCGTTATTTTGGTGTGAGATTCTTCATGGTGTTTTTCTCATAGTTTAGATCAGAGATCTCTAGTGTTGGGCTTTGCCTTCCACTTGGTGATCCATGGATTAGCTTGCTGATCCATGTTCTATTTAGATCTAATCCATTGTAATGAAATTTTATATTCAGAAATTTTCTGTAGCAATTTATATTTCTGCAACTTGTTTCTCAGATCTACTCTTATTTATGCATAATTTGGGCAAAACCCCAAGGGGATCTTGTATAGAAAACCATCTAGTTTCAAGATCTGATATAGATATGATGTTTCATCCAAAAATATGTCCTAGATATGAGTTGTAATGTGCAGCTGCTACAGCTCATGAAAATAATGCTGTTGAGCCAATTCTGTTTTTGTACACATGTTGTAGCTCTCTTTTCTGAAGATATCTTGCTCTCTTTTCTCATGTAATCTACTGTGTATTGAAGGAGATTCACTTTACTTCTGATTTGCTATTGTAATTTCATTTATTAATCATATATGATGGCCTCCTGCTCATATGGACTAAGATTGTGTTATTATTGAGGTAGTTTGTTGTGCATAGCTACAACCCCTCTTGTAGGGTGTTTTTCAGCTAGACTAGGTTGTGGGAGACCCGTTTACCACACCTAGTTTGATTTGTTTTTTCTCCCCTTCTAGATATAGACCCAAGATCTGCTAATATAAGTAATCCAAGGTCTAAAAACTCATTTCTGCACATCAATCTCCCAAGGAGTGCATTATTTTTCTAGGCTTGCCGTGCAATCCCAATTTGGGAACATTACATGCCTCTCCACCCACTTATTCACCTACTTATTGATAAAACAAACTATAATATTCCATTTAGCTAAAGGATAAATTTTGGAATATTACAGTCCTCTCCTCAAAAATGTTGCTTGTCCTCAAGCAACTATAAAGGGAGAGAAAAATTCCTCCCCTCCTCTTGTGGCCACATGCCAAGATCTGAAAATGTAGCTCCAATGATCCAATACTCTCTTGCGAATGGGATAGAAGACTTTCCCACTGAAAAGGAGCACTAGAATAATCTAGATATGAGTAGATCTAGCCTCCACTTGTTGCATATTTCAAACACAGCCAAACCCTCAACAGGATCTGCATTGTAGTTGGAAGAAGAAGCTTGGCCTTCTGCCAGATAGTGGACAAGACAATGCAAACTCTTCCAAGAGGCCTCTTAAGGAAAGAGGTGGGATTCCCGATCAGGAACACCCAGTGCTTAAAAACACTATTCTCAGCTAAAAAACAAGAGAATGATATATGTATAAACATACAATATATTCAGAAAATACAATACCATCAACAACCCTCTGAAATAGATAGGGGTGTGTGCTCCTCATGATATGATGTTGGTCATCCTCCCTACCTCCTCCTTTCATCTGCATGGTTTCACAATCTGTCAATAATGGCACATGATGTTCATTAATTGTGCCTTGAACTCCACATATGAGATCCTTGGGAACTTCTTGCAATGATACAAGAATTCCCCTTATTGGGGAAATTGCTCCATCTTCCCCTGCATGAGGTGCTAGATATGCTCTAGATATGAGAGCATTATTGACCCCAGCCTTCTCTTCCTCTTCAATATGAATGGGAAACTTTCCAATAAAAGGATCCTCTTTTGAAAAAGGGATCTCCATGCCCTCTTGCCCAATAATATGAGATAGAGATCTTGCCTCTAGCAAAGTATTATGCAATATGTTAGCCTCTTCAAGAATTTTCTGAAGTGGAGTTGAGTTTGTAGGTTTTTCCAACCCATGCAAAAGTTTGGTTTGTTTTGTTTTTTTTAGCTCCATCAAAGATGTTTCAAAATGTTTTCCATCAAACCTTTCCACTAGTCCCCTAATGAAATTTGCATTAGTAGATGTATGTGCATTTTTTTAAAGAAAATGACTCAAATATCCACCAAGCATAGGCCTTACCTCCAAAATGTAGCACTGCAAGTTTGATGGCTTCATTCTCTAAAACTTGGTGCTACTGAAAATAGGTGTCTAGCTACTCCACCCAAGCCCTAGCTGAAAATTTAGGTGAACCATCAAATTTAGATAGAAAGAATCTACCCATATCATGTTGCTTGCTCCTTTCCACCTTGATCTTGAAAAACTCTTGGAATTTGATGTGATCTTTGAACCTCTTAGTTTGAGATTCATATTCTTGCAAATAATCTCTAAGTGTCTCCATCTTTGGCATTTCTTCTTCCTTCCTCCCTCTCATAGTCAATCTATGCATAAAACTGTGTTGTGAATCATGGTGTGTGGCTGCATGCTCACACTCATCATGTAAAAATCTAAAGTTTTCTTTATATTAAAACTCCCTTGGAGATTCCTTACACATCTCCCTTCTCATCTTCTTATATCTCCATGAATGCTCTGCATAGTTTGAAGAAAAAGCTTTGAGAGCCTCTCTTCCTTCCTTCCTCCAAACAATGGAGTCATGTATCTGTTTTCTTTGTACATATCTTCCTCTTTGAGGGAATCTTCTCCTTATGGTGACTTATTGGCTGAATGCATAGGGTGAGCCAAGATTATGCTCCAATACCACTGTAATATCCCAAAATAGGGAATGTAGCAATACATGAACACAAAACTGGAAATAGCAGTGTAAATCAACTCATGAACATTGGAGACCAATATGGGGGTATAAAATCATGTATTAGATCATAAAATCAACAAAAACAATGAGGCATAAGCCATATACAATGAAGGAACAAGCCTCCCATAAGCAATCACTCCCAAAATTGAGCTTCTGTCATAATACAAAATGCCGGAGAGCTTCTATAGCACAATTATAAATACACTGCTACAGAAAAAGAATGTAAAAAAGATTTAGGGCTATTATATGCCTCAAAATATATGCCCAATATAGATCTAGGCTTAATACAAACTCCTACAAAGAACCTGGAAAGGGTTTTTAGAAATACACCCTATACAAGCTGGGATCTAAAGCCCTAGGGCTGAAGATTCACTGCAAACTGAAGAAAATGAGTGTAGAAGGCTGAAATATAGTAGATCTGATGTAGATCCCCTCAAAGGCCTCCTACAATGGAAGGCTGAACCCTTCAATCACAAGAAAACACTCCAAAGGAGCCACAATATCCCTCACTGAAGCTTCCCTAAAAAATAACACAATTCCCAGCTGGAACAACGCTAGAAATGATGGGAAATAGTTGGCCTGGTGCCAAAGATCTGAAATATGTCCAAGAGCCCTCCAAACTGATCTCCCAAGAGAATGAATCCTTCCTCCTATGAGAAACTAGCTTAGAAAGTGGGTTTCTGAACCCTCCACTACAACACCCTACAACATAGCATAATATCCTGCAGAAACGGTGCTGATGAAGAAGTTGTAGCTTGGTCTAAAAACCTGAATTTGGAAATGAAATGAAATTCTCTTCCAAGAGGCCTCTCAAAAAAATATGTGGGATTACCACTCGGGAACACTTGGTGCTAAACAACACAACAATCTCAACTAAACAGCTGAAGAATGCAAGAAGTCTAAACAAAACACATAAAAAATAATAATCCAAAACATAACCCATATGGCTGCTGTTATAACCCTAGTAATTCTCAGGTTGTGCGATGAGGATTTATAGTTAAAGAAAACCAGTGGTAACCAATAACCTACTTTTGAAATTCAGGATCTAGCCTTCCTAAATTCCGGAGAGGGATCTCTCCTTATGTTTTAACTTTGTTTTGGATTAAATTTTAGGCTAGGTATGATTGGACAATTGGTTTGGTTTGAATGTTTGGTGGGAATAAAAGGTAATTCAAGGTAAACCATAGAGGGATCTACCAGACCATTGGGCTATGGAGTCAACTTCTTGGAAAGCAGAGATGGGAAATAAGGTCAAAAGAGAAAATGTACTAAGGGAAAGGTAGATGACCTTCAAAGGGTTTGGAAATAGGCTTCTTGATGGAATGGTAAAATATGAAAAAAAGGGCAATGAAGGATCCTTAAGTTACAGAAAAGAAGATGAAAGAAAGGGATCAAAAGGGACTAAGATCAGTTAAGGATTCTTAATCCGGATATCAGCAGAAAACATATCAATGAATAACTAGTAAAAAACAGGGAGCTTTTAACACTAATCATGTTTAAGCTTTCGTAGTCAATCATTAAAGACATAAAACATGTAAATGTATGTATGGAACTTAGAAAGATAAATAGTGAAAACAGGAAAATACTTGACTTATCTGATCAACACAAGAATCCTGAGTTATGATGTCTGTTTGACTTAGTTCCAGTATGCTGCTTCACAAATCGACTCACACAAACTCTCAATGTATTTAGCAAAAATGTCTATAGTAGTCTTGACAAATTTTATTCCACAATAAATACTTCAAAAGTGAAGTATTTATACAAAATTATTACAAAATATCCGAGAGACATGTAGGAATATATCTAGGAGAAATAAATATTATTAGATAAAAAAGAGGGACAGCTGCCAAAACAAACTGGCAAGTTGTCCTCTTGTCAAGAAAAAATAGGACTAATTTATCTTATCTAAATTGATTTGTTTCTTTGTTGTGGATGCTTGCTGGCACTTGGAAACAATATCTTGTTAGAAGATAGCTTGGAAGACAATCTTTCTAATTTATATCCTTTAACTTGTGCTTCACCTCTGATAATATTTCATGTTGCTACTTTTTTACTTTACTGTTGTAAAATGAAGAATTACAACAGTAAATATTGATTTGACTGTTTTATTCCCGAACACTCTTTGAATTTGCTTTTTCATCTGATACACTTTCACTGCAAAATTTTACCCTTTGATAACTGTAAAAATAAAGAATATGACTACACATTTTCTTCTACGTCTGCAATGATGTTATAACCAATCAGTAAATACCTGCCATTTCTCACCATTGGGTATTTGCATACCTTTCAATTTCCTGTAACTCTCATCAGCATCAGTGTATTTTGTAAAGTTTGTTTTTATAGCAAACATGTGTTTGATCTCATTCTGTAAAAATAACAAATTTTCAAAATATTGTAAAACCAAACCACTTTACCACTTGGGGAACCTTGTGGTAAAGGCTTGCTGACTTGTTCCTTGGCATGAGCTCTGATTTTCTTGTCATAATCAGTTTGGACCATCAATTTTTCATGGAAACCATGTATATCTGGAAGACCTACTTCTTGTAAAGTTGTATATTTTGCAAGGAACTTTGTGATTGATAAGTTCATGGTTTCACATTTCTCCTCTAAACTATTCATGATATTTCTCTTGGTTATGACTTTCCTAATTTGCAGAATAGTTTCAGTCCTATCATGAATGTTTATTTCCTCCAATTTAGTTCTATTATTGTTGTTCAAGAATCCAATAAGCCTTACAGCTTGTGAAGGTTTATTTGCCAGTTCTGCTTTAGTTTTCTGAATTTCTGCCAGTGCTGCTTGTAATAAATCTCTTTGCTCA
The DNA here is from genome assembly GCA_034641835.2 of Pinus albicaulis. Taxonomy (NCBI): domain Eukaryota; kingdom Viridiplantae; phylum Streptophyta; class Pinopsida; order Pinales; family Pinaceae; genus Pinus; species Pinus albicaulis. The sequence continues at coordinate 1,507,125,237 of CM076582.1, read as the reverse complement.
TAGATAATTTGTATTGAGGGCCACTGTAAATGAATAGCTTGAATTATATTAGCCCATAGGTGATTTTTGATATATGCTACCTGCTCACTGAAGTTCACCTATTTATGCAAAGTCTTCACCTGTTCTTCTAAGGCCTTTAATCTTTGTTCATGTCCTTTAGAAGTTATCAAAGCATTCTTGTAGGAAGATTCAAGACTCTGATTAGTCTTTTTCAAAGTGATGATTTATTTGTCTTTCAGTGACATTTCTTCCATAGATTTAACTATATTTGATGTACATGTTTCTTGTTGTACCTGTGATGTAGATGATCCAGTGGAAGAGGTATCTATAGATGTTATTGACACTGCAGTTGCCAATATTCATTTTGGTGCCAAATGCTCTGCCAGTGTAGAAGGAACAATAGTACTGAAAGTTGGAATGACTGTAGGAATGGAGACCTCATTTTCTCTTTTCAATGTTTCATTTTCCTTCATCAGAGTTTCTGTTTGATTCTCCATTTCTTTGATTTGGGCTGTCATCTTTAGTACTAGCTGCATAGTCTCTTCCTTTTCTTTTTGTTGTTGAATAATATCCTTTGCCTGTGGATGCTCACTCTATGGAAGTTTAAGTTGATTTCTTAAGGCAACAATATATTCATTCTTTTGCCTTATGAGTATTTTAGAAACTTCAATATTGGAGGGATCCACTCCCGTTTCTATCACCAAATATTCTAAGGACTTGATCCTCAAATCATTAACATGTAGAGATGATTTATCTAATTTCATCCATTTCTATAAATTAGACATTTTTTGGTAGCATAGTAGCACTCATAATTTTGTTAACCACTTTTGAATAAGGCATTTCAGTGGTACTCCCATGGAATTCTATCTGATCCAATTCATGTATTGTATCAATGTCCACCTCCACATATGTTTTAGTATAATCTGTAATTGACTTTGGATCTGCAATGGTGGGTTTTAGAAATGACATGATCATATTATTGGTGGAGTAATAAAAAGAAGTAAGAAATTTGTCTTTGTTTCCTGGCTTTTCTTTAAGGAATTTAGAATAAACCTCATTCTTAATTTCCTCATTTCTTTCTCTGATCTGTTTGAATTTTTTCTGGATGTCTGAATCTGTCTCTTCTGTTGCTTTGGAAGAGGAGGGAGCATCTGGATTTACTTGAATTTCCACTATTTCTCTGTCTTATTCCTGTATTGAAATCTGATCTTTCTGAATTTCTGCTAGGGTCTCATTCACAATTATAGTGGCTTCATCATTATCTAACCACTGATCATCTATATCATTGATTTCAATAGCCTTTTCTTTCTCAGCATCAATCATTTTCTCCCTTTTGTTGTAAATAATTTTGAACTTATTTTCTGCTATGGTCTCTGTTGTATAACCTTCTTCATTCCTGGTCCTTTTGTTTGAAGCTTCTGTCTGATCACTGACTGTTATTGCTTGTGAATTATTTGTCTGTCTCTCCTTCTCTGTATGGTCAGTAGGATCAATCAATTTATTTTCTATCCATTCCATTTTATTTTCATATTTTTCAATTTCTGGTCTGGACCCATGAAAGAATGGTGTTAATTTACATTTGACCCTTATGTTACTCAAAATCCCTTGAGGATCATAGTTCCAATAAAAACTTTCTTGGAGCTTGAATTCTGACAATTTCCTGACTATTTATTTCAAGGCATCCTTGTTATTTACTATGAAGGGACCTATTGGATTTTTGAGTTTAAACTGTGTCTTCTTTTTGAAAGCCATAAAATTCACTGCATCTGCATTCAGAATTTGCCTCAAGTACTCCAAAGAAAAAACCCTGATAGTTAGAAATTTGGGCAATTTATAAGGGGCAAGGTTTGCTACAAATATCCTTAGTTCTGTGTGATTTTCATATAGGTACCAGTCACCTACTTTGCAGTTTTCAGACGACTGTAGAATTCTCTTTATTTCCTCATTAACCCTTGGTTTCTCTGTCTTGTTCAATAAAATCATGGCTGGTCTGATAAAAAAATATGTGAATTCCTTGTAGCTGAATTCATTTCCATCTTTTCTGAGTAATGAAGTCCAAACTACCACTGAAAGAGGCTTACCTTCAACATCCATCTTCTGCAATGAAATTGGGAACTGTTCTTCTTGGAAAAATAGGAAGAGGTGAAATATATAGGATGAATATCTAAACACTCCTTCCTCAAACAATTTGGTCAACTGATAATGTATATTATCAGCAATGAATCTGGAAAAATTGAATACCATTGCAGGAGGTTTCCCTGGGGATAAAGTAGAAAGGAAACCTAGAATTGATGCATCAGTGAACTCATCATTAGAATAACTTATAATGAAGGAAAGCATAGAGATTATTTTTCTGGAAGATTTAGGAAAATCAGAGGTGGAATATGGTGTATTTAATTTTGGGAAATCAACATGAGTAGGCATGAAGTTTTGCAGAATCATAAAATTCTTAGGGAAATCTAAGTCTAAGTATAACTGATTCAAATCTTCAATGGATAATGAGACTACTCTTGGATCATGGTTCAGCTGGAGTATTTCATTAATGGATTCTGCAGTTATAGAAAACAAGACCTCCTTATCTTTGTTTACAATAAATCTCTGGTCTGGGACATAATGTAATTGGTGTTGGGCCGTGAATACAACCACTTTGCAACACTTATTTCATCCATTTTTACTCTTCTCTATTATATCATTTGTTATAATTTATCATTTAAATCCATTTTATAAATGATTTATGCTCTTATGGATGAAAATTATTTATCTTCCTTTCTTTCTAATAAATTGATGATTATGAATTATTTTATCAATGATAGTTTTAATAAGTTGGTTATAACATTATTCACCATTTTTAGCCTCCAAGGTAATTTCCAGATTGAAGATTTGATCATTAAAAGTGCCAACTCAGAAATGCGCTGGAATAAGGAGTGACAGTTTTGCGGTTGAGATTTTGAGCAAATGAAGACGAATCTGGAAAATCCGGAACATGGGTTTTGTCCAGAACGGACCCAATTAACTTTATAATTGAACGGTTTGCCCAAATTCGGCCTGTGTTGAGAGATTCACAGAGTTCTTTAAGCACGATTTTCTCAGTTCTGTTGTTGCGACCGTCCTCCAAATCTCAACTGAAAAGCCAAATTCGACTTGCTGTTATTGAAAGATGGATGTAAATCTATTTTCTTGTTGATCAATTGGTTGGAAGAAATCCAATATTGTTATGGGAAGATTGTATTTACTATTCAATTTCTCCTCCTTCGGACTATAAAAGGAGAAAGCACGTATTGTGTAAAAGGAGGATTTGGGAAGACGTTTCATGTAATTTCCTGTTAAACAGCAGCTCTGATTATTGAGTCTCGTTGAGAACTGGTTCATTATATTTTTGTCCAATGCATTAATATAAGCTTGGTGATTATCTCATTTCTGTGTCTGGATTAACTTAAGGCGGTGTCCCCTTGGAGGCTAAGGGCCCGGCCCCGGAGGACACTTGCTGCTGTATATTATCTCCTTGGTTTATGCGTGGTTTTGCTTATCAGCTTGAATCGGTAATCTGATGTGTTTTGTTATCTTATATTACAGCTCTGTTATATTTCATATTTAGTTCTCTGCAACATGAACACCGTAATCTGCATTCTAACATATTGCTATTCCTTTAAAACCGTTACCGTAACATTGCCGTTCTCTACATAATGCTATTGCTGTTTAATTGCAGAGTAATCAAGCTGTAACCTTCTTAAGTTGGTATTACTGCATTTCTCTATGGTTCATACTTCACACGATTGCTATTCAATTGACGTTGTGGTTCCATTATGGATTGTAATCGTTACCCTTTCTAACCAGGATTAATACTTGCAGTATCAGACTCAGATTACTATTAATGTGTGCCTGTGTTAAGTTATTATGCATTTGTATTTGGCCATCCAGCGTGTTGTGTGCGTATATTATTTATTAATGATGTTCATAATTTATCAATAGTCATTGCCGTTCCATTAGCGTGTTCTACTTAATTTTCCTTAAAAGTGAAAGATTGTTATTTGATTGCGAATAGTGCATTTGGGTCAATATATTAAGTTTGGTTACAACTCGCGAGACTTAGCTGTTCGTTTGTTGTTCCATTTTAGATTTGTTGTTCAATTCTTTATTTGCTGTTCTATTTACTCGCATTTGTTGTTTTGGTGTGAGAAACGATCTAAGGCTGTAGTGAGCTTCGGCATTCACTGTCTAGCTCCCAGACCCGTGGTCTATGCTCTAATTTCCTCTCCATCAGTTTCCAAAGGGATGGGTTATCACTGCCAAACCCTTGACTGATAAGCTGCCTATTTTTCTGAATGTGTGATTTATTCTTTTGAAGTAACTTAGTTATAGACAAGCTTTCATTTACTTTTGGATTTTAAGCACTATACTGCAAAACATTACTCTTGAGTAAATAGCCGCCTCAGACTGAGTACACTCTTGAAACAAAAAGTCGTCCCTAGGTTGACAATTAATGTGAGGTAATTAGGAGTTACAAAGACACCTTTTTATCGCTCCACATTTTGGCGCCGTTGCCGGGGAGAGTGTAGCCATTTCTAAAGAGTAGTGTGAAGCTGATGAGTGCCTGCTAGGGAAGAGTTGGATCCTAAAAACGGAAGGTAAGAACCTGCGTGCGAATCATGTACAAGCCCTGATCCACTGTCCGCTTTCCTAACAGATTTGTTGTTGCCTTGTTGGGTAGAAATAGATGTTTGAATTTTTGTGTGAATGATTAGGAAAAAGATAGAAATTTTAAAAAAAATGGATCACATGATCTCATGCAAGTGGTGATGTAAGCACCACCCATTTCACTAACCGATTGACAGGAACATTTGAAGAAGGAGCCTCAAAGAAACACATGAAGAACATCTTATACTATGGTAAGAAATGGCTCACGTTTCTACTTTTGAATTTCCTATCAAAGATCTAGGAGGAGTGATACAAATGCACATAATTCCCCCATCTTTACCAAATTTTCATGGTTTAGCAAATGAAGATCCAGATACATTCTTATTTGAGTTCGAAATACTTTGTAGAGGATATGATTATTGTAATAATGATCAAAGATTGAAAGTGTTTCCTCTTACTCTAAAAGGAGCAGCTCTCCGATGGTTCATGAGCCTAGGTGGGAATTGCATCCAATCATGGGAGGACATGAAGAACATATTCTTGAAGAAGTACCAAGACTATTGCAAATCCAATGAAGATATTTTCAGTATAATACAAAGGGAAGATGAAAGTTTGGAGGACTATGTAGATCGATTTCAATACAACCTTCAAAAATCAAAATATAAGCATTTGGAGAAAGAGATCTTAAAAACACTCCTTCTTAAAGGAATCAAAGATGAATTTTTAGAACTCTTAAATCTGATAGGAAAAGGTGATGTTTTTCAGTTATCATATAATGATGTTTGTGAGTTGTGCATAAGGTATTCAAGAGGAATCTCCAAGGCTGGTGAAAATTCTAGAGATGTTTGTTCTTTGTTTTCCAAATCTGCTACAAGAATAGGAGACATAAGAGCTGAAATCAATGATTTATTTGAAAATTTTAAAGTTGATTTTATTAGCTCTCTAAGCTCAAAATTGGATGTTTTGCAGGTTCATAAAAATGAAGAATTTGATGAAATGTTTTTCCCTCATGACTAAAAGGAGCAGCCCATAGATGGTTACTCTTCCTTATCTAGGATGGAAGTATCATATCAAAGAGGTGAGGAAGCTGCAGCAAGGTCAAAACCATGGAAATCATGGCCTACAGGTATGGTTCAAAACACTTCTTCTCCATTCTCTTACTTGCATAATCCATTATGGAATACTCATGTTCTCGGGCAGCCATGTCAATTTCAATATAACCACCAATCTTATCTACAAGTTTGGCATGGTTCACCTTATGATTGCATGACTACTCTCCCTCATCTTGTAGCACAAACACATTCTCCATATTCTCTACCAGCTCTTTCACAACATCCTGCTTGCATATCAAATTTATCCACTCAACCCAACCAACCACATCATCACAATGCTCCATTCCATACACAATTTCCTGCTCAACTAATTCCACACCCTCACCGCAATAAACCAGTACAACATACTTACAGTGTTGAACTGCCAAATTTACCCACCTATCCCACCCATTCTATCTCACATGCGCCATTAGAAAAAACTTACGATGAGATTCAGAATGTTTCAAATTCAAAAATTGTAGAAGTTATGGAAGAAAATGAGCTTACTTCTAGTTTGCATCAACAAGTCATTTTAAAAGCTCAAGAACTTCATGATATGATGGCTATGGGAAATCAAGAATATAAAGGATATATTGAACATTGGTTTCACTCCATCACTTGTTTGCAACATTGCTCCACGCTTCAACAATTTTTGACTCCATCTTTTCAAGGGAAGTTGGCTTCTCATACCCTAATTTTCATTAATATGCATTTTTCAAATTTGGGTATGTGTATACATGAAGCCTTATTTCGAAAATGGCTCCAATGGAAGTACTCATATACGTAGTCATATTCATTTTTCAAATCAAAATAGGTTAGTGTAGAAAATAAAATAAATAAGGGAATAAATAAATGCATTTTGTTTTTCCATGTAAAACTAGTGTTTTTTTTTTTTTTTGCAACATGCTATGCAAATCAACATTGGTGATAATTGTTTTTAATTCATTGGTGTATGTAGATGACTTATAATGGAAATAATAGTTTTACAAACACTTATATTCATTTTTTATCACCAATTTGAAAAAAATGCTTGAATATCATTTTTTGGCTTGCGGGCTTGATGAATTTTCTAGAAAAACAGTCGGGACAGTCATGTTTTGAGGGACCAAAAATGAATATTTTTAAAACCTATTTCTACCCTCGGTAGCCCTTGATGTCTACTTTCTAACCCAATTTGAATCAGTCAATTTTGATTTGAAACGAAAAAGTTAGAACCAAAACATTGACCGGATGTCTAGTGGGCAGCTCAGGAACAGAGTTGGGACAGTCAGTTTTTGGAGGCCTAAATGACCATATTTTTAAAACCTGTTTCTATGGTAGATTCCCCTATGAATCTAGTTTCCAATGAAATTGGAATCACTCATTTTTGATATCGTATGGGGAAGTTATGATCAAAATACTGACTGTCTATCGTAAATCAGCACCCTTAAAACTCTGTTTTTCCGGATGTTCCTTACAATATTTGACCTATCAATTCTTCTTGTCTTCAAAACCTGTTTCTATTGGAAATAAATAAATGAATCTACTTTCATTTCCAATTTGAATCATTCGAATCCGACATCAAACGAAGAATCTATGCTTAAAACATTCACTGTTGTTCTAAGTGGGGTAAGCGAAAATGACTATGTTATGCAGGTTGTTCTAAGTAAAATTGACATATCATATCATTGAATTTTTAAAACTTGTTGCTATTGGAGATTAACCTTTGAATTAGCTCTCATTTGACTTTGGAATCACTCAATTTGGACGAAAAACAAAGAAGTTGTGATTAAAACACTGCAGGTTAGCATGATTGGCCACTGCTTTCCCGCAGGTAACAAATAAATTTTACTTTGTTATTTTCTCCATGAATTTGTTATACAGAGTAACTACTTGTTAATTTTTTTCATAATTCTTGGATTAAGGGAGCCCGTACACCTCTCTTTCTCCATGATTTAATGTTTTATTGCAGGTAGATACTCGTTTTTTGCAGGTCCTAGGAGAAAAAGAAGGTCAATTTATGGACAAGTGATTTTGAAAGAAATTTTAAATAAAACAAAGGAATTTCATCCAACTCATTACCCAACGGATTCATAATAGGACAAATGAAGAATTGATTTCAATTTGAAGATTCATGTCTTATCACTGCTGCCAAAACATTTTTCAAAGAGATCATTTTTTTTTTTTGACATAACATCATAGCTGTTGTAACTTAATTTAGTTATTTACATATTTTTTTTAAATAAAACATTGTTTCTTTTCTGATATTTTTTTTATATTTTGTGTTTCAGGTGTTGCTTCATTCAAACTGTGACCCATCCTCAGCATCAATACAGTGAACAGCTAATTTATTCTTTGCGTGCTTGCATTTCATGCTTGTGTATTTTTGCTGTTCTTTTTCTGAAGGGACAGCGTTTGTGTGCACTTTTGTCGTTTTTGCTGTTCCTTTTTCAAAGGGACAACAATTTCGTTTTCTTATTTCTTTTCCAAAGGAACAACACCTTTTTGGTCAGCAATTCATTTTGTTGTTCCTTTGTCACGGGTCATTTTGCCATTCCTTTTCCACGACTCTTTTTGCTGTTCCTTTTTCACGTTTTGCTGTTCCTTTCCGAATGGAACAGCACTTCTGCACTTTCACTTTTTGTTGTTCCTTTCCGAATGGAACAACACTTCTACATTTTCACGTTTTGCTATTCCTTTCCAAATGGAATAGCACTTCTGCATTTCCACTTTTTGCTGTTCCTTTTCGAATAAAACACCATTTTTGCACTTTTACGTTTTGTTGTTCCTTTCCAAATGGAACAACACTTCTGCACTTTCACGATTTGTTGTTCCTTTCCGAATGGAATAGCACTTTTGCACTTTTCATTTTTGTTGTTTCCTTTTCCAAAGGGACGACACGTGTGTTTTTGCTGTTCCTTTTCCAAAGGAACGACACTTGCGTTTTTGCCGTTCCTTTTCCAAAGGAACGGCACTGTCCATTTTGCTGTTCCTTTTCCAAAGGAACGACACTTGCGTTTTTGCTGTTCCTTTCTTCAAAGGAACGACATTTGCATTTTCACACTTTTTTTGTGTGTATTTTTGATTTTTGTGTGCATTTCCTTTGTTGTTCCCTACAAGGAACAACACTTTTTGCGTGTTTTTGCTGTTCATTCAAAAAAGCAACACTTTGGGAGTATTTTTGAGAGCAACCTTTTCTTCCTCTTGTGGGACTATTCCTAGTTCATCTCAACCACATTTTACTGATTCCCCTCCATGGCATGAAGTACACTATTTTTATGAGGACAAAAATTATGGACTCTAGTGAAGCGAGTTAATATCATTCACGTTATGATCTTTAACAGGACAGCTCCTTGATGATAGAATATTTTCAAAAGAGACACAATTATTTATATACTACTTTACTGCATTGTTTTCTATTGAACATGATGTTGATTGACCATCTTAATACCATGCTGGTTCCACCCTTCTGGATTATAATCTTCTCTGTCTGTAATAAATGAGATTATGGGTATATTTTTCTATTGACATGTTCAACTTCTTCCACCATCCCTGCTTTTAAGGAGTACTGAGTCTCCCTCTTTTTATCATAAAAATGTGTAATAATAACAAAATTTTGTTCGCAGATGGAGGATAGGGGGTCTCATTACGAGCCAGCCTACCATGTTCATAAGGTTGTAAGAAAGTGACATTCCCATTATGGCCACCACACCAGGGTTATGATCCATTGGATAGTGAAATTATCCTTGGAACAGGAGGTCTCATCACGAGCCGGCCTGATCACTTTTGCTACATCCCAGTGAATGGCAGTGTGGTTATCTGGTTACCACGCCAGCACATTGATCTCTTCTGTAGAACAACACTGTAACTCTCTAGTTATAAATTGAGGATCCTGGCTCATATGGGTTAAAAAGCAACCCTGCCGAGGCTATGGACGCCTGCTGGCAGCAGCGGCTCTGCTTATGGTATTGAAGTTATATCTTATCGTCAATTATTATTATAATACCCTTTTCTTATTTTTTCTTTTTATCAGAGAAGTTATTTCCTTACTTTTTTCCCTATTTTGAACCTTTATGCATGAGAAATTGTTTTATAATCAATCACATCATTTTTCAGCTAGAATACCATCAATAAAGCATCTTTTTGGCATATTGTTGTTCTTTTTCTCTTTTTCATAACTTATCATCAATCCAAAGCGTCCTATCTCTTATTCATAACTATCTTTACACACTCTGCTCTCATTATAATCATAACTCTCGTTGTCCTATCATTGATATGTGTACTTTACTTCATTCACTGCTATATTGTTCATTCCCTTGCCTTGCCATCAGCACAACACCTCTCATATACTTTATGGTCATGGAATTCCTTTTCCAATTGGAGGGGGGAATGTCTGCATTATGGGATCGCATGCGATATGATTACTGCACTCTGCCATAACTTGTTGATTTGACAAAAGTTTTTCTGATTGAAAGTTTTGCATGCATCTTATCTGTTGCTATTCAAACCTAACACTATGGATTCAAGAACATTGTATGCAAAATAGTGCTTTGTTTATAGGAGAACAACAAGTATGGGCAGAATTCTATTCACAGCATGACTACAGTATTGCAACTAACAGAAGAGGCTCGAGCAACTCGCATACGTGAACAATTCTTCGGACATGATGTGCTTACCTGGATTCCACCTTTTGCATCACTTTCAGCACCAACTCTGCCTACATCAGCTTCAACAACTGCCAGTCCATATATGTCATTCCACATTTTTGGAGGTAAAACTTGAGGTAAAATAGCATAATTTTATGATTTATTACGAATTTAGGAGAATTTCATAAAAATCCATTTTGAGCATCATTTATCATCCTTCAGTCCACATCTATACCACTCCCTATTTTTCAGCGGCATATCATTTTCGAGTATGGGAGAGTGTTCCTTTCATTCATTTCTTTCTTATGACCATGTCATCCATATTCTTTATCATCCATTGTTATTCTTATTCATTCTCAACACCTCCATTATTCCATGTTGTTTTACACCAAGCATAGAATTCAATAGCTGGTAGCAACCACCTCAATTTTTTTCTAGCATCGCATGAGGGCATGCTAATTTTTCAGAGCGGGGGAGGAATTGCTATGCATGATGGATGTTTTCAATATTCTTTCTCATTTAAGGCATACAATTTCATTTTTACACAATGCAGAAATTGATTTCCATAATATTTTTAAAACTATGAACTCAATTCTTGTGATTTCTGGAAAACACAGACGTATCATTAATACGAACCCAGATAATTTCAAGTTAAATTGGTTCATAAAATTTCGGAAATCATGCACTCTCACCTACAGCCATTTTGTTTATATCTCATGATCCGTGCATCAAAATGATCTGATTTTTGGATCATGGAGACATTTCATATATTATAAACTTACTTGCAGCATTTCAACAAAATCTGGTTTGTAGTTTTGAAAAAATGGTTAATGAAGTTTGTTGTTATCTATATCATATTTTGCTGCAACTTCACACATATAGTTGAATGTCAATGTAAAAATTGTTATGCCTTCATTAAGATTGCTAAAATTGAATATTCATTAATTAAGGAAGCATTCATTTGTTCTCAAATTTTTATTGCTTGGTTAACACATGGGTTTTGTCTTGAGGTTGCATGAAGACATGCAATATATTCAAGTTTTCGTTGCATGAGGACATGCAACATATTGAGTGTGGGGGTGTGTTGGGCCGTGAATACAACCACTTTGTAACACTTATTTCATCCATTTTTACTCTTCTCTATTATATCATTTGTTATAATTTATCATTTAAATCCATTTTATAAATAATTTATGCTCTTATGGATGAAAATTATTTATCTTCCTTTATTTCTAATAAATTGATGATTATGAATTATTTATCAATGATAGTTTTAATAAGTTGGTTATAACATTATTCACCATTTTTAGCCTCCAAGATAATTTCCAGATTGACGATTTGATCATTAAAAGTGCCAACTCAGAAATGCGCTGGAATAAGGAGTGACAGTTTTGCGGTTGAGATTCTGAGCAAATGAAGACGAATCTGGAAAATCCGGAACATGGGTTTTGTCCAGAACGGACCCAATTAACTTTATAAAAGAACGGTTTGCCCAAATTCGGCCTGTGTTGAGAGATTCGCAGAGTTCTTTAAGCACGATTTTCTCAGTTCTGTTGTTGCGGCCGTCCTCCAAATCTCAGCTGAAAAGCCAAATTCGACTTGCTGTTATTGAAAGATGGATGTAAATATATTTTCTTATTGATCAATTGGTTGGAAGAAATCCAATATTGTTATGGGAAGATTGTATTTACTATTCAATTTCTCCTCCTTCTGACTATAAAAGGAGAAAGCACGTATTGTGTAAAAGGAGGATTTGGGAAGACGTTTCATGTAATTTCCTGTTAAACAGCAGCTCTGATTATTGAGTCTCGTTGAGAACTGGTTCATTGTATTTCTGTCCAATGCATTAATATAAGCTTGGTGATTATCTCATCTCTGTGTCTGGATTAACTTAAGGCGGTGTCCCCTTGGAGGCTAAGGGCCCGGCCCCGGAGGACACTTGCTGCTGTATATTATCTCCTTCGTTTATGCGTGGTTTTGCTTATCAGCTTGAATCGGTAATCTGATGTGTTTTGTTATCTTATATTACAGCTCTGTTATATTTCATATTTCGTTCTCTGCAACAGGAACACCGTAATCTGCATTCTAACGTATTGCTATTCCTTTAAAACCATTACCGTAACATTGCCGTTCTCTACATAATGCTATTGCTGTTTAATTGCAGAGTAATCAAGCTGTAACCTTCTTAAGTTGGTATTACTGCATTTCTCTATGGTTTATACTTCACACGATTGCTATTCAATCGACGTTGTGGTTCCATTATGGATTGTAATCGTTACCCTTTCTAACCAGGATTAATACTTGCAGTATCAGACTCAGATTACTATTAATGTGTGCCTGTGTTAAGTTATTATGCATTTGTATTTGGCCGTCCAGCGTGTTGTGTGCGTATATTATTTATTAATGATGTTCATAATTTATCAATAGTCATTGTTGTTCCATTAGCGTGTTCTACTTAATTTGCCTTAAAAGTGAAAGATTGTTATTTGATTGCGAAGAGTGCATTTGGGTCAATAGATTAAGTTTGGTTACAACTCGCGAGACTTAGTTGTTCGTTTGCTGTTCCATTTTAGATTTGTTGTTCAATTCTTTATTTGATGTTCTATTTACTCGCATTTGTTGTTTTGGTGTGAGAAACGATCTAAGGTTGTAGTGAGCTTCGGCATTCACTGTCTAGCTCCCAGACCTGTGGTCTATGCTCTAATTTCCTCTCCATCAGTTTCCAAAGGGATGGGTTATCACCGCCAACAAACCCTTGACTAATAAGCTGCCTAGTTTTCTGAATGTGTGATTTATTCTTTTAATTAACTTAGTTATGAATAGCTTTCATTTACTTTTGGATTTTAAGCCTTTATCTGCAAAACATTACTCTTGAGTAAATAGCCGCCTCAGACTGAGTACACTCTTGAAACAAAAAGTCGTCCCTGGGTTGACAATTAATGTGAGGTAATTAGGAGTTACAAAGACACCTTTTTATCGCTCCACAATTGGCATAGTCTAATCAAGTCCCGTGCTAGATGAGTGATTGGGACTACATATTTAGGAAATTTTGAATCCCATAAAGATATATCATTTTCAACTTTTTTCACAAATTTCTCATGACACCAGTTATGCATTTCAAATAGATCAAATTCTAATGTAGCATCAGTAATTCTGTAGTCTAAATCAATTAAGGAACTGCTCTCTTCAGAAGTAATAGGTGGCTGCAAAGGTCTGACCACTTCAGTAGAATCTGCTGTTAGGGCTAGGGTAGGCTTATTTATCTTCGCAAATTTAGGCCTTGGAAGCCTGCTTGAGGCAGCTTTTTGGGTTTTTGGACCTCGAGTCTTAAGGGTGACCTATTTTCTTGTCATTTTAGGGAAAAATAAGCAAGATTAGACTATTTTATTAGTTAATTTTGAAAATAGGGGCTAACTGAGCGGATCTGGGAGAAATTTGGGAATCTGGGCAAGGGTTTTTGGATGAAAACACAGGTTTTCAAGGTGCAGAAGACTGATATAGGGGTTCAATGGATTTTGGTGCAATTTAAATCAAATTGAACAGTGGAAAATGCCTTTAGATGGCCGAAAATGGCTTTAAAACAAAGTTAGGAGAAATGGCAAATTCTAGAAAAAATTTGCCAGGGTTCGCCCTCTTTTTTCAAGGTTAGGGTATTTCTCAAATTGGAAATTATCTTCTTTTCTTCAATAAAACAGATACACAGTTTTAATTTTGATCTTTGAATGTATAAATTGGCGAGTTTTAGAACACAAAGAAATACCTTTTACAAGTATTCTGGTGGTCAAGGAGGGTTTGTAGGTTGGTATCGGTCTTCAAACTGGTCGCAGTGGTTTCTATGGTGAAGTTCTGTGGTGAAATCTGCTTCAGGGGGGACAATTGATTAGCAAAGGTTTTGAACTGAAGTTTGAGCGTGATTTCTCAATGGGCGGAGGCGTAAAGGATAAACAAACAGTGAAAAATTAAGGTTAAAACCTTAGATTTTATTAATATGCAATGCATTGATGGCAAGTCATAATCAATGGCAAGAGTAGTTTTTCTTTGAATGCGAAAAACCATTCAGCGGTATCGCGTGGATTTTAGGCTGTAAGTTGTATTTCACTTTTGGAACGCAATCAAATGGAATTGAGACACGTAGCAGTGGGTGGTTTGGGAAAATAGCTTTTATTGCGCAACTTTTATCAAATGTTGAACGATTACTTTTGTTGTGCGATATGCAATCTGCGTCATTGGATCTTGAAAGACGATGCGAACGGTCAGGATGAATTGGAAAGCTGCGGGCGAAAGGTAAGGTGGGATCGGGCTTTTAATGTGAGCCGTTGATCTTGAAAGGTAAAGATCTATAGTGTGAGATAAACGCGATATCGGGGAAAGGTGGGGCATGAAATTAGTTGTCACGTTTATCTAAGACCATTAGATTAAAAGAGCATTGGTGATCGGGTGGCTGGGGATGAATCATGAAAACGTTGGGTTAATTCAGTGGATTAATAGGTTTAATAAAGGGTTTAACCAAGTTTTAAACTTTGGTATAGCGGTATATAGCAGGCAAAGAGGGGTAAGGTTAAAACTATAACCTTGGGTAAAGGTAATGCGGGAACGGGAGTAATGGTGTAAGTATTATTTTTTCCACGCTATTTTATATACACAGTATGTAAACAAAATGCACATTTTTTTATAACTTTATTATATAGTTTTAGATTTTAAAGGTATAAAACCATAGGGGAGTGGGGATATTTTATTATGGGTAATTTTATATCAAAGGGATAATTTTGGGGTGTAATTTCAACATGTGAGTAATATCTTTGATATAAAAAGCATATAATAAGGGGTTTTTTGGGGATATTAAATTAAAAGGAGTTATATTATTAGGACTAGGATATTTAATAGGGAGTTAATAAAATAAGTTAAGTGTTAATATGAAAAGGGACAATGAATACTAAAAAATTCATAAATAAAAATAAGGAAAGTGAAAATTAGAATAAAGTTTCGTTTTCATAACTCATTCACTTTTACTTAGTATATCATGTTTTTTGAGGGTTTTATTCTTTGTAAAATGGAGGAAGTTAATCAAATGGGCCTTTATGTAACATTTAAGTAAGAAAAGAGTTCTCACTTATGAAGTTAAATGGTGATGAGTGCATGAAGGGTAAATGATGCGATGTCCGAGATTAATGTAGAAACTTAACATTTTCAACTAATTAGTCATTGAGCCTTGGGTCCGGTCCCAACAGAAGTCAAGGAAATGCCTTGAGCCTCTTTGAATAATAGTCTAGAATATCAAATTTCTATGGGGAGGGGAAATTAGTTATTTATAGCCTGGTGAAAGATATTTACAATGATGTTTCCCACCTTCTTCTACCTACCCAGTCATATCTTCTAATATTTTTTATTCTATTTTAATCAGGTGCATTTGAACTCACAACCTTACAACATTTTATTCTTTTTGAAAGAAGTAAACTATCTAATTCTATACTTATTTCATCCAAGAATCTAGATTAAACTGTTGGATTCTTTGTATTCTCTACCTAACTACTAATTTGTCATGATTAAACTGTATGACAATTCTTTATTCACTATCTACAACATTTGAAATTGAAATATGACAAGTCAAGATTAAATTGTTCAACTCATCACAAATTATGGAATTTATTGACACTCTGCCATAATCAACTGCAAAAAGTCAAAATAGTGGCATTTAGACTTGCACACTTTCATGTTTTATTCATGTTTTTTCTTTTGCGGTATATTATTTTTTCTAAGTCCTTTGATTTTTCTTTTAGGACTTTTTACCCTCTTTTTGATTTTTGATTTTTTGATTTTTTTACAAAATATGGGAAAATAACTTGCAGAAAGCAAAGTTTGTACATATTTACAATACTACCATCAGTCAAGTCAAAATTATGAATCCTATATTTATAGGTTACTAACATCGGCTTCACTTGGGGATGGCATTTCCTGGTGGAATGTCAAGAACTCTAAGATCATGAGCCTTCAACTTTAACCTTGGTGATCCTGTAATTGCCTTCTGATTTCTACAACAATTCATACTTATGATATTTTATACTGCAAAGCTTAGGGCCTTCTCTTCGGGCTTCAACTTTGTAGATAAAATCTGTAATCCAATTTACACACTTGCAATGAATATTTACAATGATAAAATAAATGAATCTAACTGGTGATAGACTCGGAAGAATAGTAGTGTTTCAGCATCCTACCATTCACTGGTCCTTCTAGAAGTTCAGTTCCATCCAAATTTTTAATGAAAAAAAAATTGTTACCTTTGTAACCATATATCACATAAGGTCCTTGCCATAGAAAGTTAAACTTTCCATGTTTAACTTTGTCCTCTCTTCGTGAATCCCATCTCAAAACTTGATCTCCAATGAAAAAATCATCTTCTTTAACCCTTTTATCAAAAATATTTTTAATATTATCATGTAGAACTTGAGATCTTTCATAAACTTCCTCCCTAGTTTGTTGAAGATGTATGGTTTCATTAATTCTTCGTTGAATATCATTTGTTTCCACCTATGATTCTTGAATGATCTTCATGACTGGAACACCCAAGGAAGAGGGGAAAACTGCATCCATTCCATAGACAATCTGATAAGGTGAAGTTCCAATAGAATTCTTTGTGGTAACTATCAGCCCATAAGGCATAAGCTAGCTTTTTGTTCCAGGCATTTTTGTTTTCTTGAAGTAATTTTTTTATGATATTGATTAGGCTTTTGTTTGATGACTCGGCTAAACCATTACCTTGGGGGTAATAAGCAATGGAATGACCTGAGGTAATATGGTATTTGTGACAGAAAGAAATCATTTTCTTGGATTTGAATGTAGCTGCATTGTTAGTTATAATATTATGTGGACATCCAAATCTTGACAAAATATTACTTTCTATAAATGAGATTATAACTGAATCAATGGCTTTCCTAGTGGGAACATCTTCTATCCACTTAGTAAAATAATTTGTAGCAGTTAAAATCCATTTATGTTGGCCTGAGGATGGAGGGCGGATTTCACCAATGAAGTCTAACCCCCATTTTTGAAATGGCTTTTCAGTAGATATCGGTTTAAGAGGTAAGGGCAATAATTTCTTCTTCCCTTCAAAAATTTAACATTTGTGACAGGAGGTAACAATTTTTTTGACATCAGAAAATAAAGTTGGCCAGTAGAAACCAGCTCTCATTATTTTTTCCGCTATACTCTTCAAGTATAAGTGGCCTCCACAGTCACCCGCATGAAATTACTCGAGAATTTTGTCAGCCTCTTATTTTAATAAACAATTTAGTAAAATCCTACTATTTTCTTTCCAATAAAGTGCATTATTTAGTATACAAAACCTCATTGCTTTTTGTTTGATGAATCTGGCTTTGGTTTTAGTTAACCCAGGAGGATCTTGTAAATGTGTGAGTACAAAGATAATATCAGAGTACCATGGTGAGTCTAGAAAGGCCTCACTGATCAATGGAGTCGCCATCTCCTCCTGGTCATCTATTTGTGCAATGAAATTTATATCTAAAGAATTACAATTAGATTCAGCCATCAATCTGGCTAAACCCTATCCTTTAATGAGATTTGTTGGATTTATTTCCAGATCGTATTCAAGGATAGTGGCAATCCACTTTCCTCTCCTACCATCAGGTCCATCTTGTGTAAGAATATCTTTGACTACTGCATTGGGGACATATGCAATGATGTGGGAATGGAGTATGTAAACTCTGAAATCCTTTATGGCTTTAACCAAGGCTAAAGCTTGTTTTTCCATTATATTGTACTTCATAGGTGCATCTCTAGGAGCTTTACTAAAAAATGCAATTGGCTGTTCAAAACCTTGGTTGTTTTTCTGCAGTAGAACTGCAGCTATGGTATGTTCTGAGGCAAATGAAAATATTATGAAATCTTTTGTATAATCTGGGCTGATTAGGACTGGTGCTTTTGTCAAGGCCTGTTTTATGGATTCAAAATATTTTTTGGATTTAACAATCCATTTTATTGCAGAGTCCTTTTTAAGCATATTTTTGAGTTCTTTTATGATTTCAGCCAAGTTAGAGATAAATCTTCTCAAAAAATTGATTTTACTCAAGAATGCTTGAAGTTCTTTTATGTTCCTTGGTGGTTGAATGTTCAAAATAGCTTCAATTCTTGCAGGGTCTATTCTAATGCCTTCCTTGGAGATTATGTGTCCTAACAGTTTTCCTTATTCTAGTTCGAAAAGAGTCTTTTTAGGTCTTAAGGATATACCATATTTTCTACACTTGATAAAGACTTGTCTTAGGTGATACAAGTGTTCATTGTTTTTTTTTGAAAAGACAGTAATATCATCAAGAAAAATAACTAAAAATTCATGGATTTCCTTAGCAAAGGAAATATCCATGGCCCTCTGAAATGTGGCTCCTGTGTTTTTAAATCCAAAAGGCATTTTCACATACATGAAAGTGCCCCAAAGAGTGGTAGATGCAGTTTTAGTTTGATCATCTTTATGAACTAGAATTTGATTATAACCAGAGAAACCATCTAGTAAAGAAATTCTTGAAGAACCTGCCACCCTCTGCAAAATATGGTCTATTTTGGGCAAGGGGTAATTGTCTTTCAAAGAAGCCTTATTGAGATTTCTAAAGTCTATACACAGTCGAATTTCTCCTGTTTTCTTTCTGGTGGGTACTAAGTTAGAAACCCAATCAGAATACCTGACTGGTGAAATTATTTGTGCATCAAACATTCTTTTAACCTCTTTTTCGATTAAAGGTAACAAAATTGGATTAATCCTTCTTAATTTTTGTTGAAAAGCTTTTTTATTTTCTTTCAAAGGAATCTTATGTTGAATTATGTCTTTGTTGTAAGTTTTTAGATCTTCGTAACCCCATGAAAAAACATCCTGGTATTCTTTCAAAAGTTCTATATATTTAACCTTTTCTTCTGATGGTAAGGACTTTGATAATTTAATCATTTTTGGTTTTTCATTTGTTCCTATGTTGCTTTCTTCAATATCAGACCTGACTAGTTCCATTTTTGGCCTTTTGGGCACATCATTGGAATCAAACAAGTCTTCTAATGGATTTAAGCCTCTGGGTAAAATGCTATGTTTTAAATCTATCAAATCTGGTTCATCTTCCATAATTTCCTCTATATCTAATTTTTCCAAGTCATCTATGTCACTCTGAGTAAATATAGTCTGTCTATCAAAAGTATGTACATCTAAATCATCTATTTGAAAAAAATTTGAATCCATGTTACAAGATGAATCTATATTACAATCATTATCAATTTGGAAATTTTGAAACTCTCCCTCATTGTTCAAAAAGTGATAGATTTGTTTATCTTCTGAGAAAATTTGCCAGTATTTTACATTATCTAGGACAATAGGTCTGTGTTTGATTTCAACAGTGTATTTTTGTATTGGTGAAAATGGAAGGTTACAAGTGCTGGAAAAGGTTGCTAAAAAATGGGCTTGTAAATTCCGTTTTCTAGGAATAATGGAAAACTTGATTTCTAACAAATCTTCAACCAAATTTGTTGCCGTGTCCCTGTATTTGGCTAATCTGGGATTATGGACTGAGTATTCTACATTTATTTGTTTGATAACTAACTCTGAAGCTCCCATGATCAATATTCTTTGACCTCCCAATTTTCTAATGATTCGAAGACCTAATATTAAAGCCTCATATTCAGCCATATTATTGGTACATTTGAATTTCAATCTAAAGGCATGCCCTTGGGAATGGCTAGTTTCAATATTGGTGATCCACACACCAACTCCATCTCCTGATTTATTTACTGAACCATCAAAATCCAAATTCCATAAAGCTTCACGACCAATGTAATCCTCCATTATTTTAGGCTTTATATTAGTGAGTTCAGTTTGGATATTATTATGATTAGAGTTACAAAGAATAAAGGAATCAAGATCAGTGGGAGTTGAATAGATTGGGTAATTGGTAGGCCTTTAGGCACTGCTGATCATAAACTTCATTAAGGTTTCTCTATAAATCTTTTTGGGCTGTCCAAATACCGATATAGTGGCATAACTCATGTCAAGTTGTAGAGATCCCTGCAACTTTGCTCCCCAGGAGCGAGAAAGAAGCATGCCATACTTTGACGGGATATCAGCTACCACAACATCCATCATCATGATTTTACCAGGATATTTGACCAAGTTCAAACATAAATATTTAGTCAATCCTATGCATTGGACTTTACTTGAATCAAACAAGAATAAATCTTTATATGGCCAGGTTATGTCTAGATTCAAATTTTCCATTATTGCTTTGGGCATTAGATTATGGGAAGCTCCAGTATCTAGCATTGCATTATGTAATATCTAATCATGGATAGTAAGACTTAAGTAAAATGGAGGTACTGAACCATCTGAATGCTTACCATCTACATTTGGACAAAAGATTAATTCAGGTCTATCATCACTCATATTAATTGTATCCTCATTTTCATTTACATTCAATGTTTCAGTAATAATAGATCTATACAAGTCATTTTTAGCCAATTCAATTAAGGGAATGGCTATCTTCAACTTAGATAGTTCAGATTGAATATTAAATGTTGATTGATATTTGATAGCTTGAATTAATTCATCTTTTGAAATTATTGTTTGGGATGACTTTTCTTGAGTTTCAACAGTTTTACCTTTAGCTTGAGGTTTTATTTTATCTTCTGTTTGAGTTTCCTGATTTCTGCTATCTTTGATTATTTTTTTAGGAATAGTTTGAGTGTTAGTAGATGCTTTGTTAGATCTGGAATTTTCAGCAGAAGATTTAGGATTTGATGATTTTGAGTCAGCTGGATTATTTTTTGGATCAGTAACTATTGCTGAATTAGTGGCCTTTGTGGTATTAGCCTTTTGGGAATCTTTGGAGGATTGAGCCACCTCATCAGTGATATCTACAATCTTAGGATTAGGCTACTTTTTAGGACTAGGTGGGTTTGAATTCTATTTATTTTCTCTAGGAAGAATCTGTAAAATTTTTGTTTTGGGAGCCTCTACATTCTTTTTGTTTTGATTTTGTTGATTTGGAGCATTGTTTTTTGTAGCAGGCTCATTTGTTTTCTTGATCCTAAGGTTATATTAGCTGTGAATTTCATTGATTTCGAAGTCATAACCTTGCTTATAGTCAAAGGATTCACCAGACTCCACTTTGAACTGTTGTAGCTCAAAGAGTTCTTGATCCTCCTGAGTGAGGAAAATTGTATTTCTTTCATCTATCCCCATTACTATGTTGATGTCTTCCTCATCCTCAACATTGTTTTGAGAACTTTCAAAATAGTTCTCTTGAAATGAGGGCCTAATGTTTTGATCTGGGGAAGGTTCTTTACCTTCCCCAGGATTGTTGTTTTTTCTGTAGTTGGGATTTCTGATTTGGGATTGGTTATCCCATTATGGTTTTTTCTCAATGTGGTCTAATATTTCAACTACTCTTTCTAAATTTTTGTTAATAAAATCAAATTTACCATCTAAGCTTGAATTCTCTTCTTTGATGGTGACCCTCCTTTCATTTATAAGTCTAGCTTTTTTGGCTAGGATATTGATTTCTACACCTACAACATCTAGTTTCATTTTTTCTAAAGTTTCAACATTTCTTTCTATTAATTGTTATGCCATGTCTGGATCAAATCCATTAGGAAATTTTAGAAGTACTGAATAGGGGGTAGGTTTAAGATCAACAGGGATGGCATTGTAAACACTGTTATATCTGGTGCAAAAATTCTAGACAGACTCATTAGGAGCTCTTTTAATAGCATAAAACTCAGATAATATTTGCAGGGGATTCTTTTTCTTTTCCCATTTATTTAGGAAAGCTCTATGAAATGTAGCTAAATCTTCTATTCTACCAGCACCTAAATTTCTAAACCATGTTTTTACTTCTCCAGTTAAGCTTTGTGCAAACAACCTCATTTGGACATCAGATTCATCTATCTCATAAATTTTTCAAAAATAATTCATTCTGGTGATATGTTGTTGTGCAGTAATTTGTGAAAAATTATCACATAATGGGATATCCTTTTGGTAATTTTGGGGCATGTCATGGAGGTTTTGGGTTAAAACCAGGGGAGCATATATGGCTGCCATGGCTTGGATTTTTACTAAACAGGGAGGTACAGTAGTAGTGGCAGGGATAGTGCTAGTTATAACAGTAGATGTGCTGAAGGTTGTACTTGAAGAGCTTGGAAAAGGGGATGAAAAATAGGTGGTATGGCTAGGAAATATAGATGAAGTGCTTATGAAGCTAGTGGGTGCAGTGCTAATGGATGTAGTGGACTAAGTAGATGATGGAAATACTATCCTAGGCTGCACAGGAAACTCAGGAATGAATGGTTCTGTGGATGAACTTGCGGTGGATTGAGGGTATGATGAATATATGATCCTAGGATGCAAGGAAACTCAGGACTAATAGGCTCTGGGGGTGAACTGATAGTGGAGTCTATAAATGAAGTGGCAACATACAGAGTCAAATCTACTGCTGGAAAAACGGTGGAGTATAATTGAGAAGCTGGAGGTTTAAATTGAGACAAAAAATTGGCTAATTTAATAGCTTCATCAACGTCTTTAATTCGTGTAACATTAACCCTTTCTACTGGACTTTGAATTTCAGATTTGTCTGATTTTATTGATGCTGAAATAATTTTCTGTTTCTCCTTCACAAAAGAAGTAAAAACATGATCTATAACAGTTTCCTTTAAATCAGTTTCAGATTTATTTATAAATAATGAATTTTCAAACTTGAAATCAAATTCAATATCGGTTAAAATCACTAATTCTTTGGGTAAGGAATTATCTTTCCTCAGGGGCACTTCAGTTTCTAAACAAACAATCTGTTTTTTCTTTTTTCCTATTTGGTTTGGATTGTCTACTATATCTGTAGGGTTGGGATCAGGGTTGGATCTAGTATAATAGACTTTCTTGGGAGCTAGAGTGATTATTGCATAAATACCCACAACCTTTAGACTTAACCTTAAAGTAGAAAATATATGTTTTAAAAATATTCCTCTAAGATTAAAATTAAAACTGGAGAGTGGTTAGTTCCCCAGTATGGTCACCAGTATGTTATCACCCTATTAATTCTCAGGTTGTCGGATGAGGATTTATAGTTAAATAAAACCAGGGGTAACCAAGAACCTACTTTTGAAATTCAGGAACTAGCCTTCCTAAATTCTAGAGAGGGATCTCTCATGTTTTAACTTTGTTTTGGATTAAATTTTAGGCTAGGTATGATTGGAAAATTGGCTTGGTTTGAATGTTTGGTCGGAATAAAAGGTACTTGAAGGTAAACCACAGAGGGATCTACTAGACCATTGGGCTATGGAGTCAACTTCTTGGCAATAAGAGCTGGGAAATAAGGTCAAAAGAGAAAATGTCCTAAGGGCAGGGTAGATGACCTTCAAAGGGTTTGGGAATAGGCTTCCTGATGGAATGGTAAAATATGAACAAAAGGGTAATGAAGGATCCTTAATTTATAGAAAAGAAGATGAAATAAAGGGATCAAAAGGGACTAAGAGAAGTTAAGGATTCTTAATCTGGATATCAGCAGAAAACATAGCAATGAATAACTAGTAAAAAACAGGGAGCTTTTAACACTAATCCTGTTTAAGATTTCATAGTTAATCATTAAAGACAGAAAACATGTAAATGTATGTATGGAACTTAGAAAGATAAACAGTGAAAATAGGAAAATACTTGACTTATCTGATCAACACAAGAATCTTGAGTTATGATGTTTGTTTGACTTAGTTCCAGTCTGCTGCTTCACAAATCGACTCACACAAACTCCCAATGTATTAAGCAAAAATGTCTATAGTAGTCTTGAAAATTTTTATTCCACACTAAATACTTCAAAGAGTGAAGTATTTATACAAAATTATTACAAAATATCTGAGAGACATGTAGGAATATCTCTAGGAGAAAATAAATATTATTAGATAAAAAAGAGGGACAGCTGCCAAAACAAACTGGCAAGCTGTCCTCTTATCAAGAAAAAATAGGACTGATTTATCTTATCTAAATTGATTTTTTGCTTTGTTGTGGATGCTTGTTGGCACTTGGAAACAATATATTGTTAGAAGATATCTTGGAAGAAAATATTTCTAATTTATATCCTTTAACCTGTGCTTCACCTCTGATACTCTTTCATGTTGCTACTTTTTTACTTTACTGTTGTAAAATGAAGAATTACAACAATAAATATTGATTTGACTATTTTATTCCCGGGCACTCTTTGACTCTTCTTTTTCATCTGATACACTTTCACTATAAAATTTTACCATTTGATAACTATAAAAATGAAGAATATGAGTGCACCTGTTTTGCTACGTTTGCAATGTTGTTATAACCAATCAGTAAATACCTGCCATTGCTCAGCATTAGGTATTTGCATACCTTTCAATTTCCTGTAACTCTCATCAGCATCAGTGTATTTTGCAAAGTTTGGTTTTATAGCAAACATGTGTTTGATCTCATTCTGTAAAAAGAACAAATTTTCAAAATATTGTAAAACCACTTTACCACTTGGGGAACCTTGTGATAAAGGCTTGCTGACTTGTTCCTTGGCATGAGCTCTGATTTTCTTATCATAATCAGTTTGGACCATCAATTTTTCATGGAAGCCATGTATATCTGGAAGACCTACTTCTTGTAAAGTTGTATATTTTGCAAGGAACTTTGTGATTGATAATTTCATGGTTTCACATTTCTCCTCTAAAATATTCATGATATTTCTCTTGGTTATGACTTTCCTGATTTGCAGAATATTTTTACTCCTATCATGAATTTTTATTTCCTCCAATTCAGTTCTATTCTTGTTGTTCAATAATCCAATAAGCCTTACAACTTGTGAAGGTTTATCTGCTAGTTCTGCTTTAGTTTTTTGAATTTCTGCCAGTGCTGCTTGCAATAAATATCTTTACTCATAAATAATCTGTATTGAGGGCCAATGTAAATGAATAGCTTGAATTATAGTAGCCCATAAGTGATTTTTGATATATGCTACCTGCTCACTAAAGTTCACCTCTTTCTGCAAAGTCTTCACCTGTTCTTCTAAGGCCTTTAATCTCTGTTCATGTCCTTTAGAAGTTATCAATTCATTCTTGTAGGAAGATTCAAGACTTTGATTAGTCTTTTTCAAAGTGATGATTTCTTTGTCTTTCAGTGACAATTCTTCCATAGATTTAACTATATCTGATGTACCTGTTTCTTGTTGTACCTATGATGTAGATGATCCAATGGTAGAGGTATCTATAGATTTTATTGACACTACAGTTGCCAATATTCCTTTTGGTGCCAAATGATATGCGAGTGTAGAAGAAACAACAGTACTGACAGTTGGAATTACTGTAGGAATGGAGATATCATTTTCTATTTTCAATGTTTCATTTTCCTTCATCAGAGATTCTGTCTGATTCTCCATTTCTTTGATTTGGGTTGTCATCTTCAGTACTAGCTGCATAGTCTCATCCTTTTCTTTTTGTTGTTGAAGAATCTCCTTTGCTTGTGGATTCTCACTCTGTGGAAGTTTAAGTTGCTTTCTTAAGGCAGCAATATCTTCATTATTTTGCCTTATGAGTGTTTTAGCAACTTCAATATTGGAGGGATCCACTCCCATTTCTATCACCAAATCTTCTAAGGACTTGATCCTCAAATCCTTAGCATGTAGAGATGCTTTATGTAATTTCATATGTTTCTGTAAATTGGACACAATTTTTTGTAGCATAGTAGCACTCATAGTTTTGTTAACCACTTTTGAATAAAGCATTTTAGTGTTACTCCTGTGGAATTCTATCTGATCCAATTCATGTATTGTATCAGTGTCCACCTCCACATATGTTTTAGTATAATCTGCAATTGAATTTGGATCTACAATAGTGGGTTTAAGAAATGACATGATCATCTTATTGGTGGAGTAATCAAAATAAATAAGCAATCTGTCTTTCTTTCCTCCCTTTTCTTTAAGGAATTTAGAATAAAACTCATTCTTAATTTCCTCATTTCTTTCTCTGATATGTTTGAATTTTTTCTGGATGTATGAATCTGTCTCTTCTGTTGCTTTGGAAGAGGAGGGAGCTTCTAAATTTACCTGCATTTCCACTGTTTCTCTGTCCTGTTCCTGTGTTGAAATCTGATCTTTCTGAATTTCTGCTAGGGTCTCCTTCACAATTATAGTGGCTTCATCATTATCTAATCACTGATCATCTATATCATTGATTTCAATAGCCTTATATTTCTCAGCATCAGTCAATTTTTCCTTTTGTTGTAAATAATTTTGAACTTATTTTCTGCAATGGTCTCTGTTGTATAGCCTTCTTCATTCCTAGTCCTTTTGTTTGAAGCTTCTGTCTGCTCAGTGACTGTTATTGCCTGTGAATTATCTACCTGTCTCTCCTTCTCTATATGTTCAGTAGGATCAATCAATGTATTTTCTATCCATTCCATTTGATTTGCATATTTTTCAATTTCTAGCCTGGACTCATGAAAGAATGGTGTTAATTTACATTTGACCCTTATGTTACTCAAAATTCCTTGAGGATCATATTTCCAATAAAAGCTTTCTTGGAACTTGAATTCTGACAATTTTCTGAGTATTTCTTTCAAGGTATCCCTGTTATTTACTATGAATGGACCTATTGGATTTTTGAGTTTAAATTGTGTCTTCTTTTTTAAAGCTATAAAATTCACTGCATCTGCATTCAGAATTTTCCTTAAGTACTCCAAAGCAAAAACCCTAATAGTTAGAAATTTGGGCAATTTATAAGGGGCAAGGTTTGCTCCAAATATCCTTAGTTCTGTGTGATTTTCATATAGGTACCAGTCACCTACTTTGCAATTTTATGACAACTGTAGAATTCTCCTTTTTTCCTCATTAACCCTTGGTTTCTCTGTCTTGTTCAATAAACTCATGGCTGGTTTGATAAAAAAATTTGTGAAGTCCTTGTAGCTGAATTCATTTCCATATTTTCTGAGTAACGAAGTCCAAACTACCACTGAAAGAGGATTACCTTCAACATCCATCTTCTGCAATGCAATTGGGAACTGTTCTGCTTGGAAAAATAGGAAGAGGTGAAATATATAGGATGAATATCTAAACACTCCTTCCTCATACAATTTGGTCATCTGATAATGTATATTATCAGTAATGAATCTGGAAAAATTGAATACCATTGCAGGAGGTTTCCCTGGGGATAAAGTAGAAAGGAAACCTAGAATTGATGCATCAGTGAACTCATCATTAGAATAACCTAGAATGAAGGAAATCATAGAGATTATTTTTCTGGAAGATTTAGGAAAATCAGAGGTGGAATATGGTGGATTTACTTTTGGGAAATCAACATGAGTAGGCATGAAGTTTTGCAGAATCATAAACTTCTTAGGGAAATCTAAGTCTAAGTATAACTGAGTCAAATATTCAATGGATAATGAGACTACTCTTGGATCATGGTTTAGCTGGAGCATTTCATTAATGGATTCTGCAGTTATAGAAAAAAAGACCTCCCTATATTTGTTTACAATACATCCCTGGTCTGGGACATAGTGTAATTGACATAGTCTAATCAAGTCCTGTGATGGATGAGTGATTGGGACTACATATTTATGCAAGTTTGAATCCCATAAAGATATATCATTTTCAAATTTTTTCACAAATTTATCGTGACACTAGTTATGCGCTTCAAATAGATCAAATTATAATGTAGCATCAGTAATTTTGTAGTCTAAATAAATTAAGGAATTGCTCTCTTCAAAAGTAACAGGTGGTTGCAAAGGTCTGACCACTTCAGTAGAATCTGCTGTTAGGGCTAGGGTAGGCTTATTTGTCTTAGCAGATTCAGGCCTTGGAAGTTTGCTTGAGGCATATTTTTGGGTTTTTGGACCTCGATTCTTAGGGGTGACTTGTTTTCTTGTCATTTTCGGGAAAACTAAGCAAGATTAGACTGTTTTCTTAGTTAATTTTTGAAGCGGATCTGGGAGAAATTTGGAAATCTGGGCAAGGGTTTTTGGATGAAAACACAGGTTTTCAAGGTGCAGAAGACTGATACAGGGGTTCAATGGCTTTTGGTGAAATTTAAATCAAATTGAACAGTGGAAATTGCCTTCAAATGGCCAAAAATGGCTTTAAAATAGAGTTAGGAGAAATGGAAAATTCTAGAAAAAAATTTCCGGGGTTCGCCCTCTTTTTTCAAGGTTTGGGCATTTCTCAAATTGGAAATTATCTTATTTTCTTCAATAAAACAGATAAAAAGTTTCAATTTTGATCTTTGAATGTATAAATTGGCGAGTTTTAGAACACAGAGAAATACCTTTTACAGGTATTCTGGTGGTCGAGGAGGGTTTGCAGGTTGGTATCGATCTTCAAACTGGTCGCAGTGGTTTCTATGGCGAAGTTATATGGTGAAATCTGCTTCAGGGGGGACAATTTATCAGCAAAGGTTTCGAACTGAAGTCTGAGCGTGATTTCTCAATGGGTGGAGGCTCAAAGGATAAGAAAACTGTGAAAAATTAAGGTTAAAACCTTAGATTTTATTAATATGCAATGCATTGATGGCAGGTCACAGTCAATGGTGGGAGCAATTTTGCTTTCAATGCGAAAACCATTCAGCGGTATCGCATGGATTTTAGGCTGTAAGTTGTATTTCACTTTTGGAACGCGATCAAATGGAATTGAGACATGTAGTAGTGGGTGGTTTGGGAAAACAACTTTTATCGCACAACTTTTATCAAATGTTAAACGATCACTTTTGTCGTGCGATATGCAATTTGCATCGTTGGATCTTGAAAGGCGATGCGAACGGTCAGGATGACTTGGAAAGCTGCGGGGGAAAGGTAAGGTGGGGCCGGGCTTTTAATGTGATCCATTGATCTTGAAAGGTAAGGATCTACGGTGTGAGATAAACGTGATAATGGGGAAAGGTGGGGCATGAGATTAGTTTTCGCATTTATCTAAGACCGTTGGATTAAAAGAGCATTGGTGATCGAGTGGCTGGGGATGAATCGCGAAAACGTTGGGTTAATTCAATGGATTAATAGGTTTAATAAAGGGTTTAATCAAGGTTTAAACTTTGGTGTAGCAGTATATAGTGGGAAAAGAGGGGTAAGGTTAAAACTGTAACCTTGGGTAAAGGTAATGCGAGAATGGGAGTAATGGTGTAAGTATTCTTTTTTCCACGCTATTTTATATACACAGTATGTAAACAAAATGCACATTTTGCAATTTTTTATATAGTTTTAGATTTTAAAGGTCTAAAACCATAGGGGAGCGAGGATATTTTATTATGGGTAATTTTATATCAAAGGGATAATTTTGGGGTGTAATTTCAACATGTGAGTAATATCTTTGATATAAAAAGCATATAATAAGGGGTTTTGGGGGATATTAAATTAAAAGGAGTTATATTAATAGGACTAGGATATTTTATAGGGAGTTAATAAAATAAGTTAAATGTTAATATGAAAAGGGACAATGAATACTCAAAAAGTCATAAATAAAACTAAGGAAAGTGAAAATTAGAATAAAGTTTTGTTTTCATAACTCATTCACTTTTACTTAGTATATCATGTTTTTTGAGGGTTTTATGCTTTGTAAAATGGAGGAAGTTAATCAAATGGGCCTTTATGTAACATTTAAGTAAGAAAAGAGTTCTCACTTATGAAGTTAAATGGTGATGAGTGCATGAAGTGTAAATGATGCGATGTCTGGGATTAATGTAGAAACTTAACATTTTCAACTAATTAATCATTGAGCCTTGGGTTCGGTCCCAATAGAAGTCAAGGAAATGCCTTGAGCCTCTTTGACTAATAGTCTAGAATATCAAATTTCTATGGGGAGGGGAAATTAGTTATTTATAGCCTGGTGAAAGATATTTACAATGATGTTTCCCACCTTCTTCTACCTACCCAGTCATATCTTCTAAAATTTTTTCTTCTATTTTAATCAGGTGCATTTGAACTAGCAACCTTACAGCATTTTATTCTTTTTGAAAGCAGTAAACTATCTAATTCTATACTTATTTCATCCAAGAATCTAGATTAAACTGTTGGATTCTTTTTATTCTCTACCTAACTACTGAATTGTCATGATTAAACTATATGAAAATTCTTTGTTCACTATCTACAACATTTGAAATTGAAAGATGACAAGTCAAGATTAAATTGTTCAACTCATCACAGATTATGGCATTTATTGACACTCTGCCATAACCAACTGCAAAAAGTAAAAGTAGTGGCATTTAGACTTGCACACTTTCATGTTTTATTCATGTTTTTTCTTTTGGGGTATATTAGTTTTTCTAATTCCTTTGATTTTTCTTTTAGGAATTTTTACCCTTTTTTTTATTTTTGATTTTGATTTTGATTTTTCTTACAAAATATGGGAAAATAACTTGCAGAAAGAAAATTTTGTACATATTTACAAGACTACCATTAGTCAAGTCAAAATCATGAATCCTATATTTATAGGTTAATAACAACTACCATCCTCTTCCTTATATAGATTATGAGCTTCCTTGCCCTTGGCCCCACTCAATTAGGTCATTTCCTTCATGAAATCAATCTCCCTGCAAAACTGCGTTATTCCTCATTTAATCTCCGCTCCTCCATAACAGCGCTATTGACTTGGTCAAAGTTGACTGAATCAACATGATCCAACGCATGTTCACGCTTGGATGTGATTTATTTAGTTACTAAAAGGGTCTCCTTTCACACTTGAAGTGTTTTTATTGCTGCTAAGGAGACTTATGGGCCTCTCCACCCACTTATTCACCTACCTAGTGATAAAAAAAACTATAATATTCCATTTAGCTGAAGGCTAAATTTTGGAATATTACAGCTTCTCTTTGTTAACGTCTAGGTCTTCCTTCTTTTCGGATGCCTTTCTGATCCATGACTTTGCATTAGCTTGCTCTGTAGGTCCTCTAGTGGTCGTACCACTACGCGTTATTGCATTTACACTAGGGCCATTATCGTGTGGCTCAAATTTTACCATTTTCATGTTCTGTGTAGCTGTCTACTAATTTTCCTGCATCTTAGCTATAAGAATGGGACACTCCTCAATTATGTGATAAAATTTCCTACAGTACCTGTAGGACTTCCACACATAGTTAGATAAATCACGTGCGTAATGTCTTGGATCTCCACAATTATAGCAGATTAATTTCCCTCTTCCTTGACCTACACCTCCACCTCTCCCCCCTCTCCTTTCTCTTACCGAGGATCCTCCACGTCTAGAGGGAGATGCTGGCGAAGAGGTTTGACCTGCACTTAAAAAAGTGTTGTAGGAGAATAAGAAATCTTGGCATTTGAAGATGAAGTATGCCTTATGGGCTAACAGGATATGCACAAAGAGGTCAATCAGAACTTCACCATATGAATTGGTATATGGTGATGAGGCTATTTTTCCTACATCACTAGGGGTACCTTCTATGAAGCTGATTCAAGGGCTAGAAGAGGAACCAAATGCAATCCAGAGGAGGATTAATCAACTGATAGATCTGTAAGAGAAGAGGAATGAGGTTTATGACAACAATCAACAATATCAAAACATAATCAAGAGGACATTTGATAAGAAGATCAAGGAAGAAAGTTTCAAAATTCAAGATGAAGTGCTGAAATGGGAGGCTAGAATTGAAGAGAAAGGCAAACATGGTAAGTTTGAGAACTTATATAAAGGTCCTTTCAAGATAGCTTCTTTTCATGGAAACAATACTTACATACTACAGGAGATGGATGGAAAACCATATGCTAAAGGACCTATCAATGGCAGGTTTTTGAAGCACTATTCTTCCTCAAATCTGATGAATTGTTCATGTCATTGTATAGATTTCATTTTATAAGTTTTTTCTGCTAATAATTACAAGCTAAATCAGCAAGCTTGAGCCTGAGGTGAAGGCCATTAGAGCTTGAGGAGGAAGCTTGGCGAGTTCAAAGTTTTTACTTCTTTGGTCAAGAAAATGGATAACAACATTGGAACTACTAGTTCTTAGTGTACCACAGGGGCACACTATGCCAAGTGGAGCCACTTTTATCGCCCAATTTTTTATTTTTTTTCGAAACATTGTATGTCAACTCTGTTTTTGATCATGGTCTTAAATAGGTCTAAAACTCATTTTTAGTTTGGTTAAGGGTAGTTCATAGTTTTTATAAGTCTAAAGGTCATCATTTAGGTTCAAATAAAACCCTTCTAAATCCATTCCATGATTAAAGATTCATATTTTTCATTTAGGGGTCATTCCATTAAGTTTCGGGCTAAATTTCTGCAATTAGCCAGGAATCCACCGTTTCGTAGCATCTTTAGTTCAAAAAAGGAAGCTAAGAAATCGTGCTTTCGCAGCGCTCGCAGTGTAATTTTCGCACTTTGCGCTATGAAACTTAGTGTAATTTTCGCACTTTGCACTACGAAAGAGCTGCTAGTTTCGTAGCGCAAAGTACGAAAATTATGCTACAAGCACTACGAAAGTGGGATTTCTTAGTTGTCATGTCAAATAATCCAAAATATGTCATATTCAGTTGGGGAATGATAGGATAGGGGTATGGTGAGTCAGTTAGTTACCAATTTCAATGTACTTACCTGTCCTACAGTAATCATAGTCATGATTAGATATCAATGAAGCATCATTTAGTCATGAGGTGACATCTCAAAATTTGAATTTTTTCCTAATTGAGTCATCTTTGATTCATTTACCTTCACACAACTGTTTGAGCTCTGAAGAAGTTAAGATAAGTCTGTGGTTGTTCTATGCAAAGGCAACCTTCACTATTCTCAAGTGAGGTTTTTCATTAAATCAAGCGAGGCTATTTCATATCTTAATCAAGCGAGGATGTTTTACAGATTCTGGAGAAGCTAACAGGCTTTTCCAAGAAACATGGAAAATGAGAAGAAAGTTCATAGAGGAGGACATTGCCTAAGAAATGAACCTGAAAATGTAAAGGCTTTAGTTGAGGATCAAGCAGTGATGAAGGTTTTCACCAAAGTAGGTTGTCTCCAGTTTTGTGAAAAACTACAAGATGGTCACACTCAGGTGTCAAAAGAGTTTGCCTTAAGTTTCAGTGGAACCACTACCAAAATTGGAATGATAAATGTGCCAGTCACACCTGAGATCATAGCTTCTGTGAAAGAGATACCAAGAGGGTAGGAATCTTGGTTTAAAGGTTTTAGGTTTGACATGGAGCCATGCAAGGAATTTATGAAACCTGAATATGTAGATATGGACCTGAACAATGCAATACCTAGAAGCTCTATCAAGGAAAACTATGCAAAGCTTCTTTTTAATATTCAAAGATACTTTACATGTGAAGGTAGGTACCATAAATTTTACACTTATCATTTCAAGCTGCTATTTCATTTCATAGGTATGGTATCACTTGATTTACCATTTTACTTGCGTAGAAGCCTTGCCAAAATGGCTGATAAAGTCCAAGCCAAATTTGATGGCTATGAAACATCTCTGTTTCACCATGGTTTGATAAAGTTATTGGTTTTGAATGAGCTTAAGAAAATAAATAGGGATTGGTCTTCCTTTTTGTTTATGAATGGATTTGAAATGGAAACCCTAACCCCAGCTAGGAACCCTAAAATTAAAGTTATGCCTTCACCACCAGTAGCAGAATCCAATCAGCCAGTGGTTACTAAAGCTAAGAGGTTTATAAAGTTGAAACCAAGGAAACATGTTGAAAATAGAATAGAGAAGATACTCCTTCACCTGCAAAACATAAGTTGAAAAGTGCCAAAGAGGCTAAACAAAAACAAGTGGCCAGCAAGCAGGAAATTCAGAGAGTGATAAGAAGTCAAGAAATAGCATCAAAGGGAAAAAAAATTGTTTCAGGTTCAGAAGACAACTTAGTGATGAAAGGAAACTTAGATGACATATTACATGAAATTGATATAGAAGAGTCACCTATTTTACAAGCTGATTTTATTGGAATAGATGAACACAGACAAAAAAAGTGAAATTAGCAAAGAAACTAGAATTTGAAGGTGAGAATGCAACCTTTGTTTTCAAGCTAGGAAACCTTTGACTAGGCATACTAAAAATCTCAAAGAACATAGTAAGGAAGTCCAAGAAGCTACTAAAATAGTCAAAGTATCTAAAGAGGTGGTTGACCTCTCATCACCAGATGTAGAGCATGTAGCTAGCAGAATAATGAAGGAGAAAGAGGAATTGACAGAGTATAAAAGGCTTGAGGAGGAATTGACATCAGCAAAATAAGAGATTGCAAAGATGAAGAAAAGAGCTAGAAAGCACATCATTGAGAAAACATAATTTAAAATAATGAAGGCTTTTTGGGAAGGTCAAATAGTTTCTAGGTCTGAGATTCCAAGAAGTGCAGAGCAATTTTTTCCATGGATAGTTCCAGCCATTAAAGAAGAAAAAATTTTCAGGGTGATCAACACTAATTTGAGAACTAGTAATAGAAGGCTAAGAGGCCAAGTTGAGGATCTGGAGCTACAACTAAAATAGTCTCAAGATGAACTAAAAAATAGAGGTGAAAAATGAAAAATTCAAAGCAAACTCAAATGGAAAATGAAGAATAAACTTTATGAAAGTTATGTTTTTAGTCCATATGGCTGATGCTTTTGATGAAGCCAGTGATTTTCTAAAGTTGCGACACCTTTTTGTTTCAAATTTTGAAGAAAATTTGGCTAAAACTACTTACACAACAATTTCGTAGCGCACACAGTACAAAAAGGGTGAAATGCGCTATGAAACTGCTGTAGCAGCTTTTTCACCCTTTCTTTATAAAGTTTTGGAGAGAATATCATGTGTTTTGACTTGAAACTTCTAAAGAAGCTATGTCAAGTGAATATAAAAAAAACCCTGAAGGAAGGAAGAAATTTTTTGAAGGAAAATGGATAAAAAGACTACGTTATGAAATTGTGTTGCTTTCGTAGTGCAGGTCTGTTTTCACTATTTTGAGAGTTCGAAGTTGATTTTTCACAGCTTGCATGAGGGGATGATTTTGGAAATATGCTATTCATGTTCCTAATAGAAATAGCCTCAAAGTTATGGGTTAATAGTGGTCAGAGTGTCTCAAGAAACTAAAAGAATCCTAAGCCTAAAAATAGGGGAGCAGTTTCCTAGTTTGCAGGAGATCAACATCATCAACATTATGGTCATAACAGGTTGGAGCTCATCATCAGGATTTGACCTTATGGAAATATAGGTGGAAAATGATGTAATTAAGTTTAGATACAGTTGTTTTGAGTAGATTTAAAAGAGTTCTAATTCTATTTGTAATAGGACTCTGTATTAGGTTTACAGCTATATTTGTAATAAATACCATGTTATATGGTTAGGATAGGTGCCAAAGATAGGAATTCGATATGAGGATAAGCTTATATTATGATGTAAATGATCTATAAAGGATCAAGAAGTCGAATTAGAAAGGGTTGGACACTTTTAGCAAACAAAAAACTGTGTTTACTGTAAGTGACTATTTTCAGCTTTAATAAAGAGAAGTTTACTTAGCCAACTTGAGATTCATACAGATTTTTAGTGTGTGTTTATTATATTGCATCCTTTTACTATCTATTGCAGTGGTATTTGATTATGTTTACTTAGAATTCATCCTTGACGCTCTGACTTCCTATGTAGGAAAATTGACTGTGTTTCTACTTATTCACATATGTATCTTTTGACTAAAACTCTAACATGCCTCAACTTCCATGCTAGGTATATTTATTGGTTTTAATGAAGCTATCATGACTCCATAAGCCCAATGTGCACTTAATAATGTGATTTAAAACAAAATTCAATCATTTATCTGTTTATGATCACACATAGAGTTAGCCATCTAAATTTTATTCAAAATTAGTAACCCTTGAGAGAGCCCTCTCAGGTTGAGGATGAAATCCTCAAAAAAAAGATTGGTTTGAAAAATTTACACAAGATTGATTTTATTGAAAACCTATCAGATCTGATTTTTTGATAACAGGCTCAGGTAGTTTTTAAAAAATTTAGGGTTTTATGCTGGATCAGGGATGAAACCAAGTAGCTAGGTCTAGGTATCAAATGGTTACAACTGCAAAAATATAAAGGAGAAAGGTAGAAATGGATTTATTATGGGTTTAGGTTTTTGTAGGTATAGTGGAGAGTCTGAAAACCTAGAGGGATTTAATGAGAATTTTCTTTCATGAATTTATTAAACTGGAAGCATGAAACACAAAATGACATTTCCATATAAATAGAGCTAAATTTAATTCTGCCTATAAACTGTAAGGAAAGCCAATGAAGATACAATATATGAGATATGAGCTATACATCATTGAATAAAGACTATAATAGAGAAAATACATGATCATAAACTCACTCCACATGAATTCCTAGACAATAGTTGCAACTGCATCCTTTGATTTCTTAAAATGAAAGTGAAAGTACAAGCTACAAGATTAAAATCCATTGATGTACAATGAGTCAAATGACTCTAAAAATGATAGATATAGACCAAAAAAACATATCCCCTCTCTCAGGGATCGAATATATTAGTCGTGGAGATGATTACATGATAAGCTCAACAAAACCCTAATGTCTAGTAGAGGTCAACCAATTCACCTCATTATAGTAAACTAGATACATTTGACCAAAATTACATTAAAAAGCATGTATATACCCTATTTCACTATTTACCAACTCAATTACACCTAATGAAATCATCATTCATCCATTACATAGGTAAAAATTCAAACTAGGTCAAACAACCTGTGAAAAAGACCTTTTGGAGAAAGCGTAGTGAGCTGGGGAAGAATGACTTTTGGAGGCCTTCTTGTTGAGATTCAACAAGAAGATCCCAGTGAAAACTATGCACCTACACTAGGATGGAGCCTCAGGCTATTTTTAGGTGGAAGTCTATTTTTAGATGCATGAGAAAATTCTATTTATAGATGATGTCTATTTATAGATGGTGAGAAAATTCTATTTATAGATGATGTTCTATTTTTAGATGTATGTGCGAGTTCTATTTATAGATCGCATGTTCACATGTCTATTTGTAGATTCATGTCGACTATTATTATCCCTTAATAATACTTGGACAATAAACATTAATCTATTCTCAATGAGCACTTGGAAATAGTTAACTGAAGTGGAAAATCAGTTAGCTATAGGAAATTTGAGTTCAAAGGTTGGTTGGTGGGATGTACATGTATTGTAACTGTAGTATCTAAGTTGTAACAGAAGTTGATGTAGTTATGTGACTTAAAGCAGTTTAACCTCTACGGTTGTTAAACTCGGCCTTTGGTAGTTGTAACTCAAGATACACTAGTGAGATCAATTGAACATATTAATTAATTTTACAATTGTATGGTCTGAAAACTAAGTGATACCACTATTAACTACATGCATAATGAATCAGCAGACCCAATATATTAGTGAAAGGTACAATTTGACTATCAGTTGTGAAATTAGTGGGTGCACTCACAAAACCACACACACATTGGATGTGCCCATGAGGATTTCGTAATCAAGGTGAGCAATATTCTATTCATTCAGGGATTGATATAAACTAGGATTGTGCAGTGGAGGCAAGTTGTATGGAGGTAGTAAATTAGCACATGAATTTTCCAATTTTTGTATGACAGTGTGAGACAATTGTATATTGTACTCAGAGCTCTTGGATTAGAGTTTTGTATGAGATTTTTTCATGATCCATGATATATACATAATATATGATAGTGGGGTTTTTAGCTTTATGCTTTCCAGGTAAAAACATATGTGTTATGTGTGATTGATATTTCTTCTTGATATTGCGATTGGCGATTGTGTTTTAAATTCAATAAGAATTTTTTGTAGAAGTGATTCTGTATTTAACAGTGGCATATAATTTTTAGATCAGGAGAATCCACGAAATACATAATTTGCATTAAAATTTCTACATTACTAGGTGTCCAAATCATGATCTAAAAGATACTATGGAAAGCCCTGGATGTCTGCTACATGATAGAATCATTAAGCACTCAAAAAGGTGGCTCCTAGCACTCCAAATATTCATTCTCCCAAGGGTAATCAGAAATATTAGTGAAGCTTCCAAAACACGACAGAAAGTTGATTTTTTGCATGTTTTTGGGTATTTTGAGCCCCCAAAAGTGGATGACATGGCTCAATCGCTGCCTAGTATTGATGTACTCATAAAGAGGAATCCTAAAATGCTGATTTTTCATCCAATGGACCCCCTCAACAAAAGCGTAGCATGGCCCACGCTATGCTTTTCCCAATATCACTAGATTTCTAAATTTCCAAATTTGACCAAAATGTCACAAAAAAAATTGCTCCAAAAGTCTTCAAAATTGGTCCAGAGGTGTCTGAGAAGGTGTATTATACCACTAAGGAAGCATCAACAAGTATCTCCAAGTTTTCCTTCTCCTTTTGAATTTTTAGGGTTACCTTCAGTTTTTCTTGCAATTGTTTGAATTTGACATTGCAAATATGATTTCTTGCATGGTAGTGTTCAACCATGTGTTTTTACATCTTATTGTCCCTTTTGGCCTTGTCAAGGAGATTTTCCAAGTGAATATTTCTTTCTCAAGTCAAAACTCCTTGTTTTCATTGATTTCCATAGCTATTCTTTCTTCAAAAGTCAACTCCTCATCAGGTAGATTTTTCTCTCTTTCTTTCTGTAATTCTCTTCGGAGACCCATGGTCCTTGGCCTCTTCCTTGTCACCTTCTCTTCATTCTTCTCTGACTCTTCACTAACAACCAATTCTTTTCCTTTCACATCATGCATACTAGCTTCAAACTGACTTTTCTCTAAAGACACATGTTTTTCCTTCAACTGATTGTTTTCTTGCTCTAGGAAAGAAATGATGAAATTTTCCTTTGCCAAGTTTTCTTTGAGCTCTTTGATCTGGGCATATTTTTCCTTGATGATCCTCTCTAGTTTTTCATGCTCTTCACTGGCCTCCAAGTCTACTAAGTCAAATTCATGCTCCTCATCATGCATAGATGTCTCATGATGTGATGGTAATCCCTGCTCTGCTGATGTGGGCTTGGCATCTTCCTCATTCTGAGGAGAAAACACAAGCCTTCTGCCTCTTTGGTATGTTTGAGTGACCTCAATCTTCCTCCTTACTGAAAATGTGCTAGGTGCACCAACCTCCACATGTCTAGATGGTGTTGATGGTGATTCGGATTTATGCAGGAATGCAACAGAATACACATATAACCATAAATATAAAAATGCAGCAAAAATAACACTTCATTTCATTAATATCAAACAACTGAAATTTGTTTATAGAAAAAATGGAAATAAACTTGCTAGGGCGTTGGTAGCTTATCTCTTAGAAGATATGTGGTGGCTACAAGCCTCTAAAATCTGTGTTATAATGAGGCTCAAAGGCATATATATTATTGAGAAATAATGGAAAACCCTAAAAATCCAAAAACATAACCCTATGAGATGAAATGCCAGAATATGGGCCCCGTCGGGGTAAATTGGTACATCAATTTCCCGGGGCCGTAAATTTGGCATACTATCTCCATTTGATGCACATGATACATCGTTATAAATATCTATTTGAGGACTACAACTATTGACCACGAATATTGAGTCTGAAATGGACTCATAAGGTATGATTCCCAAAAAAAGTTGTTTAGGGCCTCAAAACGGCTCCGGAAGTTCAGGTCCCGAAAAACTGCTAAAAATAGTAAACTGTGCTATAATTAAGGAAAATGAAAAAAAATGAAAGAAACAATGGTGGGGCCCCAAGTGGAATAGGAGGGTGGCCACCAATATCAACCTATATCAGATGGTGAACTAGGGCTAGTAGGTTGACAACTAGAAGACAAAAATACATCTTCTTGCATGAAAGTGTCCCAAGTGATGTTATTCTACTCAAGATGGTGTAAAACAATCATTTTGATTAGATCATGGTGAAACAGGTTGCTTTCAAGACTACTCTGCTTATTTTGGACCTTTTTTTCGATATTTGCCAAAATTTTGTATAGATAATAGGGAAAATTGGGTGGTTTTACCCCTATGAAATGCACGAGAAGTCTGACATGATACCCATATAATCTAGAAAATCTTCCCTCACATGTGAAGTACTTCATGATAATCTTTATCAGTGGTGTATAATTATCAAGGAGGTTCCCAATAAGAAAAATCTTCTTCATATGTTGTTTATAATTTCTTCTGAGATAGGGCTGATAATTATGAAGGTCTAGGTCTTGGTTCTTAAACCATTTTTCACCATGATTAGGTATCCCTATGGCCTCAACTACTATATCAGTTGATATAGTGAAATTAATCCCTGAAATTGTTACTTTGTGCCTTTTGAGTTGAGTGGCAAACAATTTGGTCGATGTGGCATTGTATTTGACTTTCTCAACTTTTTCACAAAAAGGAAGACATCCTACTCCTTGAAAAAAGTGCTTGGATAGTGGTGAAGGCATCATTTCAAGAGTGGTTAACGATTCATATCTTATCACCTGGCCTCCCTTATTATAAGATTTATTTTCCTCCATTTGGTTGTTTACAAGGGGAAAACCCCTAATAGGACAAAACAGGGGAAGGGGGAAAAGGGATAGGATGAAGGGGTTATGGAAGGGAGATGAGAGTAGGAAAATTTAGGGAGATGTCCAAGGGTCTTAGGGAAGTATAGGAAGTGAAATGGAGTGAAATGAGTAAGTGAATTAAGCTAGGGGTAGACTTAGGGAATTTTATTACAAGTTTAGGTCTAGGAGGTTGCCAAAAACGCAATGTATGCATAATGGTGTGGTGTAGGGTCTAGGGTTTGGATGTATAAGCTTAGGGAGTGAAAGTGAGGGGGTATGAGGGCTTCTGGGAGTGTATGTGGATGTGTGGAAAGGGAAAAGGACTATGGGAAGAGTTTATTTGACTTACAAATTCAAAGAGGTAGGGTGGCCTACCTCATGATTTTCACTTTTCTTTTGGAACCTTATAGCTTTGGAAATTTCAATTGTAGCTTTAGAAATTTGAAACTTATTACATAATTGAAACATAAATTACATTTTGAAGCCAAATTTCATTGAAAAATTTTACCTATTACCACTCTTCCTTGCCGGATTTTATGTATGGAATGACAGATTTTGGATGAATGAAACCCTAATGACCTAATGGTGATAGTAAGATGAATGAAAACCATGATAATGATGATTGAATTAATGATGATGATATTTCAATGATGGTACACTCATCTGAGTGATGATAAATACCGTCATGTAAAATTTTTGAAAGGAGTGGAAATAGCCCTAGATATACTATCTAGTGACCAAATTTTTATTTGAAAACCTAATGAAATGAAAACAAATTGACTTTGAGAACCTAACAAGAAATGATAAGAGCATATTTGATCAGTGGTGACAGGCTGAACAAACTGACACTAAAACATGTAATTTAATACGTTTCTAAATTGTTATTTCCATTCCACATAATAGTAGAGGAAATTTGTAATCTCTTGATTTCAGTTAGATTTCATAAGTAGTACCAAATTTCTATTAATTTCTACAATTGTCTCCCCATATTTCAACTAAAATCAAAACTAAAACAAATCGAATGGTTAAAAGTTTCTTATAACACTGTCAAAGATTAAAATTTGGATGTATTTGATTTTGACTTTGTAGCATTTAAAATCAGCTTATTCTTAGCTTGCAATATTTCATAGTAATGACATGGAGCACGTCTATTCCACAAATAAATGGTTTTAAAATCTCTATACGTATAACACTAAATGATGAAGCAAAAGAGTTTGCTTCAAGAATTATCAAAGAATCTTCATATGATTTCATTAAACAAGTATATTGCTCGCTATTATGTGACTACTCTGACCATTCAAATTTCCAAGTGCTATTGTGTGAATTATTTATCATGTTAATTGTTGCGACAACTTTTGATTTCCCGTTTATTTGTGTAGTTTTTTTTTTATTTTCATAGCCTTTAATTTTATACGATTAGAGTGATATCAAAATACAAGGGCGAAAAATAGATGAAAAGGAGGACGTAGATCAAATTTGTTGAGCAACCATGATCTCAAGTTTCTACTTAAAGTTAAAATATTTTCATGTGTGTAGAAGAATGTTGATGTCCTTCTTCGCACACACATTCACGCTCCATACCCATTCTCTTGCACATAACCCCTCTTCTGCACATCCCTAGCTCCATACACATGTAAAAGCTTCAATTGGAATAAGAGGTAAGAAATTCAAAATGAAATAATATAACCTAGGGATGACGAGCATACTATTTGTGTACCCACATCCCCCCTGTGCCCCCCCCCCCCCCCCAAAAAAAAAAAACTTACATAAATGACTTAGGAAGAGGTGTAGAATTGTCAGTGTCAGAGGACTCACCGTCAGAATGGCCATTTATAAATTTAGTATTTTTTCTCATTTTAAAATGATTTTCCAGGCACTGATTGATTCCAAAGTTAAATCTCTCTCCACTAGGGGAATTATGCCTCATCAAGGCTTTCCCAACCATTGGAAAATTGGAAATAACATTCTCAAAAAATTAGGATTTTTTTTTTTCAATTTACAGGAATATGTAAATATTCAGTTTTTTTCAAAGTCATTGGTTAAAGTTACAATATAGACACAAAACTTGGCAAACTAATCCAAAGTCAAGGGACTTTGATAGTGAGGTGATTTCTATTTTCCCTGTCAGAGGCATGGACTAATAATGTGGAGAGCTATTTATGTGAAATGTAATTGTGTGGAGATATGTTGTAATTAATTATGAAATGAGATGTTATAATAAAATACCAAAGTTAATAATAATAATAATAAAATATAATGTTTACTTAATTTAATTTATCATATTATAATTTTATTTTTATTATTAATATATATATATATATATATATATATATATATATATATATATATATTCGAAACTATATATATGTCAATCGGGGTTATATTGGGTGGTTGGGAAGAATGGTTGTTATCTCCCCTGCCTAGGTTCAATTCCTTGTGAGTGACATAATAACGCAAAATATTGATATAATGGATATGTGCCTATTAATATTATTGTATTGACCTTCACTCTCGCCCTAAAAATACGAGAGTGGATGATTTACCATGATATATATATATATATATATATATATATATATATATATATATATATATGGTTGTTATCTCCCCCTTTGAGGTTCAATTCCCTGTTAGTGACATAATAACGAGAAATATTGATATAATGGTTATGTGCCTATTAATATTATTGTATTGACCTTCACACTCGCCCTCAAACTAAGAGAGTGGATGATTTACCATCTAATATAATATATATATATAATTATAAAATACGTGAGTTTATAGCTATATGTATTAAGAGGATTTGAAGGTATTTTTTGGGTCTATGACATAGAGTTTTTTGGGTTTGTTATAGAAATGTTGAACTTCTATCACCCTTCATGGTTGCTAGACCACAAGGCACTAGCTCTTTGCAGTCTATCAACTATCCTTTTCATAGGAGCCATCAAATCTCATGGGCGACATGGTTTATTAGGCACTAGATAGCTATTAAATGGACAAAGATATGGAAGAGCTCATGGACTTCGAGCTAGCCCCCCTTGCGGTAGGATTCTCTGAAATTAATATGAATATCGATGGGAAGATGACTCTTCTTTGGGTTGTTAGGGTCCTATAACAATAGGGATCATAATTTTGAATTGGCTATGTTAAGTCTTGTAATATTGTACATAACTTTGCATTTTACGCAAATGTTTTCCATATTAAAAAAAGAAAAGAGGGTATATCCTAAAAGAATAATCAAAGGAAAAAAATAAAGAAAGATAAAAAAGATATAAAATATGAACCCCATAAAAAGAAGCAAAAATAAATTCTGAAAGTGTTGCACATTCAAATGGCACTACTCTTAGTTTACTTTACCTTTGCAAATAATTTGTGTGTAGTTTGTTCAGCCACAATTCATGATGATCATGCAATCTAATCTTGATCATTCATGCCTTTAAATTTTATGTTATGATAGTTAGTGAATAAAGATATGACCAAACCATTTAATCTTGGCATATCAGTAGTTAGGTAGAGAATAAAATGAGCTCATAAGTTTAATCTGAGCCATTGGAGGATATAAGGTTAGAAATAAGTTAGTTTTCTTATCAAAAGAAAATAAAAGGGCTAACAAGCTCAAATGCACCCAATAAAGGAAAGGAAAAAAATGTTAGCATAAATAAGGGGTAGGTAGAATACTTTCCAAAAAGCTCTATAAGCATCATTATGCTTATCAAAAATATCTTTCTAACCCTTTCCACTTGCTAAAAATCCCTTCCATATTCAGTTTCCCCTTATCCTGAACCCTTCCCCTTGCTAAAATATATTTCCCCTTTGAAAGTCCTCTTCCCCTCACTAAGTCCATTTCCCCTTTCAAAAACATTTCTCTAACCCTTTCCCCTTTTCCTAAAAAAACCATTTTCCCTTTAAAAAACCCCTTCTACTTAAATAATTTCCTAACCCTCTTTCTTGTTACCCCTCCACATAAAGTATTTCCTGACCCCACCTTCTTTGCAAAATCTTAAAACTCTGCCAGCCATTCGATTAGTGTCAAGCAGATCGAAAATCCCATAACCTCTTTTGCACTCCCCGACGTTCGAAGTTTAAAACCAAGGGGGCTTGGGGTGCGAAATGGGTGGTTTTATCCACTCGCTCACCTGCCGCTAG
The DNA here is from genome assembly GCA_034641835.2 of Pinus albicaulis. Lineage (NCBI taxonomy): Eukaryota > Viridiplantae > Streptophyta > Pinopsida > Pinales > Pinaceae > Pinus > Pinus albicaulis. Next base: position 1,507,080,268 of record CM076582.1, on the reverse strand, counting down.
GTTTTATCGCACCCCCTCCTTCCCAAACCACGAAGCCACCCCTTGTCATGCAATAAATGAGTACTTAAAAAAAAAAAAACCCAGCGCGATGTGATAAACCCCAATTTTCAAAAATATAAAACCACACAATTCTGTTATTTCCTTATCTCCGTTGATTTGCGAAAGACACCAAAATCCATTTCTAACCAGAATTGAAGCACTCGCTACTACATGGACCCCTTCTACAAACAAATTCTCTATATTCCAGGAAATCCTAAATACCCGACACCATTAAATAAGTAAATTAATTAATAAATTGAATCAAATTGATGGATTCCCAAAGCGTCCAAATTGTAAACCCTCTGCAACCACCCCTGTTAGATGTCGACCACACTCTGGCCAATAAGGATTTAAAAATAATAGATACAGTAACTGACAACAATCTCTTGGAGCTCCATTGCTGGAGCCATGACAAGTTTGTTGATCATGCAGATGATATACATCCATGGGACTCTAACTTGCCAAAATACATATTTCCACAAACCTACCAGTTCCTTTAAGTCATCAGACTGTGCCAACTCAGCTATTTTCCAAATGAAAGAGCCATAGTCATCCCTGACCAAGAAATCCTATTTACTATCACTTCTCAATCCATTAACAAAATGCTGCAAATTCCGTCACAAACAGAGGGAGTGCCTCTATCCATTGAGACCCTCACTAAGCTTTACCTAAAGCTAGATTTCCCTAAAAGGTCTCAAATCTTTCAGAATTTCCTCCCCGAATCAACTCAAATTCCTAAAAGTAACCCACCATACTTTGCTGCCACGTTCCCAGAAAGAAAAAAGTAAATTGTGGCACATGAATCTATGTGGCATTTAGATTTTGATGGCTCTATAAATAGAATAGGAGTAGGAGCTAGAGTATGGATCTACAATTTATAGGAGTAGGAGCTAAAGTATGGATCTACAATTTAGAAAATTATAATTTAGAAGGACATGCTTACAGATTAAATTTCAAATGCACTAACAACATGGAAGAATAGGAAGCTTTAGTGCTACGTCTTCAAATCATAAGAAAACTTGGCGCCAAAATATTTTCCATCTTGGGAGACACAGAAATCATTATAAAACATGTCAAGGGAGAGTACATTACTAATAACCCTAGACTTAGGTGGTACAGAGAAACCATCCTATACTTGATTAGATTTTTCCTTGAAATTGACTTGCAGTCATTCCAAGGATGCAAAATATGCAAGAAAATAGCTTAGCCACTTTTTCCAGCACATGCAGGTTACCCTTTCAGCCAAATCATCAGTACATAGCTGAGGTGATACATAGAAAAACCATACCTGATAATTTAAAGTATTGGCAAATATTTTCACAAGACAACCAAATTCGAAATTTTATGATTTCTAAAGGATAATTTCAAAATGGTAACATAGACAATGACTGTACATTATATTATACCATAAATAATGAAATAGATGTAAATGATGTAAATATGATAGAACCAACTAGATTCACTAAAATAGAAATAGAACAATTAGAAATAGTATAAATTGAGGAATTAATGAATGATGAATCAAAAGTTTTAAACCTCAAAGACAACATTTTTCCTAAGGGATTAGCCCCACTAGAATACCTCTTTGACTCCAGTGATGTAGCTAGAAAACCTAAAATGGAGCCTCTAAGGTCAGATATAGAGGAATGCAACATAGGAACAAAGGAAAATCCCAAGCTTATCAAGATATCTAAGTTTTTACCTCCAGCTGAAAAGATGAAGTACATTAGCTTGTTTAAAGAGTTCCAAGACATCTTTGCTTGGAATTATGAAGGTCTTAAGTCTTATGATACCAGCATTATCGAGCATAAGATACCAATTAAAGAAAATCAGAGGCCCTTTAAACAAAAGCTAAGGATAATTAACCTCATTCTTATGCCATTAATAGAAAAAGAAGTTAAAAGGATGTATGATTCTCAACATAACACCCATCAGATATTCTGATTGGGTCTCTAATTTAGTCCCCACCAGAAAGAAAACAGGAGAAATCAGACTCTGTGTTGATTTTAGAAACTTGAACAAAGTATCACTGAAGGATAACTATCCCCTCCCTAAAATGGATCAAATTCTCCATAGGGTAGTAGGGTCATCCCGAATTTCATTACTTGATGGATTTTCTGGATACAACCAAATCCTAGTCCAACCTGAAGATCAAGCTACGACTGCATTCACCACTCCTTGGGGAACTTTCATGTACTTGAAAATGCCTTTCGGACTGATGAATGCTGGAGCAACATTCCAAAGAGCCATGGACATAGCCTTTGAAAAGTAAATCCATGAATTTTTAGTCATTATCTATATGATATCATAGTGTTTTCAAAGTTAGATAATGATAAACTAGATCATCTAAGAAAAGTATTCATAAAATGCAGAAAGTTTGGCATATCCTTAAATCCTAAAAAGTCACTTTTTGGATTAGAAGAAGGAAAAATCTCGGGACACATCATTTCAAAAGAGGGCATTAGAATTGATCCATCTAGAATAGAAGCAATCCTAAATATCAGTCATCCTAGAAACATTAGAGAATTACAATCATTTTTAGGCAAAATAAATTTTCTTAGAAGATTCATCCCTAACTTAGCAGAACTAATTAGAAATTTAAACAACATTTTAAAGGATTCAATACTTAAGTGGAAAGTAGAGGCTAAACAGTCTTTTGAAGTATTCAAAGAGGCCCTTACTAAAACAACTGTCCTCATAAGTCCTAATTTTAAGAGATATTTCATAATTTTTTCATTTGCTTCAGAACATACCATTGCAGCAGTCTTGTTGCAAAACTTTGAGAGATGCAACACTAAAGTATAATATCATGGAAAAAAAAGCTCTTGCTTTAGTGAAATCCATAAAAGATTTCAAAGTATACATTCTATATATTCACATAATAGCATATGTTCCAAACTCAGTTGTAAAGGACATTCTAACTCAGAATGGGCCTGATGGAAAAAGAGGCAAATGGATTGCCACAATACTAGAATATGACATTGAGATCAAACTTACAAAAATAATCAAAGGCCAAGGTTTGGCCAAACTCATGGCTGAATCAAATTTTCAAGCCTTAGACATAAATTTCATTGCTACCATAGATGATCAGGAAGAGATGGCGAGTCCACAATCAGTGAAAATTTCATATATTCACGCTGGTATGCAGACCTTACATTTGTTCTACTAAACTTACAAGCTCCTGCTAATTTATATAGAACCAAAATTAGTTTCTTAAAAATGAAAGAAATGAAATATTGTATCTTAGATAATGTTTTTTTTTTATGCCCACGTGGTGTAGAATAGTCGGTGATGGGGTGCACTGTTAAGGCACTCCGTTCTGTAAGGTCACCGGTTCGAAACCCGTGGGTGGCATGGGAGGAGAAAAAATGGAAAAATTAGGATTAGTCTAAACGAGAAAAAAAAAAAAAAAAAAATGTTTTTTTTTGGAAAGATCATGGTCATGGTATCATGTTAAATTTTTTATTAAAAGATGAAGCTGACAAATTCATGCAGGAATTTCATGCAAGAGATTGTGGAGGACACTTATACTGGAAAACAATTGGTGACAAAATTTTGAGGGTAGGTTTTCATTGGCCCACCCTTTTTGCAGATATCTGAAAGTATGTGACCTTCTATCACAAATGTCAAATATTTAAAGGGAAGAAGAAGCTCTTACCATTACCCCTCAAACCTATCTCAATAGAAATTCCATTTCAATAATGGGGTTTAGACTTCATTGGTGAAATTCACCCACCCTCCTCTGTCCAACATAAATGGATATTGATAGCCACTGATTAATTCACCAAGTGGATAGAAGCCATCCCTTCTAGACAAGCCAAATACTCTATCATTATTTTATTTCTTGAGAACAACATCTTTTCTATATTTGGATGCCCACAAAAGCTCATCACTGATAATGCTGCTACCTTCAAATCTAAGAAAATGATGGATTTTAGTAACCAATACCATATCACCCTAGGCCATTCCACTACCTATTACCCTCAAGGTAATGGACTAGAAAAATCTTTAAAAAAAAGCCTAGTAAACATCTTCTCGAATCTATTAGAGGATAACAAGAAAATATGGAATAAAAGGTTGGTGAATGCCCTATGGGAAGATCGACTAAACACTAAGAAATATATTGGTACATCTCCCTATCAATCAGTATATGGGATGAGTGTTTTTTTTCCATCTTCATTAGGATTTCCAGTAATGAAAACGATTCAGGAGCTGCAAGTAGAACCAAATGACATCTGAAGGAGGATAAATCAAACAATTCATTTACAACAAACCAGGAAAGAAGTTTATATCAAAGCCCAATTAATTCAAGACAAAATCAAGAAGGTATTTGATAAGAAAACTAAAGAAGATGATTTATTCATAGGTGATCAAGTACTAAAATGGGATTCCATAAGGGAAGACAAAGGAAAACATGGGAAATTTGACTTTCTCTGGAAAGGCCCATGCATTATTTATGGTTATAGAGGCAACAATTCATTTTTATTGAAAGAGTTAAATGGAACATACCTACGAGGTGGACCAGTTAATGGTTGAATGCTGAAGCACTAATTTTCACTAGACTAATCAGTAGTTAATTTGTTCTATTTTACTCATTGTACATGCCATAGCAAAGTTTAATATTGGAGTGGATGATTATCTTGTAAAGTTGAAGCCTGAAAAGGAAATCTTAAGCTTTAAAAGATATAACATAATATGCTTGCATAAAGGAGATCACATAAAGAAGTTCCAAGCAAAGGAAAGCTAAAGTTACAAGGCCACTGATCAGAAAGTTCTTGACATCTCACAAGGAGATGCCATCCCCAAGTGGAGCCACTCTTAGGGTCCTCTAATAATAGGGATCATAATTTTGAATTGGCTATGTTAAGTATTGTAATGTTGTACATACATTTTCATTTCTGCAAATGTTTTCCATATTAAAAAATGAAAAGAGGGTATGTCCTAAAAGAATAATGAAAGGACCAAAAGAAAGAAAGATAAAAAAGATATAAAATATGAACCCCATAAAAAGAAACAAAAATAAATTCTGAAAGTGTTGCACATTCAAATTCTACTACTCTTAGTTTACTTTACCTTTGCAAATACATTGTGTGCAGCTTGTTTACAATTCATGATGATCATGCAATCTAATATTTCCACAATTCATGATCATGCAATCTAATCTTGATCATTCATGCCTTTAAATTTTATGTTATGATAGTTAGTGAATAAAGGTCTGACCAAACCATTTAATCTTGGCATATCAGTAGTTAGGTAGAGAATAAAATGAGCTCATAAGTTTAATTTGAGCCATTGGAAGATATAAGGTTAGAAATAAGTTAATTTTCTTATCAAAAGAAAATAAAAGGGTCAACAAGATCAAATTCACCCAATAAAGGAAAGGAAAAAATGTTAGCATAAATAAAGGGTAGGTAGAATACTTTCCAAAAATTTCTATAAGCATCATTATGCCTATCAAAAATATATTTCTAACCCTTTCCACTTGCTAAAAACCCCTTCCCTCTTCATTTTCCCCTTATCCAGAATTATTCCCCTTGCTAAAATCCCTTTCCCCTTTGAAAACCCTCTTCCCCTCACTAAATCATTTTCCCCTTTCAAAAACATTTTTCTAACCCCTTCCCCTTTTCCTAAAAAACCCTTTTTCCCTTTAAAAAATCCCTTCCGCTTAAATAATTTCCCAAGCCCCTTTCTTGTTACCCCTCTGGATAAAGTATTTCCTAACCCCACCTTATTTTCAAAATATTAAAACTCTCCTAGCCGTTCGATTAGCATCAAGCAGATCAGACATCCCACAACCTATTTCGCACTCCTAGACATTCAAAGTTTAAGACCAAGGGGGGGGGGGTGCGAAATGGGTGGTTTTATCCACTCGCTCCCTTGCCACATGGTGCCACCATGTTCTATTGCACCCCCTCCTTCCCAAACCACCAAACCACCCAGCTTCATGCGATAAATCACTACTTAAAAAAAAATTTAATAAAATCCCCGCGCGATGCAATAAACCCCAATTTTCAGAAATGTAAAACCCCACAATTCTGTTATTTCCTCATCTCTGTTGATTTTTGAAAGAGACCAAAAGCCATTTCCAACCAGAATTGAAGACCCTGCTGCTACTTGGACCCCTTCTACAACCAAATTCACGATATTCTAGGTAATCCTAAATACCCAACACCATCAAATAAGTAAATTAATTAATGAATTGAATCAAATTGATGGCTTCCCAAAGCATCCAAATTGTAAACCCTCTGCAACCACCCCTGTTATATATCGACCACACTCCTATGGCCAATAAGGATTTCAAAATAATAGACACAGTAACTGACACCAATCTCTTTGAGCTCCATTGATGGATCCATGAAAATTTTGCTGATCAGGAAGATGATATACATCCGTGGGACTATGACTTGCCAAAATACATATTTCCTCAGACTTACTAGTTCCCTGAAGTCATCAGACTGTACCAACTCAGCTATTTTCCAAATGAAAGAGCCATAGTCACCCCTGACCAAGAAATCCTATTTACTATCAATGCTCAATCCATTAACCAAATGCTGCAAATTCCATCACAACCAGAGGGACTGCCTTTCTCCATTGAGACCCTCATTGAGCTTTATCTAAAGCTAGATTTCCCTAAAAGGTCTCAAATCTTTCAGACTTTCTTCCCTGAATCAGCTCAAATTCCTAAAAGCAACCCACCATACTCTACTACCATGTTCCCAAAAATAACAAAGAAAATTGTGACCATGCTGTTTTATATTCTAGGATATTTTACTGATGAGCATGTTGATTAATCCATCCTTGGTTTCCTCTCTATATTTTTCCCAGGCCAGCCTCCATCTATAATTTTCAACTTTTCCCAATTCCTGAAAGATACAATGCATGATCAACTGATCAAATTTCCATAAGGAGTGTTCAAGTACTCCTCAGTATTATTCCATTTGTTCATATATTTTCAGTCAGAAAGGTTTGTAGTCAACCTAGAAAAACTGGACACAGAGGGTAATCCTTAGTCTGTTATATTTTGGACATCCTTGATCAGAAAGGATTCCAGTGAATTTAGTTTCAAAGACTTTATTGATTCTTTTGTGTACCCAGTGGTTAATATGCTTAGCACAAATATTCAACCCAGAATCAGTGATGAAATTAAAAAGGTTCTATAGTTATCTGATCAGAGAAAGATAGGAGACTGGTATTTATACCAGAATCACATAGAGATCAGAGTGTGTGGAAGCCAACTAGTCCCTTACAAGATTCCCAAATACCTCCCAATGATGATATTTTCTTTAGAGTAAATCAAGAAGACCTTGAATTCTGATGAGATAAATTTCCTTTCAGCCAAAAATAAAACTCATTACAACATAAAAAAACCAACTAGGGCCTTTTATATGCAATAGTAGGAATTCTGGAAAGGAAGAAGACATATGCTTACAAGACTTAAAGTTCAACAACAATTTCAAATGGTCATATGACCCCTTGGGTGTCATAAGTAAATTGAGAATTAAGTTTAAACTCACCCCTTTCATCCATGAATCTAAGCCTGAGATTGAGAAATATTCCAACGAGTCAGAGTGGTTGGAAAAAACTCTACAGGAGGTGGAGAAGTAGCTTGATACTAGTTCCATCCTTCTTACTCCAGACCCACAGGATAGAAATTCAAAAAGGGCTAGAGAAGAAGGCTATTATTCAGTAGAAGCAACATCTGATAGTAAAATCAAGCTTATGTACAGAACAAAAACAAAGTTGAACCAAGTAATAGAAAAGGAAGAAGAGACAATTTGTAGAAAATTTGAATAACTGATATGTTATCCACCGAGATTCTCCTGATCACACACTATTTTATCTTCATGCACAATACAGAATCTCTTCTACCATTGATCATTACATGGGGAAATAAAATCAATTGCATGCGCACATTAAAACCATAAACATTCACACATATGAACACAATATTTCATGGGAAAGCTTAAATCTGAAAACCCCAACTATATGTATATTATATTTCATAGAGATAATGTAACAATCATTGTACAAAGCTCCTCACAAGCTCTCAACACAACCTCCAATTGCTACACACTAATCAAGCTAGATCTAGCAAAACACATGCTACAATCTCTGCCACCTGATAGCCAACCTCTATTGCGTAATCAATGCTGTAGGATGGCTCATTAAATAACTTGAACCACCTAGCTTGTACTGCGCAATCCTCATGGGCTCCTCCAATCACTAGTTGTTGAAAATATGCAACAGTATAGTCACAACTGATAGTTAGCCTGCTCTTTCACCTATTTCTGCACTGGTCTCCACTGAAACTGTCCATGCACTAAGGTTAACTGATGTATTCTTTAGTTGATTAATGAGTTTATAATTAGTGAATTAATTAATAATTAATTCACACCACTCTCACTAATTGTATCAATTAGTTTAACTGGATACAAATAGCTCAACTATGTTTAGATTAGTTAAGTTGAACACAACTCCATTAACTTCCTCAATCAACTCCACCAAACTTTGTCACATGAGTTCTAACTGAAGTATCCATGCAATAGTTCCATATAACCCTCAGGAATAGCGTAATTCCTTCTGTCAGCTCCTATGCCACATCTGTGCACTTAACTGAAGTGCTCCAAGAGAATAAGATAATGTTTATAGTCCAAATATTATTAAGAGCTAATAATATTCGACATATCTATTTTTAGACTGGCAATCTAAAAATAGATTCCGCCCAATATGTCTAAAAATAGAAGTCCATCTATTTTTTCGAACTTGACCAACCATCCACAAATAGCATCCTGCAACTCATAGAATATGATCCATATGTCTAAAAATAGACATATTCTAAAAATAGACTTTGTGCCAAAAATAGCCTGCGGGCCCACTTAGTGAAGGCGACTTCTTTCCACTAAGCTCATCATCTTGTTGCAATCTCAACACAATTGAAACATAAACAAATATTGTTATCAAGGATGATGCACCTACAACATATACAGAAGAAACACCTCTGCCATCATCTTCGAGTGTAGGAATCATTCAAAAGAAAAATAGTGCAGATATTTCATCATCCAAAAATCCAATTGAGAAAGAAAAGGATATCATTGAGAAATATAAAGAGACTAAAATAAAAAATGAAGCATTGAAGGCTGTTACATATGCACAATAGTGGAAGCAAAATCCTAGTGATAAAAATATATTTCTTTCATCTTTTTACCTTAGGACAAGGAAAATGTAGATGAAATTTCTACAGTCAGAGGTACAGGTCCCCAAAACTTTAGAAGATTATAAAAAAACAACCTTTGAAGTTCTTGCCAAGGATGTGCATCCAATTGACCAAATTGAATTCCACAAATAGGAAGGAGAGATGATATATTCAACCATGACACATAAAGCTCTAAGTGTCCAAAAGTTGCAGAATTCTCTAGCAAATATATAGTCACAGTTAAAGCTAGAAAGAGCCTCATCACAAGCAAAAGACAATAGGATTAAATCAATGGAAGATTTGGTAATTGAAGTTGGTTATAATCCAAAAGACATCAAAGCAGGAGAAGAACTAATAAAGAAGAAAAATGTAGACATAGTTGCACTAAAGAAACAACTAAAATTACCAACTACTGAGCATCCACAAACCAAGGAGGTTTTGGAGACAGATAACCAAAAAGATGAGATGATGAATCTAATCATCCAGTTGACAGCTCAACTAAAGGAAATGGAGACAGAAATGGATAAACTTGAACAGGAAAAACAAGTCAGCATGGAAGCAGTTCCCATTACTGCTATTCCCATAGCATCTACAGCAGCTCCAACATCTACAGCAGCTCCAGTAACTACATCAGCAATACCAATAGCCCATCCCACTGATGAGGCCAGCAAATTAATCAAAGAAATGGAAGATATGTCCATTCAGACTACAGATATTAATAAGCTTGAGGAACAAGTAAAGAGCTTACAAGATGGAAATAAATTGGCAGAAGTAATGCATCAAGCTAAAGTACAAAAAGCCAATAAACTAACTGATAGAATCCACAAGCTAGAAAAGGAATTGTCACTAAAAGAGCCTTTAGCCCAAGAAAAATAGCAATTGTGGGCCAATATCATTAACTCAGTTAATGATATTTTTCCTTCTATATAGATCATATTTGAGAAGAATGACTTGGTGAAGGAAGCTGGTGAGGCAATTCAGAAATTCAAAGACAATCTTGGGAAGAAACTAGAGGAAGCCTCGGAAATAATCAAATTCCTTAATTCTAAAAATAAGTATGAATTAGAAGAGCTCAAGATAGCTGACAGAACAGAGACTATAATAGAAGTGGAGAAAGTGATTTCCAAAATAAATTTGGTGATACGGCTTGAGGAGAAATGTCAAACTATGGAACTCGCAGTGAACAGGTTTTTAAATAAGTTTGATGTATTGAGACAAAAGGGTCTGCCTAATACTCTAGTAATAAATGCCAAACTCATGAGACAAGAAGGTTATGAAAATAAGTTAAAGGAAGTAACCAAATAAACTTTCAATAGTTCCTCAATGAAGGGCGTTCCCACAGTAAAAGTGATCCTTCAAACTTTAGAAAACTTCTTTTACCTCCAGCATGAGGTAAATCACCTTTTTGTAAATAAGCCTACGTTTTCAAAATATACAGAGGCAGATGAGATTTACCGTAGGATGATGAAAATCAAACTTCCAGATGAAGAAACATGGGAGAAATGGTGTGATTTACTGGAAAGGGTGAAAGAGCAGACAGATGAAAGAAACAAACAGGTAACATCAATAAAAGAGTTAGGGCCAAATATCAGTCAATTAAAAGGTGTCAGTATCTTTTTGAATAAAGATATTTTATTTTCCTAGAATAAATCATAGTCAGTTGACAGGATATTTTTTTAAAGTTTTGTATAAATACTTCATCATTCGAAGTATCAAGTGTGGATTTCTGAATATTTCCATAGCTGACTGATCTATTGTATGAGGTTTATTGCACCAACTTCCAGTTGACAGACAGAGCAAGTTATAAAGAAACTTCTTTACAGGATTCATGTGTTCAGCTATCTCAGTGAAGTATAAATTTCAATTGTTCATGTTCTCTTTCTAAGTATTCCATAAACTTATATGTGTTCTAAATTTGAATGTTATAACATGAGTTGTACTGCAGAATTTGCTTAAAATTTACACTTTGCTTTGAACTGTTATACATTTCTATATTTTCTTTTGATATCTGGTTTAAAGAATTCTTAATTTCCCTCTGATCCTGATTGGCCTTCTTCACCCTTCTTCATTATCTGGTTTAAGGAATTCTTAATTTCTCCTTGATCCTGATTGAAAAATCACTTCACCATTCGGCCTTGAGATCTGATTTTGCTCACCTATCTTGCCTTGTAACACTTTCTTTATAATTTGATTTTGTTTTATTTATTTGGGTGTGTTATACTTTTTGACCAGCCCCACGTGCTTTACGTTGCCGAAAGGAAACAGAGTCACAAAGGGGGAGGGTATCCCCCACTATTTGCAGTCGGGGCAGCGCCCGCTGGTGTTTTTGGTGTGCGGACCCACTCATGGGTGGATCCGCCCATGGTTTTGTGCATAGTTTTGCACATGGTTTTGGGGTTCGATGGTTTTCGGCCCCTGGTATTTTGTAGATCCGGTCAAGGGAACTACGGTTATGTTCTAATCCAGGGTTAATGGATTGGGGTTTATGTATGCTTCGGCATGTATATATATGTGTTATAACACTAAAAGGAATATAATGAAAAATCAAGCTGGTCGTCCCGATTTGGGATCCAGGGGAAAATCTCTGTGTTTATCTGTTTTATGTTTTATGCTCTCGCTATTGTTTATTTTCTGTTATAAGATTCGTGTGTAGATAATTTCTGTTCAGGGTTAAAACCTACATTTGGTATCAGAGCTATTTCAGCTTCAAGGGGACGCCTTTGTTGTTGAGGGTTTTTTGCTCGGGCCTGTGGTAGACCCTGTGCAGTGGGAGATCTGCGGGATCGATTCTTGCGGTGAAAGAATATGGCGAGCGGCGGAAAGATAGAGATCGAGAAATTTAATGGTCGGAGTTTTGAGTTGTGGAAGCTCAAGATGGAGGATCTGCTGGTGGATAAAGATCAGTGGATCGCGGTAGATCCAGGTACTAAACCAACGACAATGTCAAATGAAGACTGGAAGAAACTGGATCGGAAGGCTAAGAGCACAATATGGTTGTGTGTCTCAGATTCAGTATTGTTGAATGTATCTGGGGAAGCTACGGCGAAGAATTTGTGGGAAAAACTTGGGACTTTGTACCAATCTAAGTCTCTGGTGAATAAGTTGTTCCTGTGGAAAAAGTTGTATAACCTAAGGATGAAGGATGGAGACTCGGTGACAGAGCATCTGAACGCCTTCAATACTGTGGTAAGTCAGCTGTCATCTATTGATATTAAAATCTTAGATGAAGATAAGTGCATCAGTTTGTTGTGTTCTCTACCAGACTCGTGGGAGAGTCTAGTTATTGCAATAGGTAGCAATACAACTACCTCAAATTTTGATGACATTGTCTCAGCCTTGCTGTCGGAGGAAATGAGATGAAGAAATATGGAGGGCCAGAATGGAGATGCCTTATCTATACGAGGAAGGTCACAAAACAAAAACAAGAATAAGGTTTCGAGTGGGAGATCCAAATCTAGAGGGAGATCTAAATCTCTTGGAAAGTTTGTAAAGGTATGCTGGAAATGCGGAAAGGAAGGGCACTACAAAAAGGACTGTAGATCTAAAGCTCCTGAGAAAGGAAATGAATTTGATGATGCTCCTTCTGCAGAGGAAAAAACCACCTCGAATGAAGGTGGGGATGTGTATTTGGCTTCTTCTTCAAATACACATGTATATCATGAGTCATGGTTGATTGAATCAGGTGCATCCTTTCACTTCACTCCCCATAGGGAGTGGTTCTGCAAGTATGAGAAATATGATGGTGATGTCTTCCTAGGGGATGATAGGAAGGCCAGAATCTTCGGATGTGGAAAGGTTAAGTTGAAGCTACAAGGTGGAAGGATTAGAACACTTCCTGGTGTTTTGCATATTCCTTCATTGGCCAGAAATCTGATTTATGTAAGCAAGATGGATGATGTAGGTGTAAAAATAGTGTTCGATAAAGATGCTTGCAAGATGGTTTGGGGAGCACTGGTATTAATGCGGGAAGTTCGGATTGGAACTCTGTACAAGCTACAAGGTAGCACTGTTATTGATGGGTGTAACAGTTACGTGGTTCCTAAAAGTGGAGCGGAAAGCCTAGCTATCTCTGGAGAAAAGACCATGTTATGGCATCAAAGGCTTGGACATATTGGAGAGAAGGGCCTTCGGATACTACATAGAAATGGTATGGTAGAAGTTATGTCTAATTTCTCTCTGGATTTCGATTTCTGTGAACATTGTGTATATGGGAAGCAGAATCAGGTGAGTTTTCCTTCTGGTGCTAAGAGGGCGAACAAGATATTAGAACTTGTGCACAATGATGTGTTTGGACCTGTGTCAGTTCCATCACTGGGAAAGTCTGTGTACTATGTTTCATTCATAGATGACTTCTCAAGGAATACATGGATATATTTCTTGAGGAATAAATCTGAAGCTTTTGACAAATTTAAAGAATTTAAGGCTCTGGTGGAAAACCAGACAGAGAAGAAGATAAAGGCGCTGAGGACAGATAATGGTGGGGAGTTCTGCAAGAAGGAATTTGAAGAGTTCTGTAAGAAGTGTGGTATAGCACGGCAGAAGACTACTCCATAAACACCTCAGCAAAATGGAGTTGCAGAAAGAATGAATAGAACACTGATGGAAAAGGCAAGAAGCATGCTCAGTGGTACCGGGTTAGGACAAGAATTCTGGGCAGAGGTAGTGAAGACTGCATGCTACTTAGTTAACAGATCACCTTCATCAGTGTTGGAGGATAAGACTCCACATGAGGTATGGACTGGTAAGAAACCCTCTCTTTCACATCTAAGGGTATTTGGATGTGATGCATATGTACATGTTCCAAAGGAGAAAAGGACCAAGTTGGATAATAAATCTGAAAGGTGCATCTTTATTGGGTATAAGGATGGTTTAAAGGTTTACAAGCTTTGGAACCCAGAAACAAGGAAGGTTGTGTACAGCCGAGATGTGGTGTTTAGAGAAGTGAAAGATGTTGTTAAACATGAAGTCCTACCAAAGGAACCTGAGAAGATAGAGTTTGAGCTAAAGGATGATGAATCAGACTCTACAACAGAAGAAGACTCAGAAGATGAAGAGCCACAAACTCCAACTTTGAGAAGATCAGTTCAAGAAAGAAGGCAACCAGAAAGGTACAGTCCATCTGCTTTCTGTTCAGGTTTTGCCTTAACTATAACTGATGATGAACCCAGAACTGTCAGGGAGGCAGTAGATTCAGAGGATGGAAAACTATGGAAGGAGGCCATGGTTGATGAAATGGAATCCTTGCACAAAAATGATGCATGGGATTTGGTGGAGTTGTCGGCTGGAAGGAAGCCCATTGGGAGCAAATGGGTGTTTAAGAAGAAGATGAATGTAGAAGGCAAGGTGGAGAAATACAAAGCTCGGTTGGTAGCGAAAGGTTATTCCCAGGTGCCGAGAATTGATTTTGGTGATATTTTTTCTCTTGTTGCCAAAGTTACTTCTATTAGATTACTTTTATCTGTTGCTACTACATTTGATTTTGAGATAGAACAGATGGATGTGAAGACAACATTTCTTCACGGGGATCTAGAAGAGGAGATCTACATGAAGCAACCTGAAGGCTTTATGGTGAAGGGTAAGAAAGAACTGGTATGCAGGTTGAAGAAGTCTTTGTATGGGTTAAAACAATCACCAAGGATGTGGTATCAGAAATTTGATACCTATATATGGGGACTTGGCTTCACCAGAAGCAAGGAGGATCAATGTGTTTATTTTAAATTAATTGGTGACCATGTTATTTATTTGGTCTTGTATGTGGATGATATGTTGTTGATTGGAAATGACAAAGAAATTATCCAAGATTTGAAGACCCAGCTGTTCTCCAAATTTGACATGAAGGATCTTCGTGCTGCAAACTATATTTTGGGCATGGAAATTAAGAGAGATTGGACAAAGAGGAAGCTCTGGTTAAACTAGAGGAAGTATGTCGAGACTATATTACATAGGTTCAATATGCAGGATAGTAAACCGGTGAATGTTCCTATTCCTGTAGGTGTAAAGCTATCTGCTGAACAGTGTCCCAAGACACAAGAAGAAGAGGAGGATATGTCCCGTGTTCCATATGCAAGTGCAGTGGGTAGCCCGATGTATGCAATGGTCTGTACTAGACCAGACATTGCACATGCAGTGGGAGTATTGAGAAAGTTTATGTCAAACCCAGGGAAGGAGCATTGGACAACAGTGAAGCGGGTTTTCAGATATTTACGTGGCACTAGTGATTATGGCTTATGCTACCAGGGAAGACCAGGATTGGAAATAATGTTGGACATTCATGGTTTTGTTGATTCAGACTAGGCTAGAGATCTAGACCAAAGAAGATCTACAAGTGGGTATGTGTTTAGCCTATTTGGAGGCGCAGTCAGTTGGATGAGTAAAAGACATTCTGTAGTGGCTATTTCAACTACAGAGGCAGAATACATAGCAGCCACTCATGCAAGCAAGGAAGTAGTTTGGTTGCAGAGATTGTGCTCAAGTATGGGGTTGGTACAACAAGCTATAAGGATAGATTGTGATAGCCAAAGTGAAATTTTATTGGCTAAGAACCCTGCTTACCATTCAAAGACAAAGCACATTGATGTTCAATATCACTTTGTTAGAGATATGGTTGAGGCTAAAAGGGTGTTGTTGGTAAAGGTGGACACTTTGAAGAATGTTGCAGATGCATTGATGAATTTTGTGAGCACTCAGAAGTTCTCTTGGTGTAGAGAAACAATGGGTGTTGAAGAATTGGCCCAATGACTAAGCTCTCCTATGGCCCCCTGTGGAAAGAAAACAACAAGTGGGAGAATGTTGGGTATGTGTTATATTCTTTCCATGACTAGCCCCACGCACTGTACGTTGCGCTGGGTGCAGCAGGGGGAGGCAACCCCCACTGTTGGGGTCCGGGGCAGCGCCCTGGCAAATTTTTTTTTGATGTGTGGACCCACTCATAGGTGGAACCACCCATGTTTTGTGCATGAGTTTGCACATGGTTTTGGGGTACGATGGTTTTCGGCCCTTGGTATTTTGTAGATCCGGTCAAGGGAATTACGGTTATGTTCTAATCCAGGGTTAATGGATTGGGGTTTATGTATGCTTCAGAATGTATATATATGTGTTGTAACACTAAAAGGAATATAATGAAAAATCAAGTTGGTCATCCCAATTTGGGATCCAGGGGAAAATCTCTATGTTTATCTATTTTATGTTTTATGCTCTCGCTATTGTTTATTTTCTGTTATAAGATTCATGTGTAGATAATTTCTGTTCAGGGTTAAAACCTACACTGTTTTCGAAGCATATTGACTCCATAGCCTAATGGAAAATGGAAAATCACCTATTCATATAAATCATTAATTCCACCAATCAATCAAAATCAATCCAAATTAAGCCTACATAACTAGCCTAAAATCTATTAAATAAACAAATTTAAATCATATAGAGAGAACCCTCGCTGAGTTTAGGAAGGCTAGATCCTAAGCTCCAAAAGTGGTTTGCAGTTACCTCCGATATTTCTTTTTAACACTTTGAACAAATTTTGGAAATTTTGGAGTGATAAAACGGGTAAGTATTTTTCTATCCATCTTGACACAATTGCTTAAATGTGATGTCTCTCATGGTGACAACATGGCTCCTTCCCCTCTGCACATTAATGCCTTGGAATTTGATCCACCTTTTCTCCACCTTTCCTCCCTAATTATCTAGCTATCAATCCTTTACAACACTACACCCCAGATTTAGAAGATGTAAAGAATCCACAACCTCCTAACTACTCTCCCTCATCACGAAGGAATCATTGAAGAATTCAATAGAGATTTGAATTGGTTAGTTTGAAAATGGGAAAGGAAATTAACCTCTTGCTATTAATGGATCACGAAGAAAAAACCTTGATAGGCCATTTTGGGGTAGAATTTTTTCGGTCTTGGCTTGAAGCATTGGGTTTCCTCATCATGGAAATAAATTTTCAATTATGACCCAATATTTCATCTCTTGGCCCGTAGATTTTTGGAATTTGTTTTTAGGACAGAGTTGGACTGCATGCATATTATAGATAATAATTAGAGTTAGGGAAAGGATGGTCTTCTGCTAAAGCCTTGAACATTTTATTTTGACATTGAGAAGGATTATGTTGAAAAATTAAGGGTTTGGGTAATTTTTCTTAGATTTCCCATCCACTTTTTGAGCTTGGAGGCAAGAAAGAGGATCATTGAATGGTGTGGATTTAGGTGGATATAAAACTCAGGCTTAGTTTTTTAGCAAAGGTAGAGCTTCTTATGGATGGGGGGTGTTGACTCAAAGGGTCAATTATTAGAAATTTTCCTTGAAGTGCCATCGATGTCATGAAATATGGCATCTAATTAAATATTATACCAGTCAAGGCCCCCTTGGTTTCAAAAGATATATTTTTTGGGTCCAAGAAGAAATCAGTTGAAATAGTTAAGGAAGGAGTTTGATTGGAGGTTTCTGTAAAGGATTGCGTAGAGGCTCTTTCATCAGTTGGGGTCAAGCCAAGAATCCTCCCTTATAGTAAGACTACTCCCTCTCTTTGTATTTTTAAATTTCATTCCTCATCCCATTATCCTAATTTTTTTTTCGCTCCCCCTCCCCCACCCCGGTTGATGGGCCTCCCATATATTATTCCCATGCTCTCCCTGTTGAAAATAACAACAAGAAATGTTGAAAATGGCACCAAGAAATATTATAATTTAATTTTCCCTTGAATTAAAGTAGAAGAAAATTGTAATTCCACATCACATGACAATTTGTACGAGTTAATTAAGTTAGTTTGACTTAGTTGGTTCAATTAATTCGAGTTGAGAGTCTAACTTGATTCATGTAGAGTGGTTCCTACTTTTTAGGGACCCTAGTTGATTTTATTTTGAGTTGTAATTAATTAACTCAGTTTATCTAAGTTAAATTCAATTTAACTAGTTCCAACTCTTGGAGGAACTAGTGAGAGGTCAAAGTGTGGAACTTGAACTTGAACCATATGCAGTGATCAATCAGATAACTGAAAAATCAACCATAATAATCATGCATGTCATATCAGAGAAATACTGAGTTGATATTGGAGTTTAAGGGCAGTCTAATGTTAGTTATATAATCATCCAAATTGTACAAGTGGTGCACGCAGTGAGAGGAAGAGCCTAAAGGAACTGCATAATCCAATGGAGGAAAATTACTATTAAATAGGGGCCTAATTCCTAATTGAACAATGCAAGGAAGTAGGATCTTGTAAGGCTAGGAAATGGGCTAATTGTTGGCCAGAGCCAGTCTAGGAATCAGTGAGACAGATAGAGATAGTGGAGAGGTTTCTCTGGTTAGAGAATATCATTGTAATCTTCACATATTTTCTAACTAATGCAATATATAGATAGCGTGGTTTTAGCTGTGGATTTTCCCAGGAAATTATAGTGTAATTTGTGATTGAAATTATTTCTCTTGTATGCTTTATGATTTCACGATCGTTTAAATTGGTTTCAACAATTAGTAGTGTAGATTCAAGTCTATTGTTTTAGCAAATTAAAATTAGCAGTTTGAATCTTCATGGATATTCTACATGGTATCAGAGATGGAATCACTATAGAAGAGAAGAATTTAAATTTGTCCTTGCAAGCTTTCTCCAGGATTGAGAATATGACTTCCACCGGACCTAGGCTTGAGTATGATCTAGAAGGAACCACAATTTTTGGGGCATGGAAGATCCGTATGTGTTACACAGTATTTTGTCACCGTCCCTACAATCCCCATCCTGCACATTGGAGGAAAATTCCTGTGACTTCTGTGTATTTTCATACCTTGCAAAAGGAGTCATTGCATCCCTTAGCATGATAAGAACATTTTCGTTGTTGAATATTCCTGGAACAGACTTTAAAAAACATATGATTTTGGGGCGGTGATGGTAGGCATTTATGGCCTCATTCCCATACATAAATTTACACTAGGCCTCACGCCCATTGGCGCCTTGTCTTAGTGGAATGCCCACGCCAAGCTGTTTTTGGAATTTTTTTTAAAATAGAAGTGAAGTTTCCATTACCAAACACTTCGTGAGTGGATTCAGCATGGTTTGTTTGACTGAATAACATCGAGGACGTTCCTTTGGCTTCTTGTTTCCTACTTTTTTGCAACTCCCCAAAGGATAAGGTCTCCCTTCCACCTTATCAGGGATCCCAAACCACCTCCTCCTCATCTATAAATACATCTCTCTCACATAGATGTAGCTAGCTGAATGGTTGAGATAGAGCAGAGAGAGAGACCCATTGTCGAGAGAGATCCTAGGCTTATTTCCTTGCCAAGTCTAATTCCCTGATGAATGCTTGAGACGTGTTTAACTAGACCCCCTGAAGGAGGTTGCGATGTCAAGGATTATTTGGTTGTAATATATTTCTCTCTCCTTAATAATAAATGACTCATGTTTTGGTTCCCATCTTGCATTTGATATGCTTAATCTTGTGCAACACATTTAGTTCTCCTTGACCAATTAAATAGTTATGATTGCAAGTATGTTTTTGTATGCTGCTATCATTCTTTGATCCTTGTGTAGGCACCTGAGTATTACCGTTAAAGGACCGTGACGTGTCGAGATGAAGATCAAGAGATTGTTGCCATAGCTACGACAACTACGTCGGAACAAAGGTAGGACATCTATCCCGATTCAGTTTCATTCATAAACTAGGAATCCAAGCATTAGCATCTTCTCTTGGTGCTAGACCCACCCTAGGGCTAGAGGGATTACCTCTATCAGCAGAGGGGATTTACCTGCACAAAAAGTTGGCGACTCCACTAGGATCAGTGTGTGTTGTTGTCTCTCTTTGTTCGTCTAGCGTTTTTCTTGTTGAGTCAAATTTGGTCATTTCATCATTTTTTTCTTTGTTTAGCCTGTCTGACTGTTTTCAGCCATCCTGTTCAGTCCCAGGGTGTCAGATTTGACCTATGCTCAGTGGTTTTTATTTTTTTCCCATAGTTTTCTTGCTTGGAGCTGTTTCTTCTTGAACATACATGTTGATTGGCACATGTTTCTTTTGTCGTAGGTACGCCAACCCTTGTTTAGCATAGATTATAGCTAAACAGTTACGCTAAATCCTGTAGGATTGAGTTTTAGCCTCTTTTATGAGTTTTGTCAGTATTTCATGCCTTTGGTTTGGATTTTTATCTTGCAATTGGTCCACTGAGATTTGTTG
Source organism: Pinus albicaulis (assembly GCA_034641835.2). Lineage (NCBI taxonomy): Eukaryota > Viridiplantae > Streptophyta > Pinopsida > Pinales > Pinaceae > Pinus > Pinus albicaulis. The sequence continues at coordinate 1,507,059,877 of CM076582.1, read as the reverse complement.
CACTCTCTTATCTTGTCCTTCTCAGCTGTTTGTCCATCATCTTATCAGTGGAGTTTGTCACCCTAGGGTTTCTAGGTGCCTTGTGTTGCTTGTTTGGTTGTCTCTTCACTGAGCCTTCTTAGTTGAGTTCGAGTCAGTTTGGTCTGCATTGTTTTAGTTCATTGACTGGTTGTTTTAGTTTCTCTTTTGGTTCTTCGTGTATTTGGTTTGTTGGATGATCATATTGCATTTCATTTAGCTCTCCATTCGTCACCTGTAGCATAGATTACATTGCTCATTGAATTGGTTCGAAAGCCCTATTTTTTTGAAACAGTGTGTCTCTGTTTTTGAGTTTGATTAATTTTTGTATTGGATTGATCTCTTTGTTTTAGATCATCTTCATTAAAATTTCTCAAAACTAGTGTTCATTTTGCTTTTTAGTGTAACAATGCATTTTTCTTCTCATTCATCTAAAAATACAAAATATGCATTCATTCTCTTAGCTTGAAAATGAAAAATGTTATTTTGCATTAGTAGCATTTAGTTAACAAGGAAAGATCTCTTCATTTTTTCTTTGGTTTTCTTAAATGCATTAGGGAAAATTCTCTTGTATTCAGTTGATTGCTGCTTTGTTTTGAATTACTATCCCTCTCTTAGCTAGCATTCATTGAAATGGAATGATTTTATTTTGCAAATAGTTGTGCATTAAGATTCAAGATCACATTCAGTAAGGCCTTGAAATCGCAACATTAATTCAATATCAAATATAAAATGAATTTAATCAACCTAAGGAAGCATTGAAACATAATGCACATATTGTAGAAGTCCAGGCTAGTGACGTGTTCCAGCGTCATTAAACCTAGTATTTTTCGTTCAACATCTGGCTTTAGACAACACTAGCACGAACTTGTGCTCCCCATACTGTCGCGTATATAAAGGGAGACCTTTATAGGTTGCAATACTTTATCCATAGGAAGCTGAGTCTACCGCCCTGTAACCATGATACACTTAACACAGCATTCGGGGAGACTGCCTGCACACACGTTAAGTCCTTGGTCATTTCTATTTCATTTGATCACCAAGGTGTATATTGCAATTCATGGAAACTTGGTACACCCTCTTGCTTAGATTTCCCAAGTAGTCATTTTGGTCTTTTCATGACTCTCTAAAATTGAAAATATCCTCGAGCACTTGTCCTTTCACACTCGTTTCAACCTGAAAGTGACTAGAGTCATATTTTTTTTGTTTCTTGACTCTTAAAACATGAAATAACAGAGCTTCATTTCAATGTCATAAAATTAATTGCCCACGATCACATGCCCATTAAAGATATTTTATTAGCTTCTTTTTGAGTAATTCCTTAGTGTTTGATCTTAGAGCCTCGAGTTGGTTATCTCGATTCTCTTCCATTTTGAAACATTGTCACAGTGGCGGAACCACCAGTTTCGTCATCATATTCATTACCCCCTAGTGGTGATATTTCTCCTAAAGTTTCTTCAAAAGCATCTCAATCCACTAGGTTTATCAATTTTTGGCAGTCTCTTTTTCCAAGTATCTTACCTCTCGCTACCCAATCTCCTCTTGAAGAGCCATTTGATATCAATTGGCAACCTCAGGACGCTTGGTCTAGTTTTGGGAACACGCAAGACTTCACTCCTCTTACTTCGGAACCACCTTTACTAGCTACTGCCTTACTCGACAATATTAGTCGTATTTTTCACGGTCAGCTGACTTCATCTAACATGGATTCTTTGAGTCCTGTTAGTAGTGAAGAGCTTTATGTTTCTACAGGAGATTATCAGCTCCCTCCAGAGAGATTTCCTTATGTCTCAGATCAACCTTCCTCTCAATTGGTATCTCTCCCACGCGGTTATCGTACTTTGGGTCAGATCATTTTTGGCATTCAATCATTGTATCAGAACCCGATATGGTCTAATACACCGGCTCCTTCAGGAAGTTCTGTCATCTCGGTATCAGATTCATTGCCCTTGACTCCTATGAAATCGATTATTTTCACCTCTATTCCTGTCTGACCCATTTTATGTGTCGCTTCGTCTACACTAGTTGTTAGTACGACTCAGTCATCGTCCAGGTCTGCTGCTGTTCATATGTCCATTTTTTACATTAATCGCATGCTACCTGTTCAGTCCACCGTGAGTGGGTCACAACCTCATGCTGTAGATCTCAACTTGTTATTAGTGTGTCTATGGTTTCTACTTCAATTCCTAGCAGTTATACATACAATGAGTATTTGTTGGCTATTCAGCAACAGTATTATGCCTCTCAGGGTCTTCAGTAGCAGAATTCTGCCCCTCAAGGTTCTCAGCAGTTGCAAATTTCTGGTAATCCTCCACATCATTTTGATGTGTATGGTAATCATGTCTATCTTCCTCTGGTTGATCCTAACCAAACCGTTTACTAGCTAGGACAACCCTCAGGCCCACAAGGACAACCCTTTTAGGGACAACCTTCGATCCAATAGGGACAACCCTCTGTTCCATAGGGACAACCTTGTGGTCTGCAAGGAGAACCCTTATAGGGACAACCTTTGGCCCAACAAGAAAAACCCTCTAGTCCTTTTGGTCAACCTCAATTTCAAACGGGAGCATCTTATGTTCCGAGGGGGAAAATATATCCACCATAAGGAAAAATGTTTGTGCAACAACACCAGCCTTCTGTTCAGCAAGGTCAAAATTTTGTATAACAAGGAAAAACCTATGGTCCTGAGCTGGGTCAACTTGGTTTTCAAGGGAAACCTAGCCCATCCTTACCATCAGGCCAATCTTTCCACAAGGGCAACCCAGTGGCTCTCAATATCCAGGCCAACCTTCCTCGTAGGGACAGCCTGCCCAACCTTAGTATTCGGGTCAACCTGCTCCACAGGGACAACCTGTTCAGCCTCAAGGTGTTACTTACCTTCCTCAAGGTCAATCTCAAATACTTTATAGTGCGCCCCAAGTTTTCACGTATTTTCCTCAAGGTCAATCCCAGATGGTGTATAATCCACATTAAGGTAATGCTTACATTCCACAGAAAAATCCATATGTTGCTCATCAAGGAACTTAGTGGTATGCTCAAAATAATTATCTCGATCCTCAACCCATGTATGGGTAGAACTATCCGGCTTATAACCCCTATGGAAAAAATCCTCCGGGACAAAACATATGGGGGAAAAATTTCTCTCAACCTGGGTGGAATTATTATACTGGTATATATCAATGACTTGCAATGCCTTTCAATCCTCAATTACCTTTCCTTGAAACTTTGGAACTGCTTGATGTGTCAAATTTAATGAACGATCCAATCCTTCATAACCCGTATTGGCCTCTATTTCCAACCAAAATTCCTGGCGATTGTCCCAAGTTTGAGGGCAATTCTAGAGAAGACCCCCAAGCGCATGTTATGACATATCATCTTTGGTGTTCCTCTAACTCTTGGGTTGACGATTCAATTCGACTCCGTATTTTTCAATCGACTCTCATTGGTGCCGCTGCCAAGTGGTACATCGAATTATCCCATGGTGTCTTCCAAGATTTAAACTCGTTAGCCATGGATTTTCTCACGCACTTTCAGTTTCCAATTCATTATGAAACCGGGACACACCTCGTCACATCCTTGAAACAATATCGAGCTACTCATATCTTTGATTATATTTAAAACAAGATCGAGCTACTCATATCTCTAATCATATTTATGAATGGAGGCGTCATCATTGCTTGATCAATTTTGAAATTCCTGATCAACTTCTAACTGATTGGTTCACTACCTCCTTCTTTGCTCCGATTTCTAAGGATATGTCTATGGGGGCATGCGTTACTGAGGAACAAGCCATCGCTTGTGCCCGGTACCTTGATCTCATGTACCCTCAGACTGGCACATTGTATGAACTCTTTCATGATGGCCCTCGACCTGGAACTTCCAAAGCACCGGTGATGCCATATTTCGACGGTATCATTGGTTCCGTGTCTCAGACTTCTCGGAAGTATTCATCTTCGAATCATGCGAAGAAAAAATAAACTCCTTCCAATGATACTACTTCTCAGCTGATTTCGAATTCTGGTAAAACTGTGGAGGTGAATGCCGTCCAGTCCAATCCGGCAGATAAAACTTCCAAGGGTAAAAATAAGGGTAAATGTAAGGCCAAAGCCGATACCCTGAAACAGGATTCTCATAAATCTTGTGCTAATTATGGTTCACAGTGAAAATCTAAGTACCCTTGTTTGATTTGTGATGAAGAGCATTACACCAAGGGTTGTCCTCGATAGGCTGAGGTGATTTGATTACTCAAAGGAGCTCAGGGCACTCCATTTTTCCTCAAAGTGCCATTTCTGTCACAACAGACTCAGTTGGTAGAGCAACCTCAGACCTCTGCCCCATTTGGCTCTCAGGTTTTCATGATGAACGGTTTTGCATCCATTTCTATTGCTACCCGATCGAAATATTATACTGAACCACGTCAGGCGGCCGGAAAGGAAGCTGTTGATGGTCCTTGTCCCCCACCTGCTTCTGGCCCTCTTTAGATTGAAAGGCCCAGTACTGAGCCCGTTGTACGACCACCTTCAAAAGGTGTACTGCGTAAGTCTTCCTACAATTCTAATGCCCATGCTGCTCAACATTACAGTATTATTGAGGATCTAGCTCAGGCACTATCTTCTATGTCTTCATTGGAAATCCTTCAGAGTTGTCCATCTCAATGGAAGGATTCATTATCTACCATTGGTGGGGTTGATCCCGCTGATTCGAGCCTTATCACTTTCGACTTGGAGAATTTCGTCCCACGTCTCCCTCACCAGTTTTCACTTATCATCCAAGTTGGGATTAATGGAAAGAATATCCATCAAGCGGTCATGGATGAGGGTGCATGTACGTGCATAATGTCATCTACTTACTAGAAAGCCATTTGTTCTCCAACCCTCAATTCATCTCCAAATTCTCTAGAAGCATTTGATGGAAGAGAATCTAAACCTCTAGGTGTTCTTGCTAGTTTACTGATCACGTTAGAAGGGAAAAAAGTTAATGTCAAGGTTGAAGTAGTTGACACCAAGCTCAATTACAATCTTCTCCTCAGTCGCAGTTGGATTCATGCCATGCTGTGCATTCTGTCCACTCTCTTTCATGTCCTCCGATTTCCACATGAAGGAAAAATCATCACTATTGATCAATTTTCCTTTTTCACTTCTTCATCTTCTGAGAGAAATGTTCCATATGTAGATCAAATTCCTATGCCTTATGAGAGCGTAGGGCTGAGTCTTTTCAAAGATACTACCCTCATGGGTATTTTTCCTCTTCCTCTACCCAATACTGTTCAGGTTAACATTATCTCCAGGTCTTGTGATCCGTGGATCATCCCTTCGCCGAGCAGGTCAATTCATTTGGAGATTCAATGTCGTTAATTCCAATGGAGATTGATTATTTTGAACTTGTTTCGGCTTCGGATCCTCCACCCTCTGATCATGCTCCTTTGATTATGTCTCTTGAAACTTATTATCAATCCCCTTGGCTCAATTATTTGGACTCGCCCAATCCCTTAAATGAGATATTTCCCTCCGATGAGGCCATCGTGGAAACTATGTCTCTTGAGGATACCCCTTGGGATGATAGTCATCATTGTTCCTCATTCATTTCTAGCCTTGGGGCCATGTCTATGTGTCTTGAGAAATTTTCCTCTCAATTTCCTTCTCCTCCGCTTTGGATGCCCATACTGATACACAAAGTCTTTGCAAAAGGTAACATGGGAAACATCACATAGACAACGCCTATCGACATCTCCATCAAACTGGGGGTTATCGAGAGCATCCATATTGGGGTGACCTATTCTCCCAATGAGATCAAGGTCTATACTAGTCTCTTTCGTGAGTTTCGTGACGTTTTTGCATGGTCTTACGCAGAAATGCCCGGAAACGACCCAAGTATAGTGGTGCATGAAATTCCTACCTATCCTGGTGTGAAGCCTATTCGCCAACGCCTTCGTCCTGTGCACCCTAGAAAGGTGACCAATATTAAGGGAGAAGTTGAAAAACTTCTTAAAGCTGGTTTTATTTATCTGATTCCCTTGATAGAATGGGTTTCCAATATTTTTCCTATGGATAAGAAGTAAGGTACTATTTGTGTTTGTGTTTATTATCGTGATATTAAATATGCTTGCCCTAAGGATAATTAAACCACTCATTTTATCGACCAAATCATTGATGATTGTGCTAGGAGTGAGATATTTTCCCTTATGGATGGGTTTTCTAGGTATAACCAGAATAATATTCTTCCAGCTGATCAACACAAGACCACCTTTATCTGTCCTTGGGGTACTTTCGCCTATAAAATGCTCCCTTTCGGTCTTAGAAATTTTGGGGCTACATTTCAACGAGAAATTTCCTATGCTTTCCATGATATCAAGCGCATTGTTCAACCTTATCTAGATGACCTTCCGGCTCATTCAGCTAAGTGTAACGACCACCCTGATCATCTCCGTCAATTTTTTCTTCGCTGTCAACGCTATAACATCCGGCTTAATCCATATAAGTGCGTCTTCTGCGTTGAATCTGATAGAATCTTAAGGTTTATCATCTCTAAATATGGGATACATCTCGATCCACTCAAATTTGAAGCCATTATTAATCTCCCCTCTCTATCCTCCTTACATCAGCTGCAAAGTCTGTAGGGGAAAGCTAACTTCCTACGTCATTTCATCCCAAAATATGCTGAAGTAGCCAAAGGATTTACGCGATTACTTAAGAAAGGCATCTCATTCCTTTGGGATGATATTTCCCAAAAATATTTCGATGCACTAAAGACGTTGTTGGTCAATGCTCCTCTGTTGCATCCTCCCAATTATCATCGTGATTACCCCCTCTATTTGGTTGCCACGTTTAGCACTATTGCTATGGTTCTGGTGCAAGATGATGATGATGGTGACGAGCATGTAATTTATTATTTGTCTTGTAATCTTCTCGATACTGAAACTTGCTACGCACATGTTAAGAAGTTGGCATTGGCTGTTGTCCAAGCTATTCAACGTTTTCGTCACTACATTCTGTTGCGCATGGTGACTGTGATTTCTGATTACAACCCTATGAATTGCATAGTGACTCATCAATTGCTAGGGGGAAAATAATCAAAGTGGATTTTTATCCTTCAAGAGTTTGATTTGGAGTTCACTACCACCTAGTCGAAGAAATAATTGGTCTTTGCCGATTTGATCTTCTCTCTCCCTTCTGATTCTGCTCCGTTTGGTCAAGAGGAATGCATTCTAGATGACACTATTTTTCTTATTAGCACTCTCGATCCTTGGTATAGTGATATCATTGTATATCTTTAGATTTCCACCTTCTGATCTGAGTTGAAGAAGGATGCTCATCGACACATCTGCCATCATTTGCAACCTTATCACATAGTCAAAGATACTCTATACTGCGTCGCAGCTGATTTCGTTCTCCACTGGTGTTTGACTCTCAAGGAGGCTGAAAAGGTCCTGAATGACTATCACAGTGGTGCCTATGGTGCTCACATGTCTGGATATGATACTGCACAAAATATTCTTCGTTCTGGGTATTTCTGGCCCACCATATTTAAAGACTGCATTGTTGATGTCCATAAGTGCCACGATTGCTAGATTTATCAGTGCAAGATGAGTGCGCCACCCTCACATCTTCATCCTATCATTACTATTGGTCCCTTTATGAAGTGGGGCATTGATTATATGACGTGTAACCTTCACTCGGCCAGGGGGCATGCTTATATTATCGTAGCCATGGACTATTTCACAAAATGGGCTGAAGCAATGCCTACAGTTACAGCTGACGGTAAGACAACAACACAATTTCTATTCAATCATGTCATTACTAGGTTTGGTGTCCCTTAAGCCATTGTTATTGAAGATGGATCTAATTTTCATCATTACATGATGGTTGAGTTGACTTCTAAGTTGGGTCTACATCATGACAGCTCAACGTCGTACTACCCTCAGGCCAATGGCCAGGTTGAAGCCGTGAACAAATTACTCGTCACTATGCTTCAACGCACGATTGGGATGAACAAGTCAAATTGGCATCTCATGTTGTTTTCAGCTCTCTAGGCTTACTAAACCTTAGTGAAGGATGATACTGGATTCACTCCATTCTAGCTTGTCTATGGTTTGGAAGCTACCCTTCCGATTGAATGTGAAATACCTTCTCTCAAGATAGTTGTAGAATTGTTGCCTAATACTTCACTGGAAGAAGAGTGTATTCTATATTTAGAGAGGCTTGATGAAACTCCCCGCTTTTCTACTCTTTTCATAGAAGCACAGAAAAAGCGGGTCAAAGCTCATTTTGACCAGTAGGTTTCCCCTCGTTATTTTATAGAAGGAGACCTCATCCTCATGTATGATCAATCTCACGATAAGCTAGGGGCAGGAAAATTCCAACCAATGTGGCATGGGCCCTACATTTTTATGTGTGTTTTGCAGAATGAGGCTTATGAGCTTATTGATTATGAAGGTTATCCTTTGGATCAACCTAGAAATGGGTTGTATCTTAAAATATATTATGCATGAGTTTATCGTGCATGTTTCTTTTGTACATAGATGTTTTTCATTTGTGTAAATTTTTGGCTTAGTGTGCTTTGCGAGCATTTTCCTATTTATTGGGTCATTTATTATTGTGCAGATGTATATTACTCCTTATGTTGGTTTTACAGATGGTGCCTCTCGTAGTACCCAGAATCTGTCTTCTGCAGCCTGGGTGATTTATAATCTTGCGGGTGAGTTGATAGATCTACAAGGTATTTGTCTAGGATGTACTACAAACAATGTCACTGAATATAGTGTTGTCATTGAAATCTTAACTGAGTCCATTACTTTTGATATTCGTGCATTGATTGTAAACCTAGATTCTCAACTTGTTGTTCTTAAGCTTAATGGGCATTATTCTATTAGACATCCTCAAATGTTAAGGTTGTATTTGCGTGTTCGTTTTCTACAAAGACATTTTGATTACATCACATATCAACATATTCCTAGACGAATGAATGCATTAACTGATACAGAAGCTAATATTGTATTAGATAGACATGACAGGATTCATAACAGGAAAATAGATGTATATATATTGAGTGTCTGCATCCACGTGCATCATAAGTTCAAAAAATATGTATGTTTTGGTTACATCCTGAGACATTATGTCTCTAAAAAAATATGCAGAAATAAAATGCCTAGGTGTCTAGTCGACGTGATGCTCATGATAGCATGTTACTGCCCGTACGAGCCACCTTAATAAGCAATGAACATGGTTCGACACCCCTGAAGTGTGTCTCTGGTATGCATGAGGAACATCATCAAATCTCGCGTAGTCTGGGATTCTGCTGGTAAGTCCCTCCAGGTTGCGCATGATTTCCTCCTCCTCGCTTCCCTCATCATGAGGGGCCACATCGAAATCACGAGGAATTTGCCGTGCTATTGGAGACATTCTTGCAGGTATTTATGGGCCAACACCTGTAAATACATGGATCAACATCAGAATACGCATAATAAAAGAAATCATAATACTCGTTAAAATAAAAAATTAGTCTTATCCAATGCTTCATCCCAATCCTCTCCTGCTGGGAGTGGGATATTCGCATCACCGGTAAAGTCCATGCTAGAATAGGGCCAGTCCTCTAAGAAAATCCGCTGTCGGCAAAGCCACTCAAAGAAATCTGGTCTCCATGACATCTGTTGACCGCCTCCTAATCTTGGCATCAAAGCTTCCCATCGGACCATCCGTGGCTCTTGGGATGGTGGTGTAGGAACTATCACTTCTTGATGTTGGAATATTGGTAACCATTCCAGGATGAATGGTACCAGGATGGACCCATAGCCGAACTGTTTTAGCTTACCATTCTTGCACTTTGTTAACTGGTGTTTCATGTTGATCGTTACCGCCTCTGCCCAGTTGTAGAGAGTGGGTGCCATGCAATCTACTACAAGAAGTAGCTGTGTTTTTGTGGCCTCATGTGGAGCTTAAACTCCCACAGCTCGTGTAATGGTGTGCAACACTACTTTCAGTTCCAAATATGGGATAGTTTGGATATCCACCTTCCTGCTCCTATTTTAAAAAAATTCGCGCCAATTGGTGTGCCCCTATTTGAATTCAAGGCTGGCACAAGTCCATGCCTGATACCTGTGCCAACCGTCGCGCCCTAGTTTTTACAAAAACCCCTCCACAGATCTACAAACTGGATTGCAGGAAATGAAATGTATATCAAAATGCAGGCAAGGATGCGAGCTCTTACCTGGAACATACGGATTTGCGATTGACCTTTTGGATTTTCCGCTGTCATCTCCGCAAAATCACAGTGAAAAAAGGGTAAAAATTTCTCACAAGAGGTAAAAGTGAAAAGTAATTTATTTTTACTATTTTTGACATTTCATAAGCTTTTCAGAACCGTCATTACGTTTTTGAGCATATTTTCTATTTTATCTCAAAAAATGGGTTTTACGTGAATTTCTTGTGCAGTAATAGGTCCTCAACGTGACGAAGATGAAGTAACGAGTTATATTTTATACTTTTTTAGACTCGGTAAAAACACAAAAAAGTTACCCATGGAGTCATCTTTCAGCTCTTTTCTGACTCTCGAAAATTGAAAAGATTGCCAAGACTCTTGTCATTTTGAACTCATTAAAGGTTGTGAAATGATATCTACCCAGTATACATTTACCCCTTTTTTGGGCTGGGATGGATTATTTACGAAAAAGGAATACCTTAGCCTATCACAACTAAGAGGTTCTCTCAGACATAGTTTTCTACCTTTTCAGATTTGTGAGACTACCTCCGAAAGGGATAGCTGGATTTTTCTATTCTGCTTCTTTTCAAACTCTCTAAATATGAAAAGACATTGAGTTCTTCCTTTGTCAAGCTCGTTAAAATCTACATGACATCAGAAATCATCACCATGATGTAACTGAGTTCCTCCTTCCTAGGGATCGTAAAATGTACTAGGATGGATTTGTCCAACGTAAAAACTTACATGAGAAGCATATGCTATCCCCTTCAAGCTTGTTTTCAGAAAATAATTGGGGTACTCGCCAGCAATGGTGGGGGGAAATGGAACCAGTTCCCAGTCTTTTTGGCAGTATGTCGCTCTTGAACATGACACTCATCTGCATTCATGTCGGATTGGGGACATCCCATTTCGTCATTTTTTGCCTCCATGGGTTTGGGTAATTTGTTTTGACCTCTCATTTTCTCTTTTCCATGTCAACATGACCTCAGATCCCTTGATGTCAAATATTTCCATTTCTAGATTCGTCTCGCCTATTATCACTCATAAAAATGAAGCATCATTTGACAAAATCCTAGCGGTTCATGTGTCAAAGGTAGGGTCATAGAATTCATTTTTCATTACTTGTGTTACACCATTTTTTGGTCATATAACCTATTACTATTATATGGACCTAAGTACACCATGTAAGACCAATTTTAACCTAAGTAAAATTGCTTTCACTATGAAAAATAACTTAGTAAACCACCTTTATTAAGTTGTTTATGGTCTAAACAGGAAACCCCATGAGGAAATATTAAATAAATCTACATTTGTTTGATTTTCCTCAAGGAATAATTTGTTAAACAACAGTTTAATTAATATTCCTGGTCATATTTAACCCCAAACAGGAAAATTATTTAGATAAATCACTATTTATCTTATTATTTTCTAGGAATAATTATATAAACCTTACTTCAATAATATTCCTTGTTAAATTTTACTAAATCATTCATAAATAATTAAATGAATCATTATTTATTTGATTATTACTCAACCATATCCTTAAAATAATAAATAAATCATTTATTTATTTATTATTTATAAATAAAGGGATTTGACCCAAGTCAAATTCTTTTTCCCTCCAACAAATATAATAAAATATTCCATAAAAGTTGGATTTGGATTTGGTTAATAATATTTTAATTATGCACCAATATCTAGACTAACTCAATATTTTGTTATAAATAGAAGGGTTTTTCCATTCATTCACTACCTTTTGTTGCCTAAAGATCACTTTGGATCTATACCTTTGGTCTGACTTTGATCCACCATCATTGTCATATTTTTCTACCATTTTTCTTGTGAGCTCCCTTTGAGTTCCATTTTTTGTCTAGGTTTTCTACACCATCAAGAGAGAGGGATTTTAGATCTAAAGTGCGAAGGACTTACAAGAACCCATCCCATTGAAGAGAACTGGTAACATTCATCTATGTTCTCCTCCCAGGTGCCATTAATACAAAATTCATTCAACATATTCTTGTCTTGTCTATTGGATGCATGGAGCAACTCTTGTTTTTATTTACTTCCTAATCTCTTTTAATGCATAGATCTAGATTTTTGCAGCATTAATTTGAGTCTCCTAATTACAGATCTAAAGATATTGGTAGCCATATTTTCTATTAGGGCTGTTTTTTATGCACGGCTAAAGTGAGCCTTTTTCGTACACTTGCGATTAAGATTCATACTAACAACTAACAACTCCACACGGGTTTACGATTACAACCGCTGTCTTTTTTTAGATCCCTGCATATCCAGCTGCTTCAAACCCTAGGATTTATCTTCAACTTCTTGTTTTATTTTCTTGATGTTGTTTTTAACCTATAAAACAATAAAACATTAAAAAGTCTAACTTCTGTGTGTTTTCGGACCTATTGCGCAGGTGATCGGCATCAGCCATAACTGAGACGACACATTCTCCTGAAACCTGCTCCTGAGAGTGCCGGAAGTGAAATTCACACTTTTTGGGCCAAACCCTGTGAGTTGAACCTCTAGGGCATATAAAACAGGCCAAAACCTACGACCTCAGCAGAAATCAGATCAGAAACTGCGACCTGAACTTTTTGTGGAAGTTTTTGTAAAAGTTTTATGAGTTTGTTTGGGACTCTGTTCAGGGTTGTCTGACCTCCGTCTCTGCTCATTATATACCTATAATGGTTTTGTTTTACTCATATAAGGGGGAACCTAACCCTCTAGGGCTTAAGTACCCTCCACCTTTTGTGGAAGAGTTTGAGCTGCTGCAGGTTGTCTGAAATTTCAAAGTGTTCAACCATCTTTTTAGATCTGATACCTTACCTTCAGATCCACTTCAGATTGCTATTTATCCATCCAAAACACCTATTTTTAGTTTTTTTTGGGTTTTCCTCTAGGGTCCCCTCTGCTTCCCTCCAGGAGATATCCCTTCGCCACCTCATTTACAACAAATTTTCCTCTGTTTTTTTGTTTTTTTTCTGCACCTATTTCCAGCAGATCTGACCTTTAGATCCTTGTCCCTCCCGAACTTAGATCTATTGGCTATTTCAGTGTGTTTTGACTAGATGTTTTCTCACGTACAAACTAGTTTTTGAGAGGCCTGCCTCCTTGGGTTTAGATTAATGCATAATTAGATATTTATTTTCTGTTATTTTAGTTCCATATACTGTTATCTGTAGGTTTATTTACAGTTATACAACACACTTTTTATTTTTCTCTACAAATGTATGGGTTTAAAAATTAAAATTTACACACTTATAACACACACCCTAAGTGAAGAAGAGCTTGGTTAACACCACCAAGCAAAGATTTTAAAACATTAAAATCAATTGATATTGCACCTCTATGCCCTTGTTTCGACATTATAATTAGTTGATCCTACACCTCTCCGCCCTTGTTGGTCTCTCTTCCCTTTGTGCCTTGTTTGTGTTGTCATCATTGCACCACAAGGGCGTTTATCCCGGAGACTTCTTGGCCTTCATCCTTAGTTTCCAGTAGGAATACTTACTGCTCCTTGTAGGATTCAAGTTAGTACTCCATCGAGTCCGCACTCTGACTTGTCTTCTCGTTCATTAGGTTCTCCTTCTGGTTCTGCCCCCGATTCTCCCCCTGTCACCTTCACCATGTCCGGTTTAGGACCTAATGTTGGTGGTAGCCTTAGCCCTAATGCTAGGAATACTACTAGTGAGACCGCAACAGGAACTACCCTGGCTACTCCCTTGCTCCCATATATGGCAGGACTCAGTCTTCTAGTATGCCAACCAAGCTCCCTCCCAACATCCCCAAGTTTGAAGGTCTTGCTGGAGAAGAAACTAAAAATCATGTCCGATCTTTCCACACATTGTGGTGTTCGTCTAACTCCATTACCGATGCCTCTGTCCATCTTCAGTTGTTCCAACATACACTTACTGGTGAAGCTTCTAAGTGGTATGTTGATCAGGTCTCATCCTCTCATACCACCTTTGCGACTCTTGCTTGGGATTTTCTGTCTTATTTCCAACTTCCCCTTCGTTATGACATTGGTACCAATATTTTGACTTCTTTCTATCAATCGTCTGTGACATGCATATCTGATCATGTCCAGGAATGGTGGAGAAGAAAGAGCCTATGTCGAGCCCCTACCTTCGAAGACCGTGTCTACATGGACTAGTTCCTTAGATCTCTCTTTCCTACTATCGACAAGGACGTCGCATCACATTTCCCTCAAACCGAATAAGCTGCTCTCCAAATTGCGTTAAAATATGACCTGATCTACGCTCAGTCGGGTTATGTTTATACCATTCTACCTGATCTTCCTATACCCGGTGGTGCCAACACACCGGGGACATCTCATGCCGCCAACGGTATCGTTGGAGCTCTCTCTCATCCATATGCTCAAAATCCTATGGGCTATGGTTTTCCTCAGGGAGGGGCCAAAAACTGCAGCACTTTTCCCCCTCGTGGTAGCATGTATCCAGGATATGAAATGAAACCTCCTTTTTCCGAACCTCCTGTTTACCACAATGTTACAGAACCTCTTTATTATCTGTATCTGTAGCCCGGTGCTCTAGCTCCTCTAGCACTAGCACCTCTGCCTCCCTTTCCTTCTCAAACCCCACAACAGCAGCCACTGCCCCCTCATGGGTAGGTGTATACACATCAGGGCACGACTAATCCTCCTCCTTCCAAAAAGAAGAGGAAAGGCACTCAAAATCCATCTGCCTCCAGTAATCCTGGACCTAATTTGAAAAATAATGCTCCTAACATTGCTAACCAGAAATAGGGCACTCAACCCAAGCAGGACAACCCTGTTCGCATGAACAAGCCTTGTTCTTGTTGTGGTGTTTATGGTAATTACACGCATGATTGTCCTCTTTTACCATAGAGGACGTAGATGTGGGAGTCTCAAGCAACATTTCAAGGTCATCAATCCTACCCTTTCGTCCCTCCCAATCCTGCGCCTAGTCAGCCATCTGTGTTTACTATTCCTTTCCCTCAGCAAGGATTTGTGGCTAACCAACCACTTGAAGGTTAGCTGGCCACTCAACCTCATCCATCTGGTACCTTTGATTACCAGGTTCTCATGATGAACTCTGACCAACATATAACTGTTGACCTCAACCTTTAGACTCGGCCCCATCAATACAACTAGCCTCCCGCTGCGTCTATCCCTGAGTCCCCTTCTTCAGGTTCTATAGAGCCTCTTTAGACAAATAACGGTCCTTTGCAGATCCCTCAGACTGAGGCAAAGGTTCATGCCAAGATCCCTACAGGACCACTACGCCAAAATTCTTCTTTTGGAAAAGCTGCCTATTTGTATAGTATAGTAGATGATTTTGCGCAATCTCCTACTACCATCTCAATGCTAGAACTCCTCTAGTCGTGAATTTCACAACGAAAAATCTCTACTATCTGTCATGGTCATTGTAGATCCTTCAGATGATCGATTGATCATCTTTTATGTTGACCAGTTAGAAAATCCTCCTCTTCCCACTTCCGTCGCCTTCCAAATCCTAGTCAAGATCCAGAACGCCAACGTTTCCCGGTGTATCATTGATGAGGGGGTATCCACCTGTGTGATGTCTGCTTTGGTTGGAAGCAACTTGGATCACCTGATTTGGCTCCTTCTACGATCACTCTTTGAGTGTGGGATGGCCACGCCTCCTAGCCCATTGCCCTATTACACAATTGTCCTATTACTCTTGTGGGCAAGATTGTTTGCGTTGATTTAGAAGTCATTGATGCCCCCTTAGATTACAACATTCTATTGGGTCATAGCTAAACCTATGCGATGTCTGCTGTCCCATCTGTGGTTCACCACAAGATACCGTTCCCTCATAATGGAAAGATAGTCACCATTGACCAGTTGACATATTACGAACCGAAGTCTCAGACCTCACCTAAGCCCATCATCACTTCGGTGGCCAATAAGCAAACCATCAATCCTTTGACCAGTGTCTCACCCGAAGTCTGCAAAGACTCCTCTTTACTTGGTGCATTCCCTAGTCTTCCTCCTCCTATCTCTAATACCAGCTCATTAGATGTTTGCATGATGTAATCATCTCGGGCTTCCCTCTAATATTCTGCTTTAGCTAATTCAGCAGCCTCGCCCTCTGCAACCTACTCCTAGCCCTTCGATTCAGCCTTCTGGACCCCCTCCTCTTGGACCTTCACCTAAAAATGATATCCATGAGCCTCTCTACCCTCTTGGAATAGTTTCTCTAGGCCTTAAACATCTTGGAGCCGTCCCGCCTAGCCATTACCCCTCTGGTCAGATACCGTTTTTAGCTCCCCTTCCTGGAGTGTACACGGTACCTGTCATGGCTACCCTCTCTATTCCTAACCTGACCCTAGGGATTCTCGTGTGTTACCTTGATCCCCCAGTCTCTACCTCGCCTGGTCAACCCAAACCTTATCTTACTTTGACCCCGGTTCACCCAATCCCTATGACTTCTCCTGTTGCTACAGTGCCTCAGCTACCTCAACATGAACTATCTTCTGTTGCGACCACTTTGGGTAAGAAAAGCAAAGCCATCAAGAAGGCAACCAAAGAAAAGGCTACCCCAAAAAACCTTGCCCCTCCTTGGCCACCAAATCATACTATCTAGTGTGCTTTGTGTGATTTTGTCGGTCATGCCACCCATACTTCGGAGTTGCCTCACCTCAAGCCCATGGTCAACAAAGTGTTTCTGGAGTTTGATATCCCAGAGGTATATGTCACTATACTTGATTCAGTACCGAAACTCAAGTCTTTGCACACAAATCACCCCTGTGCTTTGTGTTATTTCCATGGCCACTATACTTATCTCTATCCCCACCTCAAGGATTTTCGCACCTCTCTAGCGGCAGTTTTCCAATTCGAGGCCGAGCACAATGAGTCCAACGCTCCCTTATTTGCGTATTTTGCTTCAACATAACTAGAGGAAACATACACTCCCATAGAAATTCCCCCTCCGGATGTCGAAATGACAAATTATTCGGCCACTGTCAACTACCTGTCATCATCTATGAGATCCTCGGTGGACAACCCCCCTGGGCCTTCCCCTTCTATTTCGCCTAACCACTCTTCAACGATCACCTTGGGCTCAACATCAGTGGGTCCTTCATCTACTTGTTCTTCTGTCACCATCCATGATGATGCACATGTGAACCTTTCTTCTCATGATGATGAGTCAGGTAGCTTCGCCACGTCAGGTGGTATTTCTTCCACCAGTCATCCTATCTTATATTATGATGACAACATCATGGAAGTAGGCACCATCCCTGACTTTATCTATTCCCCCTTACATCGAACCCATGCATTCGAACCACATACACCTTGTGACCATTACATTTACACCCAATGTTTGGGTAAGGAGGCACCCATATTTGAGAGACCAAGAGAAGAAATTCTCCACAAATATCCTAGTGTATCTCGTCATGTCAACTCTACTACCATTATTCTTCCACATTTAGAAGAAAATCTAGACTCCCATATCACTTCAGATCACTCTAGGGATGATACCCCTTATCATTCCTTCATCTTACATCAACAACCCAGTCCCTTCGACATTGTTTTTGACCAACCTGTGGGCTTTCTAGGAGAGCACCATTTCACTATCTCCAAATCCACTCTTTGGGATAGTGATAACATGTATGCCAACCCAGAAACTTAGTCCATTTTCTTTATATATGCAGTACCAGAAGAGATTGGTAATCCTTCATTCCCTTTCTCAAACTGCATAACCATAATGAAAAAAAATGGTGCACCACATCATTTAAATGTGTTTAGATTCCCCTTTGCTAAATAAATTTTGGCATGAGAATAACATGCTTGGGGGCACATATTCCCCTCAACCATAAAAATCCCAGACCTCGGCCAAAAAACAGCACTGAAACCCACTTTCTCTGACAGGTCGCACTTTTCAGGTCATTTCCTCGGATAGGTCACAGTTTTCTGCCCAGTACCTGCTACCCAGGTCGCAGAACAGACCCCAAAAAGTGTGACCTGGCTTGTTCATGAGCTCTGGGTACCTAAACTAAAATTTTGATCCCCTTAATTGAAAGAGTAGGGTTAGGCCTCTTACCTGAAACTGATGGATCTCGATTCCAATGATCGGTTTGTCCGCTATGATTGCTGCAAGATTTAGGGCCTTCTCTCCTCTCTACATTCACCACATCTATGTTGGAAATACTGAGGGGGGGGGTGAATCAGTGTTCCTTTAAATTAGAGCATTAGTTAATCTTATTTATTATCATTGTTCATACAATGATAGCAGCAAATAAGAGGAACACAAATGCACATAGTTTTTAAGGTGGAAACCCACTCCGGGACAAAAAGCACCTAATGTTTTTCTAATAATTCTTTAATTTTCAACTCCAATTGAAAATAAAGCTCCAAATTCCTAGAATCTAGAAAAGCATTCTTCTCCAGCTCCCACTGGATGGACACTCCAACGCCCAATATTCTTCAATATTCAACTGAACGGATGCTCCAACACCCAATGAGCTACAACTCACCCTAGCACCACCCTACCACCCTATAGAAGAATAAAATAAGAATGGACTCCCGTATCAGGGAAAATGGTCCACTTTACAATGATATAGAATGATGTAAAAGAATAAGATATACTAGAACATAACCCCAAATTTGACACAACCACCTAATGATGATCCTAGACCTCCCAACACTGCCTCTTCAACCGTTGGCAGATAGACACTAGTACAATTTTAACAATAACGTATTTACAATGACTTAGTACAATGATACCTTTACAATGATTGTATGCAGTGATGCCCACTTGAAGACTTCATAGGATGAACTTCTTGCTGCTATTATGCACCTTGGTTGCTGCTCTTTTCATGCTACCCTCTATTGCACCTTGCTTTGCTTTGCTACCATATAAAGTTTGGTCCTTTGCAACCCTTGACAACACATGATCTAGCTTTTTTTTTCCTTCTAGGAGCTAAATATTGAATCTAGTGTATATCTTTTATTTCAGATCCTCAATGTATGATTTTTGGTCCTGTAGTATTCCTTTGAGTCATCTTTCCAATGCCATAGGTTTGACTCAATTTGGATTCTTCAAGAGAGAGATATACCCAATCTCTCACAATGCCCTAATTATGGACAGTTTCAGCAGAGTGAACTTGTACGGCATGCCACGTGTCATTGTTTCTTCATTTGTCTCTAAAATTGATAGAGAAAAAACTAAATTCTATGCACTATCTGTCACTTTTTATGGAATTCCAATCTGATACTAAGAGAGAGAGTTATGATGATTTTACCAAGGTCACTTCTTTGAGATGAATTTTAAGAGCCTGCAAAAACCCTGACTTCCACAGATCATATCTCCAAAAATATTGCACACCTTGATCTGAAATTTTTACAGCAGTTTCCTCAGAATTTCTGCTTCACCTCATAAAAATTTCAGCTTTTTAACCTCCATAGGAAAAAATTTAGAGCGAAAATTCCACGATGGCCTATTTCAGATGGCGAAATCCTTTGCATAAGAAGGAAAAGAGGATCACAATTTATATAAATGCTTAGGTTGAGAGGGGCTTCAACAAGTGAATGTGAGAGGGATTTTAGGAGCTTAAAAAATATTAATTATGACCTTTCAATGACCCATGCCCCAACCCCATGGGGTTTTAGCCCACTAACTGGGGGTACAAAATTCAAATATGAATATCTCTCAAACTGTGAAGAATTACATGGCATGCCATATATCAACGGAAACATCTTGACAAGTAGAAACCATAAAAAGCATTATTGACCTTGAATATGTTAATTTGATAGGTCAAAATTCCCATGCAATATTGGGTGATCCCCTAGTGCTGCTTGGGTTGACATCAATGACAACCGTTGATCAACAATCTCCCCCTTTGGCATTGATGGCAACACAAGTACTCCCCCTACGATCATGACACCTCTTCCTACAACATTCTCTCCCCCTTCGACATCAATGGAAAAGGGTAACTCCTCTTGAAACACAACCATCCTGTGGACCTATACACACTTCCACTCCCACTGAAACACAACCGTCCTACAGACATGTAATCTAATGAGAACTTGGGAGAATCCCAATCTTTTGATGAAAATATTCCAATGCTGGTGAATATTTAATATGTGATTCTTTTTGTGCTGCTTGGAATCTTGCTACTTGTACAACTGCTTGCATAACATCTGGTTGGGAGGCTGTTACATATAGAAGACTACTAATCATATATCTGTACAACCTTTGATCCACATCCTTAGATGAGTCATCTATGCTCAATTTGCAACCTGTTACCATTGGAGTAAGGATGGGTTTGAAATCTTCCATTTTAAATTTATTGAGCATTTCCTTGATGTACTTGGCTTGAAATATAAATATTCCTTTCTCTTGTTGAGATATTTGAAGCCCTAAGAAGTATGTCAGCTCACCAAGTAAAGACATCTCGAAATCACTTTGCAAATTTGTAGCAAAATTCTTACTTAGTTGATCATCATTGCTACCAATTATTGTATCATCCTCTTTAGCTATTAGACATGCTTTACTTGCTTCATCCAAAACATATATGTCATTTGGAGCTCAACTTGTTGTAGCCACAATTTCACCATACACACCTTTCCTGATTTCATATTTCCTGGAGTTGAATAGTATTGTGTGTCCTTGATCACACATTTGTCCAACACTGAGCATATTGTGATTCATGTTTTCAACCAATAGAACATTCTTGGCTAGAGCATCTTTTCTTCCAAGAGTGACAGTACCTGATCCTATAACATTTGAAGATCCATCATTTCCAAAGGACACGGTTCCATCCTTCTTCTCTTTCAAAGATACAAATTTATTTCTATCTCCTGTCATATACGTTGAGCAACTACTATCAACATACCACAAATCTTTGTTCTTTTAAGACTTGAAAGTGAGAGCACAATTACCATTCTTCTTCTTCTTCCATGTTCATTTGTTTTGTGGCTTCGAAGATTCTTCTGGAGTATTTCCAAGTTTGCAGTCTTTGGCTATGTGTCCAAAGTTTTGACATTTGTAACATTAAATATTATTTCTTAAATGTTCAAATCTATTGATGTTTCAATAAGCCCTAGGAGGTTCATATTTGACAGATCTCCTAGAATTGTATTCGTTCCTAGGGTACGTGCAACATTCTACAGCTTTATGACCAAATTTTCCACATGAATAATAGTAGCCATAAAAAATATGTTGGTACCTGGATGGAAATATTTGTCGAGGAATTGTTTTCCAAGGCTATTCTTGTGAATCTTGTCCAATGAAGTCTACATGCATGTCAGATCTCATAGGTTCATTGTATTTTTTTGTAGAAGATCCCGCTTCTTCTTCTTTGTAACCAATGCCAATTTTTTCATTGTAAGATCATTGATTGTTGATGAGTTCTTCCAATGCCCTTGAGTTGTTGGCATAGTTTTGGATAGTTTTTACTTTCTTCAGTTCCTCATGCAACGAGACTACTTCAGCTTCTAAGTCTTCCCTTTCTTGGTTGCTTTCTTCCAAATTATTTTGAAGTGACTCTTCAATGCCTGTGTGTTCTTCAACTTCAATCTTGAGACCTTGAACTTGTTCTTCAAGAGTATTGGAACAGATCTTCTCCGCCTTGATATCTTTTATAAGCTTGATTGCTTCCTCATAAAATTATTCTATGGTCCATCCTTCTTCTTCATTGTTTGATACCTCTTGTTTATTGTGCTTGGGTTTATTTTTCTTGGGTTTATTGTGCTTGGCCATAAAAAATACTCTCTCATTGGCTTCTTCTTCACTGTCATTGTCTTCATCAGATGATGAGCTATCTTATTTAGAGAGAAAGTTCCTTTTGGATCCTTTCTTGTTGAATTTCTTAAAGCCTTTCTTTCCTTTTGAGTTGCCATTACTTCTGTTTGGAAATTTTTCTACAAAATGCCCAACCTCATTACAGCTGAAACATATCAATGGAATTTTACCTTTGAATTGTCCCTTACCAATTTTTAGTTTTCTCGTGAAGTAAGCATATTCTTCATCTAAAATACCACCTCCATCATCTCCCTTTTATTCACACTTGCAGGTGCATGTCATTTCAATTGAGGGTTGTTTTTCCTTATTGGTTTGCTTAGATGCAATGAACACAATTTCTAGATTTGAAGTACCCTTTTCTTCATCAAGTCTCATTTCATATGCTGTGAGAACTCCATGTAATTCTTCCTTGCTTAGTTTATTCGGATTTGCACTATATTCTAAGACAGATACCTTTGGGTTGAATCTCCCTGGTAACGTTCTAAGAATCTTTTGTATAATAGTCTTCTCGTCAACTGGCTCTCCCAATCCTTCCAGAGTATTGGTTATTTCATCAACGTATTGGAAGTATGTAGTAATGTTGCAATCTTCTTTCATTCTGAGTTGCTCAAATTTTTCTCTATAGATTTGAAGCTTTGCTTCTTTGACATTTGAGTCACCTGCATATATATTCTCAAGCTTGTCCCATACATTTTTAGTGGTTTTACAACCCAAAACCTTATGATAAGCAGATTCAATAAGTCCACTGATAATAATATTCTTTGCTTTTGCATCATTTACCAAATTCTTCTTACCTTGTTCATCCGTGGTTGATGTAAATCCATTTTGAACAGTGTCCCATACTTTGTAACCTTGCGCCAAGAGATAGACCTCCATTCTTCCTTTCCAGAGTGCATAATTATTTTCATTGAACAGAGGTACACCATTATTGGTATGCTCCATGACCTCCTTCCAGCTGTTAAACTGCTATTGAAGGAACCAAGCTCTGATACCAATTGTTGGAAATACTGAGAGGGGGGGGTGAATCAGTATTTCTTTCAATTAGAGCATTAGTTAATCTTCAATTATTATCAGTGTTTGTACAATGATAGCATCAAACAAGAGGAACACAAATGCACACAGTTTTTAAGGTGGAAACCCACTCCGGGACAAAAACCACCTAATGCTTTTCTAATAATTCTTTAATATTCAACTCCAATTGAAAATAAAGCTCCAACTTCCTAGAATCTAGAAAATCATTCTTCTCCAGCTCCCATTGGATGGATGCTCCAACGCCCGAGATTCTTTAGTAGTCAACTGAATGAATGCCCCAACACCCAATGAGCTACAACTCACCCTAGCACCACCCTACCACCCTATAGAAGAATAAAATAAGAATGGACTCCTGTACCAGGGAAAATGGTCCACTTTACAATGATATAGAATGATGTAGAAGAAGAAGATATATTATACCATAACCCCAAATTTGACACAACCACCTAATGATGATCCTAGACCTCCCAACACTGCCTCTTCAACCCTTGACAAATAGACACTAGTACAATTTTAACAATAATGTATTTACAATGACTTAGTACAATGATACCTTTACAATGATTGTATGCAGTGCTACCCACTTGAAGACTTAATAGGATGAAATTATTGTTGCTGTTATGCACCTTAGTTGCTGCTCTTGTCATGCTACCCTCTACTGCACCTTTCTTTTCTTTTATTCCATAGAAAGTCTGGTCCTTTGCAACCCTTGACAACACATGATCTAGCTTTTTCTTGCCTTCTAGGAGCTCGATATTGAATATGGTGTATCTCTGTTATTTCAGATTCTCAATATCTGATTTTCGGTCCTGTAGTAGTACTCTGAGTTTTCTTTCCAATGCCATAGGTCTGACCAATTTGGATTCTTCAAGAGAGAGTTATACCCAATCTCCCACAATGCTCTAATTATGGACTGTTTCAGTAGAGCGCACTTGTACGGTGTGCCACGTGTCACTGTTTCTTCATTTGGCTCTGAACTTGATAGAGAAAAAATTAAATTCTGTGTACTATCTATCACTTTTTATGGAATTCCAATCCAATACCCAGAGAGAGAGTCATGATTATTTTACCAAGGTCACTTCTTTGAGATGAATTTCAAGAGCCTGCAAAAACCCTGACTTCCACAGATCATATCTCCAAAAATATTGCGCACCTTGATCTAAAATTTTTACAGCAACTTCCTTAGGATTTCAGCTTCACCTGATAAAAATTTCATCTTCTGAACTTTCGTAGAAAAAAAATTTAGAGCGAAAATTCCACGATGACCTATTTCAGATGGCGAAATCCTTTGCATAAGAAGGAAAGAGGATCACATTTTATATAAATGCTTAGGTTGAGAGGGGCTTCAACAAGTGAACATGGGAGGGATTTTAGGAGCTTAAAAAATATTAATTATGAATTTTCGATGACCCATGCCCCAAACCCATGGGGTTTTATCCCACTAACTGGGGGTACAAACTTCAAACATGAATATCTCTCAAACCGTGAAGAATTACATGGCGTGCCATATATCAACAGAAACATATCGACAAGTAGAAACCATCAAAAGCATTATTGACCCAGAATATATTAATTTGGTAGGTTAAAATTCCCATGCAATATTGGGTTAGCCCCTAGTGCTGCTTGGGTTGACATCAATGACAACCGCTGATCAACAAGCTACACTTGAAAATGAGTGAATTTGGAGGGAAAATGCCTTATTAAAAGAGAAACCCCTGATTTCTCTTTCACCTACTGTGGCCAAACCATAGCTAAATTTGAAAAACCGTCTGTAATGTTGGAAAGCTCTCACTGAGCCCTCAAATGGGTATATGTTAGTTTTTCATGATTTGATACTTCACCAAGTCACATTTTGTCCAAGAAGTGTCACTTCACCACTCTTCAAAATCAAATTTCTTCACTTGCAACACTTGTACTTGGGGCACCACTTTGCCTCTATACTCGTCCACGCTCATGTTGATTTTCTTCATGAGTTAGCATCTTGTACTCATGTATTTTTGGTCCATATTGGACCTTTACCGTCTGGAAGCATCATCGAGTCGTCCTTTTTTAGAGCATTCGAATTGAGTCATCATCGCATCCATGGAATTCATCCCAAGTCCCTTTGTATCCCACTATAGTCCTCCATCCTTCATTGCTTTGTTCCTCTCTTTTGTCACACATTATGACCTTCAATCCCATTGTCCCCTATCCCTCATGATATTGTGTCAGTCACTACTAGGTAATTCATGCCCTTTATGCTCTAACAAGGGAAGTCGTCCGTCTGCTACTCAGTACCCCCCATTTCATCATCATCCTTGGTGTCAGTTTGTCAGTAGCTCTAATATTTTTTCTTGTGCCTTAGTTGAGGACCCCTTATTACCTCACCTATGGCGGACCTCCTTCTGTCGACATCAGATCATTCATTCCAAAAGACAGGTCTAAAGGGCGGTGTACCTTGGTTCTAGATTTCAGTCTTGCTCGGTGCCTCGAATCAGGAAAGGGGACTCCTTACAACCCTTTGACTTGATTGTTTCTCAGCTCTAGCTCCTTACAGCATGATCGAGATCCGTATACTTGATGCTTCAGTGATGTATTAGATTGGACCGGTGATTCCTGCGTGTGTGTGTATGATGTTTCAACCCTCATGAGGGGGTGGCCCTACAGGTAGCCCCCCACATGCCTAGATGACCTCTTCATTATAGCCTTTGATGCAACTCCATATATTTGATGATGTTAGCCTCAGTCGCTTGCAACGCCTTTTGTTTGCATGTATCAGTCATATTTTCAGAGTCCTTTCCTACTTAGAGGGGCATTTGGGTTGTATTTGTATCTCATGTACTCAAATATTATTGTATAAGTCCTGGCTGTTATCCCAGGCACAATATGTATGTGGGATTCATTATCATACTTTTATCTAGCTCATGTTTATGCTAGCATGTACTATATTGTTCAGTCCCTTGTTTACTGGACTCATTATTCTTTGTACTTTGTCTTGGCAGGCATAGGCATTCCTCCCCCGTCGCCTATAGCATAGGTACTCACTCATAAAAGAGACTTGTCACACCTGTAAGTCTTGCCTCCTCAGGGTCTATTCCTCTAGCGCTTTCGTCTAGCTTATATTTCTCTCTCTTTGACTTCCCCTTCGGTGGCTAGTGATTGAGTTCTTACAACATACTTCAGTCATACGATTAGCTCCTAACACTCACATGTTGGGGGGCAATTTTTACACCATTTTTTGGTCATCTAACCTGTTACTATTAGATGGACCTAAGTACACCATGTAAGACCAATTTCACCCCGAGTAAAATTTCTTTCACTATGAAAAATAACTTAGTAAACCACCTTTATTAAGTCGTTTATGGTCTAAACAGGAAACCCTGTGAGGAAATATTAAATAAATCTACATTTGGTTGATTTTCCTCAAGGAATAATTAGTTAAAAAACAATTTAGTTAATATTCCTGGTCATATTTAACCCAAAACAGGAAAATTAATTAGATAAATCACTATATCTTATTATTTTCTAGGAATAATTATTTAAACCTTATTTAAATAATATTCCTTGTTAAATTTGACTAAATCATTCATAAATAATTAAATAAATCATTATTTATTTAATTATTACTCAACCACATTCTTAAAATAATAAATAAATCATTTATTTATTTATTATTTACAAATAAAGGGATTCAACCCAAGTCAAATTATTTTTCCCTCCAACAAATATAATAAAATATTCCATAAAAGTTGGATCTGGATTTGGTTAATAATATTTTAATTATACACGGATATCTAGACTAACTCAATATTTTGCTATAAATAGAAGGGTTTTTCCATTCATTCACTACCTTTTGTTGCCTAAATATCACTCTGGATCTATGCTTTTGCTCTAACTTTGATCCACCATCACTGTCATATTTTTCTACAATTTTTCTTGTGAGCTCCCTTTGAGTTCCATTTTTTGTCTAGGTTTTCTACACCATCAAGAGAGAGGGAATCCCATTGAAGAGAATTGGTAACATCCTTCTATGTTTTCCTCCCAGGTGCCATTAATACAAAATTCATTCAACATATTATTGTCTTGTCTATTGGATGCATGGAGCAACTCTTGTTTTTATTTACTACCTAATGTCTTTTAATGCATAGATCTAGATTTTTGCAGCATTTATCTTGGTTACCTAATTGCAGATCTAAAGATATTGGAAGCCATCTTTGCTGCTAGAGTTGTTTTTTATGCATGGCTAAAGTGAGCCTTTTTCGTACACTTGTGATTAAGATTCATACTAACAACTTGGTCAAGGAAAATTTTTAATTTTTCTTATTTAGCCTATCCTAAAGTCTAAACTCACCCTCATTCAAATCCCCTCTTGTCACATTAGTCATAACTTTCTGAAATTTTTCATTTTCCAAGATTACAACTCTGAAAAGGTCGTTTTAGCCAATAATCCCTACTTTCGTATCGAATTCAGTGTAAAATAGGCAGAAAACGCTATGAAACTGCTGAAAGTTTTATAGTGAAATATGAAGCATTTCTCTGTTTTATGACTTTGAGAAGTCAACTTCAAGGGTGGTTTCTGGGAAAACACAAAGTTATTTTAAGAAACTGAGAGAGGTTATTTTCAAGAGCATATCAAATAACAATAACCTCTCTCATGTTTCACACAGGTGTTATCAGTTGGGAGATAAAAGGATTTCTTTGAAGCCCTATTTTCAGAAAACAAAGTTTTCTTGTTTTACACATGTTTTTCAAATGAATATTCTGGATAGCTGGAAATGGTTTAAGAGAGGTTTTTATTTAGAAAATTATTATTGAAAAAAACCACCTCCATTTTTTCAAACTACATCATGGATTAGGAGGCTCTGTTCTAAGACCTATGTTTTAGAAAAAACAGGGAAAATCTGCAAGGATGTCATAAATATGAAAGGTGAGATTGACACCGCAAGACTCTTAGTTTGAGTTGATTTATGATCTTAAAGGGTAGTGGCATGTTAGAAATTTTATTTATCACTTATGAGGTTTAGTTTTAAAAATTACAAAAAAATCTGGATTTTCAGCACTTTTCACCAGTTTTGTAGCGTGCCTGGGCTTGAAGGACAACAAAATGCTACAAAACTACTGTAGCTGTTCTTTTTAATTTTTGAACCAGTTTTGGCTGCTTTCAAGAGGTGAAATTGGTGTGATATATGTGTTTAATGATGATGAAGACTATGCAAAAGGAAAGAATAAAATTTTTTGAGGGTAAATGGCATGTTTTGCAGCGCTACGAAAGTACGCTACAAAACAACCTTACTTTCGTAGCATACTATATTTGAGCTTTTTTAGCAGGTTTTCGAGCATATTTGGAAATTTGGAGATTATTGAAGTGTTAAAGGCCATGAAAATCAATTATTCTACACTCAAATACCACGAATTGAAGATAAATTGGCAACCAAAGCATTCGTGGAAGAAGAAGACCAGTTTGCCTAAAAAATAGAGTTTTGTTTCCAGTTTTAGAGGCGGTCAATTAAGAGGTCATGTAGTGATGCTTACCATCACCCCAATTCAGCCATGTGAAAGCATATTTGTCAAATATGTAATTTATTTAGAAGATAAGGTTGTTAAATGTAATAATGAGCAGATTGAGTCCTATTAGGAAAAGGATTGTCAAGTAGGATAACTCTCATTTTGTCATTAAATAGATGTTTTACGGTTATGCAAGGTGCCATTAGGAAAAAATTCAATGAATCTAGCCATGAGGTGGATCATATCATGATGTAACAAGCCTATTAAAGGAGATAGAGTCAAATTTTTCAAAGGGTTGGATATTTTTGGCAAAATTGCAGCTTATTGTAAATTAACTGTTTCAGCAATACAAAGATTTGTTACTTGACCAACCTGAGATTATGAATGAATTTTTAGTTATTTCCTATCTTATCTATGCCTTTTATGTATCTCATTACAGTGGTTTTCATTTATAATACTCATAATTCATTCATGTGATTCTCTTACTTCCTTTATAGATGAATTGATTGTGTATTTTCTTGTTTCATGTGTGTGTGACCTACTACTAAAAAATTCGAACTGCCTCAACTTCCATGTCAAGTGAACTCACTGAATCACTGAAGGTGTTGACTCCATAAGCCCAATGTTTAAATACTAATATTATTTTCAACCTACACTCATCATAAGCAAGTTATTTCCTAAATATAGTTAGCCATCTATATCTTTATTCAATATCATTAACCCTTGAGAGAGCCCTCTCAGATGAGGAGGCTAATCCTCAGTCACAATATTGGTTTGAAATAGTTGCATGAGATTGTTTGATTAGTAGCCTATCAGAAGAAATTTTGTGATAACATCACCGATATGTTCAAGATAATTTTTCCTTTGCAGTTTTCAACCTCTGACCCTCTGTTTGGTCCTGATTCACTCTCATCTTATTCCTCTGTCTCATGTCCATATGATGTGGGAAACATTATGGCCCTCCTTCGACCATGTCACTTCCTATTGACTTCAACTCGTTATCCAGGAATTTGATCTAGAGACTCCCTTCTAGTACCTTGGAGCTTGCATGCCTCAATGGAAAGTTCCTCACGTTCGATGACAGGTCCTCATCATTGGCCTTCGATCAAGTGATTCCGCGGGTGTTCGACGCCAGATCAATGTTCACATTCTGTGGATTGTACTAGTTGTACCTTGAGAGCCATTGTCATAATTGGTGGTTTCTCTCATGCCTGTTAACAGATTTCATCGTTGGCTGGTAATCAGGTGACTTTCTTGCATGTTCTACTTTAGCTCACATATTCTCATGCTTGAATTTGCACTTGTTTGGGTCGAGATGGAGCGCAAGAGCCTAGATTTTGTTTGATGAAATCCAGGTTGTGAGATCATTTTGGTTTATCATAACTATATGCATGACTCTTTTGATTGGATGGTTGCGACCATACCTAAGTCTATTTATTGATCCTTCTTGTTGGATGGTTGCATCCATTCCTCAGATCATGTTTTTATATTTACTCTATTATTGATGGCTGTGCCCATGCCACATGTTCATGTATCAAAGATAGCAGTTGTACTTGTATTTGCAGGTCTTCTGATGGTGGTTTTTGGTTTGAACACGTTCTCGTAAAGAATTTCACTCCTCCCTCTCTCTTGTACCTCATAATTTAGGGGGCATCTGTTACATAATATTTTGTCACCATCCCTACAATCCCCATCCAACACATTGGAGTACTATTCCCATGACTTTTGTGTATTTTCATACCTTCAAAAAAGTGTCATTTCATCCATTAGCATGAGAAATTTTTTTTCTCTGTTGACTATTCCTGAAGTATATTCTCAAAAACATATGATTTTGGGTTGGCGCTGGTAGGTATTTATGGGCTTGCGCCCATTGGTGCTTTGTCTTAGTGGACTACCCATGCCAAGTTGTTTTTGGATTTTTTTTAAAAATAGAAGTGAAGTTTCCATTCCCAACCACTTTGTGAGCGGAGTCAGCATGGGTTGTTCGACTGAATAACGTTGAGGACCTTCCTTTGGATTCTTGTTTCCTACTTTTGTGAAACTCCCCAAAGGATAAGGTCTCCCTTCCACCTTATGACGGATCCCAAACCACCTCCTCCTCCCCTATAAATACATCTCTCTCACATAGATGCAGCTAGCTGAAATGGTTGAATAGTTGAAAATCCTTACTATAGCTGGATAGTTGGTGTGAGATAGAGCAAAGAGAGAGACCCATTGTCGAGAGAGAGCTTAGGCTTATTGCCTTGCCAAGTTTAATTCCCAATGAATGCTTGAGACATGTTTAACTGGACCCGCTGAAGGAGGCTGCGACGTCAAGGCTTATTTGGTTGTAATCTCTTTCTCTCTCCTTATTAAAACATGAACAATGTTTTGGTTCCCGTCTTGCATTTGATATGATTAATCTTGTGCAATATGTTTAGTTCTTCTTGACCAATTAAATAGTTATGAATGCAAGTATGTTTTCATATGCTGCTATCTTCCTCTGATCCTTATGTAGGCACCTGAGTATTACCATTGAAGAAATGCGACATGTCTGGATTAAGATTAGGATATTGTAGCCACAACTATGACAACTTTGTTAGAAAAAAGGTAGGACATCTATCCCGATTCAGTTTCATTCATAAACTGGGAATCCAAGCATTAGCATGTCCTCTTACTGCTAGATCCACCCTAGGGCTAGAGGGATAACCTCTGTCGATAGAGGGGATTTACCTACACAATATTATGGAGGCAATATTAGATGACCATGGGCTACTATATTACATCAAGACATGTAATAAGACCCCCAACATCTGATGTCCAGGATCTCTCTCAGAAGGATGTGGCTAGAGCCAAGAGGATCATCCTGGAGGGTGTGAGAGACCACATAACCTTGAAAATACATTGAAAAGAGACTACCATTGCTATGTGGAAGACTCTCAATGAGATATTTTATAATATAAATGAAGCCAAGAAACTTGAACTGATGAAGAAATTGAGGATTGAAGATGAAGGGTAGGAGGTAGTCTTTAAATACGGGAAAGCCTACCTCAAGAATCTTGCTTCATGTCAAATCACGCAATTTTTTTTAAGGAACGAGAGCCTCTACACATTAGAGGAAGATGCATGCAAAACCTTGAGGAGTAAGGAAGGGATTAGAGACATTGTGGTTGAGAGGGAGCATGATTTAGCTCTCAAGAGGAAGCCTCATCCTGTTGAAAATTTGGCTGACCACAAGGATGATGATGAAAAAGAATAGTTAGAGACCTACAATAGGAGGATAGTTTGAGACAAGTGGGTAGAGGGAGCACATGAATGATTAGGAGATCATGTCCAAGTTAAAAAAAAATGCTTAAAAATGGAAGTGCTCAGAAATGGTTCCAATATAAACGACCGGAAAGGTCTCGTCACTGTGATTCTGGCACCGCAAACGAGACTCAAAACCGAGGTCGTATGTGAAAGTTACTAAGGTTTGAATTCGTCTAGTGACCTCCAAAACATGAATTTTTGACTAAATGATTTTGTCATTTTCTACAAAAAAATTATATAGCAAAGTTAATTTTTATTCATAAATTTTGGGCCTATCAGTGGGTGCCATGTGGCTTGCCTGGAGGTTTCCACGTGGCCCCAGGCCATTGAAGGAAAGGTCTATGTAAAATTATAGAGGGGTATGGGTTTCGAACCCTGAACTGACTACATGGGCAGGGCCGGCCCAACCAACACGTTACGAGTAGGACATGAACGTTGAACAGACGAGCATAGGATAAACAGACAATTGGGTCGATGTCTTGTTGAACAAATGGAGGTTATGGATTTTCCCTCAAGGCTAAGCCCTTTTGCAATACGCCCAGAGCTCAAAACCATAGTTTAAGCACAGTTGTTTGGCGAAATTTGAAGGGGGCTAGCCCCAAGTGCTAAAATGTCACCATGTGACTTATGGTGCAGAACCAGGAGCTACCGCCAATGGTTACGGTGGTGGTTATGCCACTTAATGTGACCACCACCCACAGACAGTTAATGTGACATTTTAAAACCTTATTTTCCTGAGCTAACAGTTTCTAGAAAATGTGCATGTGAACGTGCCCCAAGTCTCATAGTTAAATTTAATGTTGCTTCAGAATTAGCACATGATTCTGCCATTTCAGGAAATTTTTCCTTTTTGGTGAGTTTAACTGGAGTTCCTCCAGTTTTGGAGGAGGTTTTCTAGTGCCACTGGGCAAAAACTTGTTGGGGTCATAACTTTCTCAATTTTCGACCAAACAAGATGAATATTTAGTCAATTTTGGCTTTCTGGAGCATTCTAGAGAGTTTGGAACAGGTTTTAGAGTGAATAGAGGTGTTTTACAACATATTTTGCTTCAGGGAAGAGGAAAGAGCCATCAGGGCCATCAGGGAGATGGAGTTGTATTGGGTTGTACTTCACTGTTTAAGGTAAAACAAAAGCCATTTTTAGCTTATTTATAGCTTCTGAAGTCAAATTTATAGCTTTTTTTTCCTGTTTAGGCATATTTTTCACTGTGTAACCATTTTCAGAAAATTAATAGAGCAGGGACATGCCATTGAGGAGCCTTGGACCGACAATTGCAGCCTAGGAGGGGTGAACTACCTCATCATTTTGTTTTGTTATGTTATGGTGAAGTTTACTTGTTGTGTATTTCTGCTGTGATATATTAAAAAGTAAATTTAAATAACAAATCCTCACACATAAAACTAATAAACATTACCAAAAATACTTTTTTTAACATGCAAAAAATGGAGAACACTTTTTACACTAAATTATATGGAAATGGATACTTTGGATAGCATTACAAATAGTTCCATTTTCAGATCAGTTGGTATCAAAGCTATATTTTTACTCTGCATTTTTTCTTATGCAAAGATATAGTTGACTGTTTGCAAGTTTTGATGCTTATTAGGCTTAAACTCAAGAGAGGGGAAGGAAAATTGGTTAGAGCACAAGTTAATCCTCAACCAAGGAGGGCCAGAGTGCCTTTAACTCCACCTTCTAATTTACCTCCAAGAGCCATAGAAGAAGCCTCAAGCATGTCTTCAAGAGAAGGAGAAGGTCCTGAAGACATTGATCCCAAAGAAGAAGAATGGGTGTTCCGAAAGGCTTTTTTGGACATGAAAGAGATGGTGAGGATACTCTACCAAGAAAGGAATGATATTCTTGTAGGAGAAGGGTTTAAACGTCATAAAGAAGGAGAGGGTTCTTCAGGAGGAAAGAAAAGTTATGATAAGTCAAAGAAAGGATAGGGAGGAAATGGTGATACACCATCCCCATCTTCATCCTCTTCCTCTACATCATCATCCTCTACTTCGGTGAATCAATCTCACAAGTCTAAAACCACTGGTAAAAGTCCATTTTTAAAGCTTGATGTTAAATTTGAGTTTCCTATGTTTAATGGTGAAGTCAATGCAGAGAAACTTGACATTTGGATAAGGTAGTTGGAGGTTTACTTGAGGATACAGAACCTTCATGATGACGACACCAAGATACAGTTAGCCTCTTTGAGAATGGATGGAGCAACATTGGTATGGTGGGAAGCCAAGACCAAGGATGAAATTAAAAAACATGGTAATATCACTTTATCATGGGCTGAATTTATTACTGCAATTAAAAAGCAATTTTATCCATTAGCTCATTTACAAAAGGCTATCATGAACTGGCAAAACTTCAAACAACTTAAGGGACAAAATGTACAATACTACACCCAAGAGTTTAAGAAAAGAGCTCTTATTGGGGGTACACTTACAAATTCAAGATACTATGCTTAAATATATAGGTGGTTTTCACAGCTACCTTAGACATACTATCCTTATGTTCAATCCTACTAGTCTAGACGAAGTTTGTGTACAAGCTACACATTTAGAGGCTAGAGGGAAAAATACTTTTGATGAGGGTAGAACCAAGCCTTTTAAGGGGAAAAACAAAGATGAAACCTCTAAGGAAAAAGGAAAAAATAATGCATCTATCAAACAGGAGGGTGAGAAATTGCTATGTAAACAATGTTCAAGAGAAGGCCATGAAGAGAAAAACTGTTGGAAACTACATCCTGAAAAAAGAACTCAGTTTAACAAAAACAAAGGAAAGAAGAAAACTACAGCTACTACAACTACACAACAAGACTTAGGATATGATTTAGGTGACGAAACCAAAATTATAGCCATGGGTTTGAAGAGTATGAAGGGAAAGGAAAATGAAACGAAGACACGCACTAGTACTTCAAACTATCATGTACAAGCTCCAAATGAGGAAGAAAGAATTGAATTGTTCCATGTAAGGGTAATCTCAAAACATACAAAAATTAACACACTTTTTGACAGTGGGTCACAAGAAAATATCATATCAGAAGACTTGGTCAAATAGATTAAACTTGAGACCATTCCACATCCAAAGCCATATCCACTTGGATTGATATGCAAGGATGCAAACTTACAAGTCTCAAGAAAGTGCATATTACGTTTTACAATTACTGCACACTTTATTGACATAGTTGAACTTGATGTAGTGTTGCTTGATCTATCAGGAATTTTTTTGGGAAGTCCTTACTTATTTGACAGGAAAGCGATATTCCATCGCCATGAAAATAAGTATCATCTTTTTAAATATGGCAAGGAATTTATTGTTAGAGCACATTGCAAGAAGAAATAAATAGCGATGGTAAATGCGGGACAGGTAAAAAGGCTAGTGAATTCTAGTAAGAGTTTTGTAATTCTTATGGTTAAGCCTGAGGTTGATGTGAATCACGAGTCATTTGAAAATTTTGATTCCAAGTTAAAATCAGATTTATATGATGCAGTTGATGCACATCATGAGATGTTTTAGGAACCAACAGGTTTGCCTCCTAAAATGGAGATTCAACATGAAATACAGTTGCAACAAGATTGTCCTCTTCTTAACATAGGCATGTACTGCATGTCTATCATGGAGAATGCTGAAATAAAGAGGCAAATTAAGGCCTTGTTGGAAAAAGGTTTCATAAGACCAAGCACTTCGCCATGTGGGTCACCGATAGTGTTGATTCCAAAGAAATATGGAACTTGACGCATGTGTGTGGACTTCACGACATTGAACAAAATAATGGTAAAGAATTGTTACCCACTCCCAAGGATAGATGATTTGTTAGATCAGCTGAAGGATGCTAAATATTTCACTAATTTATACTTACGTAGTGGTTATCATCAAGTTATAATTGTAGAAAGTGACATTTGGAAGACAACATTTAAAACCAAACAGGGACACTTTGAGTGGTCTGTTATGCCATTTGGTTTATGTAATGCACCTGCAACTTTCATGCAGGTAATGGATGATGTCTTATGTCCTTTTCTTGATGATTTATTTATTGTATACTTAGATGACATCTTAATTTTCAGCAATACTAGAGAAGAGCATGTCATGCATGTTAAGAAAGTACTTGATGTTTTGAAGAAAAATCACTTGTTTCTTAAAATGTCAAAGTTTGAATTTGGAAAGACTTATTTGATTTATTTGGGACACATAGTAGGAGGAGGTGCTTTGCGAATTGATCCTTCTAAGGTAGAAGCCATTGTGAATTGGCCTACTACCAAATCCATTACATAGGTAAGAAGTTTTTTGGGTGCAACTAAGTATTGGAGGAAATTTATTTCTAACTTCTATGCCATAGCAGCTCCTATGCATGCAGTGACAAGTGTGAAGCGTGATTTCCAATGGGGAGGCAAGAAACATAAATATTTCGAGTCTTTGAAAGAGAAGATAAGTTCAAATCCAGTCCTTGCATTATCGGACTTGAGACAACCCTTCGAGATTCAGACCGATGCTAGTGATTATGCCATGGGTGTAGTTCTCTTACAACATGGTAAACCTATTGCATTTCATTATGAGACATTTAATGGTGCTGTTGTGAATCATCCTACATATGATAAGGAGTTGTATGCATTGGTACAAAGCATCAGAAAGTGGAAACACTATTTGATGGGAAAAGAAACAGATGTTCATACCGACCATCAACCTTTACAGTACTTGCAATCGCAAATTAAATTGCAGCAGTCACGACATTTCAGGTGGATGGGCTTCTTAAAAAAATTTCACTTGGTAATAAGGTACAAGAAAGGTATTTTCAATAAAGTCGCATATATGCTTTCAAGGACTATTATTACTGCTACTACTTTACTTAAGAATGAATCTATTGTACATGAGAGCTACATATAACAGTATGCATCAAATGTTGATTTTAAGGATGTGTATGCTAACTTGAGTGAAGGGAATCATGTTGTGGAGAATGATTATCACTTTCATAATAATTTTTTGTTTCATATGGGAAAGTTATGTATACCACAGGAGGAGAGACTAACTGTCATGAGAGAAGCTCATTATTCTCTTATTGCTGGACATTTCAGGGTAAGCAAAACGGTGGCACATTTACAGAGGTATTGTTATTGGCCTCACATGGTAGATAGTGTTTCACATTTCATTAGAGGTTTTTCATTATGTGCTACAAGAAAGCCTAGAAATAGGAAGCTTGGTTTATATACGCCATTTATGGTACCTTCTAGACCATGGGAAAGTGTTTCTATGGATTTTTTGGGAGGTCTACCATTGTCTAGAAAGCAGCATGATTATCTTTATGTAGTAGTTGATAGATTCGACAAGATGTGTATTCTTATGCCATGTAAGAAATATATAAATACTGAAAAAACTAATGATTTATATTTTCAACATGTATGGGTTCATTATGGCTTGCTTACTTCTATTGTTAGTGATAGAGATTCCATATTTTTTGGGAATTTTTGGTCCAATTTATGGAAGATGATGGACACCAAGTTGAATAAGAGTACTGCTTTCCATCTACAAACAGATGGAAAAACAGAGGTAGTGAACAGAACCATTACACATCTCTTGAGAGGTTATTACAGCAAGCATCCCAAGCTTTTGGATGAGAACTTGCATTACATTCAACATGCTTACAACCAGGCCAAGCACTCTTCTACAAATACTTCACCTTTTGAAGCTTGTTTTGGGTATTTTCCTAAGTCACCTTTAGATTTCATTCTTGAGAATGATGTTTCCATTGATGGGCATAGTGACATTGACAAATCTCACATTTTCATTGAAAGAATTCATCTCATACATCAGTAGGTTCAAGAACAGCTTGAAAAATGTCAAGGCAAGTAAAAGGAGAGGCATGATAAACACAAAATTGATCATAAGTTTCAAGAAGAAGATGAGGTATGGCTGCATATTAGCAAGGAAATAATGCAAGGAGAAGGTAAAAAGATGAAGCCTATTCGTTATGGTCCATTCAAGATTCTTAGACAAGTTGTAAAAAATGCTTTTCAACTAGATTTGCTTTCATATATGAAAATGTATTCCATTGTGAATGTGGAAAATTTACGTTTGTATGAACCTCCTTTAATTGCAGATCATGAAAGTGACATTTAGTTTCTATCCATAGAGTATTTCTCGCCAAAATATTTGGATGAGCTGAAAGAGGATGCTATCCTTGACAAAATGACATGCACTTTGAGGAGGGGAAGTGTTGATTATCTTCGGATTGGTCTTAAAGGCAACAAACCAAGTAAGGAAAAATGGATGGAGGTGGAAAAGGTGAGGGGTCTGTACCCTCATCTTCTGAACAGGTAGTTGAAGGTTTTTAGGGTCCAAAAGCTTCCCAATGGGGAGGTGTGATCAGGAGATCATGTCCAAGTTAAAAAAATTGCTCAAAAATGGAAGTGCTAAAAAATAATTGCAATTTGAACAACTGGAAAGGTCTCATTGCTGCGATTCTGGCACCACAAACGAGACTTAAAACTGAGGTCGTATTTGAAAGTTACTGAGGTTTGAATTCGTCCAGTGACCTCCAAAACAAGACTTTTTGACTAAATGATTTTGTCATTTTCTACAAAACAATTATATTGCAAAGTTAATTTTTATTCATAAATTTTTGGCCTATCAGTGGGTGCCACTTGGCCCTACGCCATTGGAGTAAAGTTCTATGTAAAATTATGGAGGGTTATGGGTTTCAAACCCTAACCTGACTACATAGGCAGGGCCGACCTGACCAACACGTTACGAGTAGGACTTGAACACTGAACAGTCAGGTGGAGGCTAAACGGATAGTCGGGTCAATGGCTTGTTGAACAAGCGGAGGTTATGGAATAGCCCTCCGGGCTAAGCCCTTTTGCAATATGCCCAGATCTCAAAACCATGGGTTAAGCACATTTGTTTGACGGAATTTGAAGGTGGCTATCCCCAAGCGCTAAAACGTCACCATGTCACTTATGGCACAGAACCGGGGGCTACACCGATGGTTACGGTGGCGGTTATGCCACCCAATG
This sequence comes from Pinus albicaulis, assembly GCA_034641835.2. Classification (NCBI taxonomy): domain Eukaryota; kingdom Viridiplantae; phylum Streptophyta; class Pinopsida; order Pinales; family Pinaceae; genus Pinus; species Pinus albicaulis. Next base: position 1,507,021,094 of record CM076582.1, on the reverse strand, counting down.
TGACCACCACCCGTAGAAAGTTAATGCGACAGTTTAAGACCTTATCTGCCTGAGCTAATAGTTTCCGGAAAATGTGCATGTGAATGCACCGCAAGTTTGACAGTTAAATTTAATGTTGCCCCAAAATTAGTGCATGGTTCCACTAATTCAGGAAATTCCACCTTTTTGGTGAGTTTAATTGGAGTTCCTCTAGTTTTGGAGGAGGTTTTCTAGTGCCACTGGGAAAAAACTTGTTAAGGTCATAACTTTCTCAAATTTTGACCAAACAAGATGAATTTTTAGTAAATTTTGGATTTCTGGAGCTTTTTGGAGAGTTTGGAATAGGTTTCAGAGTGAACAAAGGTGTTGCATAATAGATTTTTCTTCAGGGAAGAGGAAAAAACCTTCAGGGCCATCAGGGAGATGGAGCTGTATTGGGTTGTACTTCACTCTTTAGGGTGAAACAAAAGCCATTTTTAGCTTATTTTTAGCTTATGAAGTTAAATTTACATCTTTTTTTGCCTGTTTAGGCATATTTTTCACTGTGTAACCATTTTGAGAAAATTAATAGAGCAAGGAGATGCCATTGGGGAGCCTTGGACTAGCAGATGTAGCCTAAGAGGGGTCAACTCCCTCATCATTTTGTTGTGTTATGTTATGGTGAAGTTTAATTGTTGTGTATTTCTACTGTGATATATTAAACAGTAAATTTAAATAACAAATCCTCACACATAAAACTCAGAAACATTACCAAAACTACTTTGTTTAACATGCAAAACATGGAGAACACTTTGCACACTAAATTGAATGGAAATGGATACTTTGCATAGCATTACAAATAGTTCCATTTTCAGATCAATGAACCCACACCTCCAAGAGTGAGGTGGGGGGATGCAGATCCATAGTCCCAAGAGTGAAGAAATTTGGGTAGGGTCCATTGAGTTGTTCTCCTCATGGATCATTACCTTTCTACGAGGGCCCACAGGATATAGTAGCAGGATGGATCAATGGAAATTGATGCAGTTGGATGCCGGAGTGACATATGCAAAGACTAGAAACTGTCATATACTAGGGAGCGCAGTGCAGAGTTGACAACAGTGAAGACGACACAATGTAACGTCAACGAAAACACAAAGTTTTTAGTATACAATGCAGTAGCCAGTAGTAGTAAGAGACTTGGGTGATAGATGCATCATACTGGTCACAATTGATTCAATTTTTGTTGGGTTATTTTCAGTTGTAGATGTTGCAGTCGCAACAACAAGAAAGAGAATTATTTCATGAAGAAAATTCCAAAGGTACCAGATAAAGATAGAGTTGTATTCCTTTCTTGTTGAGAGGAAGTGTTGAAAATGGAAACAAGAAATGTTGAAAATAGCACCAAAAAATATTCTAATTTAATTTTCCCTTGAATGAAATTAGAATAAAATTATAATTCCACATCACATAACAACTTGTATGAGTTAACTATGTTAGTTTGAATTAGTTGGTTCATTTAATTTGAGTTGAGGTTCTAAACTAAGTCATGTAGAGTGATTCCTACATTTTAGGATCCCTAGTTGAGTTTATTTTGAGTTGTAATTAATTAAATCAGTTTATCTGAGTTAAAGTAAGGTTAACTAGTTCCAACTATTGGAGGAACTAGTTAGAGGTCAAAGTGTGGAACTTGAACTTGAACCACATGAAATGATCAATCAGATAACTGATAAATCAACCATAAATAACTCATGCATGTCAGATTAGATAAATACCTAGTTGATATTTGAGTTCAAGGGCAGTGTACTATTAGTTGTATATTCATCCAAATTGTACAGGTGTTGCATGCAATCATAGGAAGAGTGTAAAGGAACTGCAAAATCTAATGGAGAAAAAATCCTATAAAATAGGGTGATCTTAAATTGATTGTTAGTTAATGTTGTGCTAATATCAGTTTCAGATTTAAAATGGAAGTGCTTAGTTTTGCTTCTTGTACAAGGGTTTATACATGTGCTTATGATTGATAAATCAACAAACTTGATGAGATTAAGTGTATTTCATGAACATAAAATCATGGAAACTAAATGTTGAACAACATAATATAAACACACAGCAAACACAAAAAATTGAGTTAAATACACATGGTTTTGATGAAGGAGTTCACCCCTCCTGGGCTACATCTCTTTCGTCCAGCTTCCATGGCATGGGCCTTTGTATTAGCTTCAATTATGCAAAAGTGTTTTTTACAGTCCCTTGTTGCCTTTGCAACCTGCTCCAATGGCTCCAAAACATCAAAATCTACCAAGAATGACTCTTCCTTAGCCAAAATTGGTTGAATATTGCTTAGTTATGGAAAAACCAAATTTTCCTACAATTTCTCCACTAAAAGTGGAAGTTTTCCAGACAACTCCACTAAAGCTGGAGCTCCGTCACATTTTGCGGGCTCTGCCAAGTCTGCTGCTAAGTTAAACTGTGCATTATCTTAAATTAACTGCGTATTAAAGTGGAGTTAATAAAGGGTTAGTGCTAAGGGTGTTTGGCGCTTAACCACAGATTAGTATTGATTAATCCAAATTATGGCATAAATAAGTGCATTTACAATTTTAAATTCCTGCCAGTGTAATAGTGCTAGCTCGTGGTTCTTAGCACTTGAACATATGGGAGGGGGTTGGCCCCCTCTGGACCCCCAAACATGGCACTAACAAAATTCGAGTATAAGTGACATCCCTTATGTATTAAGGAACATAGTGATGGTTTGGCGGTATCTCTCGATGTTTGTATGGGGGAGGTCGCGGGGTTAGCCCCGACCTTCGCCACTCCACAATCATAAATGTTTTTTGAACGAAATTTGGGTTTAGACCTTTGCAATAAATCTTGGTTAAAATTAATATATGCACATTTGCCAGTTGTAGACCCTGTCTGCTAGTTGTAGACCCTGTCTGCCAAGTTAACACTACTCCAACACATAGCTATCACTTCTGCCAGGTTTAGAGCTCCTCCATATAGTTATCGCTTCCGCCAGGTTTAGAGCTATTCCATATAGTCTATAGTTTGACAGTTAGCCTGTCCGATAAGTATAAAAATACTTCCACCATAGACTAAGGTCCAACATTGGATTTCGGATAATGTGTACCATAAAAGGCCATGGGGAAGGGCACGTGGCAGCCTCTGGCTTCTCCACATGGCCCTTCTCCATTGGCTTAAATACACCAATACAAAAATAATAATGCACCAGATAATTAAAATTTCAACCTTAGAAATAGGAAGAAAATTTCAATTTCCCAAACAACATTGGCGAATCTGACTGTGACACTTGTCACAGTGTCATTGGTTGAAAATTGGACTGCCAAATATTCCTGGATATTCCTGAGGTGCTGACTGGACTGCCAAGTCATCATTCTATCATTGTTCTGCACATTTTTTACCCGTTTGAGAAAATGGACAACAGACCATAACTTACTCATACAAACTTGGATTTTGATGAAACAAGTTGCGTTGGAATCCTAGCGATGAGCTCTATCTGGTAATTCTAGTTTGGAGCATTTCTGAGCACTTTAATTTTTGAGCTAAATACTGAGCCTCTAATCATTTCTCCCCACTAGAATCTTTTTGGACCCCAAAAGATACTATAAATTGTTCAACATGTGAGGGTACAACTCCCTCACCCTTTCATTCTCCATCCATTTGGCCTTGGAAGTATTTTATCCCTTGAGTCCCACTCTAAGGTATTCAATATTCCCTCTCCTTGAAGTCCTAATTCTTCTGTCAAGTATGAGATCTCGCTAAAGTTAATTAAGATATTCTAGTGAGAAATCATCTATTGATGGCAGTTGAACATGCTCTCCTTGATCATAAATCAAAGGAGGCTCAAACAATCTCAAATTCTCAACATTAACAACATAATATATTTGCATATAAGGAGGCAAATCTAGCTTAAATGCATTAGTACCAATTTTTTCCAGAATTTTAAATGGACCACAACGGATTGGCTTGAGATTTTTACCTTCCCCTTGTAATCTTTCTTTGTGGATATATAATCAAAATTCATCTCCAACCTGGAATTTGTGATCAACATGGTGTTTATCATGCCTTGCTTTGTAGCTGCTTTGACTCTTTTCAGGTTGTTCTTGCACTATGTGATGTACCAACTGAATTTTCTCAATGAACTTCCTTGCCTTATCTATGTCACTATGACCATATATAGCGACATATTTCTCAAATATTAATTCCAAAGGTGATCTTGGAAAGTACCCAAGACATGCCTCAAATGGTGATGTGCTTGTGGAAGAATGCTCTGTCCTGTTGTATGCATGCTGAATGTAATGCAACTGTTCATCCCACAACTTGGGATGTTTGATGTAATAACATCTAAGAAGATGAATGACTATCCTATTTACCACCTCGGTCTGACCATCTATTCGTGGATGAAATGTTTTACTCTTCTTCAACTTTGTGTCCGTCATGTCCCATAATTTTGACCAAAAATTCCCAACAAACCAGGAATCTTGATCACTTACAATAGAAGTAGGAAGACCAAAATGAACCCAAATTTTTTGAAATAAAATATGAGTTGTTTGTTCAGCTGTAATTATTTTCTTACATGGCATCAAAAGACACATTTTGCTGAATCTATCTACCACAACATACAAGTAATCCCGACCTTTCCTTGGCATTGGAAGACCACCTACAAAATCCATTGAGATACTCTCCCAAGGATGTGAAGGAACTCGAAGTGGAGTGTACAATCCAAGTTTCCTATTACTAGGATTACTTATTGCACATAAATAACATCCTCTAATAAAACGAGATACACTGTTAATCATGTGTGGCCAATAACAATATCTTTGGAGATTCAGTACCATCTTGCCAACACTGAAATGTCCAAATTCAATGAAGTGTGTGCCTCCCTTATGATATTGTTTCTTTCTCCTTGTGATATACATAACTTTCCCAAGTGATACAACAAACTGTTATGCACATGATAATATAAGTCTTCATTTTGGTTTCCTTGACTCAAGATTTCATACACATCTTGAAAAATCACTATCATATACATATTATTCAAAGTAACTTTCATCCATAACTGAATTGTGCTTGAGTATAATAGATGAATTTAAAATAGGCCTAAAGAGCATATTAGCTACCTTATTGTAGATTCCATTTTTATACCTGATAACCAAATGAAATTGTTGTCAAAATCCCATCCATCTGAAATGTCTTGATTTCTGCAACTTTCACTGTGATTGTAAGTATTGAAATGATCGATGGTTGGTATGGAGAATGGTATCTTTCCCCATCAAATAGTGCTCCCATTTCTTTACACTTTGTACAAATGCATATAAATCTTTGTCATAGGTGGGATAGTTAGTCACAGTTCCATTAAAAATTTCAGAATGAAACGAAATAGTCTTACCATGGTGCATGAGAACTGCTCCCATGGTGTAATCACTTGCATATGTTTGGATCTCAAATGGCTGTCTAAGATTCAGAAGAGCCAATACTAGTGTTGAACTTATATTTTTCTTTAAAGGATAAAATTATTTTTTCTGCATATCTCCCTAATGGAATACTTTCTTGACACTTTTCAATGCTTGTAACAGAGTTGCAATGGAAGAAAAATTAGCAATGAATTTCCTCCAATACTATGCTACCCCAAGAAAGCTTCTTACCTCTATAACTATATTGGGTTGGGCCAATTCAGAATGACCTATACTTTGGAAGGGCCTATCTTCAACTCAACTCCTCCAAAAATGTGTCTAAAATACACTAAAGAAGTCTTGCCAAACTCACACTTCGACATATTTAAAAATAACTTCTCTTTTTTCAAGAAATCAAGTACCTTATTCACATGCATGACATGTTCATCTCTTGATTTGTTGAATACAAAAATATCATCTAAGTAAACAATGAATAAGTCATCTAGAAATGGTATTAGTACATCATTCATGACTCTCATGAAATTAGCTGGAGCATTTGTTAGACTGAATGGCATAACTAGCCACTCAAAAAATCCTTGTCTAGTTTTAAATGCAATTTTCCAAATGTCCTATTCAACTATTCTAACTTGATGATAACCATTTCGTAAGTCTAGCTTAGTGAAATAATTTTCATACTTTAAATGATCAAGAAAATCATCAATTTGTGGAAGTGGGTAGCGATTATTTACCACGATTTTATTCAGTGCATGGAAATCTATGTGCATGCGCCAAGTCCCGTCCTTCTTTGGTGCAAAAACAATTGGTGAACCACATGGCGAAGTAGATGGGCGTATGATACCTTTGTTCAGAAATTCTTGAATTTTCTTCTTGATTTCCAAACTCTCCATAATTGACATGTGATACATACCATTGGAAGTGGAACATCCTATTGTAGCTGAATCTCATGTTGAATTCCCCTCTTGGGAGGTAACTCACTTGGTTCTTGAAACATCTCGCCATGTTGAATTACCACATCAAACAAATAATATTTTAATTTGTCATCAAATTCTTCAAAATATTCATAGTCTAAATCATCCTTTTCTTGATCATGAGAAGAACAAAATTTTTACTTGCATTAACTAGCCTCTTCATTTGCCTTGCATTAACTAAAGAAATATTCAGTTTTTGCGATGAGCTCTCACAATATACTCCACCCCATCCTTAATAAAATGATATTAGTTCTCATGGTGATAAAACACCACTTTCCTGTCATACAAATATGGACTTCCCAAAATAATCCCAGAAATTTCAAGTGAAACCACATCTAACTCGACTTCATCAACAAATCTTGCTACTATAGAGAATCAAAATATGCATTTCCTTGTAACCTGTAAATTGGCATTCTTAACTATATTTCTAGTATCCTATAATCTATATTATCACAAGGTGACTAAATATTCTCTTTAGATCTTTTATATTGTCAATAATATTCCATGGCTATCATTTATTTCCAAAAAATGAAGGGAAATATTGACTATCAAGGACTTCAAAGGAATCAATATGTCTTTTCAGTTCAATGGAAAGGGGAAATTGTTGTTGATAAGGTGTAATGGTGAGAAAAATTCATATCTGCCCTCATTAATTTCATTTACCCTCACTTACCCTTCATTTTTCCAAACTCTAAAGTCCAAAACTTCATTTCTTTCAAAACCCCTTTTAACTATTAAAATTCAAGTTTTATAGTTAAGAAAGCAACTCTACCCACCCACTAACAACCATATCATATTTCCCTCTAAAATTTACCTATATCCCTTCTATTGTAGCTCTACCCACACCTCAATGAACCTCATATTTATATCATACATCACCCATGGGGTATAGTATTTATCATTCCTCGCACTTAACCGTATTAAAGCCTTGCCTTCCATCACCTTTTCGCATCGCAAGTCTACAAATTCCATTCGTAACACCATTACTGAATCCTATAAACTCCCCGATGTGACATGGGTGGGACTCGATCGTATATCGCAAATTGCAAGTTCTAGAGGATAAGCGTGCATGATTATGTTATAAATGTAGAAGTGCAATTTGCAACGTTAGTGGGACCCAGTTCTCTGCCACATCACCCTTTCCCACCACCCATCACGCATCGCATGCGATATGATATAGCAGTTAATGGTGGAGAAATAAAATTGAAATATTCTAATTTGCGATGAGTTTTGGGTTGCTATGTTGCGATGTGATATTGTCATCGCATATCATAATTGGAAATTTCTATGTTTACTGTTAAGTAGTCGCAAGTTAATCCTTGTATGTTGCGATGCGATATCGGTAGGGCCCCCTTTTACAATCACGTCAAATCATTGCGCTGAAACTCCAATCTCTTACCCTCTAATCAACCACTCATTCACCTTACCCCGCTTCCATTCGACCGCCGATATAGATTTTCAGCCCCCCCTCTCCATCGGAGTTTTACTGCCCACGTGGGGGGGGGGGGGTCCAAAATAAACGGTTTCAGTCTTCACCCATACACTTACGTGTCATCTCCAGATAAGTGTAGACCCACCCGGCATGAAGAAGCTTAACACCTGCTAGACCCTCCGAAATCTGGTTTCGGGTTTTGCATACAAAACTTAGCAATATGCAAATTTTAACTTCGGGGTTGAAATTAATTGACCTCCACTTCAGTTGTTTCGCATCCACAGGTTGAATGATGGAAGAGGGACCGCAATAGGAGTGCATTCAGATGGGATAACTCTCCATGACCAAAAAACTAAAAAATTAGAGTTGAAAAATTGTTCAAACCCTGAGCTCACCATTGTCGAAGCGCTCCAGGCCAATTTCATTAGCTGTTAAAAGAATATTGTGCCTAGCTGGAGGGACATGGGCGCAGGTGTTCACTTGATGTTAATGGAGATCAATCACTGAAGGAAAATCATTATTCCTATATGATGTCCATCTCTTGAAAGGAAAATCAGATCTTGTTAATAACATCATCCTGAGAAGAAGGAGGAAGTTTTATGCATGTCACCCCTGCTGCAATCAATTCCTTAAAGACTGTTGATTAGTTATGCATGTGTCATTAATTTTATAACAATTTCTCTATTTTTAGAAAGGAGATGGGAGATTCGATCAAATTAAGCGTTTAAAGGAAATAAAAATAGTTCCATATGTCTATATGTCCTTAATAAATCCTACTACTCTATTTGCACATGCCAAATGATGTTAGTCCTTCTTTGTTGAGTAGGAAAAAGAAAGTAAATGTTAGTTACGGCATTGATTGTAATCAGTTAGTAGGATTAGCATATATGCTTCACTGTTCGAAGTATTAGAAGGGGGGGGGGGGGGGATCTGCAATGAGGAAAGTCACATTCTATAATTTTGTTCACTAAATTTCAAGTGACAGTTTGAAGAGTAATAAAAGACTAGCTATTCAGGATTCATGTGGTGTTTGAAATGGTGATGTTTTCTTCTATTTTTATGTGTTTTTCCATTATGTTTCTCTCTCTCTCTCTCTCTCTCTCTCTCTCTCTATTTCTGTAAACGTAATTGTAAAACAGAAAGTGTGATGAATAGTATTTGTTGATTAGAGCACCCTATTATTGCTATGTTTACAATAGTCTATGTTTTCTACTTATGCAAAATCGAGGAATTCTTAATTGTTCCTCAGTTTCTGTTGAACTTTACATCCTAGGAAAAATTGAGGAATTCTTAACCGATCCTCAGTCTCTACCTAGGCTTACATTTCTTCTTTTCATAATCCATTTAAAATTTTGAAAGATCCATGGTAGTGCACCTTTCTTTCCCTGTTTCACTCATGCTTGATATTGCAATTTAATCACCCGAGCCTCTTTGACTCCATTGTGCAATGGATTTCCCTTGCTCTTCCCACCAAACCAATTCAAAATCCAAACTATGAACCCATTAAATAGCCTAAAATTCCAAATCAACAAATCTATATCTAACAGAGAGATACCTCTATGGGCCTAGGAGGGCTAGATCCTAGGCCCAAAGTGGTTTTGATGTTGCCTCCAGGATTCTGTCTTTAGCCTCGGAATTACGGGGAGCTAACATAGTGGCGACCATACTGGGGAACAATTTTTGTGTTCCTCAGTAACAATTATCAAGTTCAGATCTGGTTGATGATGGTGGACAAACAACCAGACACAAGAAGGTTGAAATCATCCAACTAGCAACTCCAGAGTTTTCAGTTAACCTAAAGGCTCCCCTGGTAGAAGAATCTAGATTTTTTGTGAAAATACGATTACTCCATTTTATAATTGATTGAAAATATGAATTCAAGAATACAACGCAGGTATGCTCCTTTTGAAAGATCTAAGATCCCAGGTTTTACAAATCCCATGCCAAACATTGATTGGTTAAAATATCTTCTGGTGTTTAGAGATAAGAAAGGAGATGATGCTACCATACATTTGTTAAGATTTCATATGCATGTCCGAAGATTTAAAATCCAATTTCCAGAGGACTATATTATGAAAATGTTTGTGGCCAGTTTAGAAATGAAAGCTATGATTTGATATGAAGATCGACTAGCTACAAGTATAAGTTCTCTAAAGTGTTTTCATGCTGTGTTTTGTGACAAGTACAAAGAAGATTATCCCTCTTTGTCACTAGTTCAGGATTGTTGTGATAACTTTCAAAGTTCTATTGAATATCTAGAGGATTACTACGATGATGATCAATTTATGAATGATCAAATATTAGAATTTTTAGAAGAAAAACCATTTCAGAAAGTGGAAGCTTTGTCCAAAATGTCTTCTCATCATGAAAAGATAAATGATATATGCTTCCCAGAAGTTCATGAGGTCTCATCACAGGAAATATCTCTAGCAACACAAAGAAAATCTAATCAGCAAATGGTTAAATAAGAACTTCAGCTCCCTGAACTAGGTTTAGTAGAGGACAGTAGTGAAAACCTCCAAAAGTCTAGTAATCCAGAAGAAAAAACAACATATTTTGATGGCCCAGATTCAAAAGAGCATCTTCAAGAAACAATGTTTTACCTAGAGGCTGAACACCAATGAAGTTTTCCTGATGAAATCCAAGAAATATTTCCAAAAGAAGACCCATCTGCTAATGACCCTTGGCCTAAGATTATTGAGAATTTGCAACTTCCCTGCAAGTTTTTGAATGATAAAGGAAATGAGGAATTGAACAAAGAACAACTGATTATCATGGACAGAGAAGAAAAAAAAGTGTCCTCTTTTCCATGCGAAGACAATAAATTCCAGCATAGAGGTAAGGGAACAACCTGGGATGAAGTATGTTTTTATATCAACAATCATCTGAGGGATCTCATGTTGCATTTTTACCTAGATCCTTTGAGCAGTTTATTACAGTCATCAGTGAAGGAAGATTCTACCAGGTTGGTTAACATAATTATTGAATTTAGTCAAAGAGTTAAGATGCCATGTTTTGAGCCCATTGTTCTACCCAAGGAAATGGAAGGTTAGTTTCAGTTAAGCACTCATTTTCATGACTAGTTACATTGGAAATCTGATTATTATTTGATGGGATAATTTTTTATCAGACTACATGTAGGTAGGAGTGACAATAACCTCAATACTTTGAGCATATTTTTAGTGTTATTTTAATATTGCTTTCAGTTTTCAGTTTCAGCACAGTTCAGATTTCAACATTCAGATTTTCTGGTTACAACAATGATTTTAGTTTGATGGTTTGCAGTGCATAATTTTAGCTGTAGTTTCATTTCAGATTGCAATACATAGATCAGATTCTTGTCTGAGCTTTAGAACATATAATTAAATATTTTCAACCACAAAATTTTTGTAGCAGAATAAGTTGCAGATTTGGGATCAGGCCAATGGATTAGGCTACTAATCTATGGTGTTCTTCGAACCTCCTCAAAGAGCTTCCATCCCTAGTTGGAGCCTCTGTTAGTATCCTATAATCTATAGTATCACAAGGTGACTGACTATTCTCTTTAGATCTATTATCACACTCAAAATTTTCAAATTTTTTTTTGATAAGGTCACCAGAGGTTTCATGTTATATCATGTTGGGTCATGCATTTTTCACCTAGGTTGATGTAGTCTCATAAATTTTTTTCATGAAATCTATCACTAAATTGAATTTGTTGGTTTCTACCTTAAGGTTTAATATCCCCTTCTGATCGTGTTATTTAAGTCAAGTCAAGCCTCATATCATCTAATTTTCATACCCATGCATTTAAATAAAAAAAACACTCCACCTATCAGTTTTTCACAATTTCGTAGTGTTTTACAAAGCAAATCAAGAGATTTCACTAAGAAACTGCCTAATAGTTTCGTAGAGAATCTATCAACTGTCATACTATTTTCACTACGAATGTGTTTTTCTGCAAAAAGGGCTGAAATGGTGTGAGGTGTCACTTTTTGATTAAATAGGTGAAGGATGAGGTCATTTGAATTCATTATGAATGATTCTATTGCCTTTTATGGTCATGTGTCATCATCAAACTTCGAGTTGTCAAAATCACCTTGAAAACTTTACCCTAAGATGTTATTTTTCATTCAGCATTCATTATTTCATGTGAAGCATCTCACTGTCATTGTTTGAGAGCTACCTCACCACACCAAGTAGCTTGTTGTCCAATTTGTCTTTACAAGTGTCACCTTTTTAAGAGGGCAGCTTGGTTATAAAGGGAGATGGCCATGAAGGAGCAGGCATAAAAAGGAGGCTCTATGGTTATATAGGACCTCATGGAACTTTAGCTATTCATGGAGGAACCTAGTTTTTCTGAAGCATTCACCAATTCAGGTTGCTTGAATTTCTGCTGGAGCTAACAAGGAATTTGCTGTGTTTTTGGACTGTATGAGCAGTCAATTTCAAGAGAATATTATGGATGAAAAGAGATTAATTATGATATAATGAGAGAGATTATTTTAAATCATAGAAAAAGGAAAAATAACCTACCTCATTTTTCTCACAGGTGCTACCAGTTTGGAGATCCAAAGATGTCTTTGGGACCTATTTTTAGAATCCAAAACTTTCCTGTTTTATACATGTTTTTATAATGAATATTATGGACAGCTGGAGATGGTTTTAAAACAACCAAGAGAGGTTTTTCTTCAGAAAATACTAACTTAAAAAATAGTCCTTCAGGTTTGCAAAATATATCAAGGATAGGGAGATAGGAGCTCATCTCTAAACCCTATCTTTAAAAAAAAAAAGAGTCATTTGATTTGTAAATTAATTTTCTTAAGGTGAAAATGATGTTGTTTGAAGAGGGTAAGAGGGAATTTTTCCTTATCATTTTTCATTATATCACTTTTCAAACCTATAGGTGAAATTTGGAAGAAAAAGAAGAATTTTGAATTTTTCTTCACTTTAGGTATTTTCATAGCGTGCTTCAGGCTTGAGGCCAGAAAAACACTACAAAAATTTATGAAGGTGCGTTTTTGCCTTGGAATTTAGTTTTTCAAGTATTATGGAGGAAAATTTATTTTTTTCAAGGTGTCTTGGCATAGTAAAGATGTTTGAACAACAAAGGTGGGAAGGAGATAGGTGAAAAGGCAAGTTTTCATATGCTACAAAAACTCGCTACTAAACTGCCTAAAGATGCTCTGTTTTGTAGCGAGGGGTTTTTGAAGGATTTGTGAAGGTTCAAAGGACATATGGAACACCAAAAAGCCACGTTGAGGCATCCAAATATATAGGGAAACATCTCAGCAAAGACTCATCACTTGACATATGTACCACTCATACAAAACAACATGAAGACAAAATTATAGTTGTTATTGACTCTTTCCTAGAAAATAGGACAACCGTTACTAATTTATTGGAAATTGTATTTATGTCTTATGTCATGAAGAATTCCATTCGAGCACTTGATCCTTATCTATGTAATGATCCCAATATTATATAAAGTGGAGGTAATAAATAGGTAGTTGAGTCCTATTAGGTCTGTAACTCCTAAAGTTAGTAGGTGTCATTATCATTACCACGTATTTGTCTTTTTAGTTAGATTAGGTGTCAAGAGAAGGATTCAAAGGTCCAGCTTGAAGGAAAATCCAATGTGAAGGTGTTGAATCCTATTAATATAAAAAATATCAAATAAAAAAGGGTTGGGAGATGTTATGAAGGCACTACTCTTGTAATCTGTCTATCAGTAATATACAGTTGAAGTTGTAATCTGTCTATCAGTAATATATAGTAATATACAGTTGCACTACTCTTATGTATGTTTATTATACTATTATTTTACTTTATCTCCACTTTTCTAGTTGTATAATCACTTGGAATTCATGAATACATGCTTCAAATTCCTTTATACACGCAGTCTTCTGTTTTGTCATGTTTTATTAGTTTGCTTATTCATAGTCACTTGGAATTCATGGTGACATGCTCCAGCTTCCTGTATGCATATAGCTTGTTGTTCTGTCCTTCATATGTGGTTTTATAAGAATACAATTACCTCAGCTTCCATGACATAGATTTACTTGTGACTTAGTTATCATATTGACTCCATAAGCCCAATGGTAGTAAACCTTATACATCTTTCACCTACAAAAAAACACATTCAATCCAATTCAAAGTTATCTATCTCCTTTCAAGTTGTTCATTGAATATCCTTTCTCCATTTGAAAGAGCCCTCAAATCGGAAAGGCTAATTTCTAGTTACAAGTTGTTTAAAATAGTTACTCCAAGTGGACCATTGAAGCATTGCCGGGGAGGAAGGTCTAAATTTTCTCCGGGAAGAATGACAAGGTTCAGATTTGACTTCTGATGGTGAACAGAAGCCAAACACAGGAAGGCTATATCATTCACTTGGGGACTCCATTTTTCAAGATCCTAAGCTTCAAATTTTAGAGCAACTTCACTGGGAAGAATCTAGATTTCATAACATTCATGGTGATCTAAGATGATAGGGTATTTGGCAAACCATTTATATGATGAAATGTTACAAAGTGTAAGGGATGAGTTAGTATAATTTCAAATAGATGAACATTTATCAGAAATAGTATTTCATTGTTTTAAATCCATTCGATTCACACCGGAAAATAAAAATTGTTTTCTTGGTTTAGCTGTTGAAAAATTAGAGAGTGAAATTGAACAATTGGATCATATGATTTCCAAAATCCTAAACATTTCTTGGAAAGTCTTCCTCCTCCAAAAAAGGATGAAATTGTTATACCATTTGAGTTGCAGATAAAGGAGGAATGTGGTTATGAGCTTGATATTGCAGAGCTGGAATCAAGGTTCAACCTTGAAGAAGAAAATGAAAAGGATATCTAGGATCAATTTTTCATTGAGAGCTTAAAAGGGATATCAATAAATTGTGTCTTCTATGATCCCATAGTTGATTACATGGAAGAGTTTGTAGTCCAACTTTTCAATTGTTTTTTCACTATGAAAAATAGACCCATTCTCTCTTATGTTTATCATTTCAGAATACAAATTTCTTTCGGTTCAATAATAGTCAAGGGGTTCAAGTATCAGATAAGTTCATCGACTGGCTTTATTGGAGGTTTCATGTCACTTGAATCAAACATGAATATTGCAGCTGATAGGGTAGGTAGGAGTGCATGAATAAGCTCAAGTAGACTGAGCAGCTTTTCAGTATGTACAGATTTGGTTTTTCAGTAGCAATCATCAAGCTTGAGGCCGAGGTGAAGGCCAGAAGAGCTTGGCGAAGTCTTCATCAATTTTAGAAAATTTTCAATTTTTCAAGAGAGAGGCACTAGAACTAAAAGTTCTTTACTGTACCATAGGGGCACACCATCCCCACTGGAGCCACTGTTATCACACTCAAAATTTTCAATTTTTTTTTTTGATAAGGTCACCATAGGTTTCATGTTACATCATGTTGGGTCATGCATTTTTCACCTAGGTTGATGGAGTCTCATAAAACATTTTCATGAAATATATCACTAAATTGCATTTTTTTGTGTCTACCTTAAGGTTTAATATCCCCTTCTGATCATGTCATTTAATTCAAGTCAAGCCTCATATCATCTAGTTTTCATACCCATCCATTTAAATCATAAAACACTCCACCTATTAGTTTTTCATAGTTTCATAGCATTTTACAAAGAAAATAAGGATATTTCGATACGAAATTGCCTGATAGTTTCGTAGTGAATCTATCAGCTGTTAGACCATTTTCGCTACAAATTTTCTTTTCGCTAGAAAGGGCCAAAATGGTGTGAGGTGTCACTTTTTTATTAAATGGGTGAAGGGTGAGGTCATTTGAATTCATTATGAATGATTCTATTGCCTTTTATGGTCATGTGTCATCATCAAACTCTGAGTTTTCAAAATCACCTTGAAAACTTTACCCTAAGATGATGTTTTTCATTCAACATTCATTATTGCATTTGAAGCATCTCACTGTTACTATTTGAGAGTTGCTTCACCACACCAAGCAGCTTGCTGTCCAATTTGTCTTTACAAGTGTCACCTTTTTAAGAGAGCATCTTGGTTATAAAGGGAGATGGCCATGAAGAAGAAGGCATACAAAGGAGGATTTGTGGTTATATAGGAGCTCATTGACCTTTAGATGTTCATGTAGGAACCTATTTTTTCTAAAGCATTCACCAATTCAGGTTGCTTTAATTTCCGTTGGAGCTAACAAGGAATTTGTTGTGTTTTTGGACTGTGTGAGAAGTCAATTTCAAGAGAATATTATGGATGAAAAAAAATGAATTATTTAATAATGAGAGAGGTTATTTTCAAAAAATAACAAGTAAAAATAACCTCCCTCACTTTTCTCACAGGTGGTAGAAATTTGGAGATCTGAAGATGTCTTTGGGACCTATTTTTAGAATCCAGAATTTTCCTGTTTTATACATGTTTTTCTCATGCCTATTATGGACAACTAGAGATGGTTTTAAAAAACCCAAGATAGTTTTTTCTTCCTAAAATAATTAATTACAAATACCTCCTTCAGTTTTTCAAAATATTTCAAGGATAGGGAGATAGGAGCTCATGTATGAACCCTATCATTTCAGAAAAACAGAGTCATTTGAGTGGTAAATTAATTTTCTTAAGGTGAAAATGATGTTGTTTGAAGAGGGTAAGAGGCAAGTTTGTCTTATAAATTATAATATTTCATTATATCACTTTTCAGATCTACAGGTGAAATTTGAAAGAAAAAGGAGAATTTTGAAATTTTCTTCACTTTAGGTGTTTTCGTAGAGTGCTTCAGGCTTGAGGCCAGAGAATTGCTACGAAAATTTCTGAAGGTGCATTTTTTCCTTGGAATTCAGTTTTATCAAGTATTATGGATGGAAATTTATTTTTTTCAAGGTGTCTTGGCATAGTAAAGGTGTTTGAACAGCAAAGGTGGCAAGGAAATAGGTGAAAAGGCAAGTTTTCATACGCTACAAAAACTCGCTACTAAACTGCCAAAAGATGCTTTGTTTTGTAGGAAGGGGTTTTTGAAGGATTTGTGAAGGTTAAAAGGACATATGGAAGACCAAAAAGCCACGTGAAGGCATCCAAAAATATAGGGAGAGATATCAACAAAGACTCATCACTTGACATATGTACCACTCATACAAAACAACATGAAGACAAAATTATAGTTGTTATTGACTCTTTCCTAGAAAATAGGACAGTTGTTACTAAATTCTTGGAAATTGTATTTATGTCTTATGTCATGGAGAATTCCATTTGAGCACTTGATCCTTATCTATGTAATGATCCCACTATTAGATAAAGTGGAGGTAATAATTAGGTAGTTGAGTCTTATTAGGTCTCTAACTCCTAAAGTTAGTAGGTGTCATTATCATTACCATGTATTTGGATTTTTAGTTAGATTAGGTGTCAAGAGAAGGATTCGAAGGTCCAGCTTGAAGGCAGATCCAATGTGAAGGTGTTGAATGGGAAGGTGTTGAATCCTAGGAAAAATTGAGGAATTATTAACTTCTCCTCATTCTCTACCTAGCCTTACATTTCTTCTTTTCATAATCCATTTAAAATTCTGAAAGATCTATGGTAGTGCACCTATCTTGCCCTGTTTCACTCAATCTTGATATTTCTGCAATTTAATCACCCGAGCCTCTTTGACTCCATTTCCCAATGGATTTCCCTTGATCTTCCCACCAAAAGAATTCAAAATCCAAACTCTGAACCCATTAACTAACCTAAAATTCCAAATAAAAAAAGCTATATCTAATAGAGAGATCCCTTTCTCAGTCTAGGAGGGCTAGATCCTAGGCTTGAAGCGGTTTTGATGTTTCCTCTGAGATTTTTTCTTCAGCGTTGGAATTACGGGGAGCTAACATATCCAACCAAATGGGTATGGTTTATGATTTGGTATGGTTTCAAGGTTAAGATTTTTGACCAAGTCTTTTGAAATCAGGTTTTCTTGTGACCCACTATCAAACAATGCATCGATATTTGTATGATTTGAAATCACTCTAACGTGGAACAATTCTATCCTTGTGTCTTCATTTGGAATTTTGTTGTGACTATTTGAGGAACTATTAATTTCTATGGATTCCTTTCCCTTGTTTACCATGGCTACGATCTTGGTCTCATATTCAGAATCGGATCAAAGATCTTGTTTTGTGGTGGCAATCATCTTTTGTTTCCCCTTGTTATTTGGTTTCTTAGGTCTTAGTTCAAGATGTAGTTTCCAACAGTGGGCTTCATCATGCCCCTCTTTGGAACAATGTTTGCATGTATTTTTCTCCCCTTCTTTCTTGATGCTTGCATTATTTCCCTTCCATTTTCATCCCTTCTCTTTTCCTTTACCCTTGAATGGATTCTTCTTACTACCCTTTTCCTGAATGTTCTTTCCCCTTACTTCAAGATGCATGGTTTGCACACATACTTCATATAAGTTGTTTGGGTTAAACATAAGGATAGTATGTTTCAAATAGGAATGTAAACCCTCAGTGTATTTCAAGAGTGTGTCTTGGGAATTCAAGTTTACTCCTAACAACAAAGCCCTATTTCTAGACTCCTGGGTGTACTCTTGAACTATTTGGCCTTTGAGTTGCCTAAAGTTTTTCCAACTCATAATTGATTTTTTTATATAGGATAATGGATAAAAATATATTTTAATGGAAGTAATGAATTCAACCCAAGAAATGGATATCTTACCATGGATTCAAATTTCCTCTTGAGTCTTTGCCTCCCAAAAAGCTAGTGCTGCTCATTCTAGCCTTAATGAAGCCAACTGGATCTTTATGTCGTCCTCTTGTAGATTTTTAATTATGTAGTATAATTCCAATTGACGGATCCAATTTTCCAACTTCTCTTCATTTACCTCACCATTGTACATGGGAAGTTCAAACTTGATGTCCAACTTGAGTAATGGAGTTTTTCCTTTTGGGGTTTTTGAATGAGTGTGGGTGGTTTTTATGGTGGAAGTGGAAGATGACGGTGATGATGAAGATGACAAGGATGAGGATGGTGGAGGTAGAGGTGGCTTTCCTCCACTACCTTTCGAACTCTTCTCTTCATCCTTATTGTCATCCAAACCTTCTCAATGTGGAGGCTTAGAACCTTAACCTACTCTTTATGCAATGAATGCATCAAACATGATTTTAACCATTCTATGAATGTCCTTGAAGTCTCTCTTGACATATTATTCTTCTTAATTTCCTTGAGTCTCTCCAACACCTGACATAATTGCTAAGGATTCAAGCACAAGTTTTGATGCTTGTTCCTTTTCAATCACCTCAAATTCTTATGCAATTTGTACCTCTTCAATCTCAACTATTGGAGATAGAACTTGAGGTGCTTCAAGTGCAACTTTGAGTGGAACTTTGGGTGAAGATGATTCTCTCTCAGCTCTCTTTTTTCTGGTCCTAATCTCAGGACTAAAAACCAATAGCTTCCTTTCTCCTCTCTACAACTTCAACCTTGTAAGCATCACAAAATTTCAACTATTAAAACCCTTCTTGCACAATCTCAAGCAAAGAAATAGAATAAAATTTTCTATGATACCAACTTGATCTGAAATTAATTTTTATTTAATGTTATGCTAATATCAGTTTCAGATTTAATATCAAAGTTCTTAGTTTTTCTTATTGTACAAGGGTTTATACATGTGCTTATGATTGATAATTCAACACACTTTATGATATTAAGTGTATTTCATGAACATAAAAGCATGGAAACTAAATGTTGAACAAAAACATATAAATACACAACAAACAAAGAAAACTGAGTCAAATACTCATGGTTTTGATGAAGGATTTCACCCCTCCTGCGCTACATCTCCTTGGTCCAAATTCCATGGCATGGGCCTTTGTATTAGCTTCAATTATGCAAACATTTTGTTTATAGTCTCTTGTTGCCTTTGCAACTTTCTCCAATGGCTCCAAAACATCAAAATATACCAACAATGACTCTTCCTGAGCCAAAATTGGTCGAAAATTGCCTTAGTTATGGAAAAACCAAATTTTCATACAATTTCTCCACTAAAATTGGAAGTTTGCCAGACAACTCCACTAAAAATGGAGCTTTGCCGCATTTGGCAGGCTCCAATAAGTCCGCCACTAAATTAAAATGCACATTATCTTAAGTTAACCTTGTATTAAAGTGGAGTTAATAGAGGGTTAGTGCTAAGCAGGTTTAGCGCTTAACCACAGATTAATATTGATTAATCCGGATTATGGCATAAATAAGTGTGTTTACAGTTTGAAATTCCCTCCGGTGTAATAGCACTAGCTCATGGTTCTTAGTGCTTGAACATATGGGAGGGGGCTGGCCCCCTCCAGACCCCCAAACATGGCACTGACAGACTTCAAGTATAAGCAACATCCCTTATGTATTAAGGAACATAGTGATGGTTTGGAGGTGGCTCTTGGCGCTTGTATGGGGGAGGTTGTGGGGTCGACCCCGAACTCTGCCCCTCCACAATAATAAATTTTTGTAGAACAAAATTTGGGTTCAGAACTTTGCAATAAACCTTGGTTAAAATTAATATATGTGCCTCCACCAGTTGTAGACCCTGTCTGCCAGTTGTATACCCTGTCCACCAAGTTAACACTTCTCCAACATATTGTTATTGCTTCTGCCAGGTTTAGAGCTCCTCCATATATTTATCGCTTCCTCCAGGTTTAGAGCTCCTCCATATAGTCTATATTTTGATAGTTAGCTTGTCCACTAAATATAAAAAGACTTCCACCATAGACTAAGGTCCAACATTGGAGTTCGTATAATGTGCACCATACTAGGCCATAGGGGAGGGCATGTGGCAGCCTCTGACTTCTCCACATGGCCCTTCTCCATTAGCTCAAATACACCAATCTAAAAATAATAACACAACATATAATTAAAATTTCAACCTTAGAAATAGGAAGAAAAATTCAATTTCCTAAGCAACATTGGTGAATATTACTGTGACACTTTTCACAGTGTCATTGGTTTAAAATTGGAGAATATTCCCTGGATATTCCTGAGTTGCTGACTGGACTGCCAAGTCATCAGTCTATCACTGTTCTGCATATTTTTACCTGTTTTAGAAAACAGGAAACATTCCATAAATTACTCATATGAACTCTGATTTTGATGAAATGAATTGCATTGGAATCCTGGTGACGAGCTCTATTCTGTTGTTCTAGTTTGGAGCATTTCTGAGCACTTTCATTTTTTAGATAAATAACGAGCCTTTGATCATAGTGGCATAATTCCTCATTGAACAAAAAAAGGAAGTAGGAGCTTGGAAGGCTAGGAAATTGGCTAAGTGTTTCCCAGAGTCAGTCTAGGAAGCAATGAGATAGATAGAGATAGTGCAAAGGTTTCTCTAGTTAGAGAAAAGCATTTTAATATTCTCATATTTCTTGACTAATGAAATATACACATAGTGAGGTTTTTAGTTGTGGATTTACCCAGGAAATCATTGTGTAATTTGTGGTTGAAATTATTTCTCTTGTATGCTTTTTGATTTCACGATTGTTTAAATTGGTTTCCAAAATTGGTAGAGTATATTCAAGTCTATTGTTTTAGAAAATTACAATTAGAAATTTGAATCTACAAGGAATTTATACACTCTCTACTTCCCTATTGGAATGTGGGTTTGGCACCTTATCTCCCCTTTCCCTAATCCTCCCCACTCCCATGATAAGGATCCCTATCCTCCACTATCCCCACCCATAACATGAGAAAAATCAAAAGGTTATGCCCTAAGGCCTAGGAAATGTACCCCTTATATCTCTCTCTCTACTGGTAGGCTCACCATTGATGCTCATATGCCAAACTTGGTGGGAAATAAGTCCAACATGGATAAGGCTCAAGATAAAGAAATAATGGAAATAAATAAATGAAATAAAGACTAAATATTTAGAGCCATTAGAAAAAATGACGCCCTTCCAAAGGTGCTCAATGATAATTCTCTCTTTCAATGTGAAAGGATTATGGGGGACCTAAAAAAATATTTCCCTCCAATGAATATTAGATGCTTTTTACTCAGATGTCATTATGATCCTAGGCATTACGTGTGCAGGCTCTAAATCTTGTAAAATTTTGGAAAAGTTACAAAAGGATTTGGCTTATTGTCACTCGGATTTTGAAGGTGTTTTAGGGCGGTTAATTATTGGTTTGAGTAGGGAGTGTAAAGCTCTTACCTCATATATTCTCCCTTTAATAATTTTCATGAAATTTTCATTTATAGATCAAGTAAATTCTATTTTTGTACTTAGTGTCTATGGTCCTTATGCTAATAGATAATTGTATTGGGAAGGCTTGGATGATCCATGAGACTTTTAGGATCAATTCACCATTGTTGGAAGAGATTTTAATTTGACTTTGGGATTAAGAGAATTTTGGGGATCAAGCCCACAACTAAACCCAACATATCATTTTTTCTTTGAATTCATCATCAAAAATCACTTATTGGATGTGAATCCGACCAATATTATACCAACATGGTTGAATGGTCACTCAGATGGGATAAAGGTATTAAAGTTTCTTGGTCATTTTTTTACCTCAGAATATTTTATGAATACTGGGACTGGAGAATCAAGGAGGAGTAGTATCAATTATTGGTGGAAGATATTTTGTGACATATTAGGCCCTAATTCTCTTTATCCTATATGGATAATTTCACTATAAATATGGATTCTGTCAAGAAATCATCTTGGTAATGGGCCAATGGATTTCACCAGAGAAAAAATATGAGGTTGATTGAAGTAGAGCTCAAGATATAAGAAATCTTTTCAATAATGAACCAAAATACCATAACGATTGAGAAACAAGAGTTTATGAAAGCCCTATAGGTGGAGAGACATTCTATATTGTTAGAAGAAGAGGAAAGATTGCGATCGAAAAGCCTAATAATATGGTTTTCCTTAGGGGAAAATAACATGAGTTTATTCCATAACTATGCAAATGGAAGAAAAAATATCAATACCATATGGAGCATTACATGCCCATAAGGTGATCCATTTGTCTCCTTTAGGGACAAATAAAATTAAGGCGTAAGATATTTCTAGAATATCTTTTCAAATCCCCTCGAGTTTTCAATGAGGAGAATCTGAATTATTACCTTTATGAAGAAGTTTCAAAGAAAAAAAAATTGGCAGCATTATCTTCAATGCAGAGGGGTAAGAGTCCTAGTCCTGATGAGTTCCCTATGGAATTTTATCTCAGATTTTATGATCTATTAAAGGAATATATAACTAAGGTTGTGTGGGTATATCAATATTCAGGAAAAATTATTGCCTTCTTTAATTCAAATATTTGTTGCCTCATTATAAAGTTGTAGTAAGGTTCCTCCTTTGTGAACTATAGGTCTATTTCTTGTTGCAACTTGATATATAAACTAAGGGCCAAAACCATAGTAGGAAGAATCAAGTTGGTTCTCAACTCCTTTATTTTAGAGGAACAATTTTGATTTCTTCATCATAGAAACATACACGACATGGTAGTTGTTGCATAGTGTTAGCTTTAGGGGTCCTGACACAGGTTTGCACATTAAGTTTTGCAAAAAACCTCTATACTACTGGCCCTTTCGGCAGTGACCTGCTTGCGCAGGTCAAAGTCTCACCCAAGGCAGTATAGGAGGGTGCTGGAACCAGGTTTCCACACCCCGAAAGAGAGCAGGTAAGCCAAGCCACACACAGCGCACAGATGTATGGAAACAGGGCTAGATTACAGGCTTAAATAGATAACCAGTGTACATAGTATTACAGATCTAGATCTTAGGCCCACATCCACGTGCGTCCGACCAGCAAAGATATAAATTAAAGTACATTCAACAGACCAGATAGCATATATTATAAATAACACAGCAAATAACAGAGATTATTCGTACCTTATCAGAGATTTAACACAGAGCACAGAAACATATAATAGATAGATCCAGAACCAATTGCCAGCAATACTTCTCATATATTATCAAAAAATTCTTACATAACCCCAAATCCCACATATTCACACAGCCACCAGGGTCCGCACACAGCAGGACAAAGGATCTCCATGCACACAGCCAGCAGGAGTTCGACCCAAATACCCGAAAACCAGAACTAACAATCTGAACTTAGCATTCACTTCTATTCATCTTCTGCCTATCAACTCAAAAAGACTTACTATTTATACCAATTTAGCCTATACCTACCATGGTCCACAAACCGTGGTTTGCGAACTCCTAGTTTTACCTATTTACCCGCTTACAACGTATTGGGGCTTTTATCCGCCCTATAACCCCTGTGCTAGACTAAATATAATCAAAATAATACAAAATTGGACTAGCTTTCATCAGTGTGGGAGAACCTACTCCAACAGTCCCCCAACACAATCTTGTGACTCATCTCGAGTCACTGCAATGGTATAGCCTCCACCTGCACGCGCAATTCATTAATATCTGCAATTAGGGGAGGAAGGATGTCGAGACTCTGGTGGGAAGTACCTTGGGCGAGTGCAAAAAGCTTCCTCCTTCGTAAGTGGTTCTACATTTGGCGTGTTGGCTCCCTTGGTGCTTTTCCATACAGGAATCCAACACTCTAGTACTTTGTCAATCACTGTGTCTTTGGGTGGTATTTCCATAGTTGTTGTAGGTTTACTGATTGGTATACAACGGAAACCTACTGTTAGGAGATGGGGAGCAAGGTGGGAGAGTATGATTAAGATGGTATAAATGATTATGCAATATACAGAATAGGCAGGCAATTTATATACATGATATAGGCCAACAGAGCTACCGGTCCATTCCTGCAGACAACTTCCATGGGTAACTAACGATAATGGCGTTCCTACTTGGGGTGTGCCATTAGATGAACGGTAAAAAATATTCTGTAATCTCTTCATTAATTTCCATTTGGTTGTGCCCATCAATGGTACATCGTACTTGGTATCAGAGTCCCTTGTTCCAACAACTATTTTTTGTACCTTCTGTGTAGTGGTCGTGTCTGCCATGTTCTGCTCCTGCCCCCCCAACACAATCTTGTTTTGTAGGGGCTGCGGAACTAGGAAGGGATGACTTATGGCAGTCTAGCCTAGCTTTTTCCATAGGGAGCCATGTAGCTCGGTTATCCGGGGCACATACTGCCAAAATAGCTTTCAGACATACTGAGTGTACCCCATGGTCGTACTGATAGGTTCCTTTCGTTAGATAGTAGTTTGGTTTTTGACCTCTGCCTGAGTTGTGGTGGGGTATGTTGCTAAGTCCCTCTTGCGCAGCCCCATTGGCCCTACAAGTTCCTCCTTCAGTGTATCCCTAGAAGAGCTTTGCTGGAGTCCCTTGTCTACATACCCTGAGGTCCTGTCTTCATGGGGGCCTTCATAATCCAAGGAGGTCTGGTCTTGCATGTCCATTGGCGATTCAAATCGCAGGACCATCATATCTGGACATATTTCCCATTCATGGATGGTTTCCTTATGTAGCTCCCACCATTGTGTCGACGCACCGCGTAGTGCCTGTTCAAGGGCTTCCAACCGGCATTATCATGGAACCTCTCCTTCGAATGCTTGTAAAAAAACTTGAATGGGACCAAACCCATTGAATTGGGGTAGAATTCTTACTTCAGATGATATGCTTTGGAGGTCCTTTTTCATACAACGCAATGTAGGTGTGTCCTGTAAGTGTGGTGACCAGAATTCCGACCCTCTACTAGAGTCCCCTTCCCGCCATATCATACCATCCATTCCATCCTTCGTAGTTAGCTGGTATGTAGGTTGTGCTCCTTCCTTCTGGTCTAGTGGGATTGTTATTTCTGTTCCTATTTTCTCAAATGTCATAATGTGATCCTTTAGATTAATGATACCACCTACAGTCATGGCCTAGTCGAGGCTTAGGAGTGCTGGATAGGGATCCATATCTCCCACAGTGTGGATAACTTCAAAATAAGCTTGTACCTTGATTCCAGTGATGTTTACAATAACCTGTGGTAATTTCCCCAAAGGTGTTATCATCTGATGATTAGCCATGTGTAGCTGGGTGGTGGTCTGCTCGAGTGTAGGTTTGCCCATTTGCTGCCAAGTCTTCTTAGGGATTATGTTCACCTCAGATCCTAAGTCAAGAATGATTTGATCCATCTTAAAAGCCCCAATCTGCGTAGTCAATCACATATCTTGACCTGTGCATTTTTTTTTTAATGTTATTTTCGTACCCTCGCAACTGGGTGGGACTGGCCATTGCACCCCTTGAGTATAGTTTGAATATTCTTAGTGGTTTTCTGGTGGTGTAGCAGTTGCATACATACTTGTAGGAATGGTTTGATCTGTTTCCCATGTTCCTTATTAGGTGTGAGTAATGGGCCACAATCGGCCTCCCTTCCAGGTACGAAGCTGATTTCCTGTAGGGGTTGAGCTCTTACTTGCGTTGTTGGGCCAACAGTTGCTTGCCTTCGTGCTTTACTAGGCAACCCTATCTCTTGTGGCTATACCTTTACCTCTTGTACATTTTGCACGGTATTCTGCTATTTTTCTTGAACCTTAGCTATTAGGACCGGGAAATATTCGATCGAGTGATCCAACTGTCTACAGTACCAGCAGGTATGTCTAGTTGGATTGATGCAGTCTCTCGCAAAATGACCAATTTCCCCACAGTTGTAGCAGATGAGTTGGCCTTGGCCTCGACCAGCACTTCCTCCTCGGCCTCCTCCCCTACCCAGACCTGGGGATCCTCTTACTCCTGAGGGGGATCTAGGCGACGTTAGGTCAGACCGAACCTGGAATAGGCTCCCTCACTCCGTCAGTAACTCATTGTGTGGCAATTCTGTTCATCATGGCCAACCGATCTGCAAAATTGACACCACTTTTGCGCTCTACTTGACCCCGTAGCCTCCCTAGGTCGTAAGGGACTAGGCACTCCAGTCAGAATATATGCAGTCAATAGAGGGTAGTTATCCTTGGTATGACCATTGACTTGGCACCGAATGCACCATCTGTCCAAGCTGACCGCCGGTCTGCATTCCTTGCGTAGGTTTTGAATCTCGAGATGCATTGCTTCTAGCCGACCTTGAATCTAGTGTACTCCCAACTGAGTGTCATCTCTTGGGCCAGCTTCTAGTTTCATAGCCACCTCCAATGCTTTTTCCTGTGTTTCGATAGATTGCTATCCCATAGGTGCTCGTAAGTGTGGTAGCAGCATAGCGATGAACCATTCTGTGTGTTGTCTATAATCATAATGGAATCCACCTTCTTTGATTGCTTTCTTTAATCATTGATCTACTTCCCATACAGACTCAGACAACCCTTGCTTGATATCCTTCAGTTCATTTATTGTCTGCGAGTAGGATTTAGGTCTCTTGAATTGTTTCTTTAGTGCAGCCTTAATTTCATCAATAGTTGCATTTGCCTTCTGTCCAATGTACCCCATATACCAATCCAGAGCCCTTTCCTCAAAGGCAAGGGATAACTGATCCTGTCTCACTGCATCACTTAGTATGTTCTGCGTAGCCCATACAGATTCTGCAAAAAACCAGAACCGATCCATATCCTCATCGCCCGCGCCTTTAAAGGTTGGGATTTTTAAGTGCACAGCCATGTCACCTATTGGTGGGGGTGGTGGCGAGTTTTTTCCTCGATGAGAGCTTGATGGAGGGTTGAATGTGGCGAAATCCCTTACCGGGCTATACATAGCGCGATCTCCTTCCTAGTTGGTTCTATAGTACTTCCCGCTCCGCGTAGTACCTTCGTTCTGGTCGGAATTCATTCATGGCATATGGCTACACATGATACTTTTTTCGCACAACAAGATTTTTATTAACAGTGGTAACGTTTTCAGGAAATTACCGTGGAACCCTTTAAAGAATTTCCTTTCTGCTTCAGAATAGGATACTGACTGATTATGTTAGGAATCTGTAATTTTAGTAGATTAGTGAGACTAAAACTGCAGAAGAAACATTATTTCAACCAACTTTGGGATTCTAGGATCTAGCCCTCCTGAATCCAGAGAGGGATCTCTCCAATAAGTGTAAATATGGATTTGTCTTTGAAGTTTTTGGGTAATGATATTAGGCTAGTTATGAAGGCCAAGGGTTTTGTTTGTTTTTTGGATGGTTGAGCATGAATATTACTTGAGGGGGAAGTTCTAAATGCAAAACAGTTTCAAAGGTGAGAAGTTGCAAGTGAATAGAACAGCTTTGGCTAAAGAGATAGATATAACGCCGATTTTTAGTCCATTGGGCTATGGAGTCATAACAGGGCTTTAATTGAGCAACAACCTCAAGAGTGATCCAAGGGGAAAGTCATATATATCACAAGATTATTGAGATTAGAGTGATGGAATGGAAACAATAAAGTGTTGGAGGGGTGGAAACTGATAATAATTTCACAAAGGATTTATAGTCATTCCAAACAAGAAAAGCCTATTAAGTAACCGTTTAAAACCAACCAAGTGCAGGGCTAAACATTGAACTCTTGGGCAAGTTTGTATTAAAGCAGCTCAATTGAAAAACGATCCAGTAATCCACATAATTACTTTCAGAAAGTATGAAAACATATAAGGGAAACAAAGTATAAACTTAAGATCAGATAAAGTACTTTTAAACCTATTCTGCTTTCAGTCAACACCAAGGGAAACTTTCAGAATCTGCCTTTGGAGAATAGAAGCTAGAAATAGGGCACACCATCACTTTTCTAGTCTAACTTTAATAAGCAAATAAGGAAAATAAATTTCAAGAACAATGTTTAAAGCAAACAGTAGGACGAGGGAACTCTAGCATTCCTAATTGCTTAAACTATATTAAATCATTCTTAAACAAACAAATTGGAAGAAAACATTGAGATAAAGCTTTTCAGTCAGAGAAGGTTATTGATGTACAGTAGGTCCTAACTCTAGAAATGTTGTTCTTTATCAGAGAATAGTGAACAATATGAAATACATAGAAGGAAAAAAATAACAAAGAAAGGGGCACTTCACCAGTGATATAGATTAGGATCCCAAGAAACAACTTGTTATTGATGTCAAACCAGTTACAGTACTCAGGTCCAATGTTTCAGTTCAACAATCATCTTCACTATTCAGCCTAACTAATCTATCACAAGCAGAGCTCCAAGGGCCAGTGAAAACTATTTACAATCAGAATTTTAAGCTCAAATATATTTCAAATTTCTACAAGCAACCCCTTACTCATCTTCTACAGTAGTATATATAGAAGAATGAGGAGGTGAGATATGATAAAATATCTCCAATTACAATTAATATAGATTTAATGGCTTCTTGGCCTTTGAGGGGCTCAATGAAGAAACTTATATGGGTGCACTCTGTATTAAATGTTTTACATAAATTTTAAGCTCAGTGGGAGCTTTTGTTGACCTTTGAGG
The DNA here is from genome assembly GCA_034641835.2 of Pinus albicaulis. Taxonomy (NCBI): domain Eukaryota; kingdom Viridiplantae; phylum Streptophyta; class Pinopsida; order Pinales; family Pinaceae; genus Pinus; species Pinus albicaulis. Next base: position 1,506,992,034 of record CM076582.1, on the reverse strand, counting down.
CTCTGTGTGGTGTCGAAGTAACTCTGTAGATGTTTCTCATTAATTTCCTTGGCAGATTTTCCTCTTTGGCTACGTTTTGAGACAAATATCTGATCCTGATCAATAAATTCGGCCTTTGATTGAATACTTTGAGGCACAGGTGGCATCGTGGTAGCTAGAGGGATCAATTTGCCTCAATTTTGGCGGTGGAGGTGTTCTTGTCGATAAAACACTTCAAATTTTCTTTAAACTGTGTTTTAAATCAGGGATTAGGCTTTTGATAAACATTCTTAGCCATGATCCCTGGAAATATGTCTTCCATCCTCTGCCCTGGTTCATTTTGATCTTCGTCACTGATACTCTCTGACTGTGCCCGATTCATGGTTTTTCTGATATACAGGGCTGCACAGGGTTATGTGGCATCAATGCTTCATGAATGATTGATGAAAACATGTTTTTAACACCCTGTGATGATTTTCTTTGGCGAATCGAAGGCAGGAAGATCGTCATCCTCTGCCTTTGAATTTTCTTCAAAAATGGCGAGAAAACCATTTAAACCCTACAAAATACAAACAAATATTAAAAAATCCTGCATATATAGGTTTATTGCTGTGGAGGACATGTGGAGGAAGCATGGCTGTTGGATGGAATCATCCAACAGTCGGGATTGATTGGGAGAAGGCGTAGTGAAGGCGGAAGAATATTTTGAATAAGGGCCGTCGATCGCGCAGAGATCGATGGTCGGGAGCGAAAAATGGAAATTCAAAATGAGAAATGTTGACTAGGTGACGAAATTGGGTGATGAAATGTGGGCCATCGATCTGTAGATCAAATTGACGGCGGAGATTCGTTAAATGCCGCGTCGTAGCCCAGTTAACTGTCGGGCATCTTCGGTGAGCGATAGCCGTTGGATGGCCCACACCAGATCGGATGGTGGATGCCAATATCGTGCGGGGTCCACGTCTGAATGTTAACGCGTGATGGATGGTGGTTTTATGAACAGTGCCCAAGACGCATGTCAACCATTGAATGGAATCACTTCCAATCGGGAAAAAACTGCCCTCGCCCAAAGGCGGTGCGATGAATACCATGCGGTTTTCAGAATGGTGAGTGGAATGCGGGGACCATAGGAGAGATGGACTCCACGCCATCCGATCTTCAGATCAAATCGACGGTGCGGAACGATTTAAAATTGAAACCGGCAGAAATTTTATAAAATAATAAAGCCGATGATTTTTTTAATATAAACCAAGGTTTTAAAATATTATTTACGAAGCGGCTTGGCACCCGACTGTGGGATATTTGGGTGTATGGAGGATAATACGACCGAGGTTTATGGAGGAAGGGGCTTAAGACTCAGCCCAAGGGGGCTTAAGTCCATACCATAAAAAAATTTGATTTTTAATGGTTTTTCAACAGTTTTCAAAGGAATTTTAGAGTTTCGATAAGGCTAAGAGGGAGTCTTAAAACCTTATCAAGGGATTTTGAAGAAGGGGAAATGGGAAAAAACATGAAAATGAGGGATTTTCATGGGAAAAGGAGGGATACAAATTGAGGTTAGTTTTGGAAGAGGGGAGAAAGGGAAATGGTGCTTGCAACAATATTCTTTCTTGGGAATCAACAAGATTCTGAAAGGGGAATAGGCACAGTAGTGAAGATTTGAGGACAGAGGCAGGAGGCCTTCAAGAGTCTTCAAGAGCCAACACTTTTTAGTAATAAAATTTGTTCCTTGAAGGCTCAAATTTTTTTTTCGCCAGCATTTGGTATAACAAATTTTATAGTTGGCTAACATATTAATCACAAATTCTGTCACAAATCCTCTTAGTGCGCTATCCACCCAGTGATCTACCGTCTGGGTGATAGTATTTTCGGTCTTCTCTAGCTGCAAAATTTTTTCTGGGGTCCACTGCATAATTCGTTCATCCTTCCAGCACATCTAGAATTCAACTAAGTTGGCCAACCACTCTTGAAGTATGACCGCAATTGTTACAAAGAAGATTTCGTAGCTCTCTATGAAAATATATTTGTTCTTCCACTCTTCAGTAGTTATCTTTGTACTACGATTTTATTTTATCACAAATTCCTGAACTTTTCTTTCAAACCATTCATCAACTTCTTTCTTTTCGATTTTCCAATATGGCCTTGGCATTCCTTGGTCTTTCAAAATGCTCTTGGTCTCGGCAACAGAACCATTTTTTAGCTTTAGAGGTCCTGACCTAGGTTCACGCGTTAAGGTTTTCTAACAAACCCCTATACTACTAGCCCTTTCGGTAGTCACTTGCTTGCGTAGGTCAAAGTGTCACCCGAAGCAGTATGGGAGGGTGCTGGAACCAAGTTTCCACACCCCGAAAGAGAGCAGGTAAGCCAAGCCACGCAAAGCGCGCAGATGTATGGAAACAGTGCTAGATCACATGCTTAAATAGATAACAGGTGTACATAGTATTACAGATCTAGATCTTAGGACCGCATCCACGTGCGTCCGACCAGCAAAGATATAAATTACAGTACGTGCAACAGACTAGATAGCATATATTATAAATAACATAGCAGATAACATAGATTATTCGTACCTTATCACAGATTTAACATAGAGCGCAGATACATATAACAGATAGATCTAGAACCAATTTCCAACAATGCTTCTCATATATTATCAATAGATTCTTACATAACCCCAAATCCCACCTGCGCACACAGCCAGTAGGGTCCGCACATAGTAGGACAAAGGATCTTCATGCACACAACCAGCAAGAGTCCAACCCAAATACCCGAAACCCAGAACTAAAAATCCACACTTAGCATTCACTTCTATTCATATTCTACCTATCGACTCAAAAAGACTTACTATTTATACCATTTTAGCCTAGACTTACCATGGTCCGCAAACCGTGGTTTGCAGACTCCTAGTTTTACCTATTTACCCTCTTACAATGTATTGGGGCTTTTATCCGCCCTATCACCCTTGCGCTAGACTAAATATAATAAAAATAATACAAAATTAGACCATCTTTCATCAGTGTGGGAGACCCTACTCCAACACTTAGGAAGTATTTCATTTGGTTAATAAGGCCAAATTAAGGGAAAATATTATGAAGCTTGATATATCTAAAGCTTATAACAAGGTAAATTGGAATTTTCTTTGAATGGTTCTTATTCAGTTTGTTTTTTATATTAATTTTCTCCATTCAATCATGGGGTGTATTAAAAATGCATCCTTTGTAGTTATTATCAATGGCTCCCCATCCCCCTTATTCTTTTCCTCAAGAGGATTTTCAAGGTTTCCCCTATCACCCCTTTCATTTCTGATTGTCACAAATACATCTATTTGAATGATGGTCAAGTACCATGCAAGGGGACTTTTTGGAGGGGTGAAAATATTTGACTCGGTCACAATCTCCTACCTTTTATTTATCAATCATTTTTTGGCCTATTCCTTTGGAAATCATAGGGAATTTATTTCTTTGAAAATAACACCGGATTTGTTTTACAAAGTAATATGTATGGAGATTGTTACACTAAAATGTTTCATCATGACTGTCGAGTCAGATATATTTCCTTTCGATGATGTGTCTGAAGTGAATCCCCTATGAATCTTGAAGTAAAAAAATACCAGTGACAAAATGAATTTTTGTTTACATTGATTTAAAACCCTTTTTGACATCTACACAAGTTTTGCTGAACAAAACCCGTGCATGGATAGTTTCTTCCACTGATCCACACAGTTTCTTCCACTATAAACTATGCAATTTTTTTCATGCATGTAAAAATAAAAATAAGTTTCAAAAGCTTTGGTTGAGGAATATTATCCAAATAAAAAACCTCGAACCACTACATACATGTGCCTCATCCCTTGGTACTTGAAGCTAATATCCTTTTCTAAAGAATCATATTCGTTGAGAAGAGGAACTAGAAACCTCCTCATCCTTCCTATAAATTGAGCATAGGACTAAAGGAATGGGAGAATGGGATTTGTAAAATTATGCTATTAGATTTGGGTTTGAAGATATTTTCATCAAGGGAAGGAAATGAGATCATTGGAAGAGGCTTGTGCAATCAAGGCAACAAGGTTGTAAGCTTGTTTTCCCGTTGAATCTAATACAAAGTAATTGTTCTTTCCTAATTGCGTCTATTTTTTATGTTATTTGTGGGATTCCTTGATCACTCACATGGTTTATAACTGATTATTGATTCATTTGTATGTTGTATGATAGATTAAGGATTTCATTTACCTTTTACTTTATATGCGAGATACTTTGATCCCTTTGAATGTTTTTGTCTATGAATATCTCTTTTGGACCATCATGGAGAAGCTATGGAAAGCATTCGTAAAGATTCTAATGATCCAAATTTATGAAGGAACACAACATAATACACATATAACCATAAATACAAAGATGCAGTGGAAATAACACTTCATTTCATTAAGATCAAAGAACTGGAATTTGTTTACAAACATAATCGAAATAAACTAGCTAGGGCATTGGTAGCTTATCTTTGAGAAGAGACGTGGTGGCTACATGCCTCTGAACTGTGTTACAATGAGGCTCGAGGGCTTATTTATTATTTATAAATAATGGAAAACCATAAACATCCAAAAACCTAACCCTAGGAGATGAAGAGCCAAAACTATGGGCCCCTTTTGTGTAAATTGGTACATCAACTTCCGGGGGACGTAACTTCGACATACACCTCTGTTTGACGTGCAAAATACCTCATTAGAAAGATCTATCTAAGGAATACAACTTTTTATGTGAGAAACATCAAATAAACCTCCATGTTTCTTTGATTTTTCCCAAAAAATGTCGTTTAGGGCCTCAAAACAACTTTGGAAGTTCAGGACCCAAAAAACTGCTAAAAATAGTAAATTGTGCTACAATTAAGGAAACTGGAAAACTGAAAGAAACAATGGTGGGGCCCCAAGTGGAATAGGTGGGTGGCCACCAATATCCACCTGGATATTCTAATGCATTGATGGAAAGTTGGTTGTGGAAAGAGTTGAAAGGAATTCTACAAGAACTTCGTTAATAGGTAACTAATCCTTCACATACTACATGTTTCATATTTTAGTTATAGGCTAAGGAAAACGTTATTTTTTCGCTTGTTTGTTTCTAGTTCTCCTTTAGGATTCTAGGGAGATCACTCTTGTTCACAAGAGGTATTTATCTTGGTAAAAAAATTTCGACCATACTGGGGAATGAGAGTTCTCCTTTATGTCCTTTTATGACCTTTGATGCCTTTAGACCCTTCTAAGAATTGAAATTTCTGGTTTGAGACCTTTATTTTTTTTTTTTTTCTTAATTTTCTTGATTTGCACGGTTTCTGTTTAGGAACAGAGTGCATATCTGTGAACTTAGCCTTTAGAAATAGTGAGCATGCGCATTGGATTACATTTATTACCTACGCAACCCTGTAAATGTTTTGAAAATTTTAAGGCTTCTTTGATTTAAGTCCATATTTTTTGTTTTTTATGATCCTTTGGCTTGTTTACAGTCTTATTAAGTCTATGTTAATTTGATTGAGTGTTTTGAATTTTGTTTTTTGAGAAATTCTTAATTTTATTTCCTTTTTACATTACTTAGAGGTTTTTCTCAGTTTCTTAATGATTTTTGCATATTTTTGCTTTCGTTTTTGAAAAAATATTTCCCCCTCATTCGCTCGGGGGGCTAAAATGTGTCTGAGTGTTAATCGCCTTTAAGTGTTTTTAATTTTGACCTTTGGGATTATCACCCAAATTTATTTTCTTACAGTTGATTGGTTCTTTAAATTACATTGGTGAAGGAAAATAGTCTTGTTGTTCTTTCGCTGATTTGGAATCATCTTGTGTTTGTTTTTGAAGAATGATCTTGCATAGATTACATTTGCATAAGTTAGAATTCTCATTTTCAGAATATGAACGAAAATTGTGCGTAGATTACATTTGCATAGTTTTCAAGCCAATTGTGCATTAATTAAAGCTGCATAGTTTACATTCTGGAAAATTCAACCATAGATTTAGATAAGTGTATTTGATTATCTTTTTGAGGAAAATCACTTATGTTTACAGTTTCAAGTGTTGAGTTTTTGTTGGTTTTCTGATCTATCAAAAAAGAGTCTTTCGCTTATGGAATTGGTTGTGCAAGTCTCTTTTATTTCAGTGAATCTCATCGTATATTCATTTATGCCTATTGTAAAGAGTTATTTCATCAGTTAGAAAGATAGTGTCTCTCATTGAAAGATATTCCTCATTTGAAATTGTTGGAAATGTTGTCATTGATGGCAAAGGAGATGACAAAGGAAATATCCATAAGGCAAAAGAGACAGAGAGGTAGCAGTTGAAGCAGAAGCAATACAGAGGTTTATTCATGAATTAGGGGTGTAATACAAGTTGCAGATGAATTATTGAGCAATTATTGAGCATAGACTTTGATTGAAGACTAAAACCCTGTGATAAAGGCTTAATATGCTTGGGGATGAGCTCGAACATTGCTTAAAATGGCAGAAGAGGAATGGAGAGGGAGAGCCCGAGAGCTGGAGAGAGGCAGAGAACCTCTTCAACAACAGAATAGGAGGATAATAGCCATCAAACGGAATATCTGGCTTATTACGAAACTATAAGGGTTTGTTTGAGATCTACCACCTGTATATATACACATATCTGTATAGGAAGAATTGTATATGAGTTCTATATGTATTCTTGATCGAATCATCTCATTGAGGAATGTCCTTGCAATCGTATACCGCTCTGGATAAATCAGGATGGAGAATACTGGTATTTACTGGTGATACTCTTGCGTGAATCTCCCTTAAGTTCTTGTAGAAGATGGACTGTGTAAATCAAGCTACGAGTCTTCCTGTGTATTCAGAAAGGAAAGGGTATTATAATGTGTAGATATGTACCTTGTCATTTTGGGATAAATTGTCAATGATTGTCCAAACTGTATGTGCCTTGGTCGTATCAAGGTCAACGCAAGCACTGCCAGTAATTTGAAATAAGTGTTTTGATCGCCTTCTGAGAATTGACGAGAGGTGAATGAGATTTCATGACAAAGTACACATATAAGAAACATAAAACAGAGCCTATAAAAGAGCGTAACTCTGTGTTACCATAAATAATATATATATTGGAGGCGGAACCATAGTCTTATCAAAGATTATATATATAATTGAAATCATAAAGGATCGGAACCCGGAGTCAACGAATGCGAGGGAGAACGTAACTCGCATTAACATTGGTTAAACACTGTGGAACCCGTGAGTGGTTTTGGAGAGTGGATTTCCCCAATTCCGCACTGCCTTTCAACGTTAAGTGGTATTCCTGGAGTGTGGAGCGATTCCATATAGGAATCGACGCGTGTCCCAAGCGGTTTTGATTAAAATGAAATTTCGCGCATTAACGATCGGCGGAAGACGCCCAGCGAAATGAATAAGATCCGTTGATCTGGGCAAAGGCTATCCAACGGTGGGCGATCACAGGACTTGCACGAGGTTTAATAAAGGTGCGTGGATGATAAGTCATGTATGTTGTGTGCATTCGATTGGCGGTTGATGGCATTGTGGGCCCGGCGGAAATATACGTAATGAAGTTGGGTTATTAATTTAGTATAAGGCCCAAGGAGTATAAAAGAACTTATGTATAACGACGGAGACATATTAACCTATGTAATGGATTAAATACAATATGATTTAAATATTTATCACCAAGGGTTATATGATAAGGTTTATCGTATATATGTATATGTTCGGCGCCGGGTTATTTGCATTGATATATATTAAGGTTGCGAGTAATTAAAGAACGTAGTGATATATGTATGTCTTGGAGAGCACATTATTAGAGGAGGCATTAAAATAAACCCTTAGATTTATTGATTATTATCTGAGTGCCAACCGAGAAAATAGCCAGCCTTACTTAATTGAAATTTCCCCCGTAGAATAAGTGTAGAGAGAGAGATTGCCCGGGTTGGAATATGATTGAGCATGAAAACTTAAATGCAATTATGGAAAAGGAAAAAGAAGAGGAGAGCATGCAGAGATAAACTGAGATTACAGGTTTGACAGGTATACATTCATAGGTGCACACAATTACAGTGAACCAAGGTATGAAGAATAGGTTCTTAACAGTAGCAAGAAAAGACAAATCCAGTAAAGCCAAAATTCGGAAAAGTAGCTGAGTGAAATTGAAATATGTAATTAAAATGTGAAAGTAAATGTTGTAATTAATTTTTTATTGTTTGTGATGCAAAGGCAAGTATCCTAAAGAAAAGACAAAAATTCCACTGTAGCATGAAATATTGTACATATTATTATGATTTTAAATTGAGTTGGACAAAGAAATGAGGAGGCAGAAGACCAAGAGATATGACCATTCATTTCGAATTCCTAGAGGAATACAAACAGTCTTGTGAGAATTCCTATATAAGATCAATTTGATAAGCTCAAAAGTGAGAGAGAGAGAGAGAAAGAAGATATAGAGAATGCAAAACATAGAAGAATAAAGCAGAGAAGATTAAGAGAAGAAGAGCAGATACAGAACAGAGCTGATATCTGGAGTACATCAGCAAACATTCAGCTTAATAGATGTCAGTTGTAGCTGACAAAGGTTGAAGCCTCCTGTAGGTTGGTGCCTACAGAAAATTGAAGGGAGTTGGTTCTTCCTTGCAAGTTGTAGCTTGCAGAATTGAGGTTAGAGCCTCCTGTAGGTTGGTGCCTGCAGAAAAATAGTGGTGAGAGGGAGTAGGAGCTTTCCTTGGCATCACAAAAATAATAAGATGTGGTTTTCTCCCGTTATGGGTTTCCACTTATATCTGGTGTCTCTGTGCATGATAGTTATGTATTGAATCTGATATGTATCATCTGCTTAATACCTGCAACTCTCATATTAAGTCTACTGCTATATTAAACTAATACTTTCTTCTTGCATTCTAAGATTACTTGCACATTAAATTGGATATGAAATGAAGGTGTAAATAGCTTAATGAAAAGTTTTAAAATATCAGGAATGCATTAAACTGATTCACCCCCCCCCCTCTCAGTTTAATTAAAGGTTCAAGAATTGGTATCAGAGCCAGGTTCCTTTGTACAAGTCTAACAACTGAAAGGAGATCTTAGGTTCCCAAGATGGCTAGTAAAGAAGGATGCTCAACCAATAAAGCCCCTTTCTTCACTGGTGAAAATTATGCTTTCTGGAAAATCAGAATGAGGACATACATAATGTCTCTAGGAATAGAAGTATGGGCTGCTGTGGAATTAGGATATGCCCCGAAGGCAACTGACACAGAAAAGGACTCAAAACAAGATTTTGTGGCTAATGCAAAAGCCATGAATCCCATCCTTAATGGATTATGTGAAGCAGAGTTTATTAAAGTAATGCACAAAGACACTGCCAAAAAAATATGGGATACTCTTGAAAACATACATGAGGGAGACCAGAAAGTAAAGAATGCCAAACTTCAAGTCTATAGAGCCCAGTTTGAAAACTTAAAAATGAATGATGATGAAGACATTGCCAGTTTCTTCCTAAAAGCTGCAGAAATTATTAACAATATGAAAGCTCTTGGAGAAAAAATGCCAGAAAGTATAATTGTGCAAAAGATTCTAAGATCTCTTCCATCTAGGTTTAATCCAAAGGTGTCTGCAATAGAAGAAACAACTAATTGGGAGACCTTGACCATGAACCAGCTACTTGGAAATCTAATAGCTTATGAAATGAGGCTCCCACAGAAGAAGCCTAGTACGATGGAAGCAACCTTTAAAACAGAAAAGAAGAAAGAAGAAGAGGGATACATATGCTCTTGCTCAGATGAAGAAGAGGCAAAGTTTGTCAAGAAATTGGATATAGGCTCAGGTAAATAAAGGTAAACTCCCCTTCAAATTATTTAACTATGGAAGAGTGGGACACTATGCTGCTAAGTGTCCTCACAAGAAAATAAGGAATCAGGCTCAAGAGTCAGAGAAAAATAAATCAAAGTACTGGCAGAAAGGAAAGAAGTTCAGCAAAAAATCCTTCTATGCTCAACAAGACAGCAATACATCTGAAGACTCAGATGAATCCTCAGGAGAAGAGGGAACCTCTGAATTTTTGCTAATGGCCATAGAAGATCTTGAAGGACTCTTGCTAGAAGAAGAAGAAGAAGGTGAAGTAGACCTTGAGGGGTAGCTAAGAAGTGCTCTAGAAGAGATTGATAGACTCAAACTGAAATGCAGAAAACAAAAAGAGATTCTCCTCAAATGTGTGAAAGAAGAACAAAATTCAGAAGTCCTCATGCAGCTGAAGGTAAAGCTTGAAGAAGCCAAGAAGATAGAAGATATGCTACTTCAGGAAATCAAAGATAAAACTTGAGAACAAGAGAAGCTGGAAGAAGAAATTCTGTGTCTGAGAAGGAAATTATAAAGTGCTCAACAGAAAGTTTCTATATACCCTTCTCAAATGACAAGTTCTGGTAAGTTGAATGAAATCTTGGATGCTCAAAGATCTCCTCTAATAAAAACTGGGATAGGCTATGAAGGAGAATCAAGTAAAGGCAAAGAAAAGGAAAAGGAAAATATAATTTTTGTGAAAGCAAAGAAGGCTGATGAAGCAGCTCAAATAATTCCTACAAAGGAAGAAACATGTAATTAGAAAGAAAGAGACCAAAAGAAACCTCTAATAACAAAGATTGTAACAAATACTAAGACAACAGTGTTTTGTAGATTAATCTGTCTTGCGGACAAGACCGATCTCTCTAGTACTAAAAGTAACTAGCAACAAACAGCCAATTATACTAATCTCTCTCTAAGTATATAAGATTCATAAAAAATGCTATATAGGTGTAAGGCCTACCTTATGTCCAGTGCTTGCTTGATCTCGTTGAAGTCCCTCGTGCACTGAAGGAATGTTCCTCAATAAATCTGCAGTCAGAAACAAGCAAAAAGATTACATAGCACCTGTATCGACATTATTATAAACCATGCTCATCATAATGATCAAGGAATTTATGAAATAAATCATGAATAGACAGTTTAATGAGAGAAATGAGTATATTTGTATTAACTTCAAATAAAAGAAAACCTTTACAACATGTGCCTTGATGTCGTGCAGGTCCTCCCGGGATCCGAAGCAGGAATATCTTCTAATTTGACAAGCATTGCACTCTTTGAACCAAGACGAATAGAGGTAAGTGATTTAACCTCACAGAAAGTCTTAGTTAACTGAGTCTAAATCTCAACAACATTTAACCTCAAATATCTTAAAGCTTGAACTCCCTTTGAGGCTACCCATGGCCTCTTTTCATAGTGGAAAAGAGGAGGTTTTCTGTTCCAAATATGAAGGGATCGAATCCTCCTTCAAAGGGATTAGCTCCTTACATCAAGGGGTTAGCTCCATCAAGTGAGGGATGCATGAACCTTCTCAAAGTGTATCCATTCCCGAAAATTCCCATCTAGAATCTTCTAGAATTCATCTGAAATCAACTTTTTATCTTTACTTTCTCGCCTTTTTGAGTTTTACAGAGGTCCGCACCCATAACACAAAGAACGTGTGGTATGGTTCCGCAGGCAAGCTGAACTTTAGGTGCGGGACCGCAGGCAATGAATAGAGAAAGTGCGATACCAATGTTTAGGGGATTTTTAGGAACTTTTCTTTGATTTTGAAAGCTTGACATGAGGAACTAATATGTTAGACTTGCAAAAGGAGGAAGTATGAGTAATAATGAGCTCATACTCATAGCAAAATGTCAGGATGACAATTTTTAGTGTAACAAATTTCCCCCTAAAGTGCAAAGTCTGGAATAGATGAAGCTGAAGTCTGTCATATATGAAGAGTGCAGTACTTTAGCATTTCAAAGATCATCCTGTGGACACCCCAGTCGGAACCTGTAAAAAGATTCAATGAAAAATATATACATATATATGTCATCACCGAGGTAGGCATTCCCATACTCAGATTAAAACTAACTAGAAACTAACTCAAATCGTTCTGATACAGGAATGATTTTAATATTACATCAATAGTGTAGACACAGCATGGGCGCAGCCATCTGTAATGAATAGTCTACTGTATAATAATAAAATTCCTCGCAACCTCGATGGTGGAAACTAGATCCAGGGTCTTGATTTCCGCATCTCGAACTAGTACGATTCTATCCATGTGAATAAATGGTGTTGAAGTCGAACATGGTAGAAACCACTTGATTACCAGTCATTGATGTAAACTGTTAACAAGTTTGAGAGAAACCACCATTAATGTCAATGGCTCTCAAAGTACCCAGTACAATCCATGAAATGTGCATGAATGAGCTGAATTCGAACATGTCACAAAATCATTCGATCGAAGTTCAATGATGCAACCTGTCGACGAAGGCGAGAAACCTGCCATTGAGGCATGCAGATTTCAAGGTACTGACAATTTCTGGATCAACTTCCTAGATAATGTGCTGATGTCGATAGAAAGTGATCTGTCGTAGGCAAGCCCACAACACGAAATTATAGATCAAGTTTTGAAAATATATTGGCAAGGACTGACTCAGGGATGGTAAAAAATGGATGACAGATATTTTGCAGATGAATGGTTTATTTGAACTGTCCTCTTGAACACATAACGACACTGCAGATGGCTTGGTGACAATTGACCCAAAGCTAATACCCAGAAACCGGCTGAAGACTTTCAATATGGTTTGATTAACTGTTAGGCAAAGGATTTCCCAACCCAGGTGAAAAAAAGTGTCGTGTTCAAGAGTGGTTGACTGGATTTTCGAAAAATTTAAAATATAACAAACACGCCCATTTTTCTCTCTTTTTCCCCCACCATTTCTGGCAATTACCTCTTTATTTTTGACAAGCTTGAGGAGGATAACATTTGCTTGTTTATAAGCTCATCCTTCGGATGAGTCCAACTTAGTTTTAAAATTCGAACCTTAAGAAGGAGTGGTTCGTTCCTGTTTAAAATTGAACAGGTCCTTTACTGTTAAGTTTTAACGAGTCCAGTATAGGAGAAACTCGGTGTTTTTCAATTTTAGGGAGTCAGAAGAAAAACTTAAGAAAACTCCGTGGGTGTAATTTTTCGTAAATTTAGTCTCTCGAGCCCGAAAAAGGATAAAATAATGCGGGAGAGAACTCTATTGACCGTAATTAGTCAACGTATACCTTTTTCGTAAATAGTCCATTTCAATCCGGAAAAGGGGTAAACTTATACTGAAAGGACGATCATTCATTTACTTTAACGAGTTCGAATAATCAAGTACTCAGCGATCTTTTCATATTTAGAGAGTCTGAAAAGGGCTTAAAAGAGGACTCCAGGGTTTCGCTTTTTCGTAGAATTTTTGAAAGAGTCCAAAAAAGTGATAAAAGTATGCTCTTTGTTGAAAAACGATCAGTTCTCCTGAAAAATCCAATTTCTGCACAAAAACTTGAAACATTACACATACCTGTTTAAGATAAGTAAAAATGCTTTCAAAAATACCCTTTTTAAAGTGAAAAATAAACAAATTTAAAATTCATCTATTCGAAAAAACTTATAAAAAGGACTTTTTCAATTTCATTTTTACCATTCAATTTCAGAGTGAAAAGTAAAAAGCTTTTGGGTAAGAAAGTTCCTGTGAAGATTCTGGAAAATCCGTCCGTTGAAATCGAGAACCGTCAGTCCCAGGTAATCCACGACCTCTTAATCTTGTTTTTCATCCATTTCAAATTCATTTTTAGGCTTTAGTTTGTATTTTTAGGGCAAAAAATGGTTTAAAAGTTCGCCCGCGGGGTCCGTAGGTGCGACACATATTACCTGCGGACCCCGACTTTTTTCTACAAGGAAAAATTCGTGGCTTCCGCACCCGGCACACAGTACGCGTGCGTATCTACGCACTGTTTACAGAGCATAGGTGCGGTACCCGCGCGGTTGAATTTAAAACACTCATTTCTCATTTGTTTCCCAAAAAATTTCAAATAAGATTGTTCTAACTTGCCTTTTTATGCATTGTAGGATTGACAAGATGTTGATTTGGAGAGAACGTGAGCACGAGGAAGTGGATGAAGCCGCAATACTCCATTTTCCCACACAACAGGCATTAAGAGCATGTGGCTTGTACAAATTTTGGGCCATCTCAGGCATGAGGGCACAAGTAGAACTCCTGACATGGTTGGTGAACAGATGGAATGTGCAGGACCAGTGCTTCTTTATTGGTGGCCACCGGCTTGAAATTGAGCTGGAGCATATATATTTTTTGACTGGTTTTTCCAAGAGGGGCGAACAAGTTTCTTTGTTTGGGACTAGGGTAGGTGGCCAGTCTGTCTCTAGTCTTCAACTAGAATTCTGCAATGACCAGGAAAATCCTCGAGACAAACGGATTGATATAAAACACATCATCCGTCTTGAATTGAAATTTATTTCTTTTACTGTTACCAAACTGTGTGGGAGTGCTGCGCTTCATGTAGCTATCAGTTCCCAAATGCATATTGTCGTGGACTGTTTTCGCGGCACCATCTTTAATTGGTGTGAAGCTGTGTTGGCTAATGTAAAAGGCCAACTAACCAGAGAAAAAAATGGGAAGCTGAAAAAATTTGGATACGGATCCATCGTTGTTTCTTTTGCTCTAGATAGGATCCCTATGTTAGCTCCATAGAGTATTGCTGTTGATGCCGGTCGACTTCGAGAACCGAGGATGGTTCGTTGGTCCGCATTGATGGCTCATCATGCTATCGAGGGTACTAAGATTGTTCGATTTCCTTCTTCATATTTTCGTTGGCTGGATCACCAACTTTTTGTGATAGAGGATTTTCCATACGCCAGGATAGATTTCCGCGGTGATCGAGAGATGGTTCTCCCAGCAGGGGAACAGTGGGATGACTCAGGTACAATCATTTTTCAACGTTTGCTAAATTCTATTTTTTTTATTTTTTATCGTCTTGAAAACTAATAACCAAAAGTTTTTTGAATACAGATGTGGGTCCACAGCGACCAGCCCATCTCCAACCTTACGAGAGAAGACAACCAGTTGCAGCCGCACCAGCCCCAGCAGGCCAATCAGCGGAGATTTTGACTGATTTAGAGCATCATCTAGAGCATTTGACTCTAGATATTCCAGAGACGAGCATAGATGACATTCCACTCAGGTTGTAGAGATACGTGATTGGAGTTCCAGGGCCTTTTAGGAGGTTCCTATGCAGGGTAGCTCGGACAGTGGTTTCTTATCGTGATCACCATCAGTGATGGGATGATCGTATTGTAGACTCATATTTTTTACTTTTGTATTATCATTTTTGCCGATCATAAGGTGTTTCCAACCTATGATCGAAGACGATGTATATTTTTTGAAAAAACTTCTATACTATGATATATCACTATTTACCGGCTATCTGTGTACATATGTGAATGTTGTTTGATTTACTGCTTTTGATTATTGCAAATGTCTATTTATCATACTAGAAGCAATTGAATCTGCTAATGTATTCAAATGTCTTGGAATATGCTGATATTCAATGTAATCAAATTCACGTTCCAAGAGACGAACTCTTAAAAATAACCATAATAACACTAGATTTCTAATGGTATAAACCCTGTTAAGATGTAATACAACAAGTTCAGAATCCAACCTTACAATCAAACTCCGAATTCCAAATGATATGGATTCAGATAATAACTCAATCACTGCACTATACTCGGCAATGTTATTTGTTGTTTGACCAAGGCTTACCCCATGCATGGATACTAACTCGTCAGAGGGTGAACAGATAACCCAAGCTACGGAAGAAATGTTCCGTGTACTACGATAAGCACCATCAGCAAAACTAATATAGGTTTGAAGAGACGTCGACATCTGCAATATCAAGAGTAAAACTCAGATAAGCAGGAATAATGATAAAAACACACTCTCCAAACTAGGCACACTTTTCTAATCTAAAACACACCAGCAGTAAAGAAATATAAACTAACAAAATCTCCACACCACATTTAAGCATAATATCGTTTCAGATAGAGCCCATTTATGGGTTTATCCAAAGGGACACCATCAAAATATATCAACTCATAGGCCCCTTTTGCTAACTTTCGTTTAACAATGTAAGGACAATGCCACATAGGCACGAATTTCCCAGCTCCTAGCTTGTTGTTAGCTTGATCATAAAGTAAAACTAGGTCTCCTTCTGAAAAATTTCAAGGGGTCACAGTTCTATCATACTGAGCTTTTATCATTTTAACATGAGCCTCGTTTTCTATTGCAACATTTCGTCGATTCTCATCTAATTGGGCTAAGTAAAAGAAACGTTTCTCCTCTTCAGACGTAGCTGGAAGTAATTCTACGGCTAATTTTAGTGACGGTATTTTGCATTCAATTGGAAACACAGCTTCCAAATTGTAAACCAGTTGAAAAGAAGTGAAACCCGTTGATGTTTTGACTGAGGTTCGATATGCCCAAAGTGCTGAAAATAACATGGAATGCCAATTCGTCTTGTGAATACCAATGATTCGTTTGATCATGGTGACTAAAACTTTGTTAATGGCTTCAACCAAACCATTGGCTTGCGGATAATACGGAGTGGAACTATCGTGGCGTAGGCCAAGTTGGTCAGTCAGTTCGGTCATCATGACATTCCGAAAGTGACTTCCATGATCCGTAATAATAGCTTGGGGAACACCGAACCTAGAAATTATGTGATTAAATACGAATGTTGCAGCAGTCTTGCCGTCAGCTGAAAATGTAGGCATCGCCTCGGCCAATTTTGTAAAATAATCTAATGCTAAGATAATATAGGCATGCCCCCCAGCCGAGTGAGGGTTACATGTAATAAAATCGATACCCCATTTCGCGAAAGGACCAACAACAATTATAGGGTGAAGAGGAGCGGGTGGCGCGCGCATTTTTCGATAAAAAATTTGACAGTTGTGGCATTTCCGAACCGCATAAATGCAATCTTTGAACAACGTTGGCCAAAAATAACCTGCACGCAATATCTTTTGGGTTGTGGCATACCCAGACATATGACCGCCACATGCTCCATAATGGCAGTCATTTAACACCTTTTCAGCTTCTTCATGAGTTAGACAACGTCGGAAAACAGAATCCGCTCCACGACGATAAAGTGTATCATCAATGATATTATACTGTTGGGATTGGAAGCGTATTTTCCGTCGCTGAGTTCGTGAGATGTCAGGCCGAAAAGATTGGGTTTGGAGATAAACAATAATATCTCCATACCATGGATTAAGTGTACTGATGAGAAACAAAGATTCGTCCGCAATGGACTCTTCTGCCACTTTTTCAGTATCAGTAGAGGGGAAATCGCACATTAGTTCCGAAAATACCAAAGATTTATTTGCCTTGGATTTTTCAAATTCCAAGTCAAATTCCTGCAGGATAACTATCCATTTGGAATATTTTCCCCCTAGCAATTGTTTGGTCAAAATATACATCATAGGGTTGAAATTAGAAATTACCGTGGTTTTACGTAACAAGATTTAATGTCTAAATCGTTGGACAACTTGAACAGCTGCCAAGTCCAATTTCTCCACATGTGTGTATTTGATTTCAGTTGGATGCAGATTCTGACTAAGATAATAAATCACATGTTCATTGTGAGATTCATCTTCCTGGACTAGTACCATCCCAATGGTGGAATGAGAAGCAGTGAGGTACAAAATGTAATCTTGGTTGTAGTTGGGAGGATGCAATAACGGTGCATGGGTCAACGCGTGTTTAAGTGCATCAAAAGATCGATCAGCAATCTCGTCCCAAAAGAATGGAATGTTCTGTTTCAACAACTAGGTAAAACCCTTTGTAAGCTCGACATAGTTAGGAATAAACCTACGTAAAAAGTTTGCTTTCCCTTGCAAACTTTGGAGTTGGCGTAAAGTCGAAGGAGGAGGCAATTTAACAATGGCTTCGACCTTCGATGGATCAACTTGAATTCCTACTTTCGAGACAACAAATCCCAGTAATCGACCCGATTCTACGCAGAAAACACATTTATGTGGATTCAGCCTTATCCGATAATGCCTACATCTCATAAAAATTGCTCGTAAATGAGTGAGATGGTCAGCCCTACGTAATGAATGAGCAGGTAAATCATTGAGATATGGCTGGAAAATGTGCTTAATGTCATGAAATGCATAAGACATAGCCCGTTGAAAAGTTGCTCCAGCGTTCTTTAATCCAAAAGGTAGTTTACAATAAGAAAACGTTCCCCATGGACAAATAAAAGTTGTTTTGGGTTGATCTGCAGGGAGTATGTTTATTTGATTGTAGCCAGAAAAGCCATCCATGAAGAAAAACAATTCACTGCCAGCACAATCATCGATTATTTGATTGATATAGGGAGTTGGATAATTATCTTTTGGACACGCTCGATTAATATCCCTATAATCGATACACACTCTTATCGTTCCTTGTTTTTTAGTAACAGGAACAATATTCGATACCCAATCTGTTAAGGGAATTGGATAAATGAATCTTGCACGAAGTAATTTTTCAACTTCTGCTTTTATAGCAGCAGCTTTTCTAGGATGAATTTGACATAATTGTTGACGAACATGTTTAGCATCCGGGTAAGTCTTAATTTCATGAACAACAATCGATGGATCAATTCCTGGCATTTCTTCATAAGACCATGCAAAAACGTCATGGAATTCTTGAAATAGGGCTTTATAAGTCTGAATTTCTTCATTTCTACAACAAGCACCTATATGAATGTTTTCAATTATTCCTGGTTTTACTGAAATGTCAATTGGAACCGTTCTAGATATATTTTCCAAATTTAACTCAGAATCAGGATTTTGCAATGGATTTTGAGGTTCTTTGACATATTCAGCAGTGAAAATTGAAGTGAAATCATTTTCAAAATGATCTAATTCAGGTAAAAATGAAGATCGGTGATGTAGATCTTCCCATGGTAAATCATCAACAGACAAAAACTCATGAATTTGCTCATCTGTATGAACAAGTTCAGGAAATGTCGTTGTAAATGAACTAGATATAGAAAGTGATTCCTCTTGGATCCCATTCATTAGATCAATTTCGGTTGAAGAGGGGTCGGAAAGTGACTGTACAGCCTAGTACGCAATTTCAAATGGACTCAAGGGTATCATGCCATCAAATGAATCAATCTTGGATTCGGAAGGTACGATCCAAGGATCATCAAACATAACAGTGTCTGACGAAATCATGTGAATATTTGCAGTAGAAGGCGATACGTTAGAAGGAGGAAAGGAAAAAGTTCCTAGTAAACCAGAATATTTAATCAAACCCACTCCAACATCCTTATAAGGGATATCCATTTTACCAACATGCTGGATTGTTTCTGTAGAGGCTGGGTTGGTTGAGAAATAAGTTAATTGATCTATTGTCACGATCTTTCCTTGATATGGAAATTTTATGAGTCGAAAGACCGAAGAAACAACATCAGTCATAGCATAGGACCAACTACGACCCAGAAGAAGGTTGTAATATAGAGGGGCATCAACCACTTCCACATCTAGATTAACGATTTTACCTTCGACCCCTATGGGTAAATCCTGCAAAATACCAAAAGGGTGAAAACCTCGACCATCAAAAGCCTTAAGAATCGTCGGAGATTGGTTAAGTTTAGGAGAACCAAGAGATTTCCAACACTGAATCGACATAATACACGTTGAAGCTCCCTCATCAATCACAGTCCGAAAGATTGGTCTGTTTTTTACTAACACTGGAATCTGGAAAGCCATTTGGTGAGGTAGGCGAGGTGTACTATTTTCTAAATCGAAGATTATAAGGTTAGAATCCTGAACATCGACAACTCCTATGGAAGACAATAATAATTTACGTTGTGCTGGACACGATTGCAGCACTTCCAAATCCGACATTGCTGAAGGAGAAATTGCTAAATCTTCAACAATGTTGTAATTCTGAGCAGCTCTTGCATGTGGGTTGAAAGCTGATTTACAAAGAACACCTTTAGCAGGTGGTTTGATTATTAAGTCTGGATTTGGTTTCTCGATCTGTAGCGGACCAGAAACAAGAGGAGATGTAGTTGATGTATTTGCATTAGAAGATTCTGCTTCTTTACCATCAACAGGATTCTTAGAACCGTAATCTTGCAATCGCGTCGCAACCCTTACATGAGACATCATCATAATAGGCTCTTCTAAAGTAGTCGAGGAAGAACCAATCATCTTACTATCTTGAGTTGGAAAAGGATCCTTCAAGACAGCAGGTTGTTGAGATCCTTTAAAGAATTTTGTAACCTCTGCTCGATGTGGACATTCTTTCGTAAAATGATCTTCATCACAAATGAAACAAGGATAGCGAGGCTTACGTTTTTCGTCATTGGATTCACTTTTTTCAGTTTTTTCTTTCGAATTATTTTTTTTTTTGTTCTTTCCTTTCTTTTTACTACTGGATTTTGATTTTTTCGTAGATGTTTCAATGACATGAATGTCAGTAGAAACTTCGGGGGAAGATTCTCCTTTCAGGGAATCTGGTAAAGTTATAATAGGAGAAGAATTCTTTGAAGATTTCTTCTTGCTTTTAGAATTTATTGTACCAATCATACCATCACCGGCATGAGACCCTGAAGGAGCTGCAGCTATTTGACCTTGTTTTGGAAGATCGGGGATTTTTTCATGTAAAGTACCTGACTGTGTATATACGAGGTCAAGGTACTGAGCTTGGGCAATTACTTGCTCTTCAGTAACAACACCAGCCTTAGCTACATCTTCAGTGATCTTGGGTAACAATGATTTAACAAACCATTCTGCCAAAATTTGATCCAGAATATAAACTTTCACCAAACGCCTCCTACGTCGCCATTCATGAATATGATCAGAAATATATGTGGACGTAGATTGTTTTAGCGAAGTTAATAATTCTGTGCCATTGTCGTATCTGACAGGCAACTGAAAATGAGTTAAGAAATCAGTTTCTAACTGAATGAAATTATGAAACGAGCCTCGTGGCAATGTTGAAAATGCAGCAAGATGATGGAGCTTAGTGAAATGAAGTTGCCTTCACTAAGTGGGCCCGTAGGCAAATTCTGGCGCAAAGTCTATTTTTAGACATATGGAGCATGGTCCAGGGGTTGCAGTATGTTATTCTTGGAGTATTGGTCATGTTGGTAAAAATATATGGACCTCTATTTTTTGACCTATAGGTCGAAGTCTATATTTAGACTGCCTATCCTAAAAAATAGGGAAGTCAAATATTATTTACCCTTAATAATATTTGGACTATAAACTTCAGTTTACTCTCTTGGAGCACTTCAGTTCGAGCCTTGGAAGTGGCTCATGCATCCGACAGAGGAATTACGCTATTCCTAGGGGTTTGGTGAGCACATGCATGGTTGACTTCAGTTAGGACTTCAGTGGCAGAAGTTTGGTGGAGTTAATGAGATAGCTAGTGGAGTTGTGTTCGGTTTAACTTAGTTGAACTAGTTGAGATTAGTTTAACTAGCTAATCAACTAGTAATGAGTGGAGTGAATTAAATATTATTTAATTCATTAATTAGTAACTCATTATTCAACTCAAGAACACATCAGTTCACTACAATGCATGATCAGTTCAGTGGAGACTAGTGAAAGAGGTAGATGAAAGGGTGGAGTTAGCTATCAGTGGCGACATCAGTTGTGCATGAGATTTGCACCACACTTGGAGGAATTTCCCATGATGATTGCGCTGTCAAGCCAAGGATATTCGAACCTTGGAACTCTATTTAGACAGGCCATGATTGCGCAATATAGGCAAGGCAATTGGTGGTGAGTTTTGAACCAGTAACCTGCTCAAAACCAAGCTAGTTTGTGTGTAACTTCATGAGAAAGTACTGAGTACTTGTGAGGAGTATTGTACTGATTTTGTTACATGATTTCACCATTATAATATACACAATAGCTGTGGGGTTTTCAGCTATAATCTTTCCCCATACATACTGTGTTAATGTGTATGATGATTTGATGTGCTATCGGTTGTTTTATTTCCGCATGTGTGATGATCTGAGTGGAAGAGATTATGTGTTGCATATAAATTCGAATTGTATGTGATCAGGATAGTCTCGGTGGATAATTAATCATTATTCAGCAAATTTATACATGGTATCAGATCTATTGAAGCAGAGATTGATCATCACAGTGATTACAAACTTATTTCGATAGACATAGTCTGCATGCGGGCCAGGTAGCCTCTGGATCCATCCTTTCTTTGAAAGGTGACATATCCAGTAAACGCCCCTTGCAGTCAATCTCTATGCTAGAAATAATTTGTTCTCACAGATATAGAGTGGTTGAGCTTTGAGGTGGAATTCGAATTTTGCAGCAGTTTTGTTTTCTTGGTGCCAGTGTTGAAAATGTCTTTCAACGGTTTGCGACTCGAATATGCTCTTGAAGGCAGTTCGAATTATGTTGCATGGAAGGATCGCATGGAGGAAGTATTAGAAGATAATGGTCTAAAGGAGTTCATAGATACAAATGTCCAAAAGCCCACTGATGCTGCTGAAGTCAAAGCATGGCAAAAGAAGATGGCGAAATGTCGAAGGATCCTGTTGGAGGGCATCAAGGATCATATTGTATCCAGCCTGCATGGAAAGGCTTCTCCATATTTAATTTGGAAAGCTTTGACAGATCTATTCCAAAGTAAGAGCGACCAAAGGAAGCTGGCGCTCAAAGATAAGCTCAGGAACATCAAGATGGAGAAAGGCGACAGTATCGCCAAATACCTCACGAAGTTCACTCAATGCAGAGATGAGCTGGGAAGTGTGGGGGTGACTGTCGAAGATGAGGACATGGTCGACCTGGCTCTCCTTGGTCTTTCGAAGGCTTGGCACTCATATCAATATAGTGTCAATGGTCGGGAGAAGCTGCCGGGATGGGAGCGCCTTTGGGCGGATCTCATGCAGGAGGAGATAAGGAGGACTACTTGGGATGGATCTTCATCAAAGGGAGCTGATGAAGAAAATTTCTCTTTGGTTGCCAAAGCAAAGAAGGGGAAGGGTAAGAAAACTTCTCATTCCGGTGCAAAGGGCAAGAAGCAGGATATGGCGAAAGTGAAGTGTTTTCACTGCCATGATCACGGACATTATGCTACCAATTGTCCAAAGAAGAAGAAGAACAAGCAAGCGAGAAGATCTGCAGATGGAGAAGCTTTGGCTTCATAGTTTGAGCTTGACTTTTCACTGATCGCATGCTTGGTTTCAAGTATGATGGGATCGGTGTGGTTCTTGGATAGCGGTGCGTCATTTCATATGACGGGAGATCGGGAGTTGTTCTCAGATCTGGAGGACAAAGATTTGGGTGTGCACATCGAGATGGGCGATGATGGTAGATACAGTGCGACTGGTATCGGTACCATATCCTTTCAGAGGGAGTCTGGTAAACCCTTTGTATTGAAGGATGTCATGCATGTACTTGGATTGAAGAAGAACTTGATCTTTGTGGCGATGTTGGAGGATAAGGGGTATGATGTGGTCTTCAGCGAAGGAAAAGCCTTCCTGCGCAGTAAGACTACTGGAGAGACCCGGAAGATAGGGGTTCGAACCAAGAACCTTTATCAGTTGCAGGTAGATGGCTGCGCAGCTATGGCATGCAAGGCGGGAGAAGTGGTGAGCCGGGATGATGAGGGCGAACTGTGGCACATGAGATTGGGCCACCTTCACCATGGAGCTTTGAAGATTCTGCAGCAGATTTCTACTGGGCTTCCTAAGGGCACTCTTGCGCAGTCAGATCAGTGCAAGGGGTGTACTTTAGGGAATTATGTGAAAGCCACCTTTCACGAGAAGGATAGTCGCGCCACGACGATCCTTGAGAGAGTTCACACAGACGTGTGTGGTCCTTTCTCAGTTGCTTCGACAGCAAAGCACAAGTATTATGTGATCTTTGTTGATGATTTCTCTTGAAAGTGTTGGATCTTCTTCATGCAGAAGAAGAGCGATACATTCACGAAGTTCTGTGAGTTTAAAGCACCGGTCGAGAAGGAGTCGGGGAAGAAGGTGATTGCTCTAAGGAGTGATAACGGTGGTGAATTCATCTCGGCTGAATTCAAGGAGTTCTGCAGCGCAGAAGGGATTCGTAGAGAGCTCATCGCACCCCATAACCCACAGCAGAACGGGGTGGCTGAGCGGAAGAACAGAACGATCGTGGGTGCTGCACGGGCGATGTTGCATGATCGGGGCCTACCCCTTCACTTGTGGGCTGAGGCATGCAATACAACAGTGTATGTGCAGAACCGTTGTCCTCACAAGGTTCTTGGCATGAGTACACCGGAGGAGGCTTATTCTGGCAAGAGGCCTGATATTTCCCATTTGTGGATTTTTGGTTCTCCTGTCTACATGCATGTGACAAAGGATGCAAGAAGGAAGCTGGATCCAACCGAGGAGGTTGGAATATTTGAGGGGTACACTGATACACCTCACAACTATCGGGTGTATTTGTCAGACAGTCGCAATACTGTTGTGCGACGGGATATAAAATTTCAGGAGGAGAAATCCATGTAGTGTTCGCTTGAGAGGGAGCTACACTTGCATGCAGATGAGGAGCTGTTGGTTCCTAAGGAGGAGCTTCCGGATGTGGATCAGCCACAAGAGGAAGTTTAGGAGGTGGAAGAAACCACCCATGCAGCGCCAACCATCAGAGGGCGCATGCGCACTACAGAAGCTGAACGACTGGCTCGAGATGCAGAGAAGGTTGTAGGACCACCTACAGCACAGCGCAGATAGAGGCAGTCACCAGATCGGTACACTGGATACATGGCTCTTGTGAGTCAATGTTTCGTGACGGAGCCATCCTCTTTTGAGGAAGCTGTGGAGGAACCCGCATGGGTAGATGCCATGATCGAAGAATATGATTCGATCGTCAGAAACAGTGCATGGGAGATTGTCCCAAGACCGGAGGGGAAATCAATGGTGGGTTCGCGATGGATCTACAAAGTGAAGCAGGCGGCTGACGGGAGTGTGGAGAAGTACAAGGCGAGATTTGTCGCCCGTGGCTTCTCACAGATCGAGGGGATCGATTATGAGGAGACCTTTGCACCTGTCGCAAGGTACTCTTCCATAAGGACGATCCTTGCTCTCTCAGCGCAGATGGGGTGGCACATTCATCAGATGGATGTGAAGACTGCGTTCCTCAATGGAGTTATTGAGGAGGAGGTGTACATAGAGCAGCCTGAAGGTTTTGAGATCTTCAGCAGTGAATCGCATGTGTGCCGACTCAAGAGAGCACTGTACGGGCTGAAGCAAGCACCTCGTGCTTGGTACACTCGGATAGACAGCTACTTCACCAGGCTTGGATTCTCCAAGAGTGAGGCAGATCCAAACCTGTACCAGATTGTGGTGGAGGGGAAGCTGTTGATCATCATACTGTATGTAGATGATCTGATTTTGACTGGCGATGAGCATTTGATACTTTCATGCAAGGAGGATCTTGCACGAGAGTTTGAGATGAAGGACTTGGGCATCCTTCATTATTTCCTGGGATTGGAGATTTGGCAGCGCAGCGGAGGACTGTTTGTTTCTCAGGGCAAGTATGCCCGGGAGATTCTGGAGAGATTCAACATGCAAGGCTGCAAGCCTATTGACACTCCTCTTCCCGGTGGTTGGAGGAAGGAGGATGCTACTTCAACAGAGGTAGTGGATGCCACTGTCTATTGACAGTTGGTGGGGTCGCTTATGTATCTGGTCAATACACGACCCGATATATGCTATGCAGTTAACCAGCTTTCGCAAGCTATGGTTAAGCCTACCAAGCTCTTTTGGAAGGCAGGCAAGCATGTATTACGCTATATTAGAGGCACATCGGGATATGGTTCATGGTACAGACAGGAGGATCAGTTGGGGCAGCATGGCTTCACAGATTGGTACCATCATATCAGAGATTGTGTTCAGCGGAGAATCATGATGCTTTCATATGTTCCCAGGAAGGATCAGGATGCCGACATCCTGACGAAGGTGCTCACCAGGAGCAAGTTTGAATTCCACAGAGGCAGGATAGGGGTTGCAGATAATCCATATCTTGCTGAGAGGGAGTGTTGAGAATGCAGCAAGATGATGGAGCTTAGTGAAATGAAGTCGCCTTCACTAAGTGGGCCCGCAGGCAAATTCTGGCGCAAAGTCTATTTTTAGACTATGTCTATTTTTAGACATAAGGAGCATGGTCCAGGGGTTGCAGTATGTTATTCTTGGAGTATTGGTCATGTTGGTAAAAATAGATGGACCTCTATTTTTGGACCTATAGGTCGAAGTCTATTTTTAGACTTCCTATCCTAAAAATAGGGAAGTCAAATATTATTTACCCTTAATAATATTTGGACTCTAAACTTCAGTTTACTCTCTTGGAGCACTTCAGTTCGAGCCTTGGAAGTGGCTCATGCATATGACAAAGGAATTACGCTATTCCTAAGGGTTTGGTGAGCTCATGCATGGTTTACTTCAGTTAGGACTTCAGTGGCAGAAGTTTGGTGGAGTTAATGAGACAGCTAGTGGAGTTGTGTTCGGTTTAACTTAGTTGAACTAGTTGAGATTAGTTTAACTAGATAATCAATTAGTTATGAGTGGAGTGAATTAAATATTATTTAATTCATTAACTAGTAACTCATTATTCAACTCAAGAACACATCAGTTCACTACAGTGCATGATCAGTTCAGTGGAGACCAGTGAAAGAGGTAGATGAAAGGGTGGAGTTAGCTATCAATGGCGACATCAATTGTGCATGAGATTTGCACCACAGTTGGAGGATTTGTCCATGACAATTGCGCAATCAAGCCAAGGAGATTCGAACCTTGGATCTCTATATAGACAGGCCTGGATTGCGCAATAGAGGCAAGGCAATTGGCGGTGAGTTTTGAACCAGTAACCTGTTCAAAACTGAGCTAGATTGTGTGTAACTTCATGAGAAAGTACTGAGTACTTGTGAGGAGTATTGTACTGATTTTGTTACATGATTTCTCCATTATAATATACACAATAGCTGTGGGGTTTTCAGCTATAAGATTTCCCCATACATACTGTGTTAATTTGTATGATGATTTGATGTGCTATCACTTGTTTTATTTCCGCATGTGTGAGTGTTGTCCTTGATGGCAACCCACTTAATGAAGATGAAGACATGAGATTTTTGGCATGTGTTGTCCTTGATGGCATTCCACCGATGAAGTTATTCTTGACTTGATGGACTTGGTAAATGATGTAAATATGATGTGATATGATGTTTGTTGGCAATATGATGCTGGGTGTTGTCCTTGATGACAACCCACTTGATAGAATGTTGTCCTTGAATGGCAACCCACTTGATGAAGATGATGGCAACCTACTTGATGAAGTTGTGCTTGATGGAATATGTCTTAATGATCTTGTTAAATGATGTAAATCTGATGTATCTACAGTGAGTACAACAGGTAATGAAGAAAGAAATTCAGTATGTGCTAGATCTATGATGAAAAGAGTATGTTTCAAGGCATACGCGGATTTGTCTATGAGAAGTCGCGTATGCACGCGGTAAAGTACGTTCCAAGTCGCATATGGGCAAAAGCGCTCAAAAAGTGCAAAACTAGGGGTAACCACCATGGTATTGACCCATTGTATTGAGTAATGATTCGTCTATGAGACCCCGTCCAGCAATACCATCGAAAGTAATGTGGTTTTGGCTCATGGTATTGAAAAAGGGTAAACCTATATAAAGAGAAGAAATTCATTGTGCAAATCATGAGTGTGGGTGTAAGATGTCTGAGCTTGAATGAATACTTCTCTCTGAAGTATATTTGAATGGAAAGGGTTACAGTTGAATGATAGATCTGAATGCATGGAGCACCTATGAAGAAAATGATGAAGAAGGGAATCTAGATCTCAATGGGCTTCTTTATAGAATGATTAGATCTCAGATGAGGCTAAGATCCGTCGACGTAAAGGGTTAAATCTGTGTGATGTATCTGTTCCGAAGAATTGCAATGACCTAAATGTCCGAAGAACCATACGCTAGTTCACCGCAGAGGAAGCGCGTATATATTCGTCTTTGCTGAAGAGAAAGCGTGTATGCGCAATGAAATTAGCTCTATAATATGTACAGAAGTATACGTAAAAGTTTGTATATGGTAAAAGATGCTGTGAGAGCAGCAGCCCAGGTGAAAGTAAAGCAAGATGCTAGGGTTTGGTTTAAGTATGGGTAAGTGAAATGTCTGGACTGTCATTGTGTTATCGTTTATCTCGTATTCTACAACAGTTGTCTCAGACTGGGCTTATTGTATGATTGAGCTTAAATGTGGAGTGGGTCCGTATGAAAATATGATGAAACAAGGTCTGGCAAGTTGTGCTCTCTATTGAAGTTGTTTGGATTCAAAGATAAAATTGATGGAACGTGGTTCAGAGGTGCCGAGGTCGTGATGCCTTCTGCCGTGGGTTGTAGCCTCCCTTCCGTGAGGCTTGTAAACGAGACTGGGGGTCGTAGCTCCTTCCGGGGAGAGGCCGGTAAAACGCAGCCAGGGGGTTGGAGCTCCCTTCCAGGAGAGGCTGGTAAACGAGCGCAGGTGGGTGCCTGCATGCTGGTAGGAGTCTGCAACAACACATATGTTGTAAGATGTTTTCTCTATAATAAAATATTGAAGGCTGAGCAACTGCAGCGGTGGTTTTCTCCCGACTTGGGTTTCCACCTAAAAATCCCGGTGTTCATGTGTAATGCTTTGTGTGATGATTTATTCTCAGTTTCATCATGATGTTTCTTGCTTGTTTTATAGAACATCAATGAATGAATGATGAATGATATAAGTAAAGAATTAAGGGTATAATTAGATCATCAGGTACGCGAGTTTCATGAAGGATATCCAAGGTATACTGCCGAAGTTGTATTCAAAGAAAGTCACGTATGGGTTTTGTATACGGGAAAGTAAAAATTGCTTCCTAAACAATCGATTCACCCCCGCCTCTCAGTATTTTTCCCAACAATTGGTATCAGAGCGAGGTCCTTCTGCAGAAGCTTGATCGCTTGAAGGAGATCCGTCGCAATGGGAAGTCATGAAGGAGTAATGTCTATAAATCCACCTCTATTCAATGGAAGCAATCTGATATTCTGGAAGGTACGAACAAAAGCATATCTGCAAAGTCTTGGTGCAGATGTATGGGCAATCGTGGAAGAAGGTTATCAATACCCAGCAAGTATTCCTACCGATGCAGCAGAAAGGAAGAAATATGAAATCAATGCCAAAGCAGTGAATGTCTTGTTAGGAAGCATGTCTGAATCTGAATTTGCTAAAGTAATGCAGCTACATTCAGCAAAAGAAATATGGGACAAAATCATTCTAAGCTATGAAGGAGACACAAAGGTAAAAAGTGCAAAACTCCAAACTCTCAGAATTGAATATGAAAATTTAAGGATGCATAGTGATGAAAGTATTGCCAGCTTCTTTCTTCGTCTAGATGATATTGTAAATCGAATGAGAAATTTGGGTGAAACCATAACCGATACTACTCTGGTGGAAAAAGTCTTAAGATCCTTGACTTCAAAATTTGACTCTAAAGTTTCATCTATTGAAGAAAGGCAAGATCTGCAAACTCTTACTATTGTTCAATTACATGGTATTCTGACTGCTTTTGAAATGAGACAAGGAGGTCCTTCTCAAATCAAAGAAGTTGCTTTTAAGGCGTCTGCAAAAGGAAAAGAAAAGAAAGTTGTCAAAGAATCCAGCTATATATCCGATGAAGAAGAAGCGAATTTCGTGAGAAAACTCCAACTAGGAACTGGAAGATTCAAAGGTAAGCTTTCCTTCAAATGTTTTGAGTGTGGAAAAGTTGGTCACTATGCTGCTAAATGTCCTTATAGAGAAAAACATGGTAAAGGGAAACAATTTGAAAAGAGGAAGAGTTATTATGCAAATGAAGATGATGATGAAGTGTCCAGTGAAGATGAAGAAGATTCTCACCAAGCTCTACAAGTGCTCATGCCAAAGAAGCAAAAGAAGAAGGTTACTCAAGGAAAGGAGATACCTCAGAAATCATGTATAGCAGAAATTGAAGGAGATGAAACAGGTATTGATCGTTGTTCTTGTATTTCACTTACCTGTATATGCAAAGGTAAAGATAGTGAAAGTAACAGTATGGATCTAGAAGAAGCTGTCAAGATTAAAGATGAAGATCAGCAAAAATCATCTAAGGAGAGTGAATATATAGACAAGTATCAAAGGTTTCATGCTTATGCATCCAATCGAATGAAAAGACTAGAAGCAGAAATTAACGATCTAAATGCAGATCTCGAAATATCAAAAAGGAAGAATGAAGGTCTTGAAGCTGGGATCATCTCTCTACAAGCAGATCTTGAAGCATCAAGCAAGAAGAATGAGGAACCTCTACAATCATTTGAAAAGGAAGGTATTGAAGCAGAAATCATTTCCCTCAAAGAAGACCTGGATAAATCAAATAAGAAGAATGCAGGACTTGAAGCAGAAAACATATCTCTGAAAGTAAATCTCGAAGCATCGAAGAAGAAGAATGAAGAACTCTTACAAACTTTTGAAGAACAAGGAAATGGGTTGAAAGAAGAAATTCTAAATCTGAATGATCAAATAGAAGACGGAAGAAGAAAAGAAGAAAGCATGAAAAAGCAATGCCAAGTCTTGGAGGTGGAGGTAAACATTCTCAAAGGTAAATTAGAAGAAAAGGTTAAAATTTTGAGGCTTCAAGATAGTACTAAGATTCTTGACAATATTCTGAGTAATCAAAGGTCTGCCTCTATTAAAATTGGTCTTGGTTTTCATGAAACTGTCAAAGGAGAATCTAGTTCACAAGGAAATGCTAATGATTCAAAGGAAGTCAATACAAAATCTGAATTGTTGAAAGAAACAAAAATTCAACCAACAATCATGAATTCTCAAAGGAAATCATTCAATAATGTGGAATGATTTAAATGTCATAATTATGGGCATGTTGCAGCAAATTGCAGAAGCAGATCATTTCAGTCACTATCAAACAGATTCTATTCAGAAAGGTACTCTGGTAGCTTCAAGGGATATTGTTTTTCATGCAACAAGTATGGTCACAAAGCAGTTGAATGCAATAGGAGGAAGAACAGAGAAACACACTATGATCCTTATGCTTACTTCTCTGGTCACATGAGATGTTATGCTTGTAATAAGTATGTTCATGTGGAAAAGGAATGCAGGATGAACAAATATGAGAAATTGGGTAGCTTCCAGCCCACAATAAGAAGTTTCAAGCAAAGCTGGAGAAAGAAGGAGGACTGGTCAGAAACGTATGGAATATTGACCCTACTGTAGTCATTAGCTTCTGAAGCTTACTTCTCTGAATGACTGCAGAAGTAATGTGAGATACATTATGGGGATGTATCATCACAGGGGGAATAATGTATGATGATTCTCATGATTGATTTGGTAATTCTGGTTATATGTATTTCTGCCAGAGCATCTGATATGAAGAAGACAGGTACAGGAAGGACAAGTTCAGGGGGAGATGAAGGAATGTGAAAATTTCTATGCTTCACTTTCCATACGCGGGTTATATGAACAAAAGTCGCGTATACACGCGAGTTCCAGCAGACACAGTCACGTATTCATTAATAATAAGAGAATTGGGATGACAGCTGAAGAACAGGAGCAGAGGTTCAGGGGGAGCATCAGTCTGACTGCTAATGATTGCACTGTTAGCATTATTCTGGTTATACTCATGCTATTGAAATGATACATGGTTTCTTATGTTGAAGATTATGGATGAGTCCTGTTTGCTTTTTAGTTGCTGAGATGAAAGTCTTATAATTCAAAGATAAGGACAGATCATACAGAGATTGTTGCTGATGACTTGCTGATGAAGGTGTTCAGGTTGCACAAGTTAAGGAGGAGCACTGGTTCAGGGGGAGCAACAGGTTGAATACTAATGATTGCATTGTTGTCACTATGACTGCTTATTCTTTGGTTATTGTGATACTCATGCTTAAATGATGATGACTTGGTACATGGTTTATTATGATGAGATTTTGAGCCCTGTTTGCTGAAAAGTATCTTTTGTGCTCACACATGGATGAATTGGAAGTCGTTTGATTCAGAAATAAGAATATACCATGTAGAGTTTGTTACTATGGTTGAGATCTTCTCCCTACATATGTTACTTCATGTTAAATCTTAAAGATCATGGTGATTTTGGACCACATGGATAATTGCTTGACACATATTTGAAGATGTTGTTCTGGTATGATAATTTCTCTTGGAAAAGATGTATTGATGCTGCAAAGAATCTGAAGGCTTGGTTACTAATGTGCTTATGCTACAACCATTGGATGACGCTTGAAGACACAACTACCTGTTCTATCTATCTGTATTCCAGGGAAGCATTCAAATATCTCAGAAAGAAGCTGAACACTTTCTTTTTCTCACAGAGGATCAGATCTGGTTAAAATATAGAAGATGGTATTGGATACACGGATTTCCTGAAACACAGTCGCGTATATACGCGAGTTCATGCACATAAAACCGCGTATGTCTGGTTGCTAACAAATTTCTGTTTGAAATCAGCTTTCTTCAGCACAGC
The DNA here is from genome assembly GCA_034641835.2 of Pinus albicaulis. Taxonomy (NCBI): domain Eukaryota; kingdom Viridiplantae; phylum Streptophyta; class Pinopsida; order Pinales; family Pinaceae; genus Pinus; species Pinus albicaulis. The sequence goes on along the minus strand of CM076582.1, from coordinate 1,506,959,645 downwards.
TGAAGTGCTGTTTGGTATCTCTGGTATCTCTGGTGGTGTTCCAGTTCTTATAATATTGTCTCACTTTCTGATGTTTTGAGGGTTATGGATGCCTTGATGATTGGTTGAAAGTGTTCAGGATGCATAAACTAAGGGGGAGCCTTAGTCATATGGAAAGGATGCTTGGATGCACAGATTCAGGGGGAGCATTGGCCTTGCTGAGTATAATGCATTGTTGGCATTATGTTGATTATGAAAAATGATCTCTTTCTTGAGGTCTTTCTGGTATTGGTCATGTAAAGTTATATTTGTAGTTTGATGAAAAGGTCATGTTGAGACCCATGATGTAAAATTGTAATATTCAGTCATGTAAGGACTTGTCGAAATTTGTAAACCCACTTGGTTGGGTAGCTGAGTCAAATTTGTAAACCCACTTGGTTGGGTAGTTGAGTTGAGATGTGTAAACCCACTTGGTTGGGTATTTGGGTCTCATATGTAAATCCACTTGGTTGGATCTTTGATGTAAGTATGAGTCTTTTGCGATAGAAAGTTCATAGAGTCATGTATTTCATTTGAAAAATATGTTTGAAGATTCAGCATGAACTCAGGGGGAGCTTGGTCACTTCAGTATACATAAGATCTGCAGAACGCTTCTTCTACATGAGGAGAAAAGGGGGAGAGTGTGTTGGTTTTGATCCGCCCTTTGCCCTTGATGTCAAAGGGGGAGAGTGACATGGTGTTTGAATGAAGAGAAAGAATGGTGTCAAAAATGGGGAGAGTGACATGGTGTCATTGTATTCTTAATGTACCTATCTGTTGTGGTAACCAAACACCATCATGGTTGCCATCAAGTCCAAAGGGGGATATTGTTGGCAATATGATGCAGAGTGTTGTCCTTGATGGCAACCCACTTAATGAAGATGAAGACATGAGATTGTTGGCATGTGTTGTCCTTGATGGCATTCCACCTGATGAAGTTATTCTTGACTTGATGGACTTGGTAAATGATGTAAATCTGATGTGATATGATGTTTGTTGGCAATATGATGCTAGGTGTTGTCCTTGATGACAACCCACTTGATAGAATGTTGTCCTTGAATGGCAACCCACTTGATGAAGATGATGGCAACCTACTTGATGAAGTTGTGCTTGATGGAATATGTCTTGATGATCTTGTTAAATGATGTAAATCTGATGTATCTACAGTGAGTACAGAAGGTAAAGAAGAAAGAAATTCAGTATGTGCTAGATCTATGATGAAAAGAGTATGTTTCAAGGCATACGCGGATTTGTCTAGGAGAAGTCGCGTATGCACGCGGTAAAGTACATGCCAAGTCGCGTATGGGCAAAAGCGCTCAAAAAGTGCAAAACCAGGGGTAACCACCATGGTATTGACCCATTGTATTGAGTAATGATTCGTCTATGTGACCCCATCTAGGAATACCATCGGAAGTAATGTGGTTTTGGCTCATGGTATTGAAAAAGGGTAAACCTATATAAGGAGAAGAAATTCATTGTGCAAATCATGAGTGTGGGTGCAAGATGTCTGAGCTTGAATGAATACTTCTCTCTGAAGTATATTTGAATGGAAAGGGTTACAGTTGAATGATAGATCTGAATGCATGGAGCACCTATGAAGAAAATGATGAAGAAGGGAATCTAGATCTGAAATGTATTTGTTTATGGAATGATTAGATCTGAGATGAGGCGAACATCTGTCAGACGTAAAGGGTAAAATCTGTGTGATATGTCTGTTCTGAAGAATTGGAATGAGCTAAATGTCTGAAGAACCATACGCTATTTTTCCGTAGAAGAAGCATGTATATACGCGGCTTCGTTGAAGAGAAAGCGCGTATGCGCAGTGAAATTATCTCTATAATATGTACAGAAGTATACGTGGGTTTATATGGTAGAAGGCGCGTATATACGCGGGATCAGTGAAAGGAAAGCGCGTATGCAAACTAGGGTTTGCTGAAGCATGGGGTATGAAATGTCTGATCTGTTCTGCTGTGTTACTGCTATCTATATTCTACAGTTCTGAGTTGTCTGTATCAGTTTGGTTGTATGATTGAGCTTAAATGTGTGGAGTGGGTCCAGTCTGAAAATATGATGAAACAAGGCCTACAAGTTGTACTCTATTTGAGTTGTTGGATCCAGTGTGAAAATTGATGAAACGTGGTCCATAGAGGTGCTGAGGGTTGTAGCCTTCAGTCAGGGGGTCGTAGCTCCCTTCCAGGTGAGGCTGGTAAACGAGATCGGGGGGTCGCAGCTCCCTTCCAGGAGAGGCTGGTAAACGAGTCAGGGGGTTGGAGCTCCCTTCCAGGAGAGGCTGGTAAACGAGCGCAGGTGGGTGCCTGCATGCTGGTAGGAGTCTGCACCAGGACATATGTTGTAAGATGTTTTCTCTATAATAAAATATTGAAGGCTGAGCAACTGCAGCGGTGGTTTTCTCCCGACTTGGGTTTCCACCTAAAATCCTGGTGTTCATGTGTGATGCTTATGTGTGATGGTTTATTCTATTCTTACTGCACATGTTTACTGTTTATAGAACATCAATGAATGAATTATAGAATGATATAAGTGAAGAATTAATGGCATAATTAGATCTCTGTGTATACGCGAGTTTCATGAAGGATATCCGCGTGTATACGCTAGTTGTATTCAACAAAGTTGCGTATGGGTTTTAGAGCATGGAAAAGTTAAAAGTTTTAGTTTTCCCTAAATACTGATTCACCCCCCCCCCCCCCTCTCGGTATTTTTTCCAACAGGAAGAGATTATGTGTTGCATATAAATTCGAATTGTATGTGATCAGGATAGTCTCAGTGGATAATTAATCATTATTCAGCAAATTTCTACAGGCAACTCAATGTACCATTTGGCTGCAAGACCTATGAGAGTTCTTTGGAAAAGACGTAAATGAATCGAATCATCAATGATTGAATTAGATGCACACCAAAGGTGATAAGTCATAACATGATTCGATGGATCCTCTCCTGACTTACCTTCGAATTTTGGTACATCACTGGGCAACTTATGAGGCATTGGTGGCCAGTTCTGATAATACAAAATGGGATCATTTGTAAGGCGCATCAAATCAGGTAAGTCCAAAGTTGCGATAAACGGTAATTGACAGTTAGGGTCGCGAAAACCTTGAGAAGCCAAAGCAAATCTAGGAGGCGGATACCCAGGATAAATAGGAATCGGATTTGCATTAGGTATTGTGTAACCTCCCGGAAAACCAGGATGAACCGGACCATACTGAGGTTGTTGATAAGTATAACCAGGGTACGGTTGATACTGATAGTTTGGATTCTCTACATAGGGACCGAATTGCTGTTGTCCCTGGTACAGTTGATACGTAAATTGAAGTTGACTTTTAACAACTGTACTTGTACCAGCTTGTCCTGCAGGCATTTGAACTGTAGTTTGAATGGAAGATACTGACTGAGGTGCAGAGACTTGAGGGATTTGCACAGATACAGGGATAGAAGAAGTCGAGGCTACAGATACTCTAGAAACAGGTGTGACAGGTTGAACAGACGCTGCAACAGTTGCAGCAGTTTGAGGCGGAGTCTGAGGTGTACTAGGCCCAGTCTACTGAACTGAACTAGGTGTAGGAGTTTGAATAGCTGGCTGAACAGGTTGCTGGGTTGGACCAGAAACTAAAGGTTGTCCAGGTTGATAAGGCAACTGCACATTAGGCTGCAAAGGCTGTTGATATTGGGATGGATCCCACACCATAGTTCCGGGGTATTGTCCCATAGAAGGTTGAATGTAAGGACCATAACCTGGTTGAACGTAGGGTTGATAAGTAAGTGGTAAATTTCCGGCTCCTTGAAAAGATGGTTGACCAGAAGATTGTTGGACACATTGAATTGGGTACTGACCTTGAGGTTGATAACCCTGAGGTGCGTACTGAGGCTGGGGTTGATAAGGACCCTGAGGAGCATATTGAGCTTGGGGTTGACCTTGAGGTATGTACTGTCCTTGGGGTTTCCCCCCAAAATAATATGATTCCACAGTTTGTCCTGGGAAAAAACTACCTTGAGGTTGAGCCGCAGGTGGTAATTGACTACCTAAAGGTTGTCCTCCAGGTGGTAATTGAGTTCCCTGAGGTTGCCCCCCAGGCGGTAACTGAGTTCCCTAAGGTTGCCCCCCAGAAGGAAACTGACTGCCTCGAGTTTGAGGATTTGGAATATTACCAGAAATCATAAACATTTGATCTGCGTTCGACGTTTCAATATTAAATCCATTAAGACCAGATGATAACACGTTTTCAATTGGTCGAGGAGCTGCTCCCGAGAAAGTACCAGATAGAGACTGATATCCCGAAGGAATAGAAGGACCACCGTGTAAAAATGATTCCGGTGTTTGAGAAAACATGGATGACTCTCCTAACATAAAGGATGGCGGATAATAACCTCTGGGTGTAGGATGAAATGGAATTCGAGGTGGATAAAAAGCAAGACCCGGATTCTCTAAAATGTTCGTTAAAGAGAGATACCAAGGACAAGTTCGAATGGGGCTGTAGAAAATAGATTCACGCTCCCTAAGATTTATAGATTGAGGGGAGTCGGGAAGAGATATTTCTTCATCTGGATTAGTAAGTTCTTCAATAGAAATAAGTCTAGAGGGAAGATCGTTAGTAATGATATTTCTTAACCTAGGTGAACCAGGATCGCTAGAAGTTGGTGTGATAAATCCTGAGGATGTTTGCAACACAGAAGATTCAGTTTCAGGTTCATAGATTTCAGGTTCGTCAGCTAATCCACCAGAAGAAGAAAAACTTCCAGTAACTTCAGAAACTGAAATCGGTTCTTGAATATATTATGTTGTAGGTATTTGATGATCAGGATGTATAACTATAGATGAACTTCCAATTTCTGTTGATCTAATTCTACTACTACTGGATGATACCAGAGCACGAAGCCCTTCAAGTTGACTTGGTGAATATTCAGGGGGTTCCCTTGTATTCTCCGGGATTGTCTCGGAAATTCCGCTACGATTAAAAATTATCTAATCACACGCAAACAAAGAAAAGTTTCAATGAAAACACCTAAAGTCTCTAAGAAACAAACAATTGAATCATACGCTTAAAAAATCTAGGAGTTCAAACCACACACAAACAGTAACTTTCCGTACTAAAAACACTAGTTGGTGATGAAATCCAACTTAGTAGAATTTTAACACGAAAAGGGCGGTTGGAACAGTTAACCTGACAACCTGCTTAATGAAACAGACCAGTGCAAGTTTCTTCACTATACCATCTCGAGTGAAGATAACCCTTCAGAGAGTCCAAGTGAGTCTAGCCGACGTCTATTCCAGGTACAGTGGGATCTTCCCTCCACCGTCACCTTAAGAAAGATTCCTATAGATTATGGCCACTAAGGTTACCAATAGAAACAAATATACCTGGGGGAACAGTCTACGATCCAACACACACGCAAGGGCAGAGTAACAAAGCTCAATCCCCTTGAAGGCTCCTTGAAATAATCCAAGGTTTACCGACAAGTGACCCCAGGCTCCTCGACAATGGTCTATCTGAGGTTTACCGTTGTTAATACGTGTATATCTTCTATCGTTCCCAATGAGGAAGGATTGATTACCCCACTGGTTCAGATATGATCTCGTGCTTGACTCCTATAAGAGGAGCTTCCCAGAGCATACATGCAACAATTGGAATTCTTTCTACTGCAAGATTTGTCTACTTGTTTGTTTTAGCTATCTTGGAGAGTTGGTGATAAGAGCCCTAGAAATAAAAAATTTACTAGATGAATTTTAATTAAGCGTTACTTTTATGAGTTGTTTCTTAAGTCAATGGGTGCGGAAATGAAACTTTGGATGATGTGAAGACTCGATTTCCAAAAACACTAAAATGCACCTAGAATGATAATCAATTCTTTTTTCTTTCGATGAACTTTCTATCTAAAGAAAGAGTTAGAGAATGCAATTCTTTTAATTCTTTCTTTAAAACATGAAAAATAATTGAAAGAAACTATTTTGTCTTTTCAATAATGAGAAAAATTATCAAGCTCATAACAAAATCCTTTTTCTTTCCAAAGTCGAAGCTACAAAACAATTTTCCTTCAAAAGAAAGCCATAAAAATTAAAAAACTACTCAAAACTACAAAATCTAATCCTAAGATCTATTGAATTTAAACAATCTAGATTGAATAAAAGCTTAAAATTTTTTTAGAATGTTTTCCTTAGTTGTTCAGCAAAATAAGAATCTATTCGTCCAGAATAACAAACAGATAAAAAAAACACTCAAAATATGTTTTTATAAAAAATGAAATTCAAAACCTTCAACCAATTTTTTTCCGAAGATTCGCAAAGAAACTAAAAGCTCTATTTCTCGATAAAGGATGTTCTGACAATCAGGTCGGATTCAAAAAGACAAAAAGAGATCAATGTAATCTTAGATACTTCAAATTGTCAAAGCTTCAAATCACTACAAAGACCAAGTGAAAAACAATCCAAAATGAAAAATCTTCTAGAAAATCATCAAAACATCAATACTGTTGGAGTTCATTCATAAAAAATTCTTGACAAAAACAATAATCAGTCTAGGCAGAAACCAAAGATCTAAATCCAAATAAAAATAAACTACAGAAAGAAATCTGGAGGTTTTCTAAAATTTTTACAGGGTCCGCAGGCAACTAGTATTGACAGGTGCAGTCCCGCACTGTATTCTTTACAGAAAGTGTGAACCTGCCCGCAGTGTCAAAATAAGCCAGAGTGCGGTCCTAGGAAAAATTATAGAAAAACTTAAAATATTTCTAAATTTTCAAAAACAGGGAAAATCTAAATTACCCAGACAGATATGTATCAATCAAAAACCAGGAAAAAATGTTTCCTCAAATCAAAAATAAAAGAGAACCAAAAACAACAAGTTCTTTCCCCAGTGGAGTCGCCATTTTGTTGTGTAGATTAATCCGTCTTGCGGACAAGACCAATCTCTCTAGTACTAAAAGTAACTAGCAACAAACAACCAATTATAGTAATCTCTCTCTAAGTATATAAGAATCATAAAAAATTCTATATAGGTGTAAAGCCTACCTTATGTCCAGCGCTTGCTTGATCTCATTGAAGTCCTTCGTGCATTGAAGGAATGTTCCTCAATAAATCTGTAGTCAAAAACAAGCAAAAATATTACATAGAACCTGTATAGACATTATTATAAACCATACTCATCATAATGATCAAGGAATAAATGAAATAAACCATGAATAGACAGTTTAATGAGAGAAATGAGTATATTTGTATTAACTTCAAATAAAAGAAAACCTTTACAACTTGTGCCTTGATGTCGTGCAGGTCCTCCCGGGGTCCGAAGCAGGAATCTCTTCTAATTTGACAAGCATTGCACTCTTTGAACCAAGACGAATAGAGGTAAGTGATTTAACCTCATAGAAAGTCTTAGTTAACTGAGTTTGAATCTCAACAGCATTTAACCTCAAATATCTTAAAGCTTGAACTCCCTTTGAGGCTACCCATGGCCTCCTTTTATAGTGGAAAAGAGGAGGTTTTTTGTTCCAAATATGAAGGGATAGAATCCTCCTTCAAAGGGATTAGCTCCTTACATCAAGGGGTTAGCTCCATCAAGTGAGGGATGCATGAACCTTCTCAAAGCGTATCCATTCCCAAAAATTCCCATCTAGAATCTTCTAGAATTCATCTAAAATCAACTTTTTAACTTTACTTTTTCGTCTTTTTGAGTTTTACAGAGGTCCGCACCCATAACACAAAGAACGTGCGGTAGGGTTCCGTAGGAGAGCTGAACTTTAGGTGCGGGACCGCAGGTAATGAATAGAGAAAGTGTGATACCAATGTTTAGGGGATTTTTAGGAACTTTTCTCTGATTTTGAAAGCTTGACATGAGGAACTGATATGTTGGACTTGCAAAAGGAGGAAGTATGAGTAATATTGAGCTCATACTCATAGCAAAATGTCAGGATGACAGTTTTTAGTGTAACAAACAGAGAAAGGATCATATATTCCTGATTATATCAAATTTGGAAGCCATCAAAGGAGATTCTTGCCTCCTATAAAGAATGCCATCTGTTATGTCTGCCACAAGCCAGGACACATTGCTGCATATTGTCATGCAAGGAGGAATGATTCAAACCAGCAAAAATTGCAAGCATGGAAGAGACAACCTTACATCAGGTATGCAAGTAATTTCTATGGGTATTGTTTTTATTGTAATGATTTTGGCCATAGAATTATTGAATGTAGAAAGTATGGACAAAGACTGATGTTCAATACCTCAAGGAGGTTTATGAGTCAAAGCAATTTTTTTCATGCTCACAATTCTGCAAAAACTATAATCAAATGTTGTATATGCAATCAAGTTGGACATATATCTTCCAAGTGTTCTCTAAAAGGATATAATTCATCACCTCACAAAAGATACCAAACAAAAGGGGGCCTCCAGTGGATAAAGAAGGTGAATAAATGTGACTTGGCTTTAACTGCTCAAGATTTGAAGAGTCAATGGTATTTGGACAGTGGTTGCTCAAAACACATGACTGGAGACAAAAGCAATTTTATAACTTTTGATGAAAAGAAATCTGGCAATGTTACTTTTGGCAATGATAAATCAGGTAAGATCAAGGGAAAAGGCTCAGTCAGCATAGATAATGGAAGAGGAAAGGCCCGAGATGTACTATTTGTAGATGGGCTGAAAGAAAATTTACTGAGTGTCAGTCAGATGTGTGACAAAGGCTGTGAAGTTCTCTTTAGAGCACAAGATTGTGAAGTCAGATCAAGCACAACAGGAAAGACTCTGCTCAAAGGTGACCGAACAGAGAGTAATGTGTACATAGTGAAAGAGGAGGATGAATCCTGCCATCTTAGCAAACTTGAGGAGTCATGGTTATGGCATAGGAGACTGGGACATCTCAGCTTCGACCATATCATCAGACTGAGTAAGAAGAAAGCTTTCAGAGATATGCCTGAAATAAAAAGGCCTTCAAATACCATATGCAAATTTTTTCAATTGGGGAAACAGAATCGCACATCCTTTAAATCTAAAGATGAGCTATCAACAAGAAGACCACTCTAGCTTGTGCACATGGATCTGTGTGGACCTGCTAGAACCAAGACACCAAGTGGAGAATCCTACTTCATGCTGATAATAGATGATTTCTCCATAATGACATGGGTTGCTTTTCTCAAGAACAAATCAGAAGCACTGGAAAAGTTTAAGATATTCAAAGCATTAGCAGAAAATCAAACTGGATGCAAGCTAAAATGTATCAGATCAGATAGAGGAGGAGAATTCACAGACTATGACTTTGCAGACCTATGTAATGAACATGGAATAAAGCAACAATTTACCATTGCAGGGACACCTCAGCAGAATGGAGTAGCAGAGAGACAAAACAGGTCTGTAAAACAAATGGCTAGAGCTATGATGCAAGAGAATAACATTACTCAAACCTTTTGGGTAGAAGCTGTACACACAGCAGTACATATTCTAAACAAAGCCCATTTAAGACCTAACAGTGATAAGACACCTTATGAGCTATGGCATGGTAAACTTGCATCAATCAAGCACTTTAGAGTCTTTGGCAGCAAGTGCTACATAAAGAACAATGATGAAAATTTGGGGAAATTTGATGCAAGAGCAGATAAAGGAATACTCTTAGGATATGCATCCAAGAGTAAAGGATACAAATGCTACAACAAGACTATTCGAAAAATTGTAGAAAGTATTTATGTAAGATTTGATGAAGAACTCCCAAACAAGACAAGAGATATAGACTGCAGCAGCCATCCTGAAAATCATGAAGAAGAGGACCAAGATGATGAAGAAATAAGCAAAACATTAGAAAATGTTGAACTGAGCTCAAAAACACCCTCAAGATACACTTAGAAGAACCATCCAGAAGATCAAATCATAGGAGACAAGAGTGTATGAGTGCAAACAAGAAGGCAGCTAGCTGAATAGACAGAAGAAGTATACATAGCAATGTTATCACAAATAGAGCCAAAGAAGTTTGAAGAAGCCAGCAAGGACAAGTATTGGGTAAAAGCAATGAATGAAGAATTGGACCAAATTGAGAAGAACAATACCTGGGAACTAGTTCCTATACGAACTAAGAAGAATATCATTGGTTCAAAATGGGTATTCAAAAACAAAATGAATGAGAAAGGTCAAGTAATCGGGAATAAAGTTAGGCTGGTCTGCAAAGGATACTCACAAATAGAAGGACTTGATTATGATGAAACATTTTCCCCTGTAGCCAGAATGGAAGCTATCAGAATGTTCTTGGCATTTGCATGCTACCAAGATTTCAAGGTATATCAAATGGATGTAAAATCTGCTTTTCTTAATGGAGATCTAGAAGAAGAAGTATACATGGAACAACCAGAAGGCTTCTCATTGACAGACAAAGAAGACTATGTATGCAGACTGAAGAAGGCCCTATATGGACTGAAACAGACTCCTCATGCTTGGTACTCAAGACTGGATAAACATTTGCAAAAACAGGGTTTTAAAAGAGGTGGAGTAGACAACAATCTATACATAAAAGCCCATGAAAATGAACTCCTGATTGTTGTTGTATATGTTGATGACATTATGTTTGGAAGCAACAGAGATGAGCTAGCAAAAGGATTTGTAGAAGAGATGAAATCAGAGTTTGAAATGTCCATGATTGGAGAGCTCAGTTTCTATTTAGGACTTCAAATTCAGCAAAGGAGCACAGGTACATTCATCTCATAAGAAAAATACTTAAAGGAAATGCTGAAAAAGTTCAAAATGGAGGAATGAAAATCTGTGTCAACTCCCATGACTACAGGTTGCAAGCTATGTGTTGATGATGGGTCTGCTGATATAGATCAAAAACTCTATAGATCCATGATTGGAAGTATATTGTATCTTACTGCATCAAGACCAGACATCATGCTAGAAGTAGGAATAGTGGCTATATATCAAGCATCACCTAAACAAAACCATCTTCTGGAAATAAAAAGAATACTCAGATATCTACAAGGAACAACACAATATGGACTTTGGTATCCTAAAGCCAAAAAATTCACTTTAAAAGCATACACAGATGCAGATTGGGCCAGCTGTGTTGATGACAGGAAAAGTACAAGTGGAGGTGCTTTCTATCTAGGAGAAATTCTGGTGGCATGGTTAAGCAAGAAACAAACATCCATCTCTCTATCTACAGCTGAAGCAGAATATGTAGCAGCAGTAGCATGTTGTACAAAGTCATGTGGATGAAGCAAAATCTTCAATACATGAAGGTAAGCAGTGATGAACCTATTTCAATCAAATGTGATAATAAAAGTGCTATAAGTATATCCAAAAATCCTATACTTCATTCAAAAACTAAACATATTCCAATCAAGTATCATTTCCTCCGAGAACAAGTGGCTCAGAAGATAGTAAAGCTGGAATATGTACCAACAAAAGAACAGATAGCAGATATATTTACCAAACCTCTTGCTAGAGAACCATTTCAATATTTGAGAGATAAAATAGGGGTAGTATCTGCAGATGCTACTCTCTGATATAAAGAGAAAAGCACAAATTCAGGGGGAGAACAAAAACGAAAATATCATTTTAGGGGGAGAACAACCAACAAAGAAAGCATGAATCAGGTCCTAAGGATCGAAGGATTAAGGCAAAAGAACACCAAGTTATTATCCTAGAATTATCTGCATTATTCAAGCATCAAAAGTCTATGAAGTATCATTATTCTCAATCTTAACTCTATACAAGTGAAAGAACTGTATCAATTTATAGTGTACATTCAAAATTGATAATCCTCAAAGTGTTCTCTCAACAAGTCTTATACATGGAGCAGCGTGGTACACAGTTAACAGAAGAGAGCCTAAACATAACTCAGAAAGAGGAAACGCAAAAAGCAACCCTTTGCCATTGATGACAAAGGGGGAGGAAGAGCAGACAAACAGGAAGAGCAAACAACAGGAGAAAGAACAGGCAAATAGAGAAAATGTATTGCCATCAATGCCAAAGGGGGAGACTGTTGGAAATGTTGTCATTGATGGCAAAGGAGATGACAAAGGAAATATCCATAAGGAAAAAGAGACAGAGAGGTAGCAGTTGAAGCAGAAGCAATACAGAGGTTTATTCATGAATTAGGGGTGTAATACAGGTTGCAGATGAATTATTGAGAAATTATTGAGCATAGACTTTGATTGAAGACTAAAACCCTGTGATAAAGGCTTAATATGCTTGGGGATGAGTCGGAACATTGCTTAAAATGGCAGAAGAGGACTGAAGAGGGAGAGCCCGAGAACTAGAGAGAGGCAAAGAACCTCTTCAGCAACGGAATAGGAGGATAATAGCCATCGAACGGAATATCTAGCTTATTACGAAACTATAAGGGTTTGTTTGAGATCTACCACCTGTATATATACACATATCTATATAGGAAGAATTGTATATGAGTTCTATATGTATTCTTGATCGAATCATCTGAGGAAATGGTCTCAGTGTAACTGTATATCAGTTGGATAAATCGGGATGGAGAATACTGGTATTTACTGGTGATACTCCTGCATGAATCTCCCTTAAGTTCTTGTAGAAGCTGGACTGTGTAAATCAAGCTACGAGTCTGCCTGTGTATTCATAAAGGAAAGGGTATGATAATGTGTAGATATGTACCTTGTCATTTTGGGATAAATTGTCAATGATTGTCCAAACTGTATGTGCCTTGGTCGTATTGAGGTCAGTTCAAGCACTGCCAGTAATTTGAAATAAGGGTTTTGATCGCCTTCTGAGAATTGACGAGAGGTGAATGAGATTTCATGACAAAGTACACATATAAGAAACATACAACAGAGCCTATAAAAGAGCGGAACTCTGCGTTACCATAAAGAATATATATATATATATATATATATATATATTGGAGGCGGAACCATAGTCTTATCAAAGAATATATATATATATAATTGAAATCATAAAGGATCGGAACCCGAAGTCAACGAATGCGAGGGAGAACGTAACTCGCATTAACTTTGGTTAAACACTGAGGAACCCGTGAGTGGTTTTGGAGAGTGGATTTCCCCAATTCCGCACCGCCTTTCAACGTTAAGTGGTATTCCTGGAGTGTGGAGTGATTCCATACAGGAATCGACGCGTGTCCCAAGCAGTTTTGATTAAAATGAAATTTCGCGCATTAACGATCGGCGGAAGACGCCCAGCGAAATGAATAAGATCCGTTGATCTAGGCAAAGGCTATCCAACGGTGGGCGATCACAGGACTTGCACGAGGTTTAATAAAGGTGCGTGGACGATAAGTCATGTATGTTGTGTGCATTCGATTGGCGGTTGATGGCATTGTGGGCCCGACGGAAATATACGTAATGAAGTTGGGTTATTAATTTAGTATAAGGCCTGATGGAGTATAAAAGAACTTATGTATAATGACAGAGACATATTAACCTGTGTAATGGATTAAATACAATATAATTTAAATATTTATCACCGAGGGTTATATGATAAGGTTGATCGTATATATGTATATGTTCGGCGACGGGTTATTTGCATTGATATATATTAAGGTTACGAGTAATTAAAGAACGCAGTGATATATGTATGTCTTGGAGAGCACATTATTAGAGGAGGCATTAAAATAAACCCTTAGATTTATTGATTATTATCTGAGTACCAACCGAGAAAATAGCCAGCCTTACTTAATTGAAATTGCCAGCGTAGAATAAGTGCAGAGAGAGAGATTGCCCGGGTTGGAATATGATTGAGCATGAAAACTTAAATGCAATTATGGAAAAGGAAAAAGAAGAGGAGAGCATGCAGAGATAAACTGAGATTATAGGTTTGACAGGTATACATTCACAGGTGCACACAATTACAATGAACCAAGGTATGCAGAACAGGTTCTTAACAACAGCAAGAAAAGACAAATCCAGTAAAGCCAAAATTCGGAAAAGTAGCTGAGTGAAATTGAAATATGTAATTAAAATGTGAAAGTAAATGTTGTAATTAATTTTTTATTGTTTGTGATGCAAAGGCAAGTATCCTAAAGAAAAGACAAAAATTCCACCGTAGCATGAAATATTGTACATATTATTATGATTTTAAATTGAGTTGAACAAAGAAATGAGGAGGCAGAAGACCAAGAGATATGACCATTCATTTCGAATTCCTAGAGGAATACAAACAGTCTTGTGAGAATTCCTATATAAGATCAATTTGATAAGCTCAAAAGTGAGAGAGAGAGAGAGAAAGAAGATATAGAGAATGCAAAATATAGAAGAATAAAGCAGAGAAGATTAAGAGAAGAAGAGCAGATACAGAACAGAGCTGATAACTGGAGTAAATCAACAAACATTCAGCTTAATATCTGTCAGTTGTAGCTGACAAAGGCTAAAGCCTCTTGTAGGTTGGTGCCTATAGAAAATTGAAGGGAGTTGGTGCTTCCTTGCAAGTTGTAGCTTGCAGAATTGAGGTTGGAGCCTCCTGTAGGTTGGTGCCTGCAGAAAAACAGTGGTGAAAGGGAGTAGGAGCTTGCCTTTGCATCACAACAATAATAAGATGTGGTTTTCTCCTGTTATGGGTTTCCACTTATATCTGGTGTCTCTGTGCATGATAGTTATGTATTGAATCTGATATGTATCATCTGCTTAATGCCTGCAACTCTCATATTAAGTCTACTGCTATATTAAACTAATACTTGCTGCTTGCATTCTAAGATTACTTGCACATTAAATTGGATATGAAATGAAGGTGTAAATAGCTTAATGAAAAGTTATAAAAAGATCAGGAATGCATTAAACTGATTCAACCCCCCCTCTCAGTTTAATTAAAGGTTCAACAGAATTTGCATGTTTTTATGATTTTTTTAAACATTAAAAAAAATCAATCTTGGAATTAAGTAGCATTAGTATTTTCTTGCTAAAATTAGTGCATTAGAGAATTTGGTATATTTTCTCTTATTTATCAATTCTTGCATTGTTGGATGTGAATGGAACCTCTCTCCTTACTTTAGTTAGGATTCATCGAAGTGAAAATATTACATTATCATATTCGATTGCATTTAGTTTTGGGTGAGGTCATAACACCACTGGTTTCATCTCCATTTACCTTTTGAGTAAATAATAGCCAAATAACACGACACTAATAAAATTAATCTATAATTTTTTACATTTTTAGGGCTTATTCCACCAACATAGATCAGGTTAGTGCTTTGGAATAGCGAAGTGAGTAAACTTTGCAAATTAATAAACAAACAATAGAATATTGTGGTGGGGAGTAAATCCAGTTATTATTGTTTTTCTCTAGGAAGATCTTCTTACACAAGAGTTAATAATGAGGTCATATTGGACCCAGTGAAGTAATTGCACCTACTTCATTGGTAAAGATAGATTATTTGCATGCATTACAAATAGTTTCGAAAGGTACTTGGGGTCACTTTTTAGTAAACCTCAAATTTACTATGTCGATGAGCTCTCAAGGGGATTGAGCTTAATTACTCTACCCTTGCATGTATATCGGACCTACGACTATCCCCCCAAGCTAAATTGTGATAGTTGGTAGCTTTAGTGACCATAATATTATCATTTTTCCCGAGGTGAAAATGGAGGGAATGTCCCACTGTACCTGGAACAAACGTTGACTAGGCTTACTTGGAATTTTTGGAGGGTAATCTTCACTCGAGATGGCATAAGTGGAGTTACTTGCACCATAATTTTTTAGAAATTATATACCATATGAATGTATATATCCAAATTCTCCTGATCTAACAATATTTTATCTTCTTGATAAATACAGAATCCTTCCACTGTTAATATTTTACGGAAATTTAAAAACTCAATTTCAAACACATGAAGCAATAAAAACAATCGCACATAACACAGTTGTTTAACGGGAAATACTAAAGCTAAAAACCCCAACTATCATATATTATGTATCATGGAGATCATGTAACAATCTCATACAAAGCTTAGTACATCAAGCTCTCAGTACAATCAATCGTCACACACTAACATGAAGAAATCTACAAATCCATGCACTGATTTCTTGCCACCTGATAGCCTGCCTCCACTACGCAATCCCTACTAAAGAAGACCCCTGAATGAATTCGAATTGGCCTTGCCTTGACTGCACAATCCTCATTGGAAACTCCAATGTGTGTGTGATGCAATCAATGCATCACTATAGTCACAACAGATAGTCCATCTCACCCTTTCACTTACCTCTCCACTAGGTCTCCACTGGAACTGACATGCACTGTAGTTAACTACTATATTTTTTAAGTTGATTAGTGAGTTATTATTTGTGAATTAATTAACTAAATAATTCACTCCACTCTCAATAGTGTATCATTCAGTTAGACTATATACAACTAGCTCAACTGAGTTTAACTCCATTAACTGAGTTAAACTGAATAACAACTCCATGAAATACTCTTCCAACTCTGTCATAACTTTGCCACTTCATTTATAACTGAGTCCTCCATGCATGAACCACCAGTAAACCCTAGGAATTGCGTAATTCCTTCAGGCCACTGATTTTCCAAATCTGTATACTGAAATAAAGTGCTCCAAGAGAATAAGTTGATATTTAGAGTCTGATTATTATTAAGGGCTAATAATAATCAACACATCTATTTTTAGATCGACGATCTATAAATAGAATTTTCCCAATCTTCTAAAAATATAATTTCATCTATTTTTCCAACTTGACCAACCATCCACAAATAGCATCCTGCAACTTCTGAAACATGATCACCATATCTAAAAATAGACATAGTCTAAAAATAGACTTACACCTAAAAATATCCTGCGGGCCCACTTAGTGAAGGTGACTGATTTTCACTAAGCTTCATCATCTTGTTGAATCTCAGCACTCCCTCTCAACAAGATAGGGATTATCCTTCATCCCGATCCTATCTCTACGGTATTCAAATTTTCTCCTAGTGAGCACTTTCATTAGAATATATGCATCCTGATCTTCCGTAGGAATGTACTGAAGCAACATGATCTTCCGCTGCACACAATATCTGATATAATGATACCGGATATCAATATGTTTAGATATATCATGAAACAAATGATTAATTGAGATTTTAATGCAACTCTGATTATCACAATGTATCACCATAGGATCTAAATGTGAACCAAACAAACCAACCTGGATCTTTCTCATCTAGATAGCCTCACATGCAACTTGACTTGGTGCCATTTATTCTACTTCCGCTGAACTGAGTGCCACAGATCTTTGTTTCCTTCTATACCAAGAAACTGTTATAGATCCAATACTGAAAATCCCTCCTGATGTGTTCTTTTTGTCCATTGGGCTGCATGCCCAATGTGCATCCGTGAAGCCATGCAACTTCACCTCATCCATCTGTCTGTACTATAAGCCATACTTAGATGCACGACTGAGATACCTCAGGACATGCTTGTCTGCCTTCCAAAAGAGCTTGGTAGGTTTAACCATCGCTTGTGAAATTTGGTTCACCGCATAGCATATGTTCAGTCTTGTATTAACTAAATACATGAGCGAACCCACCAACTGTCAATACACAATGGCATCCACTACCTCTGCCAATGTAGCATCCTCTTTCCTCCAATTTCATGGAAGAGGAGTGTTGATAGGCTTGCATCCTTGCATGTGAAACTTCTCCAGTATCTCCCGGGCATACTTGCCTTGAGACACAATAGTTCACCTTCCCGCTGCCATATTTCCAATCCAAGGAAATAATGGAGGAGGCCCAGATCCTTCATCTCAAAATCCATTGCAAGATCTGCCTTGCATGAGTGTATCAATTGCTCATCACCCGTTAGTATTAAATCATCAACATAAAGAACAATGATTAAAAGCTTACCCTCCACCACAATTTGATACAGGTTTGCATCCACCTCAATCTTGGTGAAGCCAAGTTTGGTGAAATAGCTGTCGATCCATGTGTACCAAGCACCAGGTGCTTGTTTCAGCCCATACACCACTCTTTTGAGCCTTCACACATGCGACTTGCTGCTAAAGATATAAAATCCTTCAGGTTGCTCAATGTACACCTCTTCCTCAATGATCACATTAAGGAACACAGTCTTCACATCCATTTGATGAATGTGCCAACTCATCTGCGCTGAGAGAGCAAGGATGGTCCTTATGGAAGAATACCATATGACAGGTGCAAAGGTTTCTTCATAATAAATCCCCTCGATCTATGAGAATCCCTAGGCAACAAATATTGCCTTATAATTCTTGATGCTTCCATCAACAAATTTCTTTACCTTGTAGATCCATCTTGATCATACAACTGATTTACCCACTGGCCTTCGAACAATATCCCAAGCACTGTTTCTGACAATGGAGTCATACTCCTCCACCATGGCATCTACCCATGTGGTTTCCTGCACTACTTCTTCAAAATAAGATGGCTCTGCCACGATACACTTTCTCATAAGAGCCATGTATCCAGTAGATCAGTCAGGTGACTGTCTCTGTCTGCACTGTGATGTAGGGACTCCTACATTCTGTGCCACATCAAGCTTCAGTCTCTCAGCTTCTGTGGTATGCTTCCTGCTAATTTCGATGTTTGGTTCTGCATGAGTGGACTCCTCCACTCCATGAATCTCCTGCTATGGATGATCCATATCTAGAGGCTCATCTTTGGGAACAAGAAGTTCCTCCTCTGCATGTAAGTGTAGCTCCCTCTCAAGCAACAACTTCATGGATTTCACCTCATTAAATTTTATATCCCATCGCACCACAGTCATCCGATTGTCTAGAAAATACACACAATAATTATGGGGTGTTTCTATGTACCCCACAAATATCCCAACTTTTGCAGTCATCTCCAGCTTGGTCACATGAATGTAAACAAATGAGGCAAAAATCTTCAAATGAGAAATATCAGGCTTCTTACTAGTAAAAGCTTCTTCGGGTGTACTCATGCCAAGTACTCTATGAGGACAACGGTTTTTCACATAAACCGCAGTGTTTCATGCTTCCACCCACAAGTGCATTGGTAGGCCCTGGTCATGCAGCATAGCTCATGCAACACCCACAATCGTTTTGTTATTCCTCTCCGTGACCCCATTCTATTGTGGGTTATGAGGCGCTATGAGTTCTCTTCAAATTTCTTCTTTGCTACAGAAGTCTTTTAATTCGCCTGAGATATATTCACCACCATTATCGCTCTGTAGAGCCTTCAATTTCTTCCCCGACTCCTTCTCCACCAATGCTTTAAACTCATAGAACTTTGAGAATGTTTCACTTTTCTTCTGCATGAAGAAGATCCAACATCTACGAGAATAGTCATCAACAAATATAACATAATACCTGTGTTTTTCTATTGAAGAAACCGAGAAAGGTCCACACACGTCCATGTGAATTCTCTCAAGGATCACTGAAGCATGGTTCTCCTTATCATGAAAGGTGGTCTTCACAAACTTACCCATAGTAAATCCCTTGCACTAATCTGACTGCGCAAGAGTATCCTTGGGAAGTCCAGTAGAAATTTGCTACAAAATATTCAAAGCGCCATGGTGAAGATGGCCCAATATCCTATGCCATAATTCGTCCTCATCCCGGCTCACCACTTCTTCTGCTTTGCCCATCATTTTAGCGCAGCCATCTACCTCCAGCTTGTAGAGATTATTAACTTGAATCCATATCCTCTTGGTTTGACCTGTTTTTTTATGTCACAGGAAAGCTTTTCCATTGCTAAAACCAACATCATAAACTTTGTCTTCCAACATTGCAGCCGAGACCAAGTTCTTCTTCAGACCTGGAACATGCATAACATATTTCAAAAAAAATGGTTTACCTGACTCCCTCTCAAAGGTAATGGTCCTAATGTTGGTCACATTGTATCAACCATCATCGCCCATCTCTATATGCATTTGGAGGTCCTTCTCCTCCAAGTCACTAAACAACTCCTTGTCTCCCATCATATGGAAATACACACCACTATCAAGATAACACACCAATCCCATAGTGCTTGAAACCAAGCATGTGATCAAAAAGAAATCAATTTCAAATTGTGAGGCTAAGGCCTCACCCACTGCAGCTCCAAAAACCTTCTTTTTTTTCTTCATCTATGGTCAATTAGTGGCGAAATGCCCATGTTCGTGACAGTGAAAACACTTCACCTTGGAAAAATCTTGCTTCTTGCCTTTAGCCTCATATTTTGAAGGGAATTTCTTCCCCTTCCCTTTCCTTTCTTTGGCAGCCAAAACATAATTCTCTTCATATTCATTCTTCGATGAAGAGCCATCCCTGGTACTTCACCTTATCTCCTCCTCCACAAGGTCCGACCAAAGTCGCTCCCAACCCGACAGTTTCTCCCGTCCATTAATAGAGTCTTTGTAGCTATGCCAACTCTTCGAAAGCCCAAGGAGAGCCAAGATCACCAATTCATCATCATAAAAAGTAATCCCCACACTCCCTAGTTCATCCCTATAGTGGATAAACTTCGTGAGATATTTTGGAATACTGTCACCCTTCTCCATTTTTATTTTTCTGAGCTTATCTTTCAACGCCAACTTCCTCTGGTCACTACTGCTTTGGAACAAAGCTATCAAATCCTTCCACATTGCAAATGGAGTGGATTTCCCATGAAGGATTGACACAATACAGTCCTTCACACCTTCCAATAGAATTCTTCTTGTCTTTTCTACCATCTTTTTCCATGCGTCAAGTAATGCAGCATCACTAGAACCAGGCTTAGGAACATCGCTATCGATGAAATCCTTCCGTCCATTATCTTCTAGCACCACCTCCATCCTATAATTCCAGGCTATGTAATTCAAGCTACCTTCAAGGGCATACTCCAATCTCAACCCATTGAAAGAAATTTCAATGTATACTCAACTGTCGCACCAAGAAATTTCTACAACAAATTCAAATTGTCCACCTGCACAAACTCAACAATTCTTCAAAATTGCAATCTTCAAGAATTAACATTTCTCTAATACCACATAGAAATTATATACCATATGCATTTATATATCCAAATTCTTCTGATCAAACAATATTTTATCTTCTTACTAAATATATAATCCTTCCATTATTAATCTTTTGCGGAAATTTAAAAACTCAATTGCAAACACATGAAGCAATAAAAACAATCGCACATAACAATTGTTTAATGGGAAATCCTGAAGCTAAAAACCCAAAATATCATATATTATGTATCATGGAGATCATGTAACAGTCTCATACAAAGCTTAGTACATCAAGCTCTCAGTACAATCAATCATCACACACTAACATGAAGAAATCTACAAATCCATGCACTGATTTATTGCCATCTGATAGCATTCCTCCACTACGCAATACCTACTGAAGAAGACCCCTGAATGAATTTGAATTGGCATTGCCTTGAAAATGAAATCCTCATTGGAAACTCCAATGTGTGTGTGATGCAATCAATGCATCACTATAGTCACAACAAATATTCCATCTCACCCTTTCACTTACCTCTCCACTGGGTCTCCACTAGAAATGACATGCATTATAGTTAACCGATGTATTTGTTCAGTTGATTAGTGAGTTATTATTGTGAATTAATTATCTATTTAATTCACTCCACTCTCACTAGTGTATCATTCAGTTAGACTAGATACAACTATCTCATCTGAGTTTAACTCCATTCACTGAGTTAAACTGAATAACAACTCCATGAAATACTCTTCCAACTCTATCATAACTTTGCCACTTCAGTTCTAACTAATTCCTCCATGCATGAACCACCAGTAAACCCTAGGAATTGCGTAATTACTTCAGCCCACTGATTTGCCAAATCTATATATTGAAATAAATTTCTCCAAGAGAATAAGTTGATATTTAGAGTTTGATTATTATTAAGGGCTAATAATAATCGACACATCTATTTTTAAATCGATGATCTATAAATAGGCTTCACCCAATCTTCTAAAAATAGAACTTCATCTATTTTCCAACTTGAAAAACCATCCACAAATAGCATCCTACAACTTCTGAAATATGATCACCATGTCTAAAAATAGACATAGTCTAAAAATAGACTTACACCTAGAAATAGCCTGTGGGCCCACTTAGTGAAGGTGACTGATTTTCACTAAGCTTCATCATGTTGTTGAATCTCAAAAAAAATTTCATTAAGAAGGTTGGCAGGGTAACTGGTTCCATCTGCTATATTTTCACATTGATTTCTGCGGCGTACTATTGATTTCGATGTGAAAACAAATGTTTGTGTGTGGTTTGACTCCTAGATTAGCTAGCGCATGTTCATTTGTTTGTTTTTACTTTTTAGAGATATCAGGTGTGGATAGTGAATTTGGATTGTCAATATTGTTAATTTTTTAACTAAAATTCACTGAAGTTGAAACTAATGGCAACAATTCAGGAATTTACCAACCAAGGAACCCCTCTTAACGAGAATCCTATTCCTTTTCCTTGCATTGGAAATGTTGGTCCTCCTTATATGGCTGCATTTTCATTACCTATATTTACCATAAGTTTACCTGTATGGTTGTTTTCAAATTCATTGACCTCAAATACTCACATTGTTCCACCTCAACTGGATGCTTCACTTCAACCAAGTTCACCATCTCAACATCACAAACTTCATGTTCACCCTTTACCTTCTTCTCCAAACATGTCTTCCTCCCTTTCTTCTTCTTCACTTGGTAAAATTATTGATGCTAGGAACCAGGTGACTAAGGAGAAGAATAAAGGGAAGTAGAAGAGGAAACAATATAAGAAATAACTGAACCAATCAACCATGGTTGTAAGTATAGGTAATGTTGAGGAAACCTCCAACATGCATCATAATCTCGAATACCCTTGCAAGCTTTGTAAGGGCGACCACTTCCTTATAAATTTTCTTGGTATTTCTAAGGTATTGGAAGTATGGTCAGAAAATTATTATCAACTTACTATTGATCCATAAACCACTGATTATCAGGTTTTGGGGAAAAAGGGTAAAGTTAGGTTGCCTTGTAGGTTATGCAAAGGGAATCATTATAGTCACCTTTTCCATCATATGGATGAAGCCTCAAAATGGTTGGAAAACCTTACTGTTCCACAACAACAACTTCCAACTGGTTACCATAAACTTTCTCCCAACCTACCATCAGTTGACAAAGTGATTTATCTAATCCCAAGTACAATCAATCCCAGTCATTCATTAGAGAGTGAAAATATATATCACTGAAGTTGATGAACCATTAGTTTATCAAGTGGTCAACTTGATTTCACATTTATTCGATCCCACTATCCCTTTAAAGATTAAAATTCATACGACTCAGATTCTTCTTATTACTTCATATTCTTCTAAAAAAGGGGGAATTTCACCTATTTGTATAGAACCCCCTCCAAATACTAAGGTCTTTTCCTTTGATTGGAGTAGACTAAAAAAACCTCATATTCCTTCTTCTAGACCTTTCCAAATCATTTTGAAGGCATATGGTAATAATGTGCGGCACACAAATGTAGATGAAGGTGATTATATTATTATTTTATCCTCAACTACTTGGTAAGCTTTGGGTTCCCCACAACTTGTGCCTGTTACACAAAATATTTTAGCTTTTAACAGAACCATTAGTGAACCTTTAGGGATCCTTCCTAATTTTTGTATTACCTTGGAAGGTAAAACTGTTTGTATCTTATGGAAGTTCAAGGTCCCTTGGATTTAAATTTACTCCTTGGGCAAGACTATGTCTATGCAATGAAATTTATCGTATCTACACTCTTTCACGTGATATATTTCCCTCACAATGGAAACATTGTGAATATTGACCATATTTCATTCATTGGCATTGATTCAAATACGAGACATCTAAAAACTCTAAATTTTCCTTTTATGGAAGTGCTATCTGCCCCACCACAAGTTAATTATGTGGCAACCAGTCTCCTGTATTCAGTTACTAATTTAAGCGAGCCTCTCACTATATGCTCGAATTATTTTGAATTAGATCTGGTAATTGACATGGAAAACCCTATGGGGGTATTTGAACGTGATGTTATTATCCCTATTGAGTCCCTTGACATGTGTACCTTCCAGATAATTGTTCTTCCATCTGATGAATACCTCTTGGAATCCATGGTCGAGGTGTGTCCCTTGACATGTGTTCCTTCCATATGGACTCCATGAACAAGTCCTCATGGGGATGGTTCTTTTACTGTGTCAACCTCATTAAAAAAATGAAACAAGTTTCCATGAGGATAGTTCCTTTTACTGTGTCAACCTCGTTAAAAAATGAAAAATTTCCCTTGAGGATAGTTTTTTTACTATGTCAACCTCATCAAAAAATGAAATAGATCCTTTTGAGGATAGTTATTTTACTGGGTCAACGTCATTAAAAAATGAAACAGGTCACCATGACCATAGTTCCTTTTGTTGTGTCAAGCTCATTAAAAAATGAAACAAGGTTCCATGAGCATAGTTCCTTTTCTTGTGTCAAGCTCGTTAAAAAATGAAATAAGGTTCCATGAGCATAGTTCTTTTCCTATGTCAAGCTCGTTAAAAAATGAAACAAATCCTCCCCTAACTGAGTTGAGTCTTTGACTAGATCTCGTAAATTTTAAGTCAAGTCCTTCATCTGATTTCGTAAATAAACCTTCATTCCATCCATTTATTAGTAACTAGTAGTCTATTTAGGTGAATGAAATGAAGCTTGGGGGGCATATTCCCTTGTAGTTTATGCTTGGCAGGCATTGGAAGTTATCTCAAGCATAGTTTTCTAATATTTCAATCTTGTGTAAAAATGAAACAAACCTATCTCAAGCACAATTTTCCTATGTTTCAAGCTTGTGTAAAAATGAAACCACTCTCAAGCATAAATTTTCCTCTATTTCAAGCTTGTATAAAAATGAAACCTATCTCGAGTCCATTTCGGCCATTATTTTCAAGACTCGTTAAAATCATGAAAATCCAGAGATTATTTTGCTATATTTTATGCTCATAAAACAAATTAAAATGTTGAGTTCTTTCTGTCTTTTACTTCTCATTAATTAAATTGAAATTCGGTGATATGAGTACATTTTTATCACTTTTTCAGACTAGTTAGAACTTACGAAAAAGAGAAACCTTGGAGTTCTCCTTTAAGCCATTTCCAAACTCTCTAAACATGAAAATATCGCCGAGTGCTTGACTATTCGAACTAGAAAAGTAAATGAACAGTAAGCTTACCCCTTTTCCGGACTGAACTAGACTATTTATGAAAAAGGTAGACGTTGACTAATCATGGTCAATAGAGTTCTCTCCTGCAATATTTTATCATTTTTCGGGCTTGAGGGACTAAATTTATGAAAAATAACACTATGGATTTTACTTATGTTTTTCTCCTGACTCCTTAAAATTGAAAAAAACACTGATTTTTAATTTCTCTGGGCTGATTAAAAATTTACGTTGAAAGAAAAACATGAGTTTTATTTTTTTTGTATTTTCAAAGTCTTTAAACATGAAAAATACATCGAGTTACCCATACAGTGGACTTGTAAAATCTAAATAGTGTAGGACTCATCAATCATGATGAGATTGAACCACTCCGTCATAGGGTTCGTTAAAAATGCTTCAGATGACTCATCCGAAGGATGAGATTACAGGACAAGCATATGTTATCCTCCTCAAGCTTGTGTAAAAATAAAGAGGTACTTGCCAGTAATGGTGGGGGGGAATTGGGGAAGAACATTTGTTTATGTACTATTAAAGGCAGTATGTCACTCTTGAACATGAAACTTTGTCACATTTGTGTTCGGGTTGGAAAATCCATTTGTCTCACAGCTATTCAAACCTCATTAATGTTGGAAATTGGATAAACCAATGCTCTTCATGTGTTTTGTGAGATGTAATAACCACCTCTCATGGATCCTCATCTCTGGTGATGTGATCGTTGACTAACACCTGTGAGTTTTGGTCTAACAACAATCATGATTCCCAACAAGAGGTATTATAGGGTAGGTCATGAGTTCGATACACACCTGGTTCACGTTGGGGGGATATTGTTTGACATTGGATAAACCAATGATCCTTGTGTGTTTCACGACATGGACTAACTACCTCTTGTGGATCCTTACCTCTGGCGATGCGACCGTTGAATAACACCTATGGATTTTGGTCTAACAATAATCGTGATTCCCAACAATTGAAAGTATTAAGTTATTTTTGGGTACTATCGTTGAGTCGAATGCTCTCAATTCTAAGTGTCATGTCACCAAAATGTTCAAGAGAAGTCCAAACTAAATCAATATTACCTTGCAAATCATAAACTTCAATCACGTCAGTCATCCCTTCCAATTTGTTCTTCAAAACTTGACATGAATTTTCTTGTCGTAGGCCCTCCTACGACATATCACTTCCTGCTGAATTCAACTCACTATCAAGGAAGTTGATCTAGAAACCATTTTCAGTACCTTGAGACTTGCATGAATTAATGGCATGTTTCTCGCTTTCGATGATAGGTTCTCAGTATTGGCCTTTGATCAAATGATTCTATGAGCGTTCGACTTCAAAATATTTAATCACACTTCATAGATTGTACTGGAGTACCTTGAGATCCATTGTCATTATTGGTGGTTTCTCTTGTACTTGTTAATGATTCATGTCATTGACTAGTAATAAAGTGGTTTATAGCATGTTCGACTTCAAGAAATTCACTCACATGGTTAGATACATACTATAGATTGAGATATGGAGATCAAGAACGTGGATCAATTTCATCCATCCAGGTTGCATGGAGGTATTAAACATTCATGATTGTAAATATAGATCCATTGATGACTGCTTCCATATTGTGTCTTATGTTGACATGGATCTTCAGATGTATTTCCATAGTGATTATTTGAGATGTGTCTACTCTAAGTATAGGATTACCTACCTTAGTGACGTTTATATGAAAGCATGATATGGTAATCCTTGATTTTTTTTTTCAGGTCTTCAACCAATTGGTCTCTAATCCAAACCTTTGATATGATAAAGTGCTTCAGTTATCAAAAATATTTTCTGGTTTTGCACTTTAGGGGGAAATATATTACATTAAAATTTGTCACCATGAATGTCAATTCAGATATCTTTCCATATGATGATGTGTCTCAAGTGAATCCCCTATGAAGCTTGAAGTAAAAAAATGCCAGGGAAAAAAGGAATTTTGGTTTACACTGATTTAAAACCCTTTTTGAGCATCGACACAATTTACCTGAACAAAAACTGAGCATGCGTAATTTATTCCACTGTAAACTGCACAGATCTGCGCAGGTATGTTCACGTAGGTAAAAATAAAAAGTAAGTTCTAGAATATTTGGTTGAGGAATCTTATCCAAATTAGAAACCTCGAACCAATACATACCTGCGCCTCATCCCTTGGTACATGGAACTAATATCATTTTCTTAAGGATCATATCCCTTGAGAATAGGAACTATAAGCCTCCCCATCCTTCTTATAAATTAAGCATAGGACTGAAGGAATGGGAGACAGGGATTTGTAAACTCGAGTTTTTGGTTTTGGGTCTAAAGAGCTTGTCATCAAGGGAGGGAAAGGATATCATTGGAGGAGGCTTGTGACATAAAGGCAACCAGGTTGTAAGCTTGTTTTCCCTTTGATTTTAATAAAAATTTATTGTTCTTTCCTAATTGCGTCTATTTTTTACGTTATTTATCGGATTCCTTGATCACTCACATGGTTTATAACTAATTATTGATTCATTTATATGTTGTATGTTAGATAAAGGATTTAATTTACATTTTATTTTATATGCGAGATACTTTGATCCATTTGAATTTTTTTGTCTATGCATATCTATTTTGGAGCATCATGGAGAAGTTGTGGAAGTCATTCGAAAAGCCTCTAAGGCATTGAGGGAAATATGGCTATTGAAAGCATTGAAAGGAATTCTACAAGAACTTCATTGATAGGTAAGTGATCCTTCACATACTACCTGTTTCATTTTTTAGTTATAGGTTAAGGAAAGAGTTATTGCTTTGTCTATTTGTTTCTAGTTTTGCTTTAGTATTATATGGAGATCACTCTTGTCCGCAAGAGGGATTTATCCGAGTAATAGATATAAATGGAATAAAATATTGCATCATTATTAATGGAATAACCGAGGAGGTTGTGTCATGTACTGAGCATATTTTCCCCTTCCCTCTCAAAGTTTTAGACGAAGGCTTAAAATACCCGGGTTTTTATTTAAATAAAAAAAAATACCTCAAAGTATATTGGTCAGGGATGATAAGAAAACTAGAAGAGTGAATTTAGAGGTGGTCAAATAATTTTTTGTCAAGAGGTGGGAATTCTGTTATGCTCAAGTCAATCACGGAGAACATTCTAGTAATTAGAATTCTAATGTTGTAATCAATAAAGGAGTATTTAACCAAATTTAAAATGCATGCCTGATATTCCTATGGATAGGCTATGGTAATCACAAAGGATTCATATTGGTTAAGGGGATTCGAATCTGGCTCCAAACAAGCTCGGAGGATGGGTGCTTAAGGAGATTCATCTATTTTCCAAGGCATTGACAAGAAAGAATTTGTGGAAGCTAACTGGGGAGTCACCCCTTTGGTACAAATTCATGCAAGATAATTAATTTCTACGTATTTCAATAGTAGATTGGTTTATAACTTCTGACAAGTATTCTACATGATCAATAGTATGGAATCCCAAGTTAAGGATTTTCCTTTAGTTGGTCATTGGTTGACATGGTGAGTGGAAAATGGAAGATCCATAAGAATCGGTTGTGATCCTTGGTATGGTGCAACGAACAACTACATGCTCTTTGTACCCCTTGTTTAATACTTATGAAAATTGAATATTATAAATTTTTCCAATGCCGCATCTCACTAGTACATATGGTCAATTTTCTGACGCTTTAGTTCCGACACTTTTGATGTATTGTTGGAAAGTTCCCCAATTTTTCTAAAAAGTTTTAATCCCACCAATAAGCATCACTCTAGCAACATTCAGGAACCATGTGTCAGAATTGAGACATTTAGGCCTATCTTCGAAATAACGTCGATTCAAAAGCATGTGTCACAATTGCGACGTTTAGGAACAGTTCATCGAAATTGTGATGTTTCAAAAGCATGTGTCGGAAGCATGATGTTTAGGCCTATCATTATAATAACGACGATTTAGAAGCATGTGTCAGAATTGCAACATTTAGGAATAGTTCATCGGAATTGTGATGTTTCGAAAGCATGTGTTGAAAGTGTGACGTTTAGGCCTATCATCGGAATAGAGACGATTTAGAAGCATGTGTCGATATTGCGACATTTAAGAATAATTCATCGAAATTGCATTGTTTTAGAAGCATGTGTCGGAAGTGCGATGTTTAGGTGGGTTAGGTTGGGTTGGGTTGAGTTGGGTTAGGTTATGTCATGTGAGGGCACCCAAGGAACATGTCCAGATGGGTTAGGTTATGTAGAGTCGTGTAAGGGCACCCAAGGAAACACGTTTGGGTGGGTCGAGTCAGGTTGGGTTAGGTCGTGTGAGGGCACCTAGAGAAACTCATTTGGGTGGGTGAACCTGTTTTCCGTTTGATCCCTCGTGCCTTCGACGTTCAGTCGGGTCGGGTCAGGTCGAGTCATGTGAGGGTGGTCATATCAAAAATGATAAGTTTTGACTACCCATGTCGTGTCGGGTTGGGTCTCGTCATGTCTTGTGAGGCCGTGTAAGGAAACGTGTTTGGGTGGGTTGGGTCGAGTCGGGTTGTGTCGTGTGAGGGCGTGTAGGAAAACACATTCGGGCGGGTCAGGTCGGGTCGAGTCGGGTCGTGTCGTATGAGGCCACCCAAGGAAACGCGTTCATACGGGTCGGGTAGAGTCGTGTGATGGTGCCCAAAGAAACACATTCGGGTGGGTCGAGTCAGGTCATGTGAGGCTGGCGTCGAGGGAAACACGTTCAGGTGGGTCGGATCGAGTCGGGTTGTGTGAGGGAAACTAGGGAAACACGTTCGGGTGAGTCAGGTCGGGTCATGTGAGGGTGGCCATTTCAAAAATGCTAATTTGTGACTGCTCGTGTGCTTGGTACTACACATTTGTGCGACCCATTTTCCGTTTTCTCCCTCGTACCTTTGACATTCGGGCAGGTCGGGTCGAGTCGGGTTATGTGATGGCACCCAAGGAAACACGTTCAGTTCGGTTCGAGTTGTGCCATACTATGAGGGTGCCCAAGGAAATGTGTTCGGCCGGGTCGGGTCAGGTCATGTGAGGGTGCCTAAGGAATTCTTTTAGGTGGGTCAAGTTGGGTCAGGTCGTGTGAGGGTGCCTAGGGAAACGCATTTAGGCAGGTCGGGTCGGGTCAGGTCGAGTCGTGTGAGGGTGGCCGTATAAAAAATTCTAAGTTGTGACCACTCGTGTGCCTTGTATTGCACGTTCATGTGACCCATTTTCCATTTGATTCCTCGTGCTTTCAATGTTAAGATGGGTCGGTTCAGGTCAGGTCATGTGAGGGTGGTCGTATAAAAAATTCTAAGTTGTGACCGCCCATGTCATGTCGGGTTCGGTTTGGTCATGTCAAGTGAGGCCACCCAAGGAAACGGGTTTTGGCGGGTTGGGTCAGGCTGGGTCGGGTCATGCCGTGTGAGGCCACCCAAGGAAATGCGTTCATATGTGTTGGGTCAAGTTGTGTGATGGTGCCCAAGGAAACACGTTCGGGCAAGTCAGGTCGGGTCCGTTCGAGTGTGACGGTGCCCAGGGAAACGCGTTCAGGCAGGTCGGGTCGGGTCGGGTCGTGTGAGAGCACCCAAAGAAATGCGTTCAGGTGGTTCAGGTCAGGTCGAGTCGAGTCGTGTGAGGGTCGTCGTATAAAAATTTCTAAGTTGTGACCGCTCATGTGCCTTATACATTTTCCATTTGCTCCCTCGTGCCTTCGACATTCGGGCAGGTCAAGTTGTGTGATGGTGTCTAAGGAAATGTGTTTGGGTCTGGTTAGTTCGGGTCATGCCATT
Organism: Pinus albicaulis; assembly: GCA_034641835.2. Classification (NCBI taxonomy): domain Eukaryota; kingdom Viridiplantae; phylum Streptophyta; class Pinopsida; order Pinales; family Pinaceae; genus Pinus; species Pinus albicaulis. The sequence goes on along the minus strand of CM076582.1, from coordinate 1,506,928,776 downwards.
CTATGAGGGCACCCAAGGAAACATGTTTGGCAGGTCGAGTTAGGTCGGGTCATGTGAGGGCCCCTAAGGAACGTCTTCGGGTGGGTCGTGTGAGGGCGCCTAGGAAAACGCGTTCGGGTGGGTCGGGTTGGGTCGTGTGAGGTGGCCATATAAAAAATGATAAGTTGTGACCGCCCGTGTGCCTTGTATTTCATGTTCATGTGACCCATTTTCCATTTGAACCCTCGTGCCTTCGACGTTCGAGCGGGTCAGGTTGGGTCATGTGAGGGTGGCCGTATCAAAAATGCTAAGTTGTGACTACTCGTGTGCATTTTACTACAAGTTCGTGCAACCCGTTTTCCATTTTCTCCCTCATGTCTTCAACGCTTGGGCGGGTCGGGTCAGGTTGGTTTGTGTGATGGTGCCCAAAGAAACACGTTTGGGTTGGGTCGGGTCATGTCGTGCCGTACTGTGAGGGTGTCTAAGGAAACGCATTCGGGTGGGTTGGGTCGTGTCGAGTCATGTGAGAGCACCCAAGGAACATGTTCGGGTAGGTCCAGTCAGGTCGGGTCATGTGAGGGCGCCCATGGAAATGCATTCGGGCAGGTTGGGTCAGGTCATGTGAGGGAGGCCATATAAAAAATGCTAAGTTGTGACCGCCTGTGTGACTTGTATTGCACGTTCATGTGACCCATTTTCCATTTGATCCCTCATGCCTTCGACGTTTGGGTGAGTTGGGTCAGGTTGGGACGGGTCGGGTCATGTGAGGATGGTCGTATAAAAAATTCTAAGTTGTGACTGCCCGTGTCATGTTGGGTCGGGTCCGGTCGTGTCCTGTGAGGCCGCCCAAGGAAACACGTTCAGGTGAGTCAGGTTGTGTTGTGTGAGGCCGCCCAGGAAAACGGGTTTGGGTGGGTCGGGTATGCTAGTGCCATGTGAGGCTGCCCAAGGAAATGCATTCATATGGGTTTGGTTGAGTTGTGTGATGTTGAAAATGCAGCAAGATGATGGAGCTTAGTGAAATGAAGTCGCCTTCACTAAGTGGGCCCGCAGGAAAATTCTGGCGCAAAGTCTATTTTTAGACATATGGAGCATGGTCCAGGGGTTGCAGTATGTTATTCTTGGAGTATTGGTAATGTTGGTAAAAATAGATGGACCTCTATTTTTTTGACCTATAGGTCGATAGGTCGATGTCTATTTTTAGACTGCCTATCCTAAAAATAGGGAAGTCAAATATTATTTACCCTTAATAATATTTGGACTCTAAACAACATTTTACTCTCTTGGAGCACTTCAGTTCGAGCTACAGAAGTGGCTCATGCATCTGACAGAGGAATTACGCTATTCCTAAGGGTTTGGTGAGCTCATGCATGGTTGACTTCAGTTAGGACTTCAGTGGCAGAAGTTTGGTGGAGTTGATGAGACAGTTGGTGGAGTTGTGTTCGGTTTAACTTAGTTGAACTAGTTGAGATTAGTTTAACTAACTAATCAACTAGTAATGAGTGGAGTGAATTAAATATTATTTAATTCATTAATTAGTAACTCATTATTCAACTCAAGAACACATCAGTTCACTACAGTGCATGGACAGTTCAGTGGAGACCAGTGAAAGAGGTAGATGAAAGGGTTAAGTTAGCTATCAGTGGCGACATCAGTTGTGCATGAGATTTGCACCACACTTGGAGGAATTTCCCATGATGATTGCGCTGTCAAGCCAAGGAGATTTGAACCTTGGATATCTATATAGACAGGCCTGGATTGCGCAATAGAGGCAAGGCAATTGGCGGTGAGTTTTGAACCAGTAACCTGTTCAAAACTGAGCTAGATTGTGGGTAACTGTATGAGAAAGTACTGAGTACTTGTGAGGAGTATTGTACTGAGTTTGTTACTTGATTTCTCCATTATAATATGCACAATAGCTGCGGGGTTTTCAGCTATAAGCTTTCCCCATACATACTGTGTTAATGTGTATGATGATTTGATGTGTTATCGCTTGATTTTATTTCCGCATGTTTGATGATCCGAGTGGAAGAGATTATGTGTTGCATATAAATTCGAATTGTATGTGATCAGGATAGTCTCGGTGGATAATTAATCATTATTCAGCAAATTTCTACATGGTATCATAGGTATTGAAGCAGAGATTGATCATCATAGTGATTACAAACTTATTTCGGTAGACAGAGTCTGCATGCGGGCCAGGTAGCCTCCAGATTCATCTTTCTTCGGAAAGTGAAAGGTCTGGTAAATGCCCCTTGCAGTCAATCTCTGTGCTAGAAATAATTTGTTCTCACAGATCTAGAGCGGCTGAGCTTTGAGGTGGAATTCGAAGTTTTGCAGCAGTTTTGTTTTCTTGGTGTCGGTGTTGAAAATGTCTTTCAACGGTTTGCGACTCGAATATGCTCTTGAAGGCAGTTCGAATTATGTTGCATGGAAGGATCGCATGGAAGCAGTATTAGAAGATAATGGTCTCAAGGAGTTTGTAGATACGGATGTCCAAAAGCCCACCGATCCTGCTGAAGTCGATGCATGGCAAAAGAAGATGGCGAAGTGTCGAAGGATCCTGTTGGAGGGCGTCAAGGATCATATTGTATCCAGCCTGCATGGAAAGGCTACTCCATATTTAATGTGGAAAGCTTCGACGGATCTATTCCAGAGTAAGACTGACCAAAGGAAGCTGGCACTCAAAGATAAGCTCAGGAACATTAAGATGGAGAAGGGCGACAGTATCGCCAAATACCTCACGAAGTTCACTCAATGCAGAGATGAGCTGGGAAGTGTGGGGGTGACTGTCGAAGACGAGGACATGGTCGACTTGGCTCTCCTTGGTCTTCCGAAGGCTTGGCACTCATATCAAGATAGTGTCAATGGTCGGGAGAAGTTGCCGGGATGGGAGCGCCTTTGGGCGGATCTCATGCAAGAGGAGATAAGGAGGACTACTCGAGATGGATCTTCATCAAAGGGAGCTGATGAAGAAAATTGCGCTTTGGTGGCCAAAGCAAAGAAGGGGAAGGGTAAGAAAACTTCTTATTCCGGTGCAAAGGGAAAGAAGCAGGATATGGCGAAAGTGAAGTGTTTTCACTGCCATGATCACGGACATTATGCTACCAATTGTCCAAAGAAGAAGAAGAACAAGCAAGCGGGAAGATCTGCAGATGGAGAAGCTTTGGCTTCACAGTTCGAGCTTGAATTTTCACTGATGGCATGCTTGGTTTCAAGTATGATGGGATCGGTATGGTTCTTGGACAGCGGTGCGTCATTTCATATGATGGGAGATCGGGATTTGTTCTCAGATCTGGAGGACAAAGATTTGGGTGTGCACATCGAGATGGGCGATGATGGTAGATACAGTGCGACTGGTATCGGTACCATATCCTTTCAGAGGGATTCTGGTAAACCCTTTGTATTGAGGGATGTCATGCATGTACCTGGATTGAAGAAGAACTTGATCTCTATGGCGATGTTGGAGGATAAGGGGTATGATGTGGTCTTCAACGAAGGAAAAGCCTTCCTGCGCAGTAAGACTACTGGAGAGACCCAGAAGATAGGGGTTCGAACCAAGAACCTTTATCAGTTGCAGGTAGATGGCTGCGCAGATATGGCATACAAGGTGGGAGAAGTGGTTAGCCGGGATGATGAGGGCAAACTGTGGCACAAGAGATTGGGCCACCTTCACCATGGAGCCTTGAAGATTCTGCAGCAGATTTCTACTGGGCTTCCTAAGGGCACCCTTGCGTAGTCAGATCAGTGCAAGGGGTGTACTTTAGGGAAGTATATGAAAGCCACCTTTCACGAGAAGGATAGTCGCGCCACGATGATCCTTGAGAGAGTTCACACAGACGTGTGTGGTCCTTTCTCAGTTGCTTCGATAGAAAATCACAAGTATTATGTGATCTTTGTTGATGATTTCTCTCGAAAGTGCTGGATCTTCTTCATGCAGAAGAAGAGCGATACATTCGCGAAGTTTTGTGAGTTTAAAGCACTGGTTGAGAAGGAGTCGGGGAAGAAGGTGATTGCTCTAAGGAGTGATAACGGTGGTGAATTCATCTCGGATGAATTCAAGGAGTTCTGCAGTGCAGAAGGGATTCAGAGAGAGCTCATCGCGCCCCATAACCCACAACAGAATGGGGTGGCTGAGCGGAAGAACAGAACGATTGTGGGTGCTGCACGGGCGATGTTGCATGATCAGGGCCTACCCCTTCACCTGTGGGCTGAGGCATGCAATACAGCAGTGTATGTGCAGAACTGTTGTCCTCACAAGGTTCTTGGCATGAGTACACTGGAGGAGGCTTATTCTGGCAAGAGGCTTGATATTTCCCATTTGCGGATTTTTGGTTCTCCTGTCTACATGCATGTGATAAAGGATGCGAGAAGGAAGCTGGATCCAACTGGTGAGGTTGGAATATTTGTGGGGTACACTGATACACCTCACAACTATCGGGTGTATTTGTCAGACAGTTGCAAGACTGTTGTGCGACGGGATATAAAATTTCAGGAGGAGAAAGCCATGCAGTGTTCGCTTGAGAGGGAGCTACACTTGCATGCAGATGAGAAGCTGTTAGTTCCTAAGGAGGAGCTTCCGGATGTGGATCAGCCACAAGAGGAGGTTCAGGAGGTGGAAGAAACCACCCAGGCAGCGCCAACCATCAGAGGGCGCATGCGCACTACAGAAGCTGAGCGACTGGCTCGGGATGCAGAGAAGGTTGTGGGACCACCTACAGCACAGCGCAGACAGAGACAGTCACCGGATCGGTACACTGGATACATGGCTCTTATGAGTCAATGTGTTGTGACAGAGCCATCCTCTTTTGAGGAAGCTGTGGAGGAACCCGCATGGGTTGATGCCATGATCGAAGAATATGATTCAATCATCAGGAACAGTGCATGGGAGATTGTCCCAAGACCGGTTGGGAAATCAGTTGTAGGTTCGCGATGGATCTACAAAGTGAAGCAGGCGGCTGACGGGAGTGTGGAGAAGTACAAGGCGAGATTTGTCGCCCGTGGCTTCTCACAGATCGAGGGGATTGACTATGGGGAGACTTTTGCACCTGTCGCAAGGTACTCTTCCATACGGACGATCCTTGCTCTCTCAGCGCAGATGGGGTGGCACATTCATCAGATGGATGTGAAGACTGCGTTCCTCAACGGATTCATTGAGGAGGAGGTGTACATAGAGCAGCCTGAAGGTTTCGAGATCTTCAGCAGTGAGTCGCATGTGTGCCGACTCAAGAGAGCACTGTACGGGCTGAAGCAAGCACCTCGTGCTTGGTACACTCGGATAGACAACTACTTCATCGGGCTTGGATTCTCCAAGAGTGAGGCGGATCCAAACCTGTACCAGATTGTGGTTGGAGGGGAAGCTGTTGATCATCGTACTGTATGTAGATGATCTGATTTTGACTGGCGATGAGCAGTTGATACTTTCATGCAAGGAGGATCTTGCATGAGAGTTCGAGATGAAGGACTTGGGCATCCTTCATTATTTCCTGGGATTGGAGATTTGGCAACGCAGCGGAGGACTGTTTGTTTCTCAGGGCAAGTATGCCCGGGAGATTCTGGAGAGGTTCAACATGCAAGGCTGCAAGCCTGTTGACACTCCTCTTCCCGGTGGTTGGAGGAAGGAGGATGCTACTTCAGCGGAGGTAGTGGATGCCACTGTCTATCGACAGTTGGTGGGGTCGCTTATGTATCTGGTCAATACACGACCCGATATATGCTATGATGTTAACCAGCTTTCGCAAGCTATGGTTAAGCCTACCAAGCTCTTTTGGAAGGCAGGAAAGCATGTATTGCGCTATATTAGAGGCACATCGGGATATGGTCTATGGTACAGACAGGAGGATGGAGCGAATCTTTCTGGCTTCACTGATGCAGATTGGGCAGGGAGTCCAACGGATCGGAAGAGCACTTCTGAAGGAGTTTTCAGCATTGGGTTGATAGCAGTTTCTTGGTGTAGTAGGAAGCATAGATCCGTGGCACTCAGTTCAGCAGAGGCCGAGTACATGGCAGCTAGCTTGGCTGCATGCGAGGCTATTTGGATGAGGAAGATCCTCGCAGGATTGTTCAGGTTGCATTTGGAGCCTACAGTGATCTACTGTGATAACCAGAGTTTCATTAAACTCTCGTCTAATCTAGTATTTCATGATAGGTCCAAACACATCGACATAAGGTACCATCATATCAGAGATTGTGTTCAGCGGAGAATCATGATGCTTTCATATGTTCCCACGGAGGATCAGGATGCCGACATCCTGACGAAGGCGCTCACCAGGAGCAAGTTCGAATTCCAAAGAGGCAGGATAGGGGTTGCAGATAATCCATATCTTATTGAGAGGGAGTGTTGAAAATGCAGCAAGATGATGGAGCTTAGTGAAATGAAGTCACTGGCGGCAAACAGCAATTCTTTGCAAAGTCTATTTTTAGACGAACGAGCGGACAGGCAGAGCCACCGTTCTAGGTCATGATGTTATTCTGGAGTTAATGTTAAAAGACATAAGAGCCTTCAGTATTAATCTATAGGTCGATGTCTATTTTTAGACTGCCTATCCTAAAAATAGGGAAGTCAAATATTATTTACCCTTAATAATATTTGGACTCTAAACTTCAGTTTACTCTCTTGGAGCACTTCAGTTCGAGCCTTTGAAGTGGCTCATGCATCTGACAGAGGAATTACGCTATTCCCAAGGGTTTGATGGCATCATGCATGGTTGACTTCAGTTAGGACTTCAGTGGCAGAAGTTTGGTGGAGTTAATGAGACAGCTAGTGGAGTTGTGTTCGATTTAATTTAGTTGAACTGGTTGAGATTAGTTTAACTAGCTAATCAATTAGTTATGAGTGGAGTGAATTAAATATTATTTAATTCATTAATTAGTAACTCATTATTCAACTCAAGAACACATCAGTTCACTACAGTGCATGATCAGTTCAGTGGAGACCAGTGAAAGAGGTAGATGAAAAGGTGGAGTTAGCTATCAGTGGCGACATCAGTTGTGCATGAGATTTGCACCACACTTGGAGGATTTTTCCATGACAATTGCGTAGTCAAGCCAAGGAGATTCGAACCTTGGATCTCTATATAGACAGGCCTGGATTGCACAATAGAGGCAAGGCAATTAGTGGTGATTTTTGAACCAGTAACTTGTTCAAAACCAAGCTAGCTTGTGTGTAACTTTATGAGAAAGTACTGAGTACTTGTGAGGAGTATTGTACTGATTTTGTTACATGATTTCTCCATTATAATATACACAATAGCTGCGGGGTTTTCAGCTATAAGCTTTCCCCATACATACTGTGTTAATGTGTATGATTATTTGATGTGTTATCGCTTGATTTTATTTCCGCATGTTTGATGATCTGAGTGGAAGAGATTATGTGTTGCATATAAATTCGAATTGTATGTGATCAGGATAGTCTCGGTGGATAATTAATCATTATTCAGCAAATTTCTACATGTGATGGCACCCAAGGAAACACGTTCGGGCGAGTCGAGTCGGGTTGTGTGAGGGCGCCCAGGGAAACGTGTTTAGGTGGGTCAGGTCATGTGAGGGCACCTAGGGAAACGTGATCAGGGGGGTCGAGTCAAGTCGGGTCAGGTCATGTGAGGTCATGTGAGGGCGCCTAGGGAAATGTGTTTATGTGGGTTAAGTTAGGTCAGGTCAGGTCGTGTGAGGTCATGTGAGGGCACCTAGGGAAACATGTTCAGGTGGGTCGAGTTAGTTCGGGCTGGTTGGGTCTAGTCGGGTCGTGTCAGGGCATGTGAGGTTGGGTCGTGTGAGGTCAAGTTAGGTCAGGTCAGGTCAGGTCATGTGAGGTCAAGTTGTGTGAGGGTGCCCAAGGAAACACGTTTGGGCGAGTCGAGTCAGGTCGGGTCGTGTGAGGGTGCCTAAGGAAACACATTTTCTCCCCTGTGCCTTTGCTCTGGCAAGTCGAGTCGTGCCGTGTGAGGGCACCATAGGAAACATGTTCAGGTTGGATTATGTGAGGGAGGCCATATAAAAAATTCTAAGTTTTGACCACCCGTGTGCCTTGTGCAAGTTTGTGCAACCCATTTTCCATTTGCTCCCCCGTGCCTTAATCGACGTTAGGCATGTCAGGTCTAGTTAGGTCGTGTGATGGTGCCCAAGGAAATGCGTTTAGTTTAGGTTGGGTCCAGTCATGCTGGACTGTGAGGGCACCCAAGGAAACACATTCAGGCAGGTTCATTTTCTCCCTCATGCCATATCGACCATTTACAAATGGAGTAGGTTGACATAAATTGAAGATTCCTTGATGTGAGTGCATGAAATGACAATTTAGTACAACAAAAATCGGAAAAAAATGGATATATATTTTTTTAATTAATTAAACCATGGTTTAAAAATAATAACAATAAAAAATAAAAAAAATGAATAAAATAAAAAAAAGAAATATATAAAAAATAAAAAAAATAATATATATATATATATATATATATATATATATAATAAAAAATAAAAAATAAAAAATATAATAAAGTATTCCAAGTTGTTAGATCTAGATCTTGGTTAATAATACTTTATTATGCACCATTATCAAGGATAACTCAATATTTTGTTATAAATAGGATCATAGTTTTCCATTCATTATTTACCTTTGATCCTTTTATCATGGTCAGACTTTGATCACTGTTATTTTATTTTTGCTTATTGAGCTCCCATTGAGTTCAACACGTCTTGGGTTTTCTACACCATTGGGAGAGATAAACTTTGGATCTAAAGTGTTTAGGACAACCAAGAACCCATCCCATTGAGGGGGACTAGTAACATCATTCTTTGTTCCCTTCCCAGGTGTTAACATAATATAAAATTCTCTATATATCTTGTCTTGTCCATTGGATATTTGGAGAAACTTTTATTTCATGTTACTGTTTAGCTGATTTTTCTAAACATTAGAGGTGGAAAACAAATTGAAGAGGGTGAAAGGGGTGATGGTAAAGTTTATTTCCCTTTTAAAAAATGTTGTTTGAGAAGTAATGTGAGTTTTAATAGCAACAACAACAAAACATTGTAGGAAATATGGGTAGATTGATGGTGGATCAAATGACTATCGTCTCGTGGTAGTTAACTATTTACCTTTATTATTTATCTTCATTTTGATGATATAGTAAAAGTTTATATTATTTTAATATTTGTTATATGCGCACTAATGTTTAATGATTGTTTGTAATTTTTATAAAGGCACAATTTCCCCCCAAATTTTTGCAGAACCAACTTCCACTGCTAAATAGTAGTAAATTAGATGATGTTGCACCACAAGAGAATATTGCAACAAATATTAGTATTTGAAATGATGTTGTACAAGGTGAAGAACATGAAGCGAATGATGAAGATGATTTTAATGATCCCATGGAGGTAGATGATGACAATAATTAGACAGTTCACAATGATGGGACAAATCAAATGCTCCAAGGCTTGTATGGTGATTCAGATGGTGATGGTGGAGATAGTGAAGGTGTTTATGATGTACCTATGATTGAAACGTCAAATGAATGACTTTTTGAACACTCAAATGAAACTCTTCTCTCCGGTACATTGTTGTTGGTGAACTTAAAGGTTATGAATAATTTGTCGAACAGATGTATGACACATATCCTAAGGTATGTAGTATGTATATATGATCATATATATGTAAATTTTGATTATTTTCCCTTTCTTTTAGTTGTAATAAATGTGTAAAATAATAATTCAATACTTATATATTATTAATAATCATTACATTAACTAGTTTTTGTTTATGTTGTAGATTGTTGGGTGAATTTTTGTTACCGTTTCTAAATAATTTACCTCGCACATATTGAGATTTACGTGCTATTATGAACGAATTTGGAATGGAATATAACACTATAGATGCATGTCCTAAAGATGATATTATGTATTACAGAGAACATGCATCGAAAATAGAATGTCAGAAATGTGGTACCCGTAGATATCAAACTGATCGACTAACAAAAAATGTGCCTCAAAAGGTTCTTCGCCATATTCCCATAATTCCACGTTTGTAGCGAATGTTCAAGTGTAAGAGCATAACACAATTTATGGATTACCATAAAGAATAGAAGTGGATATGGTGTTCTTTGAATGGCTGCAGATGGTTCTACATTTAGGGAAATCAAGGAAAAATATGTAGATTTAAAAAAAATGAACCTCGTAATGTCAGGCTTTCATTGGAAGCTGATGGTGTTAATTCATTCAGGGAGCTTAGGTCCACTTACTCAGTGTGGCCTATTTTCGTTATAAAGAATAGCATTCCTCCTTGGATTTCAATAAAGAGGGAGCACATAATGTTGATTATGATTATTCTAGGTATTTGATACATTATTTTTTCGAATGTAACATTTTCATTTCTCCCATTGTTTGCATAATATATTTTATTTATTTACTTACTTATATATACATATATCATTGTAGTAATCATGTACAATAATTTTGAACAATTAGGTAAGTACCAGGTCAAATATATGAATGTATATATTGAGCCTTTTATTGATGAACTAATAAAATTATGGCATGGCATCACTATGTATGACATCACTAAACCATGTAGAAATTATACAATATGCATGTATATCTTGGATTCACCCGATATTACAATATGCTAAAGTTAAATACTGAATCGCTTTGACAAATATTTGAGGAATTAAAAACACAATCTCTAATCACATGAACACGAAGAAAGATCAATCACTCACAAAACAGATAATTTCCCAGGGAAAGCTTGCTGCTCAAAACCCCTCTATCATATATTGTATATTCCACAAGGAATCATGAAACAATTACAATGCAACTCTTCTCACAAGAGTCTCCTGCAATTTTCCTATTGTCTCACACTGATCTAGACAAAATCGGGCCAATGCTAAGCCAATTCTCGGCCTATCTTCAACTGGCCTTGCTCACGCAGTTCATGAGGAATGAAATCCTTATTCAGAAGGAATTCCAACCTTCCTCAACTGCGCTGAGTATCATGGTAATAATATGGTGTTTTAACTACACCTTGGTTTCCTGATAATATCACAACTGATAGTCACACTTCCCTTTCACCTAGATCTCAACTGGGTCTCCACTAGATTTGACATCCATGCAGTTAATAATAGTAAAAAAATCAGTTGCATGTGAGATCACTACATGTGAATTAATTGATAATTAATTCACTTGATCTCTCACTAGTGTATTTGTAGTTACAACTAGCACAATTGAGTTTAACTCACTTAACTGAGTTAAAATAATTTACAACCTACAAAAACTCATGCACCATTGCACCTCCACCTCTGTTACAACTAGAATCACTCAGTTTCAACTCAAGTCACTTTGCATGTCCCACCAACCAACCTCTTAACTCGAAATTCACTTAGCTAACTGATTTTCCACTTTAGTTAACTATTTTCAATTCCACATTGTGAATAGATTATAGTTTAGTGTCCATCTATATTAAGGGATAATAAAAATAGAAATTCATCTAAAAATAGGCATTCACCTAAAAATAGCCTGTGTGGGCCCCACCCTAGTGTAGGTGCTTAATTTTCATTAGGATCATGGATGTTGTTTCCGGATGCCAATTTCACTGTTTCTTGTTGCAAACTTCAACACTCCCTCTCAACAAGAAAGGAATGTCCTTGCATGTGACATATAACTCCATGCATGCGACATGCAACCCTTGCATGTGATATGCAAATCCATGCATGTGACTTGCAACTCATGTATGCAGCACTTCTCTAGTGTTTCTTGAACATGCAACTCTTGCATGCAACACTTTGCTAGTGTTTATCGCACATGCAACCTTTTCATGAAACACTTCCGAAACTGAATAGACTCCAAACAAATGAATTAATAAAATGCATCTTTCATCAAATTATTTTGACTTGCTGGTAGCTACTGAACATGTCTAGTAGATCCTCTACGCTGCTGACATCTACATCCATGCACTCTACACTTGCTGCCAACTCTTATCTGCGTTACACTATCTGACACTATAAATTATATTTTATGTCCTCGCGACATATGACTTCATCAATCCAACTGATCCTGCTACTGTTGTTCTGTGGGCTCCTAGTATCCAGGTTCAATTCATGAGATCCATACCATCTCAATGAATCCTGCCCAAAATTTCTTCTTGGGATTATTCATGTATGTCGCCCCACCTCTCACCTAGTGGTATAACTGCATGCACTCCCTCTGCCCATCTGGCTCAAAATTTCTCTGCATGAGTGGTTGATCCCACTCCATGATTCTTCGCATGTGGCTGATCCACATCTTGAGGTTCAATCTTACCTACATGCAAATCCAGCTCCCTCTCAAGGGTTAATTGCATGGCTTTCTCACACTTCCCAATGGCTGGAAGCTCTGTAGAAATCACATCTACATAATGTCTATATATATTCTTAACTTGAATCTCAATCTTCTTAGCTTGTCCCATAGCTATGTGTTTAAGGAACACCTTTCCTTTTCCAACTCCCGCACATTGTAATTGTCCCGCCATTGCAAAAGTTTCTAACAAAAGAGTTGATTTTAAATTGACGATATCTCCCCCATCTGAACCTCAATTAATACACAAGTTTCCTTAGACACGTAATTTTATTAATAATGGAAAAGAAATTACATAACAAATTGCAAGAGTTTACAAACGTAAATTTTCACTAATTTGCAATTAGGAGACTAACCTATTTATAAGCTATATGTCGTAACTTAATTTAGTTATGGACCACTTGAAAAAACAACAAGTGTCCATTTACAATAAATGATCTTCTATCCAATCTACTAAATTTATTCCTATTTTAGAGCCTCAAATACGACTCTATTTTAGAGTCCTATCTTTTCTAACAATATTCTATTTCTAAGTGTCTCTAATATTTATTAAATATTCTAATTTAATAAATATTTTTATCCTAACTTTACATTATTATATTTGGATCATCTAACATTCCCCCCTATGATCCAAAGATACATTACAACATATACCAAGTTCATCCCTAAACTTAGTAAATTTTATTATGCCAAGAGGTTTGGTGAAGATATCGGAGGTCTGATCATCTGAAGGACAATAAATCGGCTTGATGACATCCCTTGCAATGAGTGATTTGATATGATGATACTTGGTGTCCACATGCTTTGTCTTTGAATGAAAAACTAGATTCTTGGCAAGCTTTATTGCTGACTGGTTGTCGATGAATAACGAAGTAGCTTCTGCTGGAGGAATTCCCAAGTCTTGTAAAACTCTATGCAACCGAACAATCTCACATGCTGCTTCCCATGCTGATATGTATTCTGCTTCTGATGAAGAAGTGGCCACTATAGCTTGCTTCTTGCAACTCCAGGATTCCAGCTGACCCCATGTTCATTAAATAACCTGAGGTTGATGCCCCATCATCAATACTGCTAGAAAAATTGGCATCTGAAAATCCACCAAGTACAAAGTTTTTAGTCTTTTTGTAAAGAAGACCAAAATATTTTGTTCCTTGGATTTAACAAAGAACTCTTTTGGCTGCATTCTAGGGGCTGTCTCGTGGTTCCTGCATAAATCGGGAAAGAATACTGACCGCATAAGAAAAATCTGGTCGTGTAGTTGTCAGATAAATCATGCTACCAATCAACTGTTGATAAGTAGTGTTATCCACCATTCCCCCCCCTTCAAATTTTGAAAGTTTCAAGTTTTGTTCCATACAGGTAAGAACAGGATTGCAATCCTGCATTCCAAATCACTGAATAATTTCTGTTGCATACTTACTCTGAGAAATGAAGATATGATGTGGACGTTGGAATACTTCAACTCCAAGATAGTAGTGAAGTAGTCCCAAATATGTCATCTTAAAACCTGCATGTAACTCCTTTTTCACCTATGCAATGTGATCATCATTGTTGCCAGTGATAATCAAATCATCTACATACATAACCAGAATCACCAGATTTTTACCTTGTTGGCATACATACAAGGTATCATTAGATTCACTTCATTGAAAGCCAACTTTTCGAAGGTATTCATCCATTTTGGCATACCAAGCTCAGGGAGCTTGTTTTAATCCATATAAAGCCTTTATCAGTTTGCAGAATTTATGTTCTTGTCCTTCAATTTCAAAACCTGGTGGTTGTGTCATGTACACTTCTTCCTGTAAATCTCTGTTGAGGAAAGCACTTTTTACATCCATCTGATGAATTTTCCATCCTTGTTGAGCTGCTAAGGCAAGTGTGAGTCGGATGGTGTTCTATTTAGCTGTAGGAGAAAACATTTCCTCATAATCTATCCCTTCCTGCTGCGCAAAACCCTTAGCAACAAGTCTTGCTTTATACTTGTCGATATCGACATTTTTCATGTACTTAATTTGGTAAACCCATTTTCATCCGATGGGTTTAACATTCTGGGGACAATCAACAAGTTTCCAAGTTTTGTTGTCAAGAACTACCTGATATTCATTTACCATAGCCTGTTTCCATTCTTTATGTTTTACTACCTCTTGATAAGTAGAAGGTTTAGTAAAATCATTTGCTATCAAGGAAAATTTTCCTTCATTTCTTTTTGATCCCCTTGTTCCTATTTTATTTTGTTCATTAGGCCCTACATTTTTCAAAAGTTGAACTGCCCATTCTAGCAATTGATGTTCACTAGTTTGAGATTGTGAAAAATCACCATCATTGAAAAGAGGGTTGATGTAAATTGATGTTTGTTGATCAACCGCAGGTTCTAGGGGCAGAGAGTCATTGTCAGAAGAATTGTTGCTGCTAGGAGAGTTGGATGAACTGCTAAAAGACCTAGATGACACTGGTGAAGAAGACGGACTAGATGAATCATTTTTAGATGAAGGAAACTCAAGTTCATACCAATTTTGTGAATTTGTTTGACTTTGTAGAGTTTCGTTTCTTTTGTCACTTTTGTTTCTAAATTTTGAAGAAGACTTTCAACTTCTTTAGCACTCTTACTCTCATTTTCATCAAAAATCACATCTCTGCTTACAATAAATTTCCCATTCAACAAAAGTCGATACCCTTTCTTCTCATCAAAATAACCAATCATTGTGCACTTCAAGCTTCGTGAGTCAAGCTTAGTTCATTTTTCCTTCGGAACTAAGGCATAACATACAGATCCAAAAACCATGAGATGTTTAACCCTAGGTTTGAAGCCAAACCGTGCTTCATAAGGTGTGATTCCGTCTAAAGAAGCAGTGGGAGATCTATTCCTTAAGTAGACAACGATATTAATTGCCTCGGCCCAATATAAAGGACTTAACTTTTTGAAAGTTAACATAGATCACGCCATTCTTAACAAGGTACGATTCATTCATTCATAACAAGGTACAATCATTAACAAAGAGTAAGAAATATCTGCATCCTCCGAGCGAAGTTGGTAAGGGTCCACAAATATCACTGTGAACCAACTGCAAATGCTTGTTTTCGCACCATGAACTTGTAGGAAAAGTCTCTCAATGTTGTTTTCCATAAATGCAATATTCACATTTTGCATTTTCCTTTTTGAAGGTTGGAAGTACCTTAACCATTCCCTGTTTTTGTAACTAAGAGAGACTGTCAAAGTTGAGATGGTTATATCTTACATGCCACAATCTGATCGGTGAAATGTCTGTACTTGCTGCTCCTGCAAAGTCAGAATTTCTTGGAATAACTGTCCCTTTCATCCTTAACAATTTTCCACCTTCATAACATGTCATTCTTGTTTTCATGTTCTGTTTGACTGAGTTAATTTTAACTAAGCCATCTTCCATAATCACCATATGTCCTGCTTGTTGAATCGTGACTAAAGATAACAAATTTTTCTTAAATGTTGGGACATACCATACATTTGAGATCATTCTTTCTCCAATTCCTGGTAAAAAAACCTTAACTACACCTTTACCTGAAGGAGTATGTTTTGTTTTATCAACAAGATATATTGAATTTAGATGGCATTCTTTGAAACTCCAAAAGAAGTCACGTCGAAAAGTCATGTGTTGATTTGCGCCTAAATCCATAATCCACGCATCTTCATAATCACTTCTAAGAAAGCTTGAAACCAGTAAAGCTGTTGATTCTGTATCGGTGAAGACATATTCGAAACCATCATGATCATCTTCATCATTTGCAAACTATGCAGAGTTTGGATGAAACTTGGGAATTTGAAGGGGGGGTAGCTTTTGTTTCAAGGAGATTTGTAAGGGCATTGTTAAGCAGTCAAATTTTGAAAGGATTTCATTGTAAACATTAAACAAGAAAAGTAGCTGAGCTTTGCAGTTGGCTCTAGTTAATTTCTCGTTCAATGTTTACAATGAAATCCTTTCAAAATTTGACCGCTTGACAATGCCCTTACAAATCTCCTTAAAAAAAAATCTACCCCCCCTCAAAGTAAAAAATTTCTTTGAGTTACAATATCACTCTTATCTCTCCATATTAAAAAATTACAAATAGAATCTCCTTATTACTCCAATAATAAAACATAAAATTATATACCTTATCTTTCCATGTAAATTACAAAAGTTAAAATCACTTTATAAAAGTGATTATAAAAAATCACTTTAATTTCCAAACTTTTTGCTTTTTCACTTTATAGAAAAAGTATTTGGTTTTCCATATTTTCCATATTTTCAAATAAAAGCATTTTGTTTTTCCAATTTTTCAAATAGAAACATTTTGCTTTCCCTATTTTCAAATAGGAACATCTTTTTTTCATTTTTTTTCACACTTTCAAATATGAAGTTAAATACTTTGTCTGAAAATTTACTTTTTCAATTTTTGCAATTTAAACTCCACACTTTTATTCTAGCTTTGGTTTTGATGTAGATCAATTCTACTTTGCAAATATCTTCCAGGAAAGAGACTTTCAGGTTGCCCACACTGTCCACGATGGTGTTTCTCCTCAACAATGTGTCCCAACGTTTCTCATTTGCCTTCAGCTCAACGTCACTGCGGCCTTTTCACTTTTTGTGCTTCTTTCTTATCTGTGTTCTTCTATATTTGTCTCTACATTGGGAGGTACAGAATCAGTTCCAGCACTCTTCGTATTTGTTGATTTCAAATTTAGGGATTTTACTATGGATGGAGGCACCAACAACTATAATATAGTCAATTTTATTTTTCACCTCTAAACTTCAATTTCTCTACACAATCTCAGCTCAATAGCAACACACGGATAGTGCGTTATGAAAAAGGTGCAATGTCAATGACAAATAATTTGGAAATTGGATAGTTTCAGAATAGTGCAATGTCATTGACAAGCCAGAGCAGCATTAAAAGGCCTGACAACGTTAAGATATGAAGCATTAAGATGGCCTAGCAGCATTGGCAATGCTAAGAATATTCCAATCATATTATGGTCCAATTATCTGTTTTGTTGGTGAAAATGGATATGGATTCCCGAGCTGGACGTATATCTGCTAGAGAGGCAATTGGCTTCATCCTTGAGACAGTAAATTCAAGGGATCTAAATGAACATGATCATTTAGATTCCAACTGTCTAGATCAAGAAAATAACAATTTTGTAGGATCTTTATCTACTCTTGACAAGTTGCAATTGAGAGTCATCGAATAGATGAAAGCACTCTCTAGAGAGGTTGGTGGCAACGGGTCTTCAAAGAAAGATCTCCATAACCAACATAGTTATTTCCGTGACTTTATAGCATTTATTGAGGGTATCGAGGAACAATACAGATGAAATTTCTAAGAAATTTTCTTGGAGTTGGCTTTCAGAAGCACATGCAAGAAAATTTGTTGTTTCATGTATTAATACATCTCTGGTTTTTGAAATAAAATTATATCTCCAAAATTCGTTGCTTCATGTATTGATACATCTAGATAGTTGCTTCATGTATTAATACATCTCTGGTTTTTGAAATAAAATTACTCTCAGCCAAATTAAAGAGAATTATGAAGTCGCCGAATTAATATGTAGTTAGTAAAGCAAGAATTAAGCTTGTGATCGAAAGTCAACACAAATGGTTGAGGTTCTAAGGGGATAGAGAACATTGGTAGCGTAGAAAAATACGCAGGCTGAATGTATGTAGCGTAGGATAAAAATAATGAATCTTAACAGGATGATATTCAGATTTGAAAATCCAGAAATAAATCATAATTAAATTTATGTTCCCTTAAAAAAAACTAAACATATTGCATTCCAATTATCTATTTGGTAGAATTTTCCAAAAGCTTGCATAGTTGAAATTTCCACCTTCACGTCATCTGCATTACTGGTGGCTTTGATACCACATTAATACAGAAGTGTCCTCAGACATGTAATTTTATTAATAATGGAAAATAAATTACATAACAAATTTCAAGAGTTTACAAACGTAAACTTCCACTAATTTGCAATTAGGAGACTAACCTATTTATAAGCTATATGTCCTAACTTAATTTAGTTATGGACCACTTGAAAAAAAAAAACAAGTGTTCATTTACAATAAATGACCTTCTATCCAATCTACTAACTTTATTCCTATTTTAGAGCCTAAGATACGACTCTATTTTAGAGTCCTATCTTTTCTAACAATATTCTATTTCTAAGTGTCTCTAATATTTATTAAATATTCTAATTTAATAAATATTTTTATCCTAACTTTACAATATTATATTTGGATCATCTAACACCGATTCGACTGATTTTTTTTTTCAATTTGGGTATTTGTTTGTAAGGAATCCAAATATGCTATTTAAAAAAAAAATTGCATAGAAAGTTTCAGATATTCTCTGCAAACTCATGCACCCAAATAATTCCTGCTCTCATACCATGTAGAAAATTTATAACACAGCTCTGATACCATGTAGAAATTATACAATATGCATGTATATATTAGATTCACCCGATCTAATAATATGATAAAGTTAAATACTGAATCGCTTCTAAATCGCTTCTACAAATATTTGCGGAAATAAAAACACAATTGCTAATCACATGAACATAAATAAAGATCAATCATACACAACACGGATAATTTCTTGGGGAAAGATTGCTGCTAAAAACCCCTATATCATATATTGTATATTCTACAAAGAATAATGAAAAAATTACAATGCAACTCTTCTCATAAGAGTCTCCTACAATCTTCCTATTCTCTCACACTGATCCAGACAAAATCGAGCTAATATTCAGCCAATTCTCAGCATGTCTTCAGCCCTACTTGCTCACGCAATTCATGAGGAATGAAATCCTTATTCATAAGGAATTTGAGCCTTCCTCAACTGCGCTGAGTATCATGGGAATCCCGTGGTGTTTTAACTACACCTTGGTAGCCTGCTAATATCACAACTGATAGTCACACTTCCCTTTCATTTAGATATCAACTAGGTCTCCACTGGACCTGACATGCATGCAGTTAATAATAGTAAAAACATTAGTTGCATGTGAGATCACTACATGTGAATTAATTAATAATTAATTCACTTGATCTCTCACTAGTGTATCTACACTTAAAACTAGCACAACTGATTTTAACTCACATAACTGAGTTACACTGATTTAAAACTTACAACAACTCATGCACCACTGCACTTCCAACTCTGTTACAACTAGAATCACTCAGTTACAACTCAAGTCGCTCTGCATGTCCCACCAACCAACCTCTTAACTCGAAATTCACTTAACTAACTGATTTTCCACTTTAGTTAACTATTTTCAGATCCACATTGAGAATAGATTATAGTTTAGTGTCCATCGATATTAAGGGATAATAAAAGTAGACATTCATTTAAAAATATACATTCACCTAAAAATAGCCTGTGTGGGCCTCAGCCTTGTGTAGGTGCTTAATTTTCACTAGGATCATGGATGTTTTTTCCAAATGCCAATTTCATTGTTTCTTGTTGCAAACTTCAACAAACCAATCAAGCATAAGAGATTTCAATGTCGTGGAATGCTTGTATGGACAATTCATGATGCTCCAGGACTAACACATTTTTGTGGTATGTAATATTTCATTGCACTTTAATATAGTATATAATTATCTAACTTAGACATACCATATTACATGTTTTAAAAATGATCTCATTGTATAATTTTCTTTGATCCATCTATTGTATGTCTTCAAACAAAGGGTATATTTTCATGTCCATTTTGTGGCCCTAAGATGAAGTATCATCATTCGCTAGACTTAGGAAAGATGGTGTTTGATGAGTTTAGGCACTTCATCTCTAGGAACCATAAGTATCATACTACTGAAAAACATATTTTCAATCATAAAGAAGAAACTAGATTAAAACCACGAAGAATGGCACCTCGGTTGTGGAAGTTGAAATATAACAGAATTAATAACCATCAAGTCAGTACGTAATTTGTCTCTCTCTCTCTCTCTCTCTCTCTCTCTATATATATATATATATATATATATATATATATATATATATATATATATATATTGTTTATGTAATGTTTTGAATTTTTGTTTTAATTATTGAATTTATTTTATTTTATTTGATAATTATTGTTCTAATTTATTTTATTCTTTAATATCAAGGTCATTGTCATGAAGGTACTAATATTGTACTTCCACCTAGAATGAAATGTTATCCTTCTCAATTCGCAATGTTACCCCACTATGAGGACCTAAAAATAGCTCATTTTTTTGATACAATGCATATCGAGAAGAATGTGACATAAATGACATGGCGAATCATAGATGGTGCATATGATAGAGATAAAATTGACAAAATTTGTGCTGACATTGAGAAATCGAATCATGCAATGAAAAATATGATCGACCGATCAAGTAACAATGGAGGTCAAAATTATAATAATATTCCATGGTTATTAACAGAGCAACAAAGCAATGATGTAAAAGAGGTCATTAGAAGCATTAAATTTCCAACAGGTTTTGCTTCAAACATAAATAATATCTTAACGAAGAAAGGTGACTTCAGTGGGCTGAAAACACATGATTGGCATACCTTTATTAAGGTAATTGTTTTGGTATACATTTTTCTATATTATTGCTTGAATACATGTTTTAAATTTTCCTTTTTTCTGTTTAATTTGGAAACCAATAATGATTCATTTTTTATTGTTATAGTATGTTCTACATGTATCTCTCCCAAAAAACTTTGACAACAATGTCAAACAAGTTATATATGGTCTTAGTAAATAGATGAGGTAAGTAGTTTTTATTTATACACAAAATCTTGCTACAATTTGTTTGTGTACTTAATGAGGTGATGTGTTAATTTACTTGTAATGTAATATATATTATGTTTCATTAAAATAACCTTGCGTAATGATCTGCAGATGGTTTTCATTGAAATAAATCCATCATGATGAAATAAAGTATTGGAAGACAGAAATTCCTCAATTAATGTGTGAAATTAAAAAGTATCTACCTCCAACATTTTTCAATGCACAATAAAACTACTTGATACACCAAGTTGAGGAGATTGAAATGTGTGGACCAGTACACACAAGGTCAATCTGGATGGTGGAGAGGCACTTTAAATCCTTGAAGGCTTTGGTTATACAAAGAGTATGACCCGAGGGTTCTATGGTGGAGAGATATGTGGTATATGAATCCATGGTGTATATTAGTCAGTATCTTCCTATATTAGCTGTGCCATCTATGGGTGTTGTGAATTTTGTTAGGGTCCCGTGATTTGGCCGATTGGTGAGCCAAATGACGATGTAACATCAAACCAAGCTTTCGAGCCCAAGGACCTAGCCTTCCTGGACTCAGAGAGGGCTCTCTCTATTATATATAAAAGATATCGGTGTGTTTGCTTGTGGTGTTATGATATTAGGCTAGTTATGAAGTATGTTTTTGGTTTTTTGTTTTTAAGTTTGTGAGGGATAAAACTGATCAAAGATATAAAATGGGTAACAAGAAGTTAGATCAACTGGGCTATGGGGTCAAAAAGGTCAAGGAAGCTATGAGATGATGATGCAAGGCTGCTGTAGGGCCGATTTGATTCAAGGTAGAAAGGATCTTTGGGCAAAATAGAGTAAATGGACATCAAGTTTGTGAATAAAAAAGAGTTTCAAGCATCACTGGTTTAATAGATAACATAAACATGGTAAAGAAAACCCTTAATCATGCAACATGTAACTATAAACTAATCAACACATCGAAACAAACATTCCAGCCATGCATAGAAGTATAAGACCTTCTAACTTTGGGAAATGGCTATCATACTTTGGGGAAAACACATAAGACGGACTAACAACTCAAAATACTATGCCGGAACGCCTAAACACAGTCTTTAAGTTATTGGGCACTTTGACAAACAAGCTTTCATAGTTTTAGGCAAAGGGCTAGATCGGGACTAGGCCTCCTTGGTTCAACAAGATGATAAACTAATCAGTCAAAGAGATAGTTTCATGGACAGAACTATGGACAGTCATAGGCAAGAAGGGCACACCATACATCCTACTCAACATGCATAGAACTTATGAATAAAACTAGCAACAATATCCTTAAGTTACTAAAGAGCAGTTAAGAATTCTTTAGTATAACTAAGGAAGAAGAAAACACAAAGCTATGAAGATTCAGAAAATTTGAGGTGCCTCCATGGGCATATCTCAAACTTAATCTCTACTGATCTATAGCAGCAAGAAGCATGTATCATGAATGAAAACTAGAAGACAACAACAAAGCAAGAAACACTATACCATTCTACCATGTCATGGAATCCATCAACAACCCTTCATCATTCATCAAAAGCATCTAAGAGGCAGTCCAAAATCATAACACAAGTATGTTCTTGAAAGCTCATATGACCAATATATTGATTCTTCTCTCAAGTTCAGCCTTTTTTTACAATGAATCCTTGTGGAATAAATAGGCTCAAGTGAGGAAAACCTCATGGTGCAACTAGCTATCCCATTGGCCCAATCAAAATATCTAAACTTGTCCTTGAGGCTTTGCAAAGCCCAAGGCACAAAATATCCCATAAAATATCTAAAAAAATGCTAAAAATGGGAATTATATTGACTTTACATCATTTCCCAAGTGTAAAAATAGCTAAACGCACATTTGGGAAAAGCAGATTTTTGAGGTTCAAAAATTACAAAAATACTTCAAATTTATATCAGAAAAAGGTCCCCTGACTTGCCGGAGACAAATGGCAGCCTTCTCGGTGTCGAAACGAGGCTCATGATAGCTCGTTGGAAATATTTCTATGTCTACTTTCCGGCGCAACTGAAATCACCTCAATCTGATGCCTGGAAGTCCTCCAAATCTGTACCTGTGTGTAAAAAGCCAGGAAATAGCAGACTGCTGATATGACGGGCAGAATGTGCAAAAAGTGAGCATTTTTCGCCGTTTTGAGGGGGCGAATGATCTCCAAATGCTCTGAAAATCGCTGAGGACCTGATCATGAAATTATGGCATCAACTGGTATCATCCTCCTCCCTTGAAAAATCCTCAAACTGAAATGGCGAAATTATGAGTTTTCGACCAAAAACCCAAAAAATGCCAAAAAAACAAAAAGTTGTCGAACTGGGCCCAAAATTGGCATGCAGGACCCTCAGGGGTCCCTAGAAACATGCTCCGAAGCTGAGGCCAAAATATCAAGAGATGATGTGTTTTTCTCCTCTTTCCGTACCGAGCGCTTCCCCTTTGCTTTCTTCAATTTCTCTTGGGCTGCCTTTAGTTTGCGCCGGGAAAACTAATTCAACTTTTGAAAGTGATGTGTCCTTTTCCTTTGTAGCTCTAAATCTCTATTTTCTCTTTCAAGCTTCATCTCCAAGTGTTTGTTGGCTCTTTCAAGCCATGCCTCTTTGTTTTCTTCAATTTCCTGCTCAAGGAGTGCAGTGAGAGGAAAGGCTTGGAGATGGGCTTGTTCTTCTTCTTTCTTCTTTTCCAAGGCTCTTTTAAGCCCTATGGTCCTAGGCCTCTTCCGCCTAGGCTGGTCTTCCTCTTCTTCCTCATCAAACTCACCAATGAGTTCTTCTATCCTTGCTTGCGCCTTAGCTGCTTCATTTTTATATTTGATAGCTCGTGCTTCATGAACAGTTGTGTGAACATTCATCTATTTGTTTTTGATCTCCAGGAAGTGGTTGAAGTTCCTTGCCCATTGAAGATCCTCGTCTAATGCCTCAATTTTCCCCTCTTTATGGATTAGGAGTTTTTCAGGAAGGCGGGCCTCGTTATCAATGTCATCGCTTTGGATTGGGATGACAGCCAATGCACCTCCATGTTTTGTACTTTCTCCAACTTTTATTTTCCCTTTGAAGGCCAATCTTGCACTTTTCCTCCTTGGCAGGCTAGTAGGTGTCCTTTTGGGCGATTTTCTCTTGCTAGGAACAACCTTTGTCACTATTGGAGTGGCAGCCTTAGACCCTTTCTTCCTTGTTGTGCTGAGCTTTGTTCTTTTGGGAGGAGGAGACACAACTGATTTACCCTTGACATCTTCTTGAAACTTTGGCTCTCCTTGAGGTTGCTGGATGTCTTCTTCTTGCTGTTCACTTTGCTGCCCCTGTTCGCCAACATCAATTTGCTGTTCTTCATCAATGCCTTGTTCAATTTGTGTTTCACTTTGCTGCCCTTTTTCACCAAAATTAAGCTGCTGCTATGCTTGGATTTCTTGCTCATTTTGTGGCCCAAGTTGTTGCGCAACTTCATGACCAAGCTGCTGTTCCTGTCCTCCAATGTCAAGCTGTTGTTCTTCATCTTGTACCTGCTGCGGTTCCTCATCTCCTGTCTGCTGCTGACCTTCATCTTTTGCTTGCTGCTGTTCATCCCTTTCCTCTTGCTGTTGTTCATCCTTTTCCTCTTGCTGCTGACCTTTCTCTTTTTGTTGTTTACTCCCTTCTCCTTCTTCCTGCTGTCCTGGCTGTCCTGTAGTCATTTTGAGCCTTCTAGGAGTAGGCCTGCTGGACAAAGGTACCGGGCGATGGATGGGCTGAGTGGGAGACACATGGATAGGAGGAACAGTAGAGAAATCTGGGTGACTGATGAATACAACCCATGGAACTTCCTTCTTCTCTAGCTGATATAGGATGATAATTTTAATCAGAGAATGATGGAAAAGGGAAGGTATTTGCAGAGGAGGGGCATTCTTCTGAACTGTAGATGCCATCTTCTCGATGCTTTTGAATAAAAAGTAAGGGAGATTTAGTTTCCTGTTTCTAGTGAAATGCATTAGTAATCGGACATGGTAGGCATAAACTCGATCAAACCTCCCTTCACAAGTAAAATATTTCATTATGACTTTCATAAGAGGAGCATAGTTGTCAAGAAGATATGAAAAATGGAAAATAGCAGTGAAAGCATCTCTATGCTCAGGCTTGATGAAAGGCTTGTAATCTTCTAAGTCAAGATGGGCCCGTTTGAACCATTTTTCGCCATGATATGGAATCTTGGTGGCCTTGGACACTGATCTTGGAGAAAACTTGAAATCAAGGTCCGCTACCCTGAAATGCTTGTCTTGGAACCTCAGGGCGCATAAGTGTGTTAATGGCGAAAAGCTTTTGACTTCCTGTATCTTCTGGCAGAAATCTAGGCAACCTACTTCATGGAAGTTGAAAAGGACAGATGGATGAGCATTAACCTCTTCTGTAGAGATTGGCTCATATCTTTTATGCGGACCGCTCCTGCTGTCTTGCCTTGGAGGCATTTTGACCTAAGTATGCTTTGGAAGAAACAAACTGCCTCACTGTGTGTAAACTGCCCTTTTGGAGTCAAACTGTGTCAATGTACTGCTTTGATAGAGAAACAATGTAATTTGGATGATTGCAACCAGTTCCTTCACAATACAAAAACTCCTGCTCTCTTAAAAAGTAGCTTTCCACTTGGAATGTATCTCTTGTTCTTGTGAAGTTTAGAGATCACTCAATACATCTTGATCTTTGCCTCAAGGTATAATTTCCACTCATTAAAAACCTGCCCTGTCTAAGGTGTCAAACATTCAACAAACTTGCATATGGTGCAATCAACCATTAGTATGATTAGACAGTCAATATCACAGTTCTGAACAAGGTGACAGAGTAAAAATGTTCCAAAAGTTCAACCAAGCCTGCAATAGTCTTCTCTTTTTAAAATAACTAGGACTTCTTATCAATATAACACCCCTGGCTATGTAGAAAACATCCTTTGCTTCTACCTGAACATCCACTTATCAAACCAGCTCGAAGACCAAAATTCAGTCAAGCAACTGCACAGTGAAAACTGTCTTTTTATGAGGAGCAGGAGCAACTTTACCCTGTAGTCTTTCAATCTATAAACTGATCTTTGACAACAACCCTTTCTCCTACTATACTTCATTGTTCTCCATATGTATGTCACTCCATCAAACAGGATTATACACATACAAAGTTAACTTCCAGTGTGGGCATACATTCAATCTCACTGATATGGAACAAAGTGACACAAATTGAGAGGTTTCTTTAAGGTGGCAGTCAAGGCCTTGCAATAGTCATATTAAGTACGTGGTCAACCATTAATTCCTTTTCAACAAAAACTGCTCTTTATGCTCCACCTTTCCTTAAGTTCAGTTTTAATAATACATACTATTTTCACCCTTTGAGCACCTTATTGTTCTTCAAACAGTTTTGCAAAAGGAAACACCTCTAACTACAATGGTGGTATTACTGACTCTTTTTTACAAAAATGAAAACCACACACTGTCCTTTGTCCCTTTGATTACAGAGGATTTTTCAGAAGAACACCAGTGTTCATCTCATGATCATTTTGTTTCAGATAGTGGCAGACTATTTTCACCTTCAGAAAACACCTCATTTTTCCTCTCTGCTTTAAACAGTATACACAACTAACAGATTTTGACCATGTTCTATCTCAAGTTTGATGGAAAATTGCAATGGTTACTCGTGATAGTGCTCAATTTATCCTTTTGGTGTTTGTTTCTGACCTCATTATCACATTAAAACCTAGCTTTTGTAAACTTGAATAGTGGTTTTTTTAAAACCCTTGCAGCACTTTGCAGTTTTGAAACCGAGGGGGAGAGCATATAAGAATACCTTCAAACTTCATGAAAATCCCTTGTGGAGCGCCGGAGGTAGCCTTGCGTATGAGCTGGAGGTGCACTGGAGGTTTTAAGCCTGCGCGGCACTCTGCAAAGAAAGAACGTCGCACACAAAACTATCCGGGCAACCTGTCGGGTCGGGGTCGGGCGCCGTGTACAAAAGGCCGTGCTTACGCTCACCACCGTGCAAATTTCTCCAAAGGCTTAGCTTTGCCAGGCGTGTCGCGCGGTGTTTAAACCCAAAAAACTGTGTGCAAAATGCTCAAAATCGTTCCAGTCTTCTTCGTTGGGTGCTGAGAACGTCAGAGGAAAACTCACTTGTGTTTTGAAAATGCAAATTCATCCCTCGACTTTACTCTTATGTCATTTCAAATTCTTCAACGGTCACCTTTATCATTTATTTGAAATGCAAAAAAGAACTTATGGTTGGCCATTTTAACATAGCAACTTCAAATTTGAAGAATAACCTAATGACCTTCAGACCATCTCTACCACTGTGTTAATAATGCTGGTGATATTCATTATGTAACGTAACCCCTCTTTAACACTGTTTAAAAAACCTGAAGACTATTCTGCTACTTGAAAGAAAAAGGTTTATCTTTCACCTTGCTTTGACAGTTTCGGTCTTTGCTTGCTTTCTCAACTTCTTTCTCACTGCAGGTATCAAGCATTTGCTGTACTTATTTGGATTTGCCATGGCCCTTGTTTCAATTAATTTTCTGCTCAAAACAATTTATATGATATCTCTGTCCATTGAAATAATGAAAAAGCTGTGTTTGTTTCAAACCATCCAAACCCTGACAGTATGTCAAATGACTTCTTTGCCTATAAAGGACATTTCGCGTTGCGGGGTATTCTTTGACCTTTTGACAGAGATTCTTTTCCCTTGCTTCAACACAAACGAACATCTTGCTCTTAATGCCTTTTTGGAACTAAATGATGCCCACTGTGACTGAAATTTGACTAAGGTGTAAACTGTAGTGGTACCCACCCAGTCTTGATCATCATTTGTCTAAGAAGGTGCTTTCTTTTACAATCTTTTCTCTGCTCCTAGTGCTGATGTGATATCTCTGATCTTTATAATGACAGCTTTGTACTTGTTTTGAAAACCTCTTCGAAATCTGAGAGTATGCCCAAAATCCTTTTGTACTTTATAACCCTATATACTAGCTGCAGTATCTCTTCGGAAAACCAAGCTCAGATTTTACTGTCAACTTAGGACAAACTTATTTTGAAAAGGCACTTGTTCCATAAATGGAATTACTTCCAATAATGCCATTCTTTGATTAGCTTTGCATGCTGCCCTAGGGTTTTTTAAACTTCAGATCCTAAGCATTTCCTGTCTTTGTATTGAAGATGCAAGTATATAAGATGTGGACAAATTTTTGGCCTATTTCATAGATACCAAAGCTTTCATTAAACATCTTCTTCCTAATGAAAAACTGAAAATACCAACCTACTGTATCTGAAGAAAAACTCTGTCTTTGTGGTGAGGTGCATCTTGCAACAACTGGATTTGCACCAGCGCTTTGATTGATAGTAAAAAGTCCCCTGTCTGAGACTGTATGCCATTTTCCTCCCTCTTCTTTATGTTCATCCAGAAATCATGAACTGTACTTCACATTTTAATAGGAACAAAAGAACATACAGGGGTCCTGTTACTGAAGTATTTCCCTGTTTAAGACTAATTGAAGCTATGCATCTTAACACCCCTGCAGAGATATTTGTTATGATAGCTTTGATTTAAGAGTCTCTTTTATGCTCCCTGATGATGTCTGAAACTTCAAATGATTCTCTTTACCAACCAGACACTCTTCCTTCTCTTGTCTTGCACACTTCAGATCTTAGCACTGTTATAATCATCATTACTCACACTAAGAAAACTAGAGTCACTGTTTCACTGTTCAGTAAAAAGCAAACCTGGGCTTTTGCAATCCTTAAAGTCAATACTGGTCAGCGCCCTCTACTTATAGATGAAGGAGGCACCCTAACCCTCTTCTTGTAAATGAAGGAGGTTCTTGGCCATGACAAATTACCAGTTTGCTGTGACAGTGGTGTCTTTCTCTTACTGTGATTTTCATGCTGAAAGGAAGCTGCAAGGTCTTGATGAGTAACTCTCTGTCTTGCAGATATATCTCAGGCTCATGTTTACATTGAGAAGCAGTTGTTCTTCTAAATGTAGATTCAAGAATTTTCTCCTGAGATGAAGTTATATTTCCTGTCCTTGCAAAAATCCATAAAACACTGTAAAACTCCTAATAATCAGCTTGAGACTTTGGTCTATGTAGTGCTAAGACTTAGGGATGTGTAAGTGGCGCGACTTAGGGCTGTTATCAATTTCATTTGCAGAGTGGGAGGTCTGTCATGATTGGTCTGTAGCAGATGGAGGTTTTTTGGCTTTTTGATGGTTGCCAAGGGTAAAATGCCTTAAAGCGCCACTTCCTAACTTAGGGGAGGCTTTTGAAACAGACTTGGATTTTTCTTTTTAGAGCTGATGGGCAGACCAGTAGGGCTGAAGCTAGAAAGAATAGTGATAATGGGTTTTAACTTTGACATGGGCGGACTGAAAATTAAGAGGGCGAAAAATTTTTATGAGGGTTTTCTAGTTGACAAATTGACATATGGAAATCAGCTTCTAGAAAACTCAGCTATGGATTTAGTCATCACTAACATGTGAAAAATACTGATGACTAATAGTGGCTCCATTTGGGGAGGGGAGCTCCTCATCAGGAGGTGTCCAGAATTCCGATCTTTGGCTTATGAAGATCAGTGCCTTACCCATTGGCGCAAAATTTACCCTTCTTTGATGTTATTTCTGAAAAGTGACAGCATGATTAACATCAATGATACTTCTACCTACCCCACTATCTTTCCTAACATTTTTTCTTCTCTTTGGTGCATTTGAACTAGCATCCTTTTGACAATGCATATTTTTTCTTTTTGC
This sequence comes from Pinus albicaulis, assembly GCA_034641835.2. NCBI lineage: Eukaryota > Viridiplantae > Streptophyta > Pinopsida > Pinales > Pinaceae > Pinus > Pinus albicaulis. The sequence goes on along the minus strand of CM076582.1, from coordinate 1,506,898,970 downwards.
AAAATGAACCTATCTATTTCTACTCTTATATCTGCCGGGAGTTCATATTAAACTGATGAACTCCTTCATTACTCTACCTAATTCTAGATCGACTGTCAAGATTAAGCAATTTGACAGGATTTTGTTCTCTAATCTAAGACATGAAATTCAAAATGATCAAATCAGGATTAGACAGTCTGATTTGTCATGCATTTGCGGCATAAAGACAAGCTGCACACAAATGTTATTTTGCAATAAAGGGAAACTAGACAAGCGGGGCTAAGATGTACAATGTATTTTTCATCCCTCGCTTCTCTCTTTGGTTCTGTTTTAGGCATGTGGAACCAGAATCTCTCCCTAATCTAAAATTTGTGATAAGTCAATCTTACACAATGTTGACTATCTTTGCACTCACTAACTTATCAGTAAATAAATTTAAACATGCTCAGCTATGATTAGGCTAGATAGCTGAACAAGACATTGAAGTACTAGTAGCGGCATTTAGGCTTTCTCGCTTTCCGAAAGACTATTTTTTGGAACATGGCGCCTTTGTTCTATCTTCACTTGCCCTCTTTTCTGTCTTTTACTATTTTTGACTTTTCTATCTTTTACTGTTTTTGACTTTTCTAAATTTTTCAATATTTCAAACAATGGTATGTACAATGACTGAAAGTGTTTCAAACTCAGAAATCTTGGAAATGACGGAATTTAAGCATCTTATCCTCGTAAGGATCTCCTCTCACCCTTGGCCCACTTAACTCTTGAAAAGAAAAATTTGGGAAGTTTTCTCTCTCTAACATGACATAGGGATTCATGCAAGAATCTCTGAACAGCCCGGTATCTTCCCGCTGTACCTCTTTGAATATCTGATTTACACTCCTTTCCTTACTGTACATTTTCCTCAAGTAATGCATGTACTCTTGGTCATTCTTGAAATAGATAATGACATCATCAAGGTATGAAAAAATACATAAATTTAAAACTGGGAACATGGCCTTTATGAACAGATTTCTGATATTGGGTGGTTTTACAACTTTGAGCTTGAAATTAGATCTACCTCCCGCAAAGTGGAAAAAATCTTTAAGCTGTCTACTTTGCAAGGGGATCTTATGACCATGACCTGAAACATCATCTTGCGAAAACACATGATTAAAAGCACTTTTAGTTGGTGAATCATGGTCTTGGGTAGAAAAAACATAATTTCTGTTATAGGGATATGCAGTATTATTTCTAAAATCAAAGCAGACTCTATGACCATCTGTTTTATCCCTGATTATTTCAGTTTGTTTCAGATTGTTGTGTTTTCTCTTGTCAAAGTTGTTCTTTGAGGGAAAGGTAGTGACACAGTATTTTCCCTTGTTTTTCCTGTAGAAATTGGTATTCTGTATGAGATTTCTGATTTTAGATTTTCTGAGTTCCTCATGAAAAGACATAAGATGAGCCAATTTCAGTAGCTCAGGTATGCTAGAACTGCAACTATCATTCTTGCTCATAAGAAGTTTATCAGGCATTCTTTCTAGATTTTGAGCAGCTGAGGCTATAGTCAAAGTTTCATTTGCAGTGGATGATCCATAAGATGGTAAATCTTTGAGATATGGTAGAAAAATTAAACTCCCTTGCTCCCGAGTTCCGAATAGTTTTATGATGTGTAAGTCTTCTAAGGCTTTTACCCGGAAAAAATTTCCGCAAGTTATTTCTGATGTTTGACTAAGGTTAGAGTAATTTGCTTGATAGTACATAAGGGTTTGTGCTTCTTGCTCTAATCCTACCTTAGAAGGGACATACTTACTTTCTTCATAACATAGCTGTTCATGATCATGGTAGTTTTGAGTGTCTAGCTCATCATAAGACACCAGGGACAACTAATGTGGTGGATCAAAGTTTATTTCAGTTTCTTCTGACTCTTCCTCCATGTTTTCATCAATATGCATAATGAAAGAGTTTAGATCGAAACACAAGGAACACATTGGAATGTTATCTGGCCTATCTTGACTTCTAATCATGTATTTCATGTGTGATTCTCGGTAGAGTATTCTGGTTTGGCCGAACACAGGAATAGTGGCGTATGACATGTCTAGTTGAATATTCCCTTGGAGTTTGGATCCCCAAGACCTGGATAGAAGCATCCCGTACTTGGGAGGAATGACTGCCACTACTATATCCATGATGAGATGTTTTGCAGGTATTTGGGCCAGAATAAAACAAAGGTCTTTGATCAAACCCACGCATTTGACTCTACTCGAATCAAATGAGTACAAGTCTTTGTATGGTCTTGTGATTTCTAGGCCTAGCCTTTCCATTACTACCTTCGGCATAAGATTATGCGAGGCGCCGGAGTCTAGCATGGCATTGTAGAGGATTTGGTCGTGGTTGTTTAGGCTAATGTAAAATGGAAGAGTAGTTCCTTCTTGGAATTTTCCCTCTATCTTTGGACCAAACAATACTTTAGGAGTGTCATCAGCCAGATTAACAGTGTTTGCATCATTCCCTAGATTTAGGACTTTTAGTACTTGGGATTTATAAGAGTTTTGGGCAATGAGTTCAGTAAGAGGCATGGTGATCTTGATCTTGGTGATTTCGCCTTCAAAGCTAAAAGGCAGCTGAAGTTTAGATATGTTTGTTTCAGTTTTTCAGCCACGACCTTCTCTATGTTCTGAGTTTGTTGGCTTTGTTTTGGGATTTTGTTTGCCATAGTTGCTTCGGAAACTTTTGTGGAAGTACTCAGAACAGCTGAGTTAGGACTAGTTTGGCTGACTTTAGCTTTGTTTTGGTCATTTTTCTCCACCTTGATTTTGTCACTGCTTATTGCTTTCTTGAGGATGGTATCAGGGGTCTTAGCAGTATCTGAGTTACCTCTCTTGGAATTATCTTGGTTTCTTTTTATTCTAAGGTCATATTACCTGTGAGCCTCTATAATGGCATTCTAAAAATCTATGGCAGGGTCGTTGAGATCTTCATAGTTGGTCTCATCCTGATCAGGAGAAAAGAACGCTTGTTCTTCTTCTGTGAGTGTTACACAGTAATTTGTCACCGTCCTTACCATTCCCCATCCCGCACAATGGAGGACCCATTCTGTGACCTGTGAACATTGTCATGCCTTGAAGTCATCATCAATGCATCCCTATGAACATGAGCTTTATTTTCCCTTGAGACATCTCCTTGCAAAAGTCATAAAAAACAGCCCTTTTAGCATTGGTGCAGGCAAGCAGTTCAATACTCGTGCCAATGGGAAAATTAATGCAAAGAGGTCGTGCCACCTGGCGCTCTGTCATAGAGCCGTGGTCGCGCCACCCAATTTGGGAGTTGTTTTTTTAAATATGGATGGCATAAGTTGAATTCTAACAAATTCACAAACCATCACCTATCTTGAGTTAGGAGGTTGGCTGCGGGAGTTCTATGGAGGGGAGTGGTTTTGCCACCTCCCATGGAACCTTCCTTGTTGATAGGGCCAATCCCATAATAATAGGGATCCCAACTCCTCCTTCCCCATCTATAAAAGCTTGCTCAAATCAATGGCAAGCTAGTCTTGAAGTGCCTAAGCTCTGAATCTCCATATTCCCAAGAGCCTTTGTGTTGTGAAGCACCCTCTCTTTCCCTTAAGGCTGACTCAAGTAAGGAGACCATTGTTACAAGACTCTGGAGAGGTTTTCCCTTTCCTTGGCGAGCTTTGCGAGACGTGGACTACTGGAAACCCGTCCGAAGGAGACCGCGACGTCAGAACTTAGTTGTAATCTTTCTTCGCTGGTTATTTAATAGATGATTATGATTATGGTTCCACTCTGTTTTCCATCATGTTAATGCGAGTAATGTCCTTTCTGACTGATGTTTAGTTACGTATGCTGGTTTCTATGCTTGCATTTGTTCGTTTCTTCTATGTGCAGGTGTTCATCCGCGGAGATCGTGGAGGGATTGTGATCTGCCTAGCTTGAGGAACGGGGACGCTTCTTCTTCAGATCCTAGCGTTGGAATCCAGGTAGGCTCTTATCTACAACCTTTTCATTCGTAATTAGGAACCTGCGTCATGACATTGTTTGTTTGTTGCTAGACCCCTGCTGGGCTAGTAGGGATCACCTCTGTCCGCAGAGGGGATTTACCTCGTCAACAAATTTGCGACTCCGCTGGGGATCCAGCTTGTGGTTTGATTTGTAAACTTTAGACGGAGCCTGAAGTACAGCCAGATAGCCTTCGAAACGCTTCTGCTTTGCATTAGTGGAGTAGATCAACGCTACTTCAGTCGATCTCCGGTTTGGTTTACAAACTGAACGACTTGGAGTCTTTGTCTTGCCTTGCCGTTTGTATCTTGTTTTTCCTTGCTTGATGAACCTTCTGGGTTGGATTTTTGTGTGTTTTTGCTTCTTGGATTGCTTAGCTTGCATTGGTCTGTTTCTGGAGTAGCTTATTTTTTAATTTTTGCTGAGAAACTCGACTGGCGCGGTTTTTAACCCGACAGTCGCGCCACTTGGCGCTTGTTGCCTTTGTACAACCCGCGCCACTAGCCTTCTGGCGCCAGTTTCACTCTTACAGTCGCGCCACCCCTGTAAGTTTTTGAGATTTCTCATTCCTGAGCTCTCTGAAGTTGACCAGTGTTTTTCTTCTTGATTTTCCGACTGCCTGAGTGTGTTGGACTTTTGTTTGGCTGGGAATTCACCTCCTTCCTTGGGTTGTTTGCTTTTATCTACCGATTTCACTTTTCAAGCCCTAGGTCATCTAGTGGCTTAGTGCATCGAGCCCTCCTTGGGAGTTTTGGTGTTTGGATTGTCCTGTCAACTATCTGATTGATCCTCCACATTCTCTAAGTAGTTGTTCATTGTTTCATTGCGATTTTTGGGTGATTGTTCATTTCTTCATTTGAAATTCGTTTGGTCTTGCTTTGGGCCTAGATCACACGGTCCATTGGAAGTCTTTGAGTCTTTCCTTTGCTTTGAGAGACTTCGGTCGATTTGGGAATCTGATTGCTTGTGTTGGTGAGTGAAGTGTGTTTGTTTCGCTCTCTTGGATATCATTTCTCAAGTTGCTCCATTCATTTTCAAGTTTGATTAGTGCATATTAGCCATTAAACATTGAAAATCAAAAAAAATCTCTTTGCTTTTGTTAATTAGTGCAAATTGCAATCTTTTCCATATCGCTAGTGATTAGTGTTTTGAATGAAAAGTTGTCAATTGCATTAGTTGCATTATAGAGCTCGTTGTTTGGTTTCCGTTCATTTCGTTTGTGTTAAAGCTCTCAACTCTTCTCTAATTAGTTTTCATCGAACGAAATGTTGCATTGTGGCATATAGCTTTGCATTTAGGAGACACTACATACGATAGGGCCTGGAAATTGAAACTTAATTGAAGATCAATTGTAAAATTTATTCAATTAACCTAAGGCAGCATTGGAACTTAACGAAACATATTTAGAAGGTCTAGGCTAGAGACGTGTTCCGGCGTCGTTAAACCTAGCAGCTGTCGTTCGCCTGTTGGCTTTAAACAGCGCTAGTACGGACTTGTGCTCCCCGTACCGTCGCGTATATAAAGGGAGACCCCCATAGGTTTTCAATCCTTTATCCACAGGAAGCTGAGTCTGCCGCCCTATACCCGTGATACACCGAACACAACATTCGGGGAGACTACCTGCACGTACGGAAAGTCCTTGGTCGATTTCTGTTTCATTATTGAAACCAAGGTGTATATTGCGGTTCACGGATATTTGGTACACCCTTTGTGCCTAGTTTTTCCTGAGCAGTCATTTGGTCTTTTCTGACTCCCTAAACTTGAAAAGACCGTCAAGCGCTTGTCCTTTCACGCTTGTGTCAACTCTGAAAGAGATAGAGTCATCTTTTTATCGTTTCTCGACTCTTGAAACATGAAACGGTAGAACTTATTATTTTCCAATGTGGTAAAATTAATCGCCACGATTTCACACCTATTTAGACGTTGCTTGTTGACCGTTTGAGCGTGTGTCTTAACTCTTTTTCAGCCCGTGTGTGTGTGTGCCCTTTTCTTTTAGTCTTTTGCCACAGTGGCGGAACCATCGGTTTCGTCTACTGGTAGTCCTTACACGGACGATTCTTCAGAAGCTTCTGAGCCTTCTGTTGAACCACAACAGCCTGTTGTTTCTGAGTTTCCTGACGGGGGACCGGTTCTCGCCGAGCAACCCTTTGGAGGACCAGTTGAGTTCAATTGGCCCTTTTCGGACCCTGTGTCTGAATTGAGACTAGGAGCTGATTTCCTTTCTCTTACATCGGGTTCGCCGTTTGTTGCTGCTGTTTTTCCTCCTAGTCCTCGCCGTCTTCTGCGTGATTTAACGGCAGGATCAACCATGAGTGATTCTGGTGAGGAAATTCCGGGGTCTGATGACTATCAGTGTATCCCTCGTAGATTGTTTGAGGGATACGGTTCCGAGCTGGCTACCACATCGTCAGCCAGTCCTTCTTTGCCACAGGGATACAGATCTCTGGGTCAGATCATTTCAGCTGCTGCCTCTATGGGGATATCATCTCCCGCGTCGAGACCAGCTGCCACTACACCCGGGGTGTCCCCTTCGACGCCCGTCACTTCTGTTCCCGTTCGGCCCACTTTTTGTGTGGCTGCCTCTTCTGCTGTTGTCTCAGCATCTGTTACCAGGGCTGGGCCAACTCCGGAGGACATTTACCTAGCTACTGCTATACCGGAGAATATCTCTCCGGAGGAGTATCGGTTGTTTTTACAACAGCCGAACGCCGGAGCTGGACAGATTCCCCAAGATCCTTACCGATCTTTCTTTTCGCACTATGCACAAGACGACACTCCCGTGTATGGTTTTCCGGGTCAGCTTGACGAGCATGGGGACATTTTGCGCCTTCTTTCTCCTGAGGCTTATCTTTATGTTCAAGGTTTACCGTACAACCAGGCTTACAACCCGCAGGGACAGCCTTTCCAAGGCCAACCCACAGGCCAACCTGGCTATCAGTACGACCCACAGGGACAGCCCATTCAAGGCTACTCTGCGGGCCAGCAAGGGCCATTGTACAATCCGCAAGGACCATATTATAGCCCTGCTGGTCAACCTGCTCAGCCTCAGCCGGGGTATCAACCGGGACAGGCCTATGGTCCTGGGGGGCAAATCCAGCCTTCTTTACCAATGCAACCGCAGTATCCTGTTGTCTCTAACGTTGCATATCAGCCAGGACCACCCTATGGTTCTGCTTCAGGTCAAACTGGTTTCCAGCAAGCACCTGGTCCTGTTCCACCACCAGGCCAACCGGCTCATCCGGTACAACCTGGTGTCCCGCCTCCAGGCCAGCCGGCTTATTCGGTGCAACCTGGGGCCCACTTACAACCAGGTCAACCTGCGCAACCAGCGCCGCCTGTTTATCCGGGCCAACCTGGTCATTCAGGCCAGCCCCCTCACTCGGGTCAACCTGTTCATTCAGGGCAGCCCTCTCATTCAGTTCACTCTGCTCAACAGCCTGTTCATTCAATGCCGCAGCCAAATCAACAGCTGCGCCCTACGTACCAGGCTCCGCAGGGTTCCACTTATCAGCAGTCTACTCATCCTCAGAGTGGTTATTATCCTCATGGTCAGTCTCAACCAAACTATAACCACTCTGGAGGCTCTCAGTATCCTCCTCCTCCACCCGGTTCTACCTACGCTCAGCAGCCAAATCCAAACGCTGCTTATACAGGGCAGACGCCTAATCAGGGCCCGAATCCTGGTTATCAAGCCCCACACAATGGTTACCAGCAACCAAATCAGTCTGGTTATACGAACCATACCCCCTACGGTCAGAATCCTACGGGACAGAACCCGTGGGGGCAGGGATATTCACAACCATCGTGGAACGCAGGTACCGGACCTTATCCTGGGACTGGCATGGTAGTTAACCCTCCATTGCCATTCCTGGCTACCTTGGATCTACCGGACGTTTCGAAGTTGACCAATGATCCGATTGCTCATAATCCATATTGGCCCCCGGTTCCGACCAAGATACCAGGAGACTATCCCAAGTTTGAGGGCAAATCTGGAGAAGACCCCCAGGCGCATGTGATGACGTATCACCTCTGGTGTTCGTCTAACTCTTGGATTGACGATTCAGTTCGTTTACGTCTTTTCCAGCGTACGTTAACAGGAGCTGCTGCTAAGTGGTACATAGAGCTGTCCCGTGGTATTTTTCAGGATTTCAACTCGTTAGCTATGGCTTTCCTCCCGCATTTCCAGTTACCAGTCCGGTATGAGACTGGGACGCACCTCCTGTCTTCCCTGAAGCAGGACTCGGCCACTCACATTTCGGATCACATCCATGAGTGGCGGCGCCGTCGTCGACTGATCAAGTTTCACATACCTGATCAGATTTTGACTCACTGGTTCACCACCTCCTTTGTCAATAAAATCGCTCAGGATATCGCGATGGGAGCGTGTGTGACGGAGGAACAAGCTATCGCGCATGCCCAGTACCTGGATCTTGTTTATTCGCAATCTGGCACGCTTTATGACATCCTGCCTGATGCTCCATGGCCCGGAGCCACAAAGGCCCCGCCTACCCCTACGGTGGATTGTGTCATTGGTTCCGTTTCTCAAAATTCGAAGAAGTCTTCGAATGGGAAGCAGAAGGCTAATTCTTCCAACAATACCTCTGCTAATCCCGCCTCATCCGATTCTGGTAAGACCGCGGAGGTAAATGCCATTCAGGCCAATCCTGCGGACAAATCCTCCAAGGGGAAGAAGAAGGGCAAAGGCAAATCAAAATCTGATGCCCCAAAACCGGAATCTAAATCTCGAACTGAAGATGGCTCCCAACGTAAGCCGAAGTTCCCTTTCCTCATCTGTGAAGGTGACCATTACACTAAGGATTGTCCACGACGATCCGAAATCAGTCAACTTCTTAAAGGCTCAAAAGGAACTCCGGCTGTTTTAAAAGAGCCATTTCCATCTCAGCAGACCCAGATGGTCGAACAGGCGTCACCATCTGCACCGTTTGGGTCTCAGGTTTTCATGATGAAGACTAATGCACCTATCACTATCGCTACGCGGTCGAAGGATTACAATGAACCGTGGCAGGCACCCGGGAAGGCAGTTGCGGATGGGCCACCTCCCCCACCTGCCTCCGGTCCATTGGAAATCGAGAAGCCGACTCCCGAACCCGTTGTGAAACCACCTCCCAAGGGTGTTCTTCGAAGATCCTCTTACAATCCAAATGCTCGTGCTGCTCAACATTACAGTATCGTTGAGGATCTGGCACAGACGCCATGTGCCATGTCTGCACTTGAGGTTCTTCAAAGTTGTCCTTCACAACGGAAGGCTTTACTGTCTGCCATCGGCGGTATCGATCCCGTCGACTCGAGCCTTCTCACCTTCGATCTGGAGAATTTTACTCCCCGGCTTCCACATCAAATCGCTTTGGTCATTCAAGTCAGGATTAATGGTCTCAACATTCATAGGGCCGTCATAGATGAGGGTGCATCTACCTGCGTTATGTCCTCCGCTTGCTAGAAGGCCATTGGCTCTCCAGCCTTATCGTCATCTCCCAATGCCCTCGAGGCATTTGATGGTCGGGAGTCTAAACCCTTGGGAGTTCTCGAGAGTCTTGCGATCACATTACAGGGAAAAACTGTCAACGTGGAAGTGGAAGTGGTTGACGCTAAACTCAACTACAATATACTTCTTGGCCGCAGCTGGACCCATGCCATGCTCTGCGTGCCGTCTACCATCTTTCGATTCATTAAGTTCCCCCATGAGGGCAAGATTGTCACGGTAGATCAGTTGTCATTTTTCACCTCTAGCTCTGAGAACAACGTGCCATACGTGGATCAAATTCTGAATCCCCCAGACAGCATAGGACCTGGTCTTTTCAAAGACCCAGTTCTTATGGGTATATTCCCCGCACCGCCACCGAATACCACTCAAGTCAACATGTTGTCCAGGACTGATGACCCCTGGCTTATTCCTACACCTGAGCAGGTATATGAGTTTGGAGAATTTATGCCTTTAATGCCAGTAGAGATCAGCTACTGTGAGATTGTTGACGCATCGGACCCTCCACCTCCTCAGCATGCTCCGATGAGCATGGCTCTTGACGTCTACTCACAATTCCCCTGGCTTGGTCAGGCTGATTCACCTGATCCTCTTAGAGAGACTTTTCCCTCAGATGAGGCTATCATTGAAACTATGTCTCTTGAGGAGCTACCCTGGGGCGATGGGCATCATCGCTCCTTGTTTATGCCTAGCTTGGGGGCAATGACTGACTGTCTGGAGTGCTATGCTACTCAGGTTCCTTCCCCTCCTCTTCAAACACCGATCTTGACGCACGAGGTCTTTTCGGAGGGTAATCTGAGTAACATTACTCAAACTGTTCCTATCAACATCTCTGTTAAACCAGGGATTGTTGAGAACATTCATGTGGGTGTGACTTGTTCTCCCGAGGAGATTCAAGTCTATACAGAGCTTTTCAAAGAATTCCGAGATGTTTTCGCATGGTCCTACGAGGAAATGCCGGGAATTGATCCGAGTATTGTCGTGCACGAGATTCCAACCTACCCAGGTGCGAAACCCGTGCGCCAACGCTTACGTCCCATGCATCCTCGGAAAGCCGCCGCCATCAAGGCAGAAGTTGAAAAACTTCTGAACGCGGGTTTTATTTATCCCATCCCCCTTACAGAATGGGTGTCCAACATTGTCCCTGTCGATAAAAAGCAGGGTACAATTCGAGTCTATGTGGATTATCGCGATATCAATCGCGCCTGTCCAAAGGATAATTATCCCACTCCGTTTATCGACCAGATCATCGACGAATGTGTCGGGAGTGAGATCTATTCCTTAATGGACGGTTTCTCAGGTTATAACCAAATCAATATTGCACCTGAGGATCAACATAAGACCACATTCATCTGTCCGTGGGGCACTTTCGCGTACAAAAAACTCCCGTTCGGCTTAAAAAACGCTGGCGCCACGTTCCAGCGCGCGATGTCCTATGCTTTTCATGATATTCGCCATATCGTCCAGCCTTATCTGGATGACTTTCCAGCCCATTCGGGTAAGCGAGAGGACCATCCTGAGCATCTCCGCCAGATATTCCTTCGTTGCAGACGCTACAATATCAGGCTCAACCCTCATAAGTGCGTCTTCTGCGTCGATTCTGGCCATCTTTTAGGCTTTATAGTCTCGAAAGACGGAATTCGCCTTGACCCTCTAAAGGTTGAGGCCATCATAAATCTCCCATCACCCTCCTCCCTGTATCAGTTACAGAGTCTACAAGGGAAAGCGAATTTTCTTAGGCGCTTCATCCCGAATTATGCCGAGGTGGCCAAAGGATTCACTCGTTTGTTAAAGCAGAATGTTCCCTTTCATTGGGACAAAATCGCTCAAGAATCCTTTGAGAAGCTGAAGACATTGCTAGTCAATGCTCCATTGCTTCGTCCTCCGGACTACCACCGCGACTTTACTTTGTATCTAGCCACCGCATTAAGCACCATCGCCATGGTCTTGGTGCAGGATGACGAGAACGGTGATGAACATGTTGTTTATTACCTCTCTCGGAACCTTCTCGACCCGGAAACGCGTTATGCACATGTTGAGAAGTTGGCCTTAGCAGCCGTACACGCTGTACAGCGCTTTCGCCATTACATCCTTTTGCGTACGATAACGGTGGTTTCAGACTGCAACCCCATGACATATATTCTTTCCAGACAATTGCTGGGGGGCAAGTACTCCAAATGGATCGTCATCCTGCAGGAGTTTGATTTGGAGTTCACCACTGCCAAGTCAACTAAATCACTGGTCTTCGCGGATTTCATATGTTCTCTCCCTACAGACTCTCTTCCTGAACACTCTGAAGATCATATACCGGACGAAACGTTGTTTCTTATTGATACTCGTGATCCTTGGTACGGTGACATCATAGTGTATCTTCAGACCGCGACATTTCGGTCTGAGTTGGATAAAGCTGCCCGCCGTCGGATTCGGCACCAGTCCCAACCCTACCGTATCGTAGGAGATACCTTATATCGTATTGGAGTAGATTCAGTGCTCCGACGATGCCTTACCTTGGAAGAGGCTGAGAAAGTCTTGAATGACTGCCACAGTGGCGCCTGTGGCGGACACATGTCCGGATATGCTACTGCCTAGAAGATTCTGAGGGCAGGATATTTCTGGCCTTCCATATTCAAGGATTGTATCACTGCAGTCAGTAAATGTCATCCGTGCCAGATTTTTCAGTGCAAGATGCGCGCGCCGCCATTGCCTTTGCATCCCGTTATTACCGTCGGCCCTTTTGCGAAATGGGGCGTGGATTTTATGACGTGTAACCCTCACTCGGCCGGGGGGCATGCGTATATCATTGTCACCGTCGACTACTTCACTAAGTGGGCCGAGGCGATGCCTACACTAGCTGCTGACGGGAAAACGGCTGCTTCATTTATATTCAACCACGTTATTGCATGATTCGGGGTTCCTCAAGCCATCGTCACTGATCATGGTACTCATTTCCGTGATTACATGATGACGGAGCTGACTTCAACGTTGGGCTTGCGTCACGACAGCTCAACACCATACTACCCTCAAGCGAATGGTCAGGTTGAGGCGGTGAACAAGGTTTTGGTCACCATGCTTCAGCGAACAGTTGGGATTCATAAATCCAATTGGCATCTCCAACTGTTCTCAGCTCTCTGGGCATACCGAACATCTGCTAAGAGTGCAACCGGGTTCACACCATTCCAATTGGTGTACGGTCTGGAAGCTACTCTGCCAGTTGAATGTGAAATTCCTTCGCTTAAATTAGCCGTAGAGCTCTTACCGGATACCTCCCCTGAGGAAGAACGTCTTCTGTATCTCGAACGATTGGATGAAACCCGTCGATTAGCTGCTTTGATCATCGAAGCACAAAAGAAGAGGGTCAAAACTCATTTTGATCAAACTATTTCTCCCCGTTCTTTCATTGAAGGAGACCTCGTTCTCTTGTACGATCAGGCACATGATAAGCTTGGAGCCGGTAAACTCCAGCCTATGTGGCACGGTCCCTATATAGTAAAACGCGTTTTGAAAAATGGGGCCTACGAGCTTATAGATTACGAAGGAGTTCCATTGGCGCAGCCCAGGAATGGGCTGTACCTTAAAAAGTACTACGCCTAAAGTGATTTCTTGGTGTGGTGTGTGTACATAGGTGTGTGATTGTCATTTGTGTGCATAGTGTGGTGTGCTTTGTAAACATCTTTCTGCTGATTGGGTCTTCCTGGTTGTGCAGATGTCTATTCATCCATTTGTTGGTTTCGCGGATGGTGCCTCTCGCAGTACCAGGAATCTGTCTTCCGCAGCCTGGGTAATCTACGATCCTGCTGGTGAGTTGATTGACCTGCGAGGTGTGTGTCTAGGACGTACCACGAACAATATCGCGGAATATAGTGCCGTGTTGGAATTATTAATCGAGGCAGTAAACCTTGGTATCCGTGAATTGCTCGTGTACCTAGATTCACAACTTGTAGTGTTACAGCTGAACAGACACTATTCGGTAAGGAACCCGTCCATCTTACGTCTGTATTTGCGTATTCGATTACTGGAAAGGAATTTTGACTACATTACATATCATCATATACCCAGGCATTTGAATACATTAACAGATGCAGTAGCAAATTTGGTATTAGACAGGCATTTGCGCAATTTATAATCATCATCACATGTAAAGAAAGACTCATCCATAAATAGATATGTATATATATAGATATCGAAATGTTTACATAGAGTGTGTCACATAAAACTCAAAAAATATACATAATTGTCTTAATACATCCTGAGACATTGTGTCTCTCAAAAAATAGGTGTGGCTAAATCCTAGAGACTAATCCGCATGGTGCTCATGATAGCACGTCACTGCACGCACTAGGCGCCTCAGGATTCGGTGGATCCGGTTCGGAACTCCCACCGTATGGCGCTAGTATGCCATCGGTACATCTGATAGTCGGGCATAGTCTGGGATCCCATGGGCAATCCCCTCGAGGTTCTGGATCAGTTCCTCTCCTCCGGTGCCTTCCCCCTGGATCTCAGGGGCGAGTTGTGTCCTCCGGGAGATGGGAGACATCCCGGCTGGTCTCTCAGGTCCTACATCTGCATGCATATATAATTGTGTCAAGGCGAATGTGTATTAACAAAAAAAAAAATATAAACATAAAATCAAAAATATGAGGTCTTACCCAGCTCCTCGTCCCAGTCGTCTCCTTCTGGTAGTGGGAGATCTGGGTCCCCGGTAAAGTTAGTTCCCGAATAGGGCCAATCTTCCATGATGATCAGTTGGCGCCGTAGCCACCTAAAGAACTCTGGCCTCCAGGACATCTGTTGGCCACCTCCAGATCTGGGCATCAGTGCTGCCCAGCGAGCCATTCGCGGCTCTCGTGGTATCGGACTCGCCACTGCGGCCCCTTGGCCATGGAAGATTGGTATGCGTTCCAGAATGAGCGATACCAAGATGGAACCATACCCGAACTGCTTCAGTTTCCACTGTTTGCACTTTGTGAGCTGCCTTTTCATGTTGATGGTTACTGCTTCTGCCCAGTTGAACAGTAGGGGACCCATACATTCTGAGGCTAACAGGAGTTGAGTCTTCGTGGCCTCGTGCGGAGCCTGCGACCCAGCAGCCCGCGTAATGGTGTGGAGAACTACTCTCAGTGCTAGATCGGGGATGGTGGAGATGTATACCTTCTTGCTTCCTGATCCTGTTTGTGCCCCTCGGCACACCCGCGCCATTACCTGTTCCATCTTTTCCCCGGATGGTCTGCTCCCAGTCAGTACAGGGATTGGACCTCTGCGGGACAATCCAGTAATGAAATAAATGTCAGTGACCTCCAGTTCTAACACCTGGTCTCGTAGCCTGAACACTTTTTCATTTTCATCCCAGATGTTGATTAGATATTGGAGGAGCTCGGCCTGAGCTCGTAAACATGGCGTGAGGAAGAACTTTTTCAATCCACAGTCTCTTAGAGCGTTCATGCAAGCTTGGTTTTGCATGGCCTCTTCATCCTCATCTCCGTGCTCTCGTTCCTTCCATTCGATTGCCATTTTGAGTGGTTATCTGCATTCACATGGTCAAAAACCCCTGATTAGATCTTTGGTGAGCTTCAAATTTCAAGAAATTTGGTGTAAATACCGGAATTTTAGGCGAAAAATTGGGTTCGGCCGCTGGCGCGGCTGTTTTGCTAACAGTCGCGCCATGTGGCACGAGCCCTTTAGTAAAAAGAGCTCAGTGGCGCGGGTCCGTGCCCGATACTCGCGCCACTGGGCCCGGCCCTAAAATTTTAAAAGTGGCCACACAAAGTTGATTTCTAAAGGAAAACCATTAAAAAATGTATGGAAATGAAGAGCTAAGGAGCGCCTATTACCTGTGACAGACGAGAAGCTGAATGGTTGCCTGGATTGGTCGCAATCACCGTCAAAAGATTCTGTTCCAAAAGGACCACTGTTGCTTTCCACAAGGTAAATAGTAAAAAGTAATTTCATTTTTTACCAATTAGACATATTTATAACTTTTTCGACGTTAAATGAACTTTAAAAGTTATTTTTCGTCAAATATTTGCATATGTTATGTCGAAAATGGATTTTACGCTTGCTTGGTATGTGCAGCAGCAGGTTTTTGCGACTTAAAAAGATGGACACGAGTTATATTTTATACTTTTTCGGACTCGGTAAATACACGAAAAAGTCACTCTGGAGTCATCTTTCAGCTCTTTTCTGACTCTCTAAATGTGAAAAGATCGCCGAGGCCCTTGTCGTTTCGATCTCGTTAAAATGGACACGAATCGACATTCACCCAGTATAAGTTTAACCCTTTTTCGGGCTGGGCTGGATCGATTACGAAAAAGGAATACCCTAGCCTATCGCGACTAGGAGGTTTTCACGGATATTGTTTTCTACCTTTTCGGATCTGGGGAACTATTTACGAAAAGGGACCTGTGGAGTTTTCTTTTCAGCTGTCTTTTCAAACTCTCTAAACATGAAAAGATGCCGAGTTCTTCCTTTGTCAGACTCGTTAAAACCTGATGACATCGGATTTAGTCGAAATGACGTTCTCCGAGTTTCTCCTTCCTAGGACTCGTTAAATGCACTAGGATGGATTCGCCCGAAGGGCAGACTTATATCACAAGCATATGCTATCCCCTTCAAGCTTGTTATCAAAAATAATTGGGGTACTCGCGAGAAATGGTGGGGGAAAAATGGAACCATCGTCGTTGTCGTCGGCAGTATGTCGCTCTTGAACATGGCACTTGTCTGCATTCGTGTCGGGTTGGGGACATCTCATCTCGTTGCTTCACTTTGCCTCCATGGGTTTGGGTAATCTCTTTTGACCTCTCATCTGTTCACTGCCTCGTCACCATGACCTATGATCCGTTGATGTCAAATACTGCCAAGTCCATTGTCGTGCCGTTCATGTGTTCAAGAGAAGTTGGCCTCTGCAAATATCAACCTTCCTCTGTTTCTCATACGCTTCTGATTCACAACAAACATCATGTTCCTCTGTCTCGTGTCGATGATGTGGGAATCATTATGGCCCACCTTCGATCAAGGTCACTTCCTGTCGACATCAACTCATTATCCGGGAAGTTGGTCTAGAGACTCCTTATGGTACCTTGGAGCCTGCATGCCTCAATGGCAGGTTCGTCGCATTCGACAAGAGGTTTACATCATTGGCCTCCGATCGAGTGATTCTGCGGGTGTTCGACGTCAGTTCATTTATTCGCACGCCGTAGATTGTACCTGTAGTACCTTGGGGACCATTGTCATTATTGGTGGTTTCTCTCGCGTCGGTTAACAGCTTTCATCATTGGCTGGTAATCCGACGATGTTCTTGCATGTTCGACTTCAGCTCACATATTCACATGCACGAACTTGTACTTTGTTGGGTCGAGATGGAGCGCAAGACCCTGGATTGTGTCTGATTGTAATCCAGGCTACGATTGTGGATTATTATCATTATGTACATGACTCACTGATTGGATGGCTGCGACCATACCTGAGTCTATTTATTTGATCTTAGTTGGATGGCTGCGCCCATACCCTGGATCCGGATTATAGCATACTCTGTTTCGGATGGTTGCGTCCATACCACTTATACATCATGTACTTGAGATATCAGTTGTATCTTTCTGCGCAGGTTTTCCGACGACGGGCCTTCAGTTGAACATGTTCTCGTAAAGCATTTCACCCCTCTCCCTCTCGGGCCTCATACTTTAGGGGGCATCTGTTACACAGTAATTTGTCACCGTCCTTACCATTCCCCATCCCGCACAATGGAGGACCCATTCTGTGACCTGTGAGCATTTTCATGCCTTGAAGTCATCATCAATGCATCCCTCTGAACATGAGCTTTATTTGCCCTTGAGACATCTCCTTGCAAAAGTCATAAAAAACAGCCCTTTTAGCATTGGCACGGGCAAGCAGTTCAGTACTCGCGCCAATGGGGAAATTAATGCAAAGAGGTCGCGCCACCTGGCGCTCTGTCATAGAGCCGTAGTCGCGCCACCCAATTTGGGAGTTGTTTTTTAAATATGGATGGCGGGAGTTGAGTTCTAACAAATTCACAAACCATCACCTATCTTGAGTTGGGAGGTTGGCTGCGGGAGTTCTATGGAGGGAAGTGGTTTTTCCACCTCCCATGGAACCTTCCTTGTTGATAGGGCCAATCCCATAATAATAGGGATCCCAAGTCCTCCTTCCCCATCTATAAAAGCTTGCTCAGATCAATGGCAAGCTAGTCTTGAAGTGCCTAAGCTCTGAATCTCCATATTCCCAACGACCTTTGTGTTGTAAAGCACCCTCTCTTTCCCTTAAGGCTGATTCAAGTAAGGAGACCATTGTCACGAGACTCTGGAGAGGTTTTCCCTTTCCTTGGCAAGCTTTGCGAGACGTGAACGACTGGAAACCCGTCCGAAGGAGACCGCGATGTCAGAACTTGGTTGTAATCTTTCTTCACTGGTTATTTAATAGATGATTATGATTATGGTTCCACTCCGTTTTCCATCATGTTAATGCGAGTAATGTCCTTTCTGACTGATGTTTAGTTACGTATGCCGGTTTCTATGCTTGTATCTGTTCGTTTCTTCCATGTGCAGGTGTTCATCCGCGGAGATCGTGGAGGGATTGTGATCTGCCGAGGCTGAGGAACGGGGACGCTTCTTCTTCAGATCCTAGCGTTGGAATCCAGGTAGGCTTCTATCTCCAGCCTTTTCATTCGTAATTAGGAACCTGCGTCATGACATTGTTTGTTTGTTGCTAGACCCCTGCTGGGCTAGTAGGGATCGCCTCTGTCCGCAGAGGGGATTTACCTCCTCAACAGTGAGGTACACCTCACTCTCATTATCAGATCCTATGAGGTTTAAATATGTTCATCAAGAGGTTCTGTGTCCCTGTCATCCTCTTCCACATAGTTTTCATTGAAAGGTGGCCTAATTTGTTGGTCATTTTCCCTTGGTCTGTTTTGGGGCTGTTCCCTCCTAAAGTTTTGGTTCCGGTTTCTGTTTGGAGGGTTTGGCTAGTTGTCCCTAACAGGAGCCTTTTCATTTATCCTTTCCCACATTTTGGCCATGGTTTTGACTAAGTCATCTATTCTAGGATCTAGGGGAGGTGATGAAGTGGAGACCTCATCTTTATATGTGACCTTTCTTTCTGATCTAGTCCTGGCTCTTTTTTCTGCTAAGTTGGCATCTTCTTTTATGGCTATTTGTTGCATTTCCTCTAAGGTAGGGGGATCCTTGTCTCTCAGATGATATGTCATGTCCGGATCGAAACCCTCGGGAAATTTTCCAAGGCTAAACCAAGTGGGGGTTTCAAATGAGGTGGTAGGGAGTTATATACACTGTTGAACCTAGTGTAGTAAGCTTGGACACTTTCCCCATTTTCCCGTTTTAGGTTGTTATATTCTGACAGGATTTGAATGGGGTTTCTTTGGATTTCCCACCTATTTCTGAAGACTTGATGTAGTTCTGGGATATCGTGGATGCTGTTTGGAGTTAAGCTTTTGAACCATGCTTTGGGTTCACCACCAAGACTTTGGGCGAATATTCTCATTCTGACGGTCTCGTCTTGTACCTCTAGGTATTCATAGGCATCAGTCATCCTACTTATATGCTGTTGAGGTGTAGTGGTGTCTTCTCCAGTAAAGTGTGGGATTTTTTCTTGATATCTATTTGGGAGAGGAGCCAAGGGTGGTGGCAACACCAAAGGTGCATACCAGGCTGCCATGACGGGAGCTAATGGATGATGTACAAGATGATGACTAGTGGGATGAGATGAGGTGGTTTGAACAGGTGTGGCGGATGAACTTGGACAAGTGATCTGGTTTTGAGCAGATCTGGGATGGTAGGAGCCAAACTGATAGAGAAGCTGGAAGTCAGGAGGAGTGGTTGGTGAAGCTTCTCTACTAGGACTCTGTGGTGGGCCTAGGGGTTCAAGATCGTCAAATTTTATCTTACTATATGATTTGCTTCTGGGAAGAGTTTTTGATGACTCTAATTCAAAAGGTGAATCTGGTAGGCTAGTGAGATGTTTAGGTACTGATCTTGTTTTACGGATGGATCTACCAGAAGCTAGATGATCAGTTTCGGAAGCTTGCCACAGAATCTTCTCTGGGTCATCTACTATGATAGGGGGATTTGGGTCTGGATGGGATCTGGTATTAATTATTCGTGAAGCCAGATTTTGGATCTAGAGTTTAGAGAGAATGATATTGGTGAATGTTCAGGATGAGTGATCTCTCTAAAGTTCTACTAAGGTGAAGGATGGTCAAAATAAAAGGGATGGACTAGTGGAGTCGCCAGGTGGAACTGGGTTGTTTTCGTGAAGATAGCTATGGTCCACCACCAGTAACTAATCTAGGAATGTTTTTGGATTTTCTGAGTTTTATGTGCAGCCTATGGTTTTAAAGTATCCTATACTTGTTTCAACACTTTGCTAGGGTGATGAGAACAAAAAGAGTTTACTCTAAATGGGTCTATGGACTGCTTGCTTGTTTAAGTATCTAAAGGACCAAAGAGTCTATAAGAGTTCGCTAGACTATCATGTACTCAGTGTCCCACCATCTCCCGCTATGTTAGTGAGCGATGGGATAGGTCTATCAGATAGTAAACTAGAGTTTGGAAAAATAGTAAGGCCTACTAGAGGTTAGTGGGGTCGCCAGGTGGATTATCAGTTTGTTTAGAGGTATACTTGTATGGTCCACCACCAATAATGTCAAAAGACAATCTAAGGGAGTGTTTTTTGTGGTTTTTTCTGAGTTTTATGTGCAGCCTAGGATGTAAGAGTGTTATAAAACTGATTCATCACTTTGCTAAGATGTTTGAAGCAGAGAGTTCACACTAAATGATTCTAAAGGCTGATGGTTTAAGTTAAAAGTTGAAAGACTAAGGAGTCTATAAAAGTTTGCTAGACTATCATGAACTCAATAAGTCCCACCGTGATCGCCATTATATTAGTGTGGCGATGAGGTGGCTCAAATGGATAGTAGCCTAGATTTTAGTGAAGTAGTAAGGCCTACTAGAGGCTAGTGGAGTCGCCAGGTGGATTTTTAGTTGTTTTTGAGGTATATGTGTATGGTCCACCACCAATACTGTCAAAAACCAATCTAAGGGAGTTTTTTGTGGTTTTTTGAGTTTTATGTGCCTACAAGGTTTGGAAGAGTTTTCTATAACTGCCTCATCATTTTGCTAAGATGGTGAAGGAGCTATTTTCTATTCTTCAGACAATATCTAAGTTTACTAAGCTTGATTGAGACTTCAGGAGTTACTAAGGTGTACTTAGATTCTCACTAACTCGGAAGGTCCTACTGTGAGTGTCACTATGTTAGTGAGCAGTGGGATAAGTCAATCAGACAGTATTCTTAAAGACCTCTAAAGATGAGGGAAACTAAGCTTTTTAATCACTCAGAGTCCCACCGTGATCGCCATTATGTTAGGGTCCCGTGATTTGGCCGATTGGTGAGCCAAATGACGATGTAACATCAAACCAAGCTTTGGAGCCCAAGGACCTAGCTTTCCTGGACTTAGAGAGGGCTCTCTCTATTATATATAAAAGATATCGGTGTGTTTGCTTGTGGTGTTCTGATATTAGGCTAGTTATGAAGTATGTTTTTAGTTTTTTGTTTTTAAGTTTGTGAGGGATAAAACTGATCAAAGATATAAAATGGGTAACAAGAAGTTAGATCAACTGGGCTATGGGGTCAAAAAGTTCAAGGAGGCTATGAGATGATGATGCAAGGCTGTTGTAGGGCCGATTTGATTCAAGGTAGAAAGGATCTTTGGGCAAAATGGAGTAAATGGACATCAAGTTTGTGAATAACAAAGAGTTTCAAGCATCATTGGTTTAATAGATAACGTAAACATGGTAAAGAAAACCCTTAATCATGCAACATGTAACTATAAACTAATCAACACACTGAAACAAACATTCCAGCCATGCATAGAAGTATAAGACCTTCTAACTTCGAGAAATGGCTATCAGACTTTGGGGAAAACACATAAGACGGTCTAACAACTCAAAATACTATGCCGGAACGCCTAAACATAGTCTCTAAGTTATTGGGCACTTTGACAAACAAGCTTTCATAGTTTTAGGCAAAGGGCTAGATCGGGACTAGGCCTCCTTGGTTCAACAAGATGATAAACTAATCAGTCAAAGAGATAGTTTCATGGACAGAACTATGGACAGTCATAGGTAAGTAGGGCACACCATACATCCTACTCAACATGCATAGAACTTATGAATAAAACTAGCAACAATATCCTTAAGTTACTAAAGACCAGTTAAGAATTCTTTAGTATAACTAAGGAAGAAGAAAACAGAAAGCTATAAAGATTCAGGAAATTTGAGGTGCCTCCATGGGCATATCTCAAACTTAATCTCTACTGATCTATAGCAGCAAGAATCATGTATCATGAATGAAAACTAGAAGACAACAACAAAGCAAGAAACACTATACCATTCTACCATGTCATGGAATCCATCAACAACCCTTCATCATTCATCAAAAGCATCCAAGAGGCAGTCCAAAATCATAACACAAGTATGTTCTTCAAAGCTCATATGACCAATATATTGATTATTCTCTCAATTTCAGCCTTGTTTTACAATGAAGCCTTGTGGAATAAATAGGCTCAAGTGAGGAAAACCTCATGGTGCAACTAGCTATCCCATTGGCCCAATCAAAATATCTAAACTTGTCCTTGAGGCTTTGCAAAGCCCAAGGCACAAAATATCCCATAAAATATCTAAAAAAATGATAAAAATGGGAATTATATTGACTTTATATCATTTCCCAAGTGTAAAAATAGCTAAACGCACATTTGGGAAAAGCAGATTTTTGAGGTTCAAAAATTACAAAAATACTTCAAATTTATATCGGAAAAAGATCCCGTGTCTTGCTGGAAACAATTGGCAACTTTCCCGGTGTCGAAACGAAGCTCTTGATAGCTCGTTGGAAATATTTCTGTGTCTACTTTCCGGCGCAACTGAAATCACCTCAATCCGATGCCTAGAATTCCTCCAAATCTGTACCTGTGTGTAAAAAGCCAGGAAATAGCAGACTGCTGATATGACGGGCAGAATGTGCAAAAAGTGAGCATTTTTCGCCGTTTTGAGGGGGTGAATGATCTCCAAAAGCTCTGAAAATCGCTGAGGACCTACTCATAGAATTATGGCATCAACTGGTATCATCCTTCTCCCTTGACTAATCCTCAAACTGAAATGGAGAAATTATGAGTTTTCGACCAAAAACCCAAAAAATGCCAAAAAACAAAAAGTTGTCGAAACGAGCCCAAAATTGGCATGCATGAACCTCAGGGGTCCCTAGCAACATGCTCCGAAGCTGAGGCCAAAATGTCAAGAGCTGATGTGCTTTTCTCCTCTTTCCGTGCCGGGTGCTTCCCCTTTGCCTTCTTCAATTTCTCTTGGGCTGCCTTTAGTTTGCGCCGGGAAAATTGATTCAACTTCTGAAAGTGATGTGTCCTTTTCCTTTGCAGCTCTAGATCTCTGTTTTCTCTTTCCAACTTCATTTCCAAATGTTTGTTTGCTCTTTCAAGCCATGCCTCTTTGTTTTCTTCAATTTCCTGCTCAAGGAGTGTAGTGAGAGGAAAGGCTTGGAGATGGGCTTGTTCTTCTTCTTTCTGCTTTTCCAAGGCTCTTTTAAGCCCTATGGTCCTAGGCCTCTTCTGCCTAGGCTGGTCTTCTTATTCTTCCTCATCAAACTCACCAATGAGTTCTTCTATCCTTGCTTGCGCCTTAGCTACCTCATTCTTATATTTGATAGCTCGTGCTTCATGAACAGCTGTGTGAACATTCATCTATTTGTTTTGGATCTCCAAGAAGTGGTTGAAGTTCCTTGCCCTTTGAAGATCCTCCTCTAATGCCTCAATTTGCCCCTCTTTATGGATTAGGAGGTTTTCAAGAAGGCGGGCCTCATTATCACTGTCATCGCTTTGGATTGGGATGACAGCCAATGCACCCCCATGTTTTGTACTTTCTCCAACTTTGCTTTTCCCTTTGAAGGAAAATCTTGCACTTTTCCTCCTTGGCATGCTAGTAGGTGTCCTTTTGGGCGATTTCCGTTTGCTAGGAACAACCTTGGTCACTGTTAGAGTGGCAGCCTTAGACCCTTTCTTCCTTGCTGTGCTGAGCTTTGTTCTTTTGGGAGGAGGAGAAACAACTGATTTACCTTTGACATCTTCTTGAAAATGCTGCTCTTCTTGAGGCTGCTGGATGTTTTCTTCTTGCTGTTCACTTTGCTGCTCTTGTTCGCCAACCTTAACTTGCTGTTCTACATCAATGCCTTGTTCAATTTGGGTTCCAACTTGCTGACCTTTTTCACCAAAATCAAGCTGCTGCTGTGCTTGGATTTCCTGCTCATTTTGTGGCTCAAGATGTGGCTCAATTTCCTACCCAAACTGCTGTTCCTGTCCTTCAGTATCCAGCTGTTGTTCTTCTTCTTGTACCTATTGTTCATCATCTTCTTTTCGCTGCTGTTCATCCCTTTCCTCTTGCTGTTGTTCATCCCTTTCCTCCTGCTGCTGACCTTTCTCTTCTTGCTGTTTACTCCCCTCTCCTCCTTCCTGCTGTCCTGGCTGTTCTGTAGTCATCTTGAGCTTCTTAGGAGTGGGCCTGCTGGACAAAGGCACAGGGCGATGAACAGGCTGAGTGGGAGACACATGGACAGGAGGAACAGTATTGAAATCTGGGTGGCTGATAAAAACATCCCATGGAACCTCCTTTTTCTCTAACTGGTGTAGGATGATAATTTTGATCAAAGAATGATGGAAAAGGGAAGGTATTTGCAGAGGTGGGGCCTTCTTCTGGAGAGTAGATGCCATCTTCTCGATGCTCTTGAATAGAAAGTAAGGGAGATTTAGTTGCCTGTTTCTAGTGAAATGCATTAACAGGCGGACATGGTAGGCATAAACTCGATCAAACCTCCCTTCACAAGTAAAATATTTCATTATGACTTTCATAAGAGGAGAATAGCTGTCAAGAAGATATGAAAAAGGGAAAATAGCAGTGAAAGCATCTCTATGCTCAGGCTTGATGAAAGGCTTGTAATCTTCTAAGTCAAGATGGGCCTGTTTGAACCATTTTTTGCCATGATATGGAATCTTGGTGGCCTTGGACACTGATCTTGGAGAAAACTTGAAATCAAGGTCCGCTACCCTGAAATGCTTGTCTTGGAACCTCAGGGCGCATAAGTGTGTTAATGGCGAAAAGCTTTTGACTTCTTGTATCTTTTGGCAGAAATCTAGGCAACCTACTTCATGGAAGTTGAAAAGGATAGATGGATGAGCATTAACCTCTTCTGTAGAGATTGGCTCATATCTTTTATGCAGACCGCTCCTGCTGTCTTGCCTTGGAGGCATTTTGACCTAAATATGCTTTGGAAGAAACAAACTGCCTCACTGTGTGTAAACTGCCCTTTGGAGTCAAACTGTGTCAATGTACTGCTTTGACAGAGAAACAATATGATTTGGATGGTTGCAACAAGTTTCCTTACAATACACAACTTCCTCTCTCTTAAAAAGTGGCCTTCCACCTTTAAAGTATCTCTGTCAGTAGATTTCTCAATAAGAGACCATATAGTGAGAAGGAGACAGACTGCTAGGTAAATTCCCTGTGCAAAGTGTTAGGAAATCACCTTGTTCTTGTGAAGTTTTAGAGGTCAACTCATTTTAATCTTTGCCCATGGTAGACTTTGCAATCATTAAAAACCTGCCCTGTCTAAGGTGTCAAACATTCAACAAACTTGCCTATGGTGCAATCAACCATTAGTATGATTAGACAGTCAATATCTCAGTTCTGAACAAGGTGACAGAGTAAAAATGCTCCAAAAGTTCAAACAAGCCTGCAATAGTCTTCTCTTTTCAAAATAACTAGGACCTCTGATCAATATAACACCCCTGGCGATGTAGGAAACAACCTTTGATTCTACCTAAACATCCACTTATCAAACCAGCTCGAAGAACAAAATTTAGTCAAGCAACTGCACAGTGAAAACTGTCTTTCTATGAGGAGCAGGAACAACTTTACCCTGTAGCTTTCAATCTATAACTGCTCTTTGAAAACAACCCTTTTTTCTGATTATACTTCACTGTCTTCTATAAGTATGTCACTTCATTAAACAGAATCATGCATATACAAGGTAATTCCCCAGTGTGAGCATATAGCCAGACTTACTGATAAGGAACAAAGTGACACAAATTGAGAGGTTTCTTTAAGGTGGCAGTCAAGGCCTTGCAACAGTCATATTAAGTACATGGTCAACCATTAATTCCTTTTCAACAAAAACTGCTCTTTATGCTCCACCTTTCCTTAAGTTCAGTTTTAATAATACATACTATTTTCACCCTTTGAGCACCTTATTGTTCTTCAAACAGTTTTGCAAAAGGAAACACCTCTAACTACAATGGTGGTATTACTGACTCTTTTTTACAGAAATGAAAACCACACACTGTCCTTTTTCCCTTTGATTACAGAGGATTTTTCAGAAGAACACCAGTGTTCATCTCATGATCATTTTGTTTCAGATAGTGGCAGACTATTTTCACCTTCAGAAACACCTCATTTTTCCTCTCTGTTTTAAAAAATACACACAACTAACAGATTTTGACCATGTTCTATCTCAAGTTTGATGGAAAATTTCAATGGTTACTCGTGATAGTGCTCAATTTATCCCTTTGGTGTTTGTTTCTGACCTCATTATCACATTAAAACCTCGCTTTTATAAACTTGAACAGTGGGTTTTTTTTAAACCCTTACAACACTTTGCAGTTTTGAAACCGAGGGGGAGAGCATATAAGAATACCTTCAAACTTGATGAAAATCCCTTGTGGAGCGCCGGAGGTAGCCTTCCGTATGAGCTAGAGGTGCACTGGAGGTTTTAAGCCTGTGCGGCACTCTGTAGAGAAAGAACGTCGCGCACAAAACTATCCGGGCAACCTGTCGGGTCAGGGTCGGGCGCCATGTACAGGTGCGTCATGCATGCATACAGGCACGTCGCGCGATAGTCTACCGCCTGTGCAAATTTCCTTCCAGGCGCGTCGCACAGTTTGCCAGGCGCGTCGCGCGGTGTTTAAACCCAAAAAACTGTGTGAAAATTTCTCAAAATCGTTCCAGTCTTCTTCGTTTGGTGCTGAGAACGTCAGAGGAAAACTCACTTGTGATTTGAAAATGCAAATTCATCCCTCGACTTTACTCTTATGTCATTTCAAATTCTTCAACGGTCACCTTTATCATTTATTTGAAATGCAAAAAAGAACTTATGGTTGGCCATTTTAACACATCAACTTCAAATTTGAAAAATAACCTAATGACCTTCAGACCATCTCTGCCACTATGTTAATAATGCTGGTGATATTCATTATGTAACGTAACCCCTCTTTAACACTGTTTAAAAAACCTGAAGACTATTCTGCTACTTGAAAGAAAAAGGTTTATCTTTCACCTTGCTTTGACAGTTTCGGTCTTTGCTTGCTTTCTCATCTTCTTTCTCCCTGCAGGTATCAAGCATTTGCTGTACTTATTTGGATTTGCCATGGCCCTTGTTTCAATTACTTTTCTGCTCAAAACAGTTTATATGATATCTCTGTCCATTGAAATAATGAAAAAGCTGTGTTTGTTTCAAACCATCCAAACCCTGACAGTATGTCAAATGACTTCTTTGCCTGTAAAGGACATTTCGCGCTACGGGGTATTCTTTGACCTTTTGACAGAGATTCTTTTCCCTTGCTTCAAAACAAACTAACATCTTTCTCTTAATGCCTTTTTGGAACTAAATGATGCCCACTGTGACTGAAATTTGACTAAGGTGTAAACTGTAGTGGTACCCACCCAGGCTTGATCATCATTTGTCTAAGAAGGTGCTTTTTTTTACAATATTTTCTCTGCTCCCAATGTTGATGTGATATCTCTGATCTTTATAATGACAGCTTTGTACTTGTTTTGAAAACCTCTTTGAAATCTGAGAGTATGCCCAAAATCCTTTTGTACTTTATAACCGTACATACTAGCTGCAGTATCTCTTGGGAAAACTAGGCTCAGATTTTACTGTCAACTTAGGACAAACTTATTTTGAAAAGGCACTTGTTCCATAAATGGAATTACTTCCAATAATGACATTCGTTGATTAGCTTTGCATGCTGCCCTAGGGTTTTTAAACTTCAGATCTTAAGCATTTCCTGTCTTTGTATTGAAGATGCAAGTATATAAGATGTGGACAAATTTTTGGCCTATTTCATAGATACTAAAGCTTTCATTAGACATCTTCTTCCTAATGACAAACTGAAAATACCAACCTACTGTATCTGAATAAAAACTCTGTCTTTGTGGTGAGGTGCAGCTTGCAACAGCTGGATTTGCACCAGCGCTTTGATTAATAGTAAAAATTCCCTTGTCTGAGACTGTATTCCATTTTCCTCCCTCTTCTTTATGTTCATCCAGAAATCATGAACTGTACTTCACATTTTAATAGGAACAAAAGAACATACAGGGGTCCTTTCACTGAAGTATTTCCTTGTTTAAGACTAATTGAAGCTATGCATCTTAACACCCCTGCAGAGATATTTGTTATGATAGCTTTGATTTAAGAGTCTCTTTTATGCTCCCTGATGATGTCTGAAACTTCAAATGATTCTCTTTATCAACCAGACACTCTTCCTTCTCTTGTCTTGCACACTTCAGATCTTAGCACTGTTATAATCATCATTACTCACGCTCAGAAAACCAGAGTCACTGTTTCACTGTTCAGTAAAAAGAAAACCTGGGCTTTTGCAATCCTTAAAGTCAATACTGGCCAGCGCCCTCTGCTTATAGATGAAGGAGGCGCCCTAACCCTCTGCTTGTAAATGAAGGAGGTTCTTGGCCACGACAAATTACCAGTTTGCTGTGACAGTGGTGTCTTTCTCTTACTATGATTTTCATGCTGAAAGGAAGCTGCAAGGTCTTGATGAGTAACTCTCTGTCTTGCAGATATATCTCAGGCTCATGTTCACATTTGAGAAGCAGATGTTCTTCTAAATGTGCATTCAAGAATTTTCTCCTGAGATGAAGTTATATTTCCTGTCTTTGTAGAATCTATAAAACACTGTAAAACACCTAATAATCAGCTTGAGACTGTGGTCTATGCAGTGCTGAGACCTAGGGGTATAAGTGGCGCGACTTAGAGCTGTGATCAACTTGATTTGCAGAGTGGGAGGTCAGTCATGGTTGGTCTGTAGCAAATGGAGGTTTTTTGGCTTTTTGATGGTTGCCAAGGGTAAAATGCCTTAAAGCGCCACTTCCTAACTTAGGGGAGGCTTTTGAAACAGACTTGGATTTTTCTTTTTAGAGCTGATGGGCAGACCAGTAGAGCTGAAGCTAGAAAGAATAGTGATAATGGGTTTTAACTTTGACATGGGCAGACTGAAAAGTAAGAGGGCGAAAAAGTTTTATGAGGGTTTTCTAGTTGACAAATTGACATATGGAAATCAGCTTCTAGAACACTCAGCTATGGATTTAGTCATCACTAACATGTGAAAAATACTGATGACTAACAGATTTCATTTCGGATCTGAACTCCATCAAAAAAATTTGAAGGGGAGCACCAGCTAGGAAAAAGTAGAATGAAGAAAGTGAGAGGTAAAATATCTATTATATACAATACATCTAACGTTTCATTTTTTTACATCATGTATATGGTCATATTCATTTAAGTCTTATTCTTTCATCGTTTATTAATTAATATAATTTACCATGGTTATAAGTTATATTTAATATTGGTGAATTATTATTTTTTTATTCAGGGGCTCAAGATTATGAGGCACTACTTTTATACATTGCAAACAATCTCGAGTGGATGAGTGAATGGATTGAAAGATGTAAAGAACGTAATGACGGTAGGTTATCATGGTAACTACTATCTGAATTGGTTAGAGAAGCTTATCGTTGTGGAGATGGAAATGTTACAGACAGGGAAATTTATTTAGCATATGGTTTGAAAGATAGAAAGGCAAGCAATTAATTCACTTATTTTATTTAGTACTTATTTTATATTATATTTATAATGTGACAACCATGTTTGATTTTTTAGATAATTTTCAATCTGTGTAAATTATATGATTAATTATTAATTGAGAATGCATCTTTTTCATGTTTGGAATATTACAGTTGAAACACCACAAGGCTATGTGGTGCAATGGTCGTAAATTTCACATCAAATAGTTGGATGATAACAGGAAAACTCCTTATAGTGGGATAACAGTAGTATTCTAGAACACTAATGTTTCCTCCAAGAGTGACAGACATCCTCGAGAATCTGAAAATATATATTATGGGATTTTAGATGATACAGTTGAGTGTGACTTTAATTCCTTCAAATTAGTGTTGTTCGACATCAAATGGTATATGCTATGAATGAATGTACATGATGATGAAAAAAATCTTGTTCAACATGAAAATGGATTTCCAATGGTTAAAACAATGCAGTTTGGAGTAGGAAAAGATCGGTATGTTTTTCCAATCCAATGTGAACAAGTTTTTTACTCATAGGTTCCAGGTGAGAACAAATGGTCATTTGCTATTAGATATGATCCAAGAGGAAGGCCAGTAGAGTATACTATAGAGGAAGAAGATGATATCAATCAAGAAGAAGATGATGCAGTGACAGATGAGCAGGAAAATGCATTGACAGAGGAAGAAGATAGAGAAGATTAACCAGGCGTAGGAGACAATGCAACAGTTATTGATGATGATGTTGATGAGGATATTATTGAAAATGACATAATTGATGATGATGTTGACATGGTCAATCGTTTCAACACTGTTTCTGAATCAAATTTTGGCATAGATGTCGATCAGTTGGATGAAGATCAAGAAGATACAGAAGAAGAATGATACAGATGTTGTGTTCGAGTATGAGCTGGTATGTTATAAATTTATATTTTAATATTTATTAATTATTGTCTTTAAATAATTTAATAATTATTTTGGTTTATTACATGTTGTTTATTATGTCAAACCAACAAATAATGGCCATACTAGTGTATAGGCTAAAGTAAAATTATGTATTTATAAAAACACATGAAAATTTTGTTTACGGCATTAATTAATTTTTGGTTTGTTCGTATTCTATTTCATAGATTGGGTATTGGGGAAATGAGTGAGATGTGAGGGGGATGGGAGGGGCCATATGAGCTTCCACCTTCACGTGGTTGACCCTGTTTAGTAGATAATAAATTATTCTTGAAACCAAGAGAAGCTCAATCATCTTTATTTGCATCATTGTAAATGTCATCATTGTTCTCAAACTATTGCAGTGCCGAAATTGTTGAAATTATTAGAAAACAGTAGGTCACTTATGAAATGATATTACCCTTACCTTTATAAGCCAAGAGTAACCTATGAATGGGGCCAACGTTGATTATATCTTTCTCGAAAGGGTCTTCAGTCAAAAATTAATTAATATATTCCATTGTTCACTATTAATTTCTTCCAATCTCAACAGATTGACATTCTTCCACCTTTGATTTCAAATAATGGCGGTCAATGGGTGAGAAGCTCAAGACACAATATGAATTCTTCCACCTTGTAATATTTCTATGAATATTTCTCAAGGAATACCTTACGAGAAAATCCTCAACATTTCATCACATTTTTAGGTATGATACCCACTGTAGATTCACTTGTGTTAATTACAACCCTTAAACTGGAAGACACCAACTTGCTACCAATCCCCATACCTTGATCAACATCCCCATCATTAATAGGAGATGAGGATTGAAAAGGTTTTTTGATGTCACAACATATAGAATAAACCATTTAATTGATTGAAACAAGTTAGAGTCAATTGGTTCCAATTGAAAATGGGGAACTAAAATGTTATTTACATTGCAATGGACTGGCATAAATATTATACTAGTGACCTATTAGTTCCAACTATGAAGACTTACCAAATCTTGTGACCTATTAGTTCCAACTACGAAGAATTACCATTAAAACAAATGACTAAGTTATACTTGGAATATAAGAAAGGAAACTAACCTTAAAGATCAATCTCCATACCTCTTAAATAAAGCTCAAAATACTCAAGCCCTCAAACTAAATGATGTGTAGATTACATGTTCATGATGTGTTTGACGAAATGAATGTCATGGTTAGGCCTTCATAGGTCAATTTATTGTCTAAATTTCATATGGAAGGATTTGTTCTGGTGTTGATTATTATTTTGGAAAGTCTCATCAAGTTCTGGGCAGTGGTCTAGAGACAAGCCTTGAAAAATTGGCTTAGATATTGCAGTCACAGACACAAAACTAAGTAAAAAAGACTGCAGTTTCTCCCTTGTAGGCTTATGCATGTGACTAAAGAGTTGCAGTCAAATTTAGGCAATGTTGTGCCAACATTTGGGAGTCATGGTCATTGAAAAAGAGGTTTAACTCAGGGTTTGGGCACGTGGAAGGGTGCTTTAGCCATTAGCGGGTCCTATAACACCTGAGGGAAGTCAATAAAGTTTTGGCCCCGAAGATTCCACTTCCTTAACTATACCTAGGAGGCTGAGTCATATCATAGTAACTCTTCGTCACATATTTAACCCGGTGGATCGATGAACTTGGGTAAGTGTGGGAGGAGGGTGTTATAGGATTCAACACCATTTGGGCAAAAAATTTCACTACCTCACAGAGTTCTATTTGTCAAAAATTACCAACAAAAAATCCACTCATGAATTTTCTCACTTTCCACTCGTGTGTGCTCTGTACTCTCTGCAAATTCTTCTTCCTCACTTCTCAGACACTCAACACCTCCTCTATACTCATTAATAAACTTGTCCACTCAACCCTCACCTGCATTTCCTTGCTCTAGCCAAGGAAGACTTGTGATTTTCTTGGCCTATAATATGAGTTTTCGTAGGTCAATCACATAACGTGAAATGGGTATTTCTTGTACTCTTGGAAATCAACATCTAAGGTAATAGGATTTGGAAGAGGTCCTTACCTTTACAACAACATGACATGATGATTAACAAAACCTTCAATTGTAATGACATCCTAAATGTTTATGCGCTCATTGAATATCCTCTTATTGACTCTTTAAATAGAATTATAAAGAAATTATATTTTATTTTTCATTAGTTTAAGAATTTTCAAATTGGAATTTTTTTTAACCTCTTCCTTGTAAATATTGCTAGCAATCATCTCCTTCACATAACATAAGTCATAACACACTTGGAATTTTATCCTTTTCCTTCACATAATGTAAGTCTTAACACACATGGAATTTCATCATTAGGAATGCCCAATGTTAAGTACGGTCAAACCTAATGGAACAATTGGATGTATGTTAGAATAAAAATGAATTTCTTTTAGGCATTGTCCAACAAGGCCATAATTTTGTCTAGATGATGATTTTATCACTATAATATGACAAGAAATTCTTCAAAAAATCCCACTATGGTAGAGTTTAAATTGTTCTTTTGATGAAGAAAATGGATTCAACACCATCAAGGACCCTTGGGGCACCCAAAATCTTGAAGCTTGAAAACTATAACCTGGATTTTCAAAAACTTCCACCAGATTTTCTCAAAATCATGCTAGAATTCATGGCTTCATTAGACTACATGTTTCTTTTATACGAGGTTTAAGAATGTTCCCTATATCTTGTGTTGTTAGAATGACATGATAATATTTAGCCATAATGTAAAAAAAATTATTTCATGGTTTTATTCCCTTGATTCCTCCTACTTCTTTGTGTTTCATGTTTATAACTGAATGGTATTTTCCTTCACTTATTGTTAATTATTTGGAATTTTATAAATCAATAGCTCTATGGGATTTTATATCCTCTTCACAATGGTGTCTATTTATAAGAATTGAGCTTACTTGACTTTTAAACCTAGAGTTGCTACAACTTAGGGTTTCATTACCTTGTAGACAATATTGAGGATATAAAAGGAATGTGCCACCACTTTCCTTAATTGTATCCAAAGACATTAAATATTCCAACGTAAATGATAAGAAGTTATATGAGAAATGGTGATGGTTTGAATAAATTGGTTTTAATGGGAAGCATGATTGATGGTTTGATTTTTTAAAATAAAATGATTAAATTTTACTTTTTTAAAAGAAACGATAAAGCATAGGCCAGCCACATTTGGGAGTGCTATCACAATGGACTTTGACATGTAACGTAGGGAAGTAGGGTTTTAACAATTTCCTGGGAGGGTTTAAACAAAGAAACAACGACCAAAACATTTTCTTTTGTGCATTTTCATTTGTACAGAGGAAAGGGAGACCATAGTCGAGTCCCAACAAGTAGGTCTGAATATAATTCATTGTCATCTCTAGCAGAGGCGGTGGACAGTCAAAATTTTGATGTCGAAGATTCAAAGATGCTGCAATACATAAAATATAGAATGTGGGTGACGATCCAGGACGAATTTCACCTGATTGGAAAATTCATCGCATTCGACCGCCACATGAATTTGGCGTTGGGAGACTACGAAGAGTTCAGAATACTTCCCCCCCAAGAAGGGAGTTGCAAAAGACAAGAAAGACGAGCGAGAGGAGAGGTGAACCATCGGTCTTGTCCTCCTCCGCGGGGAAGAAGGGGTTACTATGACAGTCGAAGGCCCGCCCTCACCTGATGAATCATGAGTTAAGACTGCCACCGCAGCTTAGGTAGGCCCCAACTTAGGTAGAGCAGCAGGCCGAGGAATCCCCACGTTGCCCCTTGTTCAAGCACATTCAGGCTTAGTTGGTCCTGTCAGAGGAGTTGGAGGCCCTTCACCAGGCATGATGCAACCCCATACTCAAAGCCTCCTATTTTTCAAGTCTCAACGCCCTCCGTGACTTATTCTACCCCAATGCTAATGCATCCTCCTCCACCCAGGCTTGGAATGCCCCTCATATATATGGTGCTCCTCCTCATATGTAGCCGAGACCTGGCATTCTGCCTTCGCCACTTGGTTAGCAACAACAACAACAACAACCACCTCCTAGACAATATTAGCAACAACTATCATTTGAATCAGGTATTTGTTAATTTTCCTGCATATTTTTTATATAAGAGAACATCTTTTTATGGTGTGCATAGTGACCGATCATTTCTTTTAAAAATTTATTGTGAGTTCATCTAGATACATCTCAATATCTATTTGAAATAACAGTCCGTTGAATATTAAGAACTATATTTGTGCTCTTTTTCATTTCATGTTTCTTTACCCTAGATAGTTAGGGTTAGTGTTATTTATTTTATTCAAGTTGAAGCCATATGGATTATTGTTGCAGAAGGGGTGGGACCATGTATAGCAGATTTTCTTTGCGTTTTGTTAGCTTCTATGATCACCATGCAACATTTAAAAAACAATTTTCTCGCAGCGTTATTAGACCTAAAACTACATTATGAAATTCTAAATCCATATTCTTTAAAAATCCATGGCAATTCTCAGTTGCGGTTTCCAACAAAATTGAAAAACTAAGTTCACCATTCCAAGTCATGAATTTTTGAGTATTTTTCATTCACATGAAAAAACTAGTTAGAGACTTATTAGAGTACATGATAAAATACCAAATCCATATTCTCTAAAAAGCCACGGTAGTTTTAAGTTGTGCTTTCCAGCAGGATTGAAAAACTAATTTCACCATTTCAAGTCATGAGGATTTGAATATTTTTCATTCTAATGATAAAATGAGTTAACATCTCCAACTGGTGAAAAACCAAATCATCGCAAACATTAAACTTGATAATCCTCCTCCAACTTATATTAAGTGAAGATAATTTCACTGCATAAATTAATAGGCATAGATTTTGTAGAATTTTTAGTTAGTTGAGCTACTACACTTTGCGTTTACTTTGATTAAGCTGATAGTACTGGTCATTTTTTTTTTTAAATCGGGGACCTTCTACAAGAGTCATTTTTATTTGTATAGAACATTCACAAAAGCATCTTATTCTAGCCTTACAAACCTTATTGAGTTTGCTATTAGGTGTATTCCTTATTAATCACCATATTCCATGCTGAAATGCTAAAAATTGTTGCTTGATTGAATATATGTACAAATACAATTTTTTTTTATAGGAAATAATAGGTTTTAAAACCATTTCAATGTACAGTTACCATATTATATACATTTTTTGGTATAAATTTTTTTCTTTAATTATTAATATAACAGTAATGTACAGACCGAATTCTTTTTTACAAAAATAGGGTGTTGTGTGGTGCTCATTGCAAGATTAGGTATACCATGTGAAATATGCCTTAATAAGTGCCATAACTACCTATGGGAATATAAGTTAACAAAACCACCACCTGGGCATATCCAATAACACTAACATTCCAAAATGTCCAGTAGGCACTTAAGCATTAAAGCTAATAAAGTCTTGCCTTATGGTTTGAAAATAAATAAACACATTTTTCAAATCCCGAAGGAACTATTTTTGGGTTGAAACCTGCATCAAGAGAGTTTTTGTTGTCCTTGGGAGTGGGCCTCCAACCATTATTGGCTAATTCAACATTAGTTATAGCAGGCCATTGCCCATCATTTGTGACTTGTATGTTTCTACAACACCTCCAATCACCCACTAGGGCATATTACTATCTTTGTAACCTAGCCTCTAAAAATTTATCTTGATTCTATTCTATTTTACATGTTCAATGCACAATATTATGCAATGCATCCTATTCTTAACCTTTGCAACATAGATAATTCATAAACATGTAATCTACGAAAAATCACAATATAAAATAACATTTATCTTTGAGAAATGACACCAATTAGTTGTAGACCTAGATGTTCCACTCAAAAATAGACTATGATACTCATATCTCTTAGTAGTGGGTCATCCTCGAGTTGTGGTCAGGACTCTATTAGGGTAAAAGGCTACCTAAGCCAACTATGGTCCATAGTTGCACCAATATGGTAGCAAACCAAGGTAGTTGATTCCAACAGCTTCCAACTAATTGTCTCTCATCACCCATTTGCTTTCACAACCCATGGTAGTGAACCCCTTCCTTTGCACTTGTATTCCATTAGGTTTTGGCACTGCAATAGAAGGTTTCCAATGCAGAGTGGCTAGGGCTGTTACAAAGGCCCATGGATTTTGGGAGTTCCAACTATCCTCAAGAGCCTCTAGGTAACTTACTAGCTTCTCATTTGGGAAACCTATCCCCACACCCAAATCTACCTAGGATTGATAGGGTAAAAAATCACATCATCATACCCCTCTTACTCCTCCAGGAATATCAACAACCAACCAAGTTCCCTCCTAGAAATGGAATGGTAAAAAAATGAAACACAGGGTTCAACTTTCAATCATGTTGTCTGATTGCTCATTACAACATTTCATAACTTCATTTCATAACTTCATTTAATATCACTTTCCAAAACCAATACTAGTAAATTTAATCTCAAGGTTATCTTAAGGCCTTCTTCAGCAAGAGCCTTTGAAAAATTCAAAAATTGTTAGAAGCTACTCCCACATTTCTAAAATAATAAAAACCGTCTCTCTAGCTATTTTTCATGGGACTTCTAATTCCAGCTTTCCAGCATAACCTTTAGAAGCTTCATTAAAATCAAGCTTATATAAGGGAAAAGTTGGAGATGTCTAAGCCACATGGAGTTCTAAATTATTTTTGAACGATTATGCATATAATTTAAGTTTACAAAGTCAATTTCCCACAGTTGGAGTCTATTTTCCTCTTATGGTTTTTGTGATGTCTTCATGTTTTCGCAATAGTCTCCACTGTTGTAATGAATTTTGTAAAGGTCACTGAAGATACAATGCTATTCTCTCCAACATCTATCAAGATATCCCAAAGATTGAATGCAAATAGTCTCATTAATATATCTCTAATGTTCAGTTACCTAAAAGACTACTCTTGATAGTGATTCACTTAAAACAATGAATTTGATTACAAGTTCTTAAATGTATTTGCAAGAACATTGATGTATCTTCTTTAACGTTGAACCGAGTCCAGCTTAACACTGCTGAATCCTACATTAAGCATGAGCATTTTTAATTTATACTTCTTCAAGGATATTTAAATTTGGAGGATCCGTGTATTCTTCGTTAGAGGCCATGTTCTTAGTTAAACATTTCTGATAAACCTTCATACCAACATTTCCAGTAGTTTTCAGTTTTCTCAAGATGTGTATGCCAAACATAGCATTCCCTCTCATCAATAAATCTTAATGTCGAAAGAACTGATACACAAGAAAATTCAATATTTCTTAGTGACCCCCCTTTAACAATCCATTCAATAGTTTTCTCAATCGATGGAAAATGGCGTGGCCTGTTTGAAATATTTTTTTTCATGTGAACTAAAGATGCCATTGCAGTTCCCTCAACTACATCTATAAAAACCAACCCTGCACAGCTGGAAAGAACCTTTTTTGCTGCAAGGTGCACTGCAATTGAACCTCCCATGCTATGCCCAACCAACACAATAGCTGGTGGATCATGTCCATATAATTTCTTGATAACAGTAAACACATATTCACATAATCTCTCTATTGAAATATTTGTGTCATCATTCGTTTGTGACTTTCCATGTCCTCGAAGATCCTGTTAGCTATCAGTAAATTTTTGTCATGGCAAATGATGGCTAAAACAGGTCTGGAGCCTTCAATAGATTATTTTCATAGAAAATTTCTCATTCTTTAAGCCTTTTGATGTTGCCTAAACTCAAAAATTGATTGTCACTGCTTTTTCATTGAAAAAATCCACCAAGAAACCATGCTGATATCCAAAAAGAACTGTTTTTTAGACCATTTTCCATCATTTTCTAAACCTATTTCACTAATTATCTACCAAATTTACCCTTCATTTTCCCCTGAAAAATCCCCTTTTCTCCTTCTCTTTATCCCTTCATTATCCTAAAAAAACTTCAAAAATTCATTCTAAACTCATAAAAAAATCCTTTTTTATGGTTTAAATTACCCAATTTTCCTTATCAGAACCTTAAAAACACCTCAAAAAGCCTCATTTTAGGCCTTTTTCACCCATATTAAAGTTTTGGGGTTTTAGCCCCTTCCGGCTTAGCCCACAATTTTGTCTTCGTCATATGGCCAAGCCCCACAACTAGGCACTTAAACCTTTCGCTCTCAGCCCCTCTTCCCTTAGCCCCGGTTCTTCATTCTCCGATAGAACCGTGCTTTTTCCTTACCCCAAGCCCCCATCGCATCAGTATTTCCATTTGAAAAACCACATTTCCTTTATAAACTTCCCACCCCAATAAAAATATCCTGATGAGATCTACATCGAAGATCCATAGGATCCGATGGCCCTCATTTAACCCGTTGATCACCCCATCGCCACCATTTCCTTAGCCCTTTTTCTCCGCCTCAGGTCACCTTATCCCTCCATCGGGCCCTGCCTTCCCTTGTTCTTTAAGCCCCCGTCCCTTTATATATCTTCCCCCACCTTATCACTCCACAAATCCATCCCCACCGTTGATCTTCAAAGATCAACGGCCACCATGCCTCCCTTCCTATCCTATTCTTCTAACTTGTTTATATTAGTTCACCCCTACAATCAATATCCGCCATTGATTAATCAAATCCAACATCTCTACTTTAAACTAACATCCAATCCCGCTGGGGCCTACCTCCCACTACCTAGCTGCCCATCCAATCATTTCTTGCCACCTGGGTCCCACTGAAAGCCTCGCTCGAACGTCTTTCCATCTGTCGTGCTCTCTCGTAGCCATTGGATCTTCCCCCTAGATCCAACGGCCTACGTTTGTTTTCGCGCAACTTTTGCTGTCGGGGTTTAACGA
This sequence comes from Pinus albicaulis, assembly GCA_034641835.2. Classification (NCBI taxonomy): domain Eukaryota; kingdom Viridiplantae; phylum Streptophyta; class Pinopsida; order Pinales; family Pinaceae; genus Pinus; species Pinus albicaulis. Next base: position 1,506,859,783 of record CM076582.1, on the reverse strand, counting down.
TCCAAACTCACGCAAAACCATCGGTTTTCAGAGGGACGCATGTCACGCAATGATTGAATCGCATTTGTTTTATGATAATGTGCTTACCACTCAATCACTGCGCAAAAACCGTCGACGGTTTTCACAAAACCACCAAACTACAATTTCGCGCCAAATGCATTTTTAAACCTGGTTTTCACAGGTTTTCTCTATAAAACCTCCCCCACATGCTATTTCCTCCTCCTCACTGCTCCTTTCACCCTCCTCCAACCTTCAAAGTAGTTTTCATCCACATAACGCAGGGTTTTATAATAATTGGTGTTTTTTTGCAGGTTTCATGGCGGTTTTATGACAAAAAGCCGTCCCACGGTCCAATAAAGGGACAGAAGCTGAGGGTGAAGATCCTCAAAGCCCAATCAAAATAAAAAGGGACAAAAAGGGGGCCAAATTTCATGTCTTAATCAGTGTTTCATGAAGCATTGGTTCCGCAGCTAAAACCCTCTAGCGCAAGCCACCTGTGAACAAATAAAATTAATGAAGAATCAGTAAGGAAAATAAAAAATAAAGGATAAAGGATTAAAGCACAAGGTTGAATATTAGAACACTTAATCCCACAGTTTAAAGGGATAAAGCATAGTTTGAAGATAAAGTCAGTTTAAAAGGTTAAAACAGTCAAATGAAGGACTAAAAGACCAAAGAAGAATAAAGAACACATGATTAGCCTTAAAGCACAAAATCAGAGTTAAATCAGTGTTTTAAAGTATTAAGATAGACAAATCAGCAAAGGAAGCCTCCAAAAGCCACATCAGTGAGGCAATTAAACCTCAAAATGCCACCTGCCTGCTGATTTCACCTAAAAAGAATACAAATCGAATGTGCAGTCAGAGATATTTGTCAAAGACAGCTCAGAATTAATTGCCAGCCTACCAAAAGCCTCCAAAGTCAACAAAAGTGACTGAAGTGGATAAAAGTTAATGTAAAATTGATTAAAACAATGTTAAACATCTGAAAAATTCTCCATTTGGCCATCCCAAAGGCCGAGAAGCATTTACTCTGTGTTAATTAAAAAAATAGACCTCCTTCTTACTCCACCTCCTCAAAATACCTATATATATCATATGAGGAGTTCATTATTATTGTTGTTTGAATACTTATCAAGTGTAAATAGATTTTGAGGCTATTGAAGCTCTGTTTTGTAATTGAAGAAAGATAGGTTGAGAAGAGAGTTTTGAAGCTATAAAAGACCCGCTGGACTTGAAGATTGTAACTGGTTTAAACATCAAATACACAAGCTGATTTATGGGATCTTGGTTTATGTCAATGGTGATGTTTTTCTTACTGTAATTGTCATTTTTCTCATTTTTTCCATATTTTCCACTTTCTCTGATAAAGAACAACAAATATAGATTAGGATTTACTGTCAAGTACCCTAAATCTCACTGATAAATATTTATCTTTATGTTTTCTGCTAATTGTGTATTTGGGGATAATTCAATAGAGTGTAATCAGTCTAGGAATGTTGGTGAGTCCATGTCTAGCTGAGTAAAACTTGAAATTCTGTCCTTGAATGTTCTTGAAAATTTTGCTAAGTAAAGTTGAACTAGGGAATTCTATAGTTAGCCCTGTTCTCTATGTTTGTCTCCAACAGTTGCTTTGAAAATTTCCCTGAGAGTATGCCAAAAGAAGAATAGGTTAGAAGTCCTTACTTGATCTTAGTCTACCCCCTGTTTTCTTATATGTTTTCTATTTTCTGAAGGTAATTTGTTAGATTGCTGGATTGTTGTCTGAAAATCATGCTAAGTAAAGTTAAGCTAGGGAAGTTTATGGTTAGCCCTGTCCTCTAGTGTTTTCTCCAACAACTGTTTTGGAATTTTCCCTTAAGAGTATGCCAAAAGCAGCCTAGGTTAAAAGTCCTTACTTGATCTTCGGCTATTCTTTGTTCTATCTTGAATGTTTTCCTTTGAGAATATGCTGAAAGCAGGTGAGATTCAAATTTCTTACTTGATCTTAAGCTATTATTTTTTTTTCTTTGAGTATGCTGAAATCAAGATAAGTTAAAAGTCCTTACTTGATATTAAGCTATTCTTTGCTTTTCTTATATGTTTACTTCTTTCACCATGTTGGGTATGTGTTATATTCTTTCCACGACTAGCCCCATGCATTGTACGTTGTGCCGGGTGCAGCAGGGGGGTCACAAGGGGGGAGGCAGCCCCATGCGTTGTACGTTGTGCCAGGCGCAGCGGGGGGGTCACAAGGGGGGGGGGGGGGGGGCAGCCCCCATTGTTGGGGTCAGGGGTAGTGCCCCGGCGAAATTTTTTTTGGTGTGCGGACCCACTCATAGGCAGACCCACCCATGTTTTGTGCATGATTTTTCACATGGTTTTGGGGTACGATGGTTTTCGGCCCCTGGTATTTTTGTAGATCCGGTCAAGGGAACTATGATTATGTTCTAATCTAGGGTTAATGGATTAGGGTTCATGTATGCTTTGACATGTATATATATTTGTTGTAACACTAAAAGGAATATAATGAAAAGTCAAGCTGGTTGTCTCGATTTGGGATCCAGGGGAAAATCTATGTGTTTATCTGTTTGATGTTTTACGCTCTCGCTATTATTTATTTTTTGTTATAAGATTCTTGTGTAGACAATTTCTGTTCAGGGTTAAAACCTACATTTGGTATCAGAGCTATTTTGGCTTCAAGGGGATGCCTTTGCTACTGAGGGTTTTTTGCTTGGACCTGAGGTAGACCTTGTTCAGTGGGAGATCTACGGGATCGATTCTTGCAGTGAAAGAAGATGGCGAGCGGCAGAAAGATAGAGATCGAGAAATTTAATGGTCAGAGTTTTGAGTTGTGGAAGCTCAATATGGAGGATCTGATGGTGGATAAAGATCAATGGATCACGATAGATCCAGGTAATAAACCAACGGAAATGTCAGATGAAGACTGGAAGAAACTGGATCAGAAGGCTAAGAGCACAATACGACTGTGTGTCTCAGATTTAGTATTGTTGAATGTATCTGGGCAAGCTACAGTGAATAATTTGTGGGAAAAACTTGGGACTTTGTACCAATCTAAGTCTCTGGTGAATAAGTTGTTCCTGTGGAAAAATATGTATAACTTGAGGATGAAGGATGGAGACTCGGTGATAGAGCATTTGAACGCCTTCAATATTGTGGTAAGTCAGCTGTCATTTGTTGACATTAAAATCTCAGATGAAGATAAGTGCATCAGTTTGTTATATTCTCTACCAGACTCGTGGGATAGTCTGGTTATTGCAATAGGTAGCAATACAACTACCTTGAATTTTGATGACATTGTCTCAGCCTTACAGTCGAAGGAAATGAGACGGAGAAATATGGAGGGCCAGAATGGAGATGCCTTATCTATACGAGGAAGGTCCCAAAATAGAAACAAGAATAAGGTTTCGAGTGGGAGATACAAATCTAGAGGGAGATCTAAATCTCCTGGAAATTTTGTAAAGGTATGCTGGAAATGCGGAGAGGAAGGGCACTACAAAAAGGACTGCAGATCTAAAGCTCCTGAGAAAGGAAAGGGATCTGATGATGCTCCTTCTACAGAGGCAAAAACCACCTTGGATGAAGTTGGGGATGTGTATTTGGATTCTTCTTCAAATACACATGTAGATCATGAGTCATGGTTGATTGACTCAGGTGCATCCTTTCACTTCACTCCCCATAGGGAGTGGTTCTACGAGTATGAGAAATATGATGGTGGTGATGTCTTCCTAGGGGATGATAGGAAGGCAAAAATCATCGGACGTGGAAAGGTCAAGTTGAAGATGGAAGGTGGAAGGATTATAACACTTCCCAGTGTTATGCATATTCCTGCATTGGCTAGAAATATTATTTCTGTAAGCAAAATGGATGATGCAGGTGTAAAAACAGTGTTTGAGAAAGATGTCTGCAAGATGGTTTGGGGAGCACTGGTATTAATGCGCGGAGTTCAGACTGGAACTCTGTACAAGATACAAGGTAGCATTGTTATTGATGGGTGTAACAGTTATGTGGTTCCTAAAAGTGGAGCGGAAATCCTAGCTGTCTCTGGAGAAAAGACCATGCTATAGCATCAAAGGCTTGGACATATTTGAGAGAAGGGCCTTCGGATACTGCATAGAAATGGTATGGTAGAAGGTATGTCTAATTTCTCTCTGGATTTCAATTTCTGTGAACATTGTGTATATGGGAAGCATAATCGGGTGAGTTTTCCTTCTGGTGCTAAGAAAGCAAACAAGATATTAGAGCTTGTGCACAGTGATGTGCTTGGACCTGTGTCAGTTCCATCACTGGGAAAGTCTGTGTACTGTGTTTCATTCATAGATGACTTCTCAAGGAATACATGGATATATTTCTTGAGGAAGAAATCTGAAGTCTTTGACAAATTTAAAGAATTTAAGGCTCTGGTGGAAAACCAAACAGAAAAGAAGATAAAGGCATTGAGGACAGATAATGGTGGGGAGTTCTGCAAGAAGGAATTTGAAGAGTTCTGTAAGAAGTGTGGTATAGCACGGTAGAAGACTACTCCATACACACCTCAGCAAAATGGAGTTGCAGAAAGAATGAACATAACACTGATGGAAAAGGCAAGAAGCATGCTCAGTGGTACCGGGTTAGGACAAGAATTCTGGGCAGAGGCAGTGGAGACTGCATGTTACTTAGTTAACATATCACCTTCATCAGCATTGGAGGATAAGACTCCACATGAGGTATGGACTGGTAAGAAACCCTCTCTTTCACATCTAAGGGTATTTGGATGTGATGCATATGTACATGTTCCAAAGGAGAAAAGGACTAAGTTGGATAATAAATCTGAAAGGTGCATCTTTATTAGGTATAAGGATGGTTTAAAGGGTTACAACATTTGGAACCCGGAAATAAGGAAGGTTGTGTACAGCCGAGATGTGGTGTTTAGAGAGGTGAAAGATGTTGTTACACATGAATTCCTGCCAAAGGAACCTGAGAAGATAGAGTTTGAGCTAAAGGAGGATGAATCAGACTCTACAACAGAAGAAGTGTTGTGTAACCAGCTCCAAAAATAGAAGAAAAAGATATCAACGCCTTAGAAATAAGCCACTTCGAGGGGGCAACCTCCAATACATTACATAAATGAACAATTCTTGGATGATACAATTTACAAAACCTCCTTTCTATATATAGGAGTCATGGGGCCATAATGTAATCCTAGTGGGCCACAATGTAATCCTAGCCGACCTAACAATAATAATTTAAGGGCACAATAATAACAAAATGGGGGTTACAAGGGTACAATAATAACAATAAGGGGTTTACACTAACAATAATAATGGGCTATACTAATGATATAGGGACCTAACATGCCCCTCTCCTTCAAAAAAAGTGTTGTCCTCAACACTTGAGTAGCTCCGGGTGCTTCTGTATAAAATTCTCATCCTCCCATGTAGAATCTTCAGTGGGTAAGTTCTTCCACTTGATGAGATACTCTGAAATTGATCGATTCCGTAGTTGTCGAGTTCTTTTTTTCCATGACTGCTTCAGGTTCCAATATGATTTTCCCTTCCCCATCAAGTTCTGGCAATACTGTTTGAACTGGAAGATTTTCACCTATAACCTTCTTTAAGCATGAAACATGGAAAACTGGATGTACTCGCGAAGAAGCAGGAAGCTCCAATTTGTATGCCATAATACCAATCTTTTGCAACACCTTGTAAGGACCATAGTACTTTGGCGATAATTTATTATCCTTCTTAGCTTGCTTGAGGGACATTTGTTTGTATGGTTGTAGCAGTAAAAATACCCAATCTCCTACATCAAAACTTCTCTCACTGCGATGTTGATCTGCCTGTTGTTTCATTCGATTTTGTGCCAAATTCAGGTTATCCTTTAAGAGTTGGAGAAATTCTTGCTGATGCTCGATGTGATCTTCCACTGCTTGAACCTTCGAATTTTCTCTTTAAGATGATGTGATGGATGGTGGATGATATCCATAAAGTGCCATAAATGGGGTCATTTTTGCTGCAGTATGGAAGGAAGTGTTATACCACCATTCAGCAAGAGGTAACCACTTGACCCATTGTGTTTGTTTATGAGATACAAAACAACGAAGATATCCTTCCAAACATTTATTTACGATCTCAGTTTGACCATCAGATTGAGGATGATAAGATGAGCTATGAGCTAATTGAGTACCCAAACAAGAAAATAACTCCGTCCAAAAATTTCCAGTAAAAATGGGATCTCTATCGCTCACGATAACCCTTGGGCTTCCATGTAGCTTTTGAATTCTATCCATAAATGTAGTAGCAACTGTACTTGCTTTAAATGGATGAGATAATGCACAAAAGTGTGCATACTTGGTAAGTCTATCAACTACCACCATGATGACACTCTTTCCTTAGGACTTAGGTAAACCTGTGATAAAATCCATTGAAATCTCCTCCCAACGTTGACCTGGAATGGATAAAGGTTGTAGAAGTCCTAGGGTCTTAATTGTTTCCACTTTATTCTGCTGGCAAACCAAACATTCCGCCACAAACTTTTGAATATCAGATTTAAGGCCATCCCAAAAAAATCTTTCTTCACCTTGTGGTAAGTTTTTAAAAATCCTGAGTGTCCTTCTAAAGGAGAAGTGTGCAATTCCAGAAGAATCTTTTGTTTTAGTTGGGAATTCTTACAAAGATATAAGCGATCTTTGTACCATAAGGAATCATTTTTCCAACTAAATGTATCGGATGTACTAGGATCTTGCTGCAACTTTTGAATGAGTGTCCATACATCTTTGTCCTTCTTCCATTCATCTCTTGCTTCGGTTATCCAATCTGGTTGGATAATAGAAATGGCACAAAGCAATGCTTCCATATCTTCATTCTTTCTTGAGAGTGCATCTGCAACAACATTAAGCTTTCCTTTTTTGTAGATTATTTCAAAGTCATAACCCAACATCTTTGTGACCCATTTTTGCTGCTCTTCTGAAGATAGTCTTTGTTCCAAAAAGTGTTTAAGACTATCATGATCATTTTTTACCTTGAAGTGTCTTCCCATTAGGTAAGTTCGCCATTCTTTAGTGCATGCAGTATTGCTAACATTTCCTTCTCATAAATAGGTTTCTGTAAATACTTTCCTTTGATTGGACGACTTTCAAAAGCAATGGGTCTTCCTTCCTGCATTAAAACTGCACCAATTCCATTTCCTGAGGCATCACATTCTACAATAAAGGTTTTTGTGAAGTCTGGTGTAGCTAAGACCGGTGCTAGGCACATTGCCTCTTTAAGACGTTCAAAGGCCTTAGTTGCTTCAGGAGTCCATGAAAATGCATCTTTCTTCAATAATGTTGTTAGAAGTGCTGCTATTCTCCCATAATTCTTAACAAACTTGCGATAATACCCTGTTAACCCGAGAAATCCTCGCAACTGCTTTATGGTTGTGGGGACTTTCCATTCCTTAATGGCTTTAATTTTGTTAGGATCTACTTTAACACCCTCGTGAGATACAATATGACCCAGATATTCCACCTCTTGTACTCCAAAGAAACATTTGTATTTTTTTGCATATAATTGTTTCTCCTGCAATAGTTTGATCACCCTGTCAACATGTTCAACATGATCCTTCCAAGACTTGTTGTAGATTAGTATATCATCAAAAAATACTAGCACAAATTTTCTAAGGAAGGGTTTGAAAATGGAATTCATCAACCCTTGAAATGTAGAAGGTGCATTGGTAAGGCCAAAAGGCATGACCAAAAATTCATAATGACCCTCGTGAGTTTGAAATGTTGTTTTCGGAATATCTTCAGTCTTCATTCTAATTTGATGATATCCTGAACGAAGATCGAACTTGGTAAAATAAATTTCTCCATGTAATTCATCCAATAATTCATCAATCACAGGAATGGGAAATTTGTCTTTAATGGTGAGCTTATTGAGCTCCCTATAATCTGGACACATTCGCCATGATCCATCCTTCTTGTATACCAATACTACAGGAGCAGAGAAAGAACTTTGACTGGGTTGAATTATACCCGCCTCTAACATTTCTGCAATCATACGTTCAATTTCGCTCTTTTGGAAGTAAGGATGTCTATAAGGCCTGATGTTTGGAGGAACACTTCCTGGAATCAAATGAATAGCATGATCATGATCACGAATAGGTGGGAGTCCTTTGGGAGTTTCAAGCACCTTGGAATGATTGTCCAAGACTTGTTGGAGATCTGCAGAAATAGATGATTTTGATGTTGGAACTTCTAGTGAGCATAATTGTGCAATTACGCCTCGCTGTTCTTTCTTTAGAAGCTTTATCATGACATTAGAGCTTATTATCCTTCCTGGCTTCCCCGCAATACCCCGTAATTCGACTTCCTTTGCTTCTGAAAAAAATTTCAAGAAAAGTTCTTGAAAATTAAAAGCTACCGTCCCCAAAGATTGTAACCATTGTACTCCTAGTACAACATCAGCACCTCCCATAGGAATGGCAAGCATTGGACTAGTCAATACATATTCCCCCCATGGTTAGCTTGATATTATGGCATTTTCCAGAGCAATTTATAGTTCCTCCATTTGCAACCATCACTTGACATTCTGGTGCTGGGTATAGGAAACAATTTAATTCCTTGGCTACCTTATAATGAACAAAATTATGGGTGCTACCTGAATCAATCAACACTATTACCCTTTTCTTCTTTATATGTCCTTCTATCTTGAGAGTTTGAGGAGTGGTAATTCCTGCCAGTGCATTACACGATATGGTCGGATTCATTTCTTCCTCTTCTAGGGGTGGTTTCTGGTGTATATCCTCTTCTTGTTCATTTTCTTCTTCTTCTTCACAATCTATGTAAAATAATTTCTTCTCAGCACACTTATGACCTTTAGTGTATTTGCTATCACAACTGTAGCAAAGCCCTTTTGCTCTTTTTTCTTCCAATTGTTGTGGTGTCAACCTTGTAGGTTGTGGAAATCTAGGCGTAGCAACACTTCCTTCTTTATAGAATTGAGTGGTAGGCTTCCTTGTCGCCATAATTTTACATTCAACTTTTCTTGCCAACCTGAATGCCTTCCCCAATGAATCAGGTTCCAAAACGCGAACTTCATGTTGGATGTTATCCTTTAAAGTGCCTAGGAAGAGATCAATCCTATTTCCCTCTGGAATATCAGTTACCCTTATATTCAATTTTTGGAAGTCCTCAATGTGCTGCCCCACTAAACCCTTTTGTTTGAGATTTATCAATTGGGTAAAGAAGGTGTTGCTCTTTGTATCCTCATAATGTGCTATCATTTCCTCCGTAAAAATTGACCAAGTGGCAATTTTTTTACGGGAGCAAAGCCATCGATACCATACAAATGTATTTTGTTCTAAATGTAAAGTTGCAATGCGTACCTTTTGTGTGTTTTGCACGTTGTGGAGATCAAAATATTGCTCCATCTGTAGTATCCATGTTACAGGATCCTTTCCATCAAACTTCCTCATATCCATTTTTGGAATATGGTGGTTCTTCCCACCAACATTCGAGTTTATGAAATCATTATTAACATTTATTTTGTTCTCATCATGAGGTTCTTCTCCTATATTTCCACCATTAGGAATCATTTCTGGTTTTAAGCTTGTCATCAAGCCTTCCATGTATGCTTTTAGATCACTCTTCATGTTTTCCATGTTGTCTTTCATGTCATCCATCTTAGCTTCCACACCATCCATCTTAGCTTCCACGCCATCCATTTTAGCTTCCATGCCTTTCTTCAAACCTTCCATCTTCACTTCCATGCCTTTTTTCAAAACTTCCATTTCATTTTTTGTTGCTCTTTGCGAGAGTGAAAACTATTGCATTTGCTCTTGTAATTTTGATAGATCATGTTGCAATTCCTCATCTTCATGAGTCATAGTAGAGCCTTCTGAAGGCTTAATGGGTGTTGAATTATTTTTAGGGGCCATTTTAAAATCCAATATTGATATCTATTCTACAATTTGCCCTTGGAATCAATTCAACTTGATTCTTCAAACAAGACTTATGTAATTCGGAAAAAAAATACACACCTTTTACTAGCTTTTAGGAGCTCGATATTGAAATTGAATTATCTCTGTAATTGAAAATCTTTGATATATCAAATTCAGCCATGTAGTAGCCCTCTGAAGCTTCTTTCAAATGCCAGAGGTCTGACCTGATTTGGATTCTCCAAGACAAATTTGTGTCCAATCTCCCACAATGACCTAATTTTGGACTGGTTCAGTAGAGCGAACTTGTACGACTTGCCACGTGTCACTGTTTTGTTCTTTGTCTCTGACATTTATAGCCAAGAAACTACAGGCCGTGTACATGTGACCACTTTTGACGACACTCCAATTCAATCTCCAGAGAGAGAGAGTTATTGAACTTTTCCCACGATCACCTCTTTGAGATGAAATTCAGGAGCCTGAAAAAGCACTACCAAGCTCTGAAATTTTTTGACGAATTTCCTCAAGATTTCAGCTTCGCACCATATGAATTTCAGATTCTGAACCTTCGTAGAAATTTTTTTATAGCGCAAATTCCACGATGACCTGTTTAGGAGCCTGAAAAAATACCTAACTTCCACAGATCATATCTCCGAAAATATTGTGAACCAAGCTCTAAAATTTTTAGAAAATCTTCCTCAGGATTTCAGCTTACTTTCAACAATTTGAAAGCAAACTTAAATGAAAAATTCTTCAACGAAAATTCCACGATGACTGTTTGGAGGCAATGAAACCTAGAATCCAAACCTCGATACCAAATGTTGGGTAACCGGCTCCAAAAAAGAAGAAAAAAAGATATCAACGCCTTAGAAATGAGCCACTTCGAGGGGGCAACCTCCGATACATTACATAAATGAACAATTCTTGGATGATACAATTTACAAAACCTCCTTTCTATATATAGGAGTCCATGGGGCCATAATGTAATCCTAGTGGGCCACAATGTAATCCTAGCCGACCTAACAATAATAATTTAAGGGCACAATAATAACAAAATGGGGGTTACAAGGGTACAAAAATAAAAATAAGGGGTTTACACTAACAATAATAAGGGGCTATACTACTGATATAGGGACCTAACAAGAAGACTCAGAAGAGGAAGAGCCACAAAATCCAGCTGTGAGAAGATTAGTTCGGGAAAGAAGGCAACCAAAAAGGTATAGTCCATCTGCTTTCTGTTCAGGTTTTGCCTTAACTATAGCTGATGATGATCCCAGAACTGTCAGGGAGGCAGTATATTCAGAGGATGGAAAACTCTGGAAGAAGGCCATGGTTGATGAAATGGAATCCTTGCATAAAAATGAGGCATGGGATTTGGTGGAGTTGCCGTCTGGAAGGAAGCCCATCGGGAGAAAATGGGTGTTTAAGAAGAAGATGAATGTATAAGGAAAGGTGGAGAAATACAAAGCTCGGTTGGTAGCAAAGGGTTATTCACAGGTGCCGGGAATTGATTTGGTGATATTTTTTCTCCTGTTGCCAAAGTTACTTCTATTAGATTGCTTTTATCTGTTGCTGTTGCATTTGATTTTGAGATAGAATAGATGGATGTGAAGACAACATTTCTTCACGGGGATCTAGAAGAGGAGATCTACATGAAGCAACCTGAAGGCTTTATGGTGAAGGGTAACAAATAACTGGTGTGTAGGTTGAAGAAGTCTCTGTATGGGTTAAAACAGTCACCAAGGATGTGGTATCAGAAATTTGATACCTATATACGAGGACTTGGCTTCACCAGAAGCAAGGAGGATCACTATGTTTATTTTAAATTAATATGTGACCGTGTTATTTATTTGGTCTTTTATGTGGATGATATGTTGTTGATTGGAAATGACAAAGAAATTATCCAAGATTTGAAGACCCAATTGTTCTCCAAATTCGACACGAAGGATCTTGGTGCTGCAAACTATATTTTGGGCATGGAAATTAAGAGAGATCGGGCAAAGAGGAAGCTCTGGTTAAACCAAAGGAAGTATGTCAAGACTATATTGTAGAGGTTCAATATGCAGGATAGTAAACCGGTGAATGTTCCTATTCCTGTAGGTGTAAAGATGTCTACTGAACAGTGTCCCAAGACACAAGAAGAAGAGGAGTATATGTCCCATGTTCCATATGAAAGTGCAGTGGGTAGCCTGATGTATGCAATGGTCTATACTAGACCAGACATTGCACATGCAATGGGAGTATTGAGCAGGTTTATTTCAAACCCAGGGAAGGAGCATTGGATAGCAGTGAAGCGGGTTTTCAGATATTTACATGGCACTATTGATTATGGCTTGTGCTACCAGGAAAGACCAGGATTGGAAAGAATGTTGGACATTCATGGTTTTGTTGATGCAGACTGGGTTGGAGATTTGGATCAAAGAAGATCTACAAGTGGGTATGTGTTTAGCCTATTTGGAGGTGCAGTTAGTTGGATGAGTAAAAGACAGTTTGTAGTGGCTCTTTCAACTACATAGGAAGAATACATAGCAGCCACTCATGAAAGCAAGGAAGTAGTTTGGTTGCAGAGATTGTGTTCAAGTATGGGATTGGTACAACAAGCTATAAGGATAGATTGTGATAGCCAAAGTGCAATTTTCTTGGCTAAGAACCCTGCTTACCATTCAAATACAAAGCACATTGATGTTCAATATCACTTTGTTAGAGATATGGTTGAGGCTAAAAGGGTGTTGCTAGTAAAGGTGGGCACTTTGAAGAATGTTACAGATGCATTGAAAAATTCTGTGAGCACTCAAAAGTTCTCTTGGTGTAGAGAAACAATGGGTGTTGAAGAATTGGCCCAATGACTAAGCTCTCCTATGGCCCCCTGTGGAAAGAAAACAACAAGTGGGAGAATGTTGGGTATGTGTTATATTCTTTCCATGACTAGCCCCACGCCTTGGTGCGTTCTGTTCTTACGGGCGTGGACCGGGGATCACAAGGGGAGGCAACCCCCCTTCAGGGTCAGGGGTAGCACCCCAACAGCAAGAATATGTTTGGTGTGGACTATATCGTGGACCCACCCATGTTTTGTGCATGATTTTGCACATGTGGTTTTAAAATTACGATGGTTTGACCATGGTATTTTGTGAGTTGTGGTCAGGAACTACGGTTATGTTCTAATCTAGGGTTAATGGATTAGGGTTCATGTATGCTTCGGCATGTATATATGTGTTGTAACACTAAAAGGAATATAATGAAAAATCAAGCTGGTTGTCCCGATTTGGGATCCAGGGGAAAATCTCTATGTTTATCTATTTTATGTTTTATGCTCTTGCTATTATTTATTTTCTGTTATAAGATTCGTGTGTAGATAATTTTTGTTTAGGGTTAAAACCTACACACCACACTTTTAATGTTCCATACCAGGAATCAACTTAAAGAGATCTTTTGACATAGATGACTTGCCCCATAGACCACTCTTGAGACTTTTTGTGCAATTAAATCCTATTATGACTCCATAGCCCAATGGATTGACATTGTTTCATACCTATCCTATCAGTTGAACCATTCTGTCAACCTGCTTATACCTTTACCCCTCAAAAATACTTCCTTCATTTTGATGATATTCTACCCAACCAACAACAAACAAAAACCCTTGTGCCTAATAACTAGCCTAATATCATATCATAAACCTTAAAGAAATATATTTGAAAACAATCATATAGAGAGATCCCTCTCTGAATCCAGGAGGGCTAGATCCTAGGATTCCAAAGTGGTTTTGATGTAGACTCTGCAGCATTTGTTCTTGCAAATCTTGCAAATTATAGAGTCCCAACGTACTAGCGACCATACTAGGGAGATTATTGAGTAATAGATAACTTCACAACTCAACTAACCCTTATTCCTAAATGAAACAAGTGTCACAAAGACTGGTTATTATTGATTGTTGACGGTGAACAACAACCAAACCTTGAAAGCAAGTAAAAATACTTCACCTGGTAACTCCATTGGTATTCAGTAGCCCTGCTGACCCCTCTGGTTTTTCCTAAGACTCTATTGGGAAATTCTAAAATGAATTACATCTTGTTCGTCCTTAAGACCTCAGAAGACCCAAAACATTTTATATGGGTATCTAAATAAATCATGGTGGTGGACCATAGAACATTTTACCTCCAAAAGAGCTAAAAATTTCCACCTGGCGATTCCACAACCTTCGAGAGACCAAATGAATCCATTGGTAAAAGACTCTAAACTGGTTGAATAGATATAGTGACCTCTTTCCTGATTTATAAACATGATTCCAAGGATACAACGAAGATATGCCCCAATGAGTAGAGATCATATCCCTGGGTTCCCACATAAGATGCCTCAGGTGAATTGGGATGAAAACCTGCCTGTTTTTCAAGATAAAGAATTTGATGACCCTTTGTTACATCTCATCAAATTTCATATACAGGTATGGAGATTAAAAGTGGAATGGCATGAAGACTACCTTATGAAAATTTTCATGTTAACATTAGAAGGAAAGGCAAGGGATTGGTATGAATGGTTGAGGGCTGGTAGTTTGTTTTCTCTAAGAGACCTCCACATAGTATTTTATGATCATTATAAGAAAAAACCCCCTTACCTATAATTAGAGGGAAATTGTTGTGATTAGTCTGAAGGCATCATAGAATACCTTGCAGGCATTCATAAAGATTTAGGAAATTGGCAGCCTGAGGATCTTATAACATCCATCCATGAATTTCATACCCAAGAAAATTATCACAAGAACCTAGATGAATCATTTGAGGAAGAGATTAATCAAGAAGTAAAATAAAATCCTCAAGATATCCCTACGAGCAGAAATGATGTTTCATCACCCCTTCTAGATGAGGCTAATTCCAATATTGATAATCTAGAGCAGCCCATGATTTTCCCTGATCAAACACAAACTCAACCACTACAAGACCTAGACAATGAGCAAGACATGTATGACGATCAAGACTTTATAGAAGATGAAGAGGAAGGTTGTCAAGAAATTCATGATTACCTACCTATAACTTGTGTTTTAATGTTAAGAGATCTTTACAAACAAAATGCAAATATTAATAGTGAGCAGTGCTTTGAGGAAACAAGTAGCCACTTAGAAAATAAAGAATATGATATGGAAAGAGAACTAGCACATATAGGGAATCTCCCTCTATGTAATAACTCATTTCAGGTTACACCAGAAGAGTGGCATCCTGATATGGTACAAGAAACAACTCATGAACCTTTTTTTCAAAATAAGCATCATAATAACCATGAGGATTTTTTTGAAACAGAAGAGGATCAGGAAACAGTAGGAAATCCTCAAGGTTTACTTGCACAAATATTGATTCACTAGAAGAGGCTCAAGAAGACATCCAACCTCAAAATAAGTCAACACAAGAGATAAAGGATTGTCGTGCTTCTACTCAAAGAAACATAGAAACCTTTTCCCCTTTGATAGAAGAAGAAATTGATCAAATATTAAACATGTTGATATTTCAACAAGATGATGAGCTTAGTGAAAAGAGTCGCCTTCACTAAGTGGGCCCGCAGGCTATTTTTTGTGCAAGTCTATTTTTAGACTATGTCTATTTTTAGACATGTCGATCATATTCTATGAGTTGCAGGATGCTATTTGTGGATGGTTGGTCAAGTTGGAAAAATATATGGACTTCTATTTTTAAACATATTGGGCAGAATCTATTTTTAGATTGCCAGTCTAAAAATAGATATGTCGAATATTATTAGCTCTTAATAATATTTGGACTATAAACATTATCTTATTCTCTTGGAGCACTTCAGTTAAGTGCACAGATGTGGCAAAGGAGCTGACAGAAGGAATTAAGCTATTCATGAGGGTTAAGTGGAGCTATTTCATGTAGACTTCAGTTAGAACTCATGTGACATAGTTTGGTGGAGTTATTGAGGTAGTTGGTGGAGTTGTGTTCAGTTTAACTTAGTTAAACATAGTTGAGCTAGTTGTATCTAGTCTAAATGATTGATACACTAGTGAGAGTGGTGTGAATTAATTATTAATTAATTCAATAATTATTAACTCATTAATCAACTAAAGAATACATCAGTTAACTACAGTGCATGGACAGTTTCAGTGGAGACCAGTGAAGAGGTAGGTGAAAGAGCAGGTTGACTATCAGTTGTGACTATAGTGTTGCATGATTTGCAACACACAGTGATTGGAGATGCCAATGAGGATTGTGTGAGAAAGGCTGGACCAATTCGAGTTCATTCAGATCCATTCTTCAGCAGGGATTGCATAGTAGAGGCAGGCTAGCAAGTGGCAAAGATCGGTGCATGGATTTGCTAGATCGGGCCTGATTAGTGTGTAGCGATTGGATTGTACTGAGAGCTTGTGATAAGCTTTGTATGAGGATTGTTACATGATATATGTGACATATATTATATACAGATATTTGGGGTTTTTAGCTTCATGCTTTCCCGTTAAAACACTGTGTTCACATGTGTGATTTTTTTATGGTTTCAATGTGTGCATGCAATTGATTTAATTTCCGCAAGTAATGATCAATAGTAGAAGAGATTCTGTATTGCGCATGAAGTAAAATAGTGTGTGATCGGGAGAATATTGGATGTATAATGCATTATTTATATAATTTCTACATGGTATCAGAGCGATATTGATCATTGGAGCAATTGCAAAACATTGAAGCGATTGAGTTTTGTGCTGGTGGAATTCAAATTTGCAGCAGTGTTTTCTTAGTGTTGAAGTTGAGATGTCTTTCAACGGACTGCGATTGGAGTATTCCCTTGAGGGAAGCTTGAATTATATTGCATGGAAGGACAAGATGGAGGCAGTGCTGGATGACAATGGGTTGAAGGAGTTCATAGATGCAGAAATTCCAAAACCTGCTTCTAGCGATGCTGCCGCACTTGACGCATGGCAAAAGAAGACAGCAAAGTGTCGAAGGATTCTGTTGGAAGGTGTGAAGGATAGCATAGTGTCCATCCTTCATGGTAAAGCTTCTCCATTCTTGATGTGGAAATATTTGACAGAATTTTTCTAAAGAAAGAGCGACCAGAGGAATTTGGCGCTCAAGGATAAACTCAAGAAGATAAAAATAGAGAAAAGCGACAGTATACCCAAGTACCTCACGAAGTTTTTCCAATGTAGGGATGAGCTGGGAAGAGTGGGGGTTACTGTAGATGAAGAGGACTTGGTGAGATTGGCTCTCCTTGGGCTTCTGAAGAGTTGGAATTCCTATGAGGAATCTGTCAATGGTCGGGAGAAACTGCCAGGATGGGAGCGACTTTGGTCAGAACTTGTGCAAGAGGAGATAAGGTGGAGTACCAGGGATGGATCTTCATCGAAGAATGAAGATGAAGATAATTGCGCTTTGGCTGCCAAATCAAGGAAGGGGAAGAGAAAGAAGAACACTTCTCAATCTGGTGCGAAAGGCAAGAAACAAGACATGTCCAAGGTGAAGTGCTTTCACTGTCACCAGCACAGACATTACGCCACTAATTGTCCACATAAGAAGAAAAATAAGTAGGCTACTGGATCTGCAGCTGGAGAGGCATTAGCCTCGCATTTTGAGCTAGATTTCTTGCTGATCGCATGCTTGGTCTCAATTATGATGGGTTCAGTGTGGTTTCTTGATAGTGGTGCGTCTTTCCATATGACCAGAGACAAAGATTTGTTTACTGATCTGGATGAGAAGGATCTTGGAGTGCACATCGAGATGGGCGATGATGGTAGATACAATGCGACTAGTATCGAGACCATTTCCTTTAAGAGGGAGTCTGGAAAACCTTTCATCTTGAAGGATGTCATGCATGTTCTAGGATTGAAGAAGAATCTGATCTCTATGGCGATGTTGGAAGACAAGGGATATGATGTTGTCTTTAGCGAGGGAAAGGATTTCCTGCGCAGTAAGGTAACTGGTGAAACCCGGAGGATAGGGGTTCGAGTTAAGAACCTTTATCAGTTGTAGGTAGATGGCTACGCAACAATGGTAGGAAAGGTAGAAGGAATGGTGAGCCGGGATGAGGACGAGCTATGGCACAGGAGATTGGGCCATCTTCACCATGGTGTTTTGAAAATTTTGCAGTAGATTTCTATCGGGCTTCCCAAAGGTACACTTACGCAGTTAGATCAGTGCAAGGGATGTACTTTGGGAAAATTTGTGAAATCCACCTTTCATGAGAAGGATAGTCGCGCCACGATGATCCTTGAGAGAATTCACTCAGACGTGTGTGGACCTTTCTCAGTAGCTTCGATAGAAAAGCATAGGTATTATGTGATATTTGTTGATGATTTTTCTCGTAAGTGCTGGATCTTCTTCATGTAGAAGAAGAGCGAGACATACTCAAAGTTATGTTAGTTCAAGGCACTGGTTGAGAAAGAATCTAGGAAGTAGGTGAAGGCTCTTAGGAGCGATAATGGTGGTGAATTCATCTCTGGTGAATTCAAGGACTTTTGCAGCGCAGAAGGAATTTGAAGAGAGCTCATAGCGCCTCATAACCCACAACAGAATGGGGTCGCTAAGCGAAAGAACAGAACGATCATGGGTGCTGCATGGGCAATGTTGCATGATCAGGGCCTTCCCATACAATTGTGGGCTGAAGCATGCAATACTGTGGTTTATGTGCAAAACCGTTGTCTTCACAAAGTACTTGGCATGAGTACACCCGAGGAGGCGTTTTCTGGTAAGAAGCCTGATATTTCTCATTTGAATATTTTTGGCTCACTTGTTTACATTCATGTTACGAAGGATGCTAGGAAGAAGCTGGAGCCAACCGTAGAGGTTGGGATATTTTTGGGGTACACTGATACACCCCATAACTATCGTGTGTATTTTCCAGACAGTTGGAAGATTGTTGTACGACGGGATATCAAATTTCATGAGGAGAAAGCCATGAATTGTTTGCTTGAGAGGGAGCTACACTTGCATGCAGATGAGGAGCTATTGGTTCCTAAGGATAAGCCTCAGGATGTGGATCAGTCACAAGAGGAGGTTCATGGAGTGCAAGAAACCACTCATGCAGCGCCAACGATCAGAGGGCGGAAGCGCACTATAGAAGCTGAGCGACTTAATCTTGATGCAGAGAAGATTGTAGGAGCACCTACATCACAGCGCAGACAAAGACAGTCACCTGACCAATATACTGGATACATGGCTCTGATGAGCAAGTGTATCGTGATAGAACCATCCTCTTTCGAGGAAGTTGTGGAGGACCCTGCATGGGTAGATGCCATGGTGGAAGAGTATGATTCAATTGTCAGAAACAATGCATGGGAGATTTTCCCAAGGCCAGAAGAGAAATCAATGGTAGGTTCGAGATGGATCTACAAAGTGAAGCAAGCAGCTGACGGGAGCGTTGAGAAGTACAAGGCAAGATTTTTTGCCCGAGGCTTCTCACATATTGAGGGGATCGACTATGAGGAAACCTTTGCACCTGTCGCAAGTTATTCTTCCATACGGAGCATCCTAGCTCTCTCAGCGTAGATGGGATGGCACATTCATCAGATGGATGTGAAGACTGCGTTCCTCAATAGATTCATTGAGGAGGAGGTGTACATAGAGCAGCCCGAAGGTTTCTAGATCTTCAGCAATGATTCGCATGTGTTCAGGCTCAAAAGAGTGTTGTATGGGTTGAAACAAGCACCTCGTGCTTGGTACACACGGATAGACAGTTATTTCACCGGTCTTGGATTCACCAAGAGTGAGGTGGATCCAAACCTATACTAGATTGTGGTGGAGGGTAAGTTGATGATCATTTTACTTTATGTATATGATTTGATTCTGACGGGTGATGAACAGTTGATACTCTCATGCAAGGCTAATATTGCAAAAGAGTTTGAGATGAAGGACTTGGGCCTCCTTCATTATTTCCTAGGATTGGAAATTTGGCAGCGTAGTGATGTATTATTTGTGTCTCAAGGAAAGTATGCCCAGGAGATATTAGAGAAGTTCAACATGCATGGCTGCAAGCCTATCGACACTCCTCTTCCTGGTGGTTGGAGGAAAGAGGATGCTACATCAGCAGAGGTAGTGGATGCCACTGTTTACCGACAGTTGGTGGGGTTGCTTATGTATCTAGTCAATACACGACCTGACATATGCTACGTTGTTAACCAACTTTCACAAGTTATGGTTAAGCCTACCAAGCTCTTTTGGAAGGCTGGGAAGCATGTATTGAGATATCTCAGAGGCACATCGAGATATGGATTATGGTACAAACAATCGAATGAGGTGAAGCTGCATGGCTTCATGGATGCAGATTGGGCAGGGAGCCCAACGGACAGAAAGATCACATCTGGAGGGATTTTCAGTATCGGGTCGACATAATTTTCTTGGTACAGCAGGAAACAGAGATCCATGGCACTCATTTCAGCAAAGGTCGAGTACATGGCAGCAATTTTGGCTGCATGTGAGGCTATATGGATGAGGAAGATCCTGGTCAGGTTATTCGGTTCACACTTAGATCCTACTGTGATATATTGTGATAATCAGAGTTGCACCAAAATCTCGGTTAATCCAGTATTTCATGATAGATTTAAACACATTTACATATAGTATCATCATATCAGAGATTGTGTGTAGCGAAAGATCATGTTACTTTCTTACATTCCTACAGAGGATCAAGATGCTGATATCTTGACGAAGGCGCTCACTAGGAGCAAATTCGAATACCACAGGGGCAGGATCGTGGTGGCAGATAATCCCCATCTTGTTGAGAGGGAGTGTTGAGATTGCAACAAGATGATGAGCTTAGTGAAAAGAGTCACCTTCATTAAGTGGGCCCGCAGGCTATTTTTGGCGCAAGTCTATTTTTAGACATGTCGATCATATTCTATGAGTTGCAGGATGTTATTTGTGGATGGTTGGTAAAGTTGGAAAAATAGATGGAATTATATTTTTAGACATATTGGGCAGAATCTATTTTTAGATTTCCAGTCTAAAAATAGATATTTCGAATATTATTAGCTCTTAATAATATTTGGACTATAAACATTATCTTATTCTCTTAGAGCACTTCAGTTAAGTGCATAGATGTGGCACAGGAGCTGACAGAAGGAATTACGCTATTCCTGAGGGTTAAGTGGAGCTATTTCATGGAGACTTCAGTTAGAACTCATGTGACATAGTTTGGTGGAGTTATTGAGGTAGTTGGTGGAGTTGTGTTCAGTTTAACTCAGTTAGACATAGTTGAGCTAGTTGTATCTAGTCTAACTGATTGATACACTAGTGAGAGTGGTGTGAATTAATTATTAATTAATTCACTAATTATTAACTCATTAATCAATTGAATAATACATCAGTTAACTACAGTGCATGGACAGTTTCAGTGGAGACCAGTGGAGAGGTAGGTGAAAGAGCAGGTTGACTATCAGTTGTGACTATAGTGTTGCATGATTTGAAACACACAGTGATTGGAGATGCCAATGAGGATTGCATGATCAATGCTGGACCAATTTGAGTTCATTCAGAGCCAATATTCAGTAGGGATTGCACAGTAGAGGCATGCTAGTAGGTGGAAAATATCGGTGCATGGATTTGCTAGATTGGGCCTGATTAGTGTGTAGCGATTGTATTGTACTGAGAGCTTGATATGATCAGATTTGTATGAGGATTTTTACATGATCTCTATGACATATATTATATACAGATAGTTGGGGTTTTTAGCTTCAGGTTTTCTCGTTAAAACATTGTGTTCATATGTGTGAATTTTTATGGTTTCAATGTGTGCATGCAATTGATTTAATTTCCGCAAGTAATGATCAATAGTAGAAGAGATTATGTATTGTGCATGAAGTCAAATATTGTGTGATCAGGAGAATCTTGGATGTATAACACATTATTTATATAATTTCTACAAAACAAACAGCTATCCCTCAAAACTTCATTTGAACAAAACACTTATGCTCATCTACCTACTGGACCTCATTGTATTGAACCAAAAAATAAACTTGTAGATCAAAATAAATAAATTCCTACTGATAATCTAGTGTGTTTGATTGGTTACATTACTTACATTAATGATTTTCCTAATCTTGATCTGTCTAAAGATGATATTCTCCAAACAAAAGTTGATCTTGCAGGACCATCATTAGTAGATTTGTGGGAGGAATATCAGTTCCACCAACTCTATGAAAGTAATGAGCCAAATTAGAATATTTATGATACACATGAAGAAAGCTTTAAAAATTTAGAAGATGCGAAGAATCTATGAATATTTGCTCTGCTTCATCACAACTCATTAGTAACAGTTTTCATGTGATTGGGAATCAACAGTCTTTCAGCTCAAAGGTTGAGATTGAAAAGAAAGAGGAATTTCTTGAGCATGATGAATATAAAGAACCTTTACCTAAAAGGGTTGAGGTAATAAAAGATACCCCTGCTCAAGAATATGATGATCTATTCACAGAATGCAGTCCACTGAATCAGAGCATACCAGGACTACTAGAGGAAAATGCTGCAATATATGATGAGTCCTCCAATTTAGATGATGATGAGGATGAGGAATATTGTCTTTCTAAAAAGAGCCTTGATCTTGATCCAGTGGAGGACAAAGTAATCCTGGTTGAAAACTATCTTTCAAATACTCACAGCCAAGTATTATTTCAAGACCCCTTTGCTGGTTTCCTGAGGAAATTTGAAAAAGGAGTAAAGGTTGTTAGGAGTAATGTATTACCAATAGTAAGAAATTTTTTTAACACTGCTGCTAAAGAACAAGTGATATGGGAGTGGCCCTTTTGTTTATCCAGCATGCCCAAGGAGATTAGTAAAGACCATTCATGGAACCATCTGATTGACTGGATGTATTGGAAAAGAGTGTTTGTCAGCTAAACATGTAAATATTTCAGAGTTAGATTAGGGTAGATAGGAATGTCAATAAAGCTCAGCCTATGAGCATTTAGTTAGTTTTTTGTTTTCTGCTTTTAAATCTGAGAAAAGAAAAAATACAAAAACAATATAAAAAAAGGAAAAGAGGGAAGAAATAAAAAGAAGAAAGGTACAGCCCCATGCCAAGAAAGAAAGAGAAATCTGAAAGTGTGCAAGCTTAAATGCCACTACCAAGAAATGAAAATTTCTATTTAATCATACAGTCTAATCATGACTATATAGGTTTCAATTTACTGCTGATAGGTTAGTAAATTAGATTTTCCAAACAATGAAATCTTGGCTTATCAAAAGACTAGATTAGGATAAAAAGAAATGGCTCTAATCAGAACAAAATTTGAGCCAAAGAAAAAGAAAAAAATGGTTCTAATACACTAAAAACTTGAACCAAGAGAACAGAAAAAGAACAGCTCTAAAAGATCAAAACCAGAGCTGAAAGAAAGAATGAAGGATGTTTTTTATTTTTCAGGTCTTAAGCCTTCACAATTTTGTTTTAAATTTCTACAGATAAAGTCTATGTGCAGCTTGTACATACAACCATATACACCATGGAAAATCAGACAGTCTAATCCTGATTTGGTTGTGTTTAAATTTTTGTTTTAGAGAATAGAGAATAAAATCTGCCAGATAGTTTAATCCTGGCAGATAGTGGCTTACGTAGATAATTAATGAGATCAACTTCTTAACTTGAAATCATGGAAGAAATAAGGGTAGATTTATATTAGTTTCATGTTTTCAATAAAATAATAAAATGTTGATGTCAAAAGGTTTGCAAGTCCAAGTGCACCTTATGGAGAAAAACTATTAGGAAAAGTAGGTTGTGTAGGTAGAATGTTTGGGAGAAATTTGTTTTCTAATATGAAATACTAATCATCTTTTCTAAGCAGCATGATCAAAGAAAAAATATTATCAATGGATTAAGGCATAGGTCTACATCCCAAATATCAATTTCTGAAGTTCTTGGCACCTCCAAGGAGCTACCATCCCCAAGTGGAGCCACTGTAAGCCATCAATAAATTTTTGTCATGGCAAATGATGGCTAAAACAAGTTTGGAGCCTTTAAGAGATTATTTTCATAGAAAATTGCTCATTCTTGAAGCCTTCTGATGCTGCCTAAACTCAAAAAGTGATTTTCACTGCTTTTTCAATGAAAAAATCCATAAGGAAAACATGCTGATATCTAAAAAGAACTATTTTTTAGACCATTTTCCATCATTTTCTAAACCTGTTTCACTCATTATTTGCCCCATTTACCCTTCATTTTCCCCTGAAAAATCCCCTTTTCTCCTTCTCTTTTTCCCTTCATCATCCTAAAAAACCTTCAAAAATTCCTTTTAAACTCATAAAAAATCGCTTTTAATGGTTTAAACTACCCATTTTTCCTTATCGGAACCTTAAAAACACCTCAAAAAGCCTCATTTTAGGCCTTTTTCGCCCATATTAAAGTTTTGGGTTTTTAGCCCCTTCCGACTTAGCCCCCAGCTTTTTCTCTATCATATGACCAAACCCCGCAAACGAGCACTTAAACCTTTCACTCTCAGCCCCTCTTCCCTTAGCCGCAGTTCTTTGTTCTCCCATAGAACCGCGCTTTTTCCTTACACCAAGACCCCATCGCATCAATATTTCCATTTGAAAACCCACATTTTCTTTATAAATTTCCCACCACGATAAAAATATCCTGATGAGATCTACAACATAGATCCATAGGATCCTATGGCCCTCATTTACCCCATCGATCGCCCCATCTCCGCCATTTCCTTTGCCCTTTTTCTCCGCCTCAGGTCACATTATCCCTCCATCGGACCCTGCCTTCCCTTGTTCTTTAAGCCCCCGTCCATTTATATATTTTCCCCCACCTTATCACTCCACAAATCCATCCCCACCATTGATCTTCAAATATCAATGGCCACCATGCCTCCCCTCCTATCCTATTCTCCCGACTTATTTATATCGGTTCACCCCTACAATCAATCCCCATCGTTGATTAATAAAATCCAATGGATCTCCTTTAAACTGACATCCAATGCCACTAGGGCCTACCTCCCACTACCTAGCTGCCCATCCAATCATTTCTTGCCACCTGGCTCCCACTAAAAGCCCCGTTCGAGCATCTTTCCATCTGTTGCGCTCTCCTGTAGCCGTTGGATCTTACCCCCCAGATCCAATGACCTACGTTTATTTTCGCGCAACTTTTGCCGACAGGGTTTAACGATCCAAACTCACGCGAAACCACCAGTTTTTCGAGGGAATCCTGTCACGCAATGATTGAATCGCATTCATTTTATAATAAACCGCTTACCACTCAATCACTGCACGAAAGCCATCAATGGTTTTCACAAAACCACCAAGCTACAATTTCATGCCAAGTGTATTTTTAAACCTGGTTTTCACACTTTTTCTCCATAAAACCTCCCCCACATGCTATTACCTCCTCCTCACTACTCCTTTCACCCTTCGCCAGCCTTCAAAGCAGTTTTCATCCACATAACGCAAGGTTTTATAATAATTGGTGTTTTGTTGAAGGTTTCATGGAGGTTTTATGACACAAAGCCGTCCCACGGTCCAATAAAGGGACAGAGGCTGAGGGTGACGATCCTCAGAGCCCGATCAAAAGAAAAAGGGACAAAAAGGGGGCCAAATTTCATGTCTTAATCAACGTTTCATGAAGCATTGGTTCCGCAGCTAAAACCCTCTAGCGCAAGCCACCTGTGAACAAATAAAATTAATGAAGAATCAGTAAGGAAAATCAGAAATCAAGGATAAAGGATTAAAGCGCAAAGTTGAAGATCAGAAGACTTAATCCCACAGTTTAAAGGGATAAAGCACAGTTTGAATATAAAGTCAGTTTAAAAGGTTAAAATAGTCAAATGAAGGACTAAAAGACCAGA
Organism: Pinus albicaulis; assembly: GCA_034641835.2. Taxonomy (NCBI): domain Eukaryota; kingdom Viridiplantae; phylum Streptophyta; class Pinopsida; order Pinales; family Pinaceae; genus Pinus; species Pinus albicaulis. The sequence goes on along the minus strand of CM076582.1, from coordinate 1,506,834,124 downwards.
GAAGAACAAAGAAAGCATGATCATCCTCAAAGCACAAAATCAGAGTTAAATAAGTGTTTTAAAGTATTAAGACAGACAAATCAACAAAGGAAGCCTCCAAAAGCCACATCAGTGAGGCAATTAAACCTCAAAATGCCACTTGCCTGTTGATTTCACCTAAAATGAATACAAATTGAATACACAGTCAGAGATATTTGTCAAAGATAGCTCAGAATTAATTGCCAGCCTACCAAAAGCATCCAAAGTAAAAAAAAGTGACTGAAGTAGATAAAAGTTAATGTAAAATTGATTAAAATAGAGTTAAGCATCTGAAAAGTTCTCAATTTGGCCATCCCAAAGGCCGAGAAGCATTTACTCTGTGTTAATTAAACAAATAGACCTCCTTCTTACTCCACCTCCTCAAAATACCTATATATATCATATGAGGAGTTCATTATTATTGTTGTTTGAATACTTATCAAGTGTAAATAGCTTTTGAGGCCGTTGAAGCTCTATTTTGTAATTGAAGAAAGATAGGCTGAGAAGAGAGTTTTGAAGCTATAAAATACCCACTAGACTTGAAGATTGTAACTGGTTTGAACGTCAAATACACAAGTTGATTTATGGGATCCTGGTTTATGTCAATGGTGATGTTTTTCTTACTGTAATTGTCATTTTTCTCATGTTTTCCATATTGTCCACTTTCTCTGATAAAGAACAGAAAATATAGATTAGGATTTACTGTCAAGTACCCTAAATATCACTGATAAATCTTTATCTTTATGTTTTCTGCTAATTGTGTATTTGGGGATAATTCAATAGAGTGTAATCAATCCAGGAATGTTGGTGAGTCCATGTCTGGCTGAGTAAAACTTGAAATTTTGTCCTTGAATGTTCTTGAAAATTCTGCTAAGTAAAGTTGAACTAGGGAATTCTATGGTTAGCCCTGTCCTCTATGTTTATCTCCAATAGTTGCTTTGAAAACTTCCCTGAGAGTATGCCAAAAGCAGGCTAGGTTAGAAGTCCTTGATCTTAGGCTACCCTTTTTTTTCTTATATTTTTTCTATTTTCTGAAGGTAATATGTTATATTGCTGGATTTTTGTCTGAAAAGCATGCTAAGTAAAGTTAAGCTAGGGAAGTCTATGGTTAGCCCTGTCCTCTAGTGTTTTCTCCAATAGTTGTTTTGAAAGTTTCCCTTAAGAGTATGCCAAAATTAGGCTAGGTTAAAAGTCCTTACTTGATCTTAGGCTATTCTTTGTTTTATCTTGAATGTTTTCCTTTGAGAGTATGCTGAAAGCAGGCTAGATTCAAAGTTCTTACTTGATCTTAAGCTATTCTTTGTTTTTATTTGAGTATGCTAAAAGCAGGCTAGGTTAAAAGTCCTTACTTGATCTTAAGCTCTTCTTTGTTTTTCTTATATGTTTACTTATTTCACCACACTTTTAATGTTCCATACCAGGAATCAACTTAAAGAGATTTTTTGACATAGATGACTTGCCCCATAGACCACTCTTGAGACTTGTTGTGAAATTAATTACTATTATGACTCCATAGCCCAATGGATTGACACTTTTTCATACCTATCCTATCAGTTGAACCATTCTGTCAACCTGCTTACACCTTTACCCCTAAAAAATACTTCCTTCATTTTGATGATATTCTACCCAACCAAAAACAAGCAAAAACCCTTATGCCTAATAACTAGCCTAATATCATATCATAAACCTTAAAGAAATATCTTTGAAAACACTCATATAGATAGATCCCTCTCTGAATCCAGGAGGGCTAGATCTTAGGATTCCAAAGTGGTTTTGATGTAGGCTCTACAACATTTGTTGTTTCCAATCTTGCAAATTATAGAGTCCCAACAGATCCTTTGCGACCACGTGAAATTTTTGTTTTAACTTTCCAGCTGCCAATGCAAAGGAGAGCCCTGAATAACCACCTCCATGCAGACAGAAAATAGTTGGCCCTTCTGTTCCTGCTTCTCCTTACGGCATTAGCACTGCTGCTTCCTGGACTTGGCACTACAACTTCCCGTTGCAGTCACTGGTGGTGTAACTGCCCACTCCTGATTTATAAAATTTGCGGTCCTTTCGTCCCCGAATCCTCCCGGTCTGCTTTGTGCAGCATTTTTTAACTAATCTTCTTTGTGTATATCGATGTGTTTGCCTTTCTTACGTGCAAAGTAAATAGTGGAGGTTTAATCCACGATTTGCTAGAGCTGTGAGCCTATCTGTGTACGGATTGGTTGCTTTTGGTTAATTTGGGTTCAAGTTCGAGACTTTATCACTCTGTGCAAATATCTCTGTCATATTAAAGTGGTTGTGGCAATCAAAAATCATGGGTGGATTCCTGGACGTTTTGAATCCCATCTATGTGGCGAGGAGCAAGTTTATAAGTTGACACAAGCATATTGAATGATCGAATATATAAATTGGTGCAGGAGCAGATTGTTACGTGAAGAAGGGTGAGTAGATCAACGTTGATTGATCTTCCTAAAACTTCCATTGCATCGTGGCAAATCGCATTGTTTAAGATCTCTTGTTGAAAGACTGAGTTTTCAGAAAGACCGAATTCAAGAGTCCTCAATTCCACTTCTAGGAGGGTCGAATCTCTACCAATAAATCGAAAGCATTGACTTGAAGGTAGAGATGTGATTTTCAGTCACTCTATAAACCTGTAGCAGAGGGAATTCAACAAGGTGGGATTCGTGAAGTGCTGGAGACGTTCTAAAGTGTCAAATTCTGTAGCGCATTCATAGTGAATTACTGAAGGCCGAATTGTTGCTCTGAAAATTGCTGGAGGTTAAATGAAATCGATTCTTGTTACAAGCGATTAATTCTCTGAAAATTGTTGGTGATTTCAGTGGGTCAATTTTTCAAAGGACAGAGGTTCTGGGATTTGATCCAGGGGCGCTTTCGAGATGCAAATGAGCAAGAGCACATGCTACCTATCTCCTGATCCTGCCACTCCTTCGAGAAGCTAATCAACGGGATTTCAAACGACCAGGTCAAAAGGATTCCATGTCATAAAATAAAATGTCCAGTAGGTGTGATAAATCACCTCAATGAAATTCCTCGCAATTTTCTCATCTCCATTCAACGAAATCATTAAATAATTTTTTAATGAAATTTTAGGTTCCTTTTTATAAATCACTTTTATAAAGTGATTTGAAATTTTAAAAACGACATGTGTTTTTTGGAGAGATAAGGTGCGGTTTATTATATTTGAGTGAGCATTTAATAAAAAAAGAAAAAACAAAAAAAGGTTGAGTTTGGAAAAGAGGTAAAAGCATGAGTATTTAAGTGACTTCATTTTCTAGCATTTTGGAAGGTTGGAGTGATATGTTAAAAGTTGAGTTGAAAGATAAGTTTTCATTTTTGGTATTATGAGTGCAAAATTTTTTGGGAGAGATAAGGAGTGTGAGTATTTTTTTTAAGTGTGAAGTGATAAATTCAATGTGGAAGGTTTTGAAGTGATTTTGTGAAGTGTAAATTTGAAAATTGTAAACAAATTTTTTTTTTGAAGACATAAGGAGTATTTGGAGAGATAAGGTGTGAGCGATCAGTGCACATGGTTTTTGAAGACATTTGTTTCCAAAATTTGCGAGCGTGAAATTCTCATTGTTTGAGAAAGCTTCAATACCGATATTGTAAAAGATGAAAGGTTGATGATCTCAATACTCAATAAAGACATATTATTTGTGGTGTTCAAGTGTCCTAGATTTGCCCGAAATTGAATAAGGGGATCTTAGGTACACCATGTGTGTGTTTGTTGATGGCACATATTTCTATGGCTTCATGATTTTACTTGTGATTTGTGTCTATTTTTGACACATAAATGATCTCATTTAATGCACACATAAAATTCAATGCAAGAAAGCACAACACTTGTAATGAAGTAGCTTCAAGGAGGATAATTAAACTCAACACATGCATCTGCGCCACTACAACATATAATCAATGTTGTCAACATCAGCATTTTACATCAACAAGCAAATTCACTCAATACAATCAAGTTCATGAATCTGGACACTCCATCGTTTAAAATCAAAGTCTACATCAACATTCTTGCAAATACATTTAAGAACTTGTAATCAAATTCATTGTTTTAAGTGAATCATTAAAAATTCATTGTTAATGAATTTTTAAGAGGAAAAGTGAATTCATTGTTTTAAAGTGAATCATTAAAATCATTGTAAGCTTTCTCAGGTGCATTTTCGACAGTGTTCGACACCCTTTCTTTAAGAAAAATCAAGTGAGTGCACGAGTTTTAACTCTAAAGAGAACAACAAATTCACATCTCCTACAAGCGAGCGTGAGTATTCATTCAAGAAATTTGCGTCAAGACAGTACAAAGTTCAAACCTTCAAGCGAGCCAGATTGGAGTTCATTGCAGCAACCATCAAAGCAACCAAACAAGTTCAACTCTAACACCAATCAAGCAAGTTGAGATCAACATCAAGCGAGCGTGGCTATTAATTCAAGTGAGCGTGAAGTCATCAAGTAATTCAAGTGAGAGTTCAAGAAAACATGATCGTCATCAAGCAAGTGTGAATTCCAGAGTTTAAGCAAGAAAATTCTTCAATTCTAGCAAGTGTTCCAAGAAAGCGCAATAAGCAAAAAAAAAAGAAAAATCAAGCGAGCGTGCCATTCAAGCGAGCCTGTCATTCAAGTACCAAAATCAAGTGAAACAGTTCAAAGCACGACATCTGTGACATGAGAGCCTGATTTCAAGTGAGCAAGTTTAGATGGCACAATATATTTAGTTGTTAAACATTCTTCATAGTTTGATCATCTCCAGTGATGAAGACATGGTGCACATCATCAAAGAAACTCGTGCTAATCTTTCACGACATCTAAAACAAACAAATGAAACCATTTAGTTTCTTCAACTAGAGTCGCAACTTCAAAGGGATGAATTGCAAGAAAAGAGTGATACTTTCAAGTCTTTGAACCATCCATATGATAAGTAATTCATCCAAATAGCTTCAAGTGTCGAAGTTTTTCTAGTTTCAATTTATTCCAAGCCTATCATCAAGCCATGGGAAGAAATTCAATATAAAAAAAATTGACGAGGCTTAGGATATGTCAATGATGACACCAACTTGAATATCCCTTATTATTCCAAGCCAATTAAATTTTTCAGTGCAGGATTTCTTGCACAACTCACCTCAGCAAGTTCTGAGAAAGTTGTTGAGCCCTAGAATTGCCTTCTCTTTTACAAACCTTCACTTCATTTCATCATTATTTTATCACTTCATAAGCCTAAAATCAATGAAGAATGATTAGGATTGCTTAAAGGTTACATTCAATTGATTAACATATTGTATTTTCATGATTTTTGCTGTTTTAATAATTTTCTGCAAAATAGCTACAGAATACAGGCATTCCGTAGCTGATCACGCGTTCCGTAGCTGATCACGCATTCCGCAGTTGTTTTAGTGTTTAAATGGGTTACAGGTGTCGTCTCAAAGAAAGGTGCATATGGGTGAATTCCAGACTTCATCCCCATCATTCGTTGCTCTCCACAAAGTCTGAGCAAAAATATCTAAGTGGTTATGCACGTGGGACACCCAAACTAAGAGGCAGTCTCCTATTAAAACACGGATTCTACAGGTGTCTGCAATGAAGTCCGAGGCTTTCAATAAGAGTTTTAATTTGATTAGAAATAGGAAAGACATTTATCCTTGTTTTTCTCAAAGTGTAGTTTGTAATTTCATTATAAGTAGGACTCAGGAGACCGAGAAACTGTTGGTTAGATTTTGGCTTTTGCTGCTAGATTTCAGAACCGTGAATACTCTGTTTTTCAGTATTTTTCTCCTTTAATGAAAAATACATCGTTTTAGTGCAAGAGCTGAGTCAAATTTAAGTGTATTTGCAAGCTAATCCGGCGGTAAAGGGCCCCTACTGCCCGAGAAGCTCTGTTCAAATGATTTAGATAAGTAGCCTTAGCTTGATTTCGTTTTCAATTTCCAATTTCAATAGTTTTATTAATTTCATGTTTTCATTCTCATTTACGTTACATATTACAGTTAGTCTTATTCTATGAATTCTTCCAAAATACCTCTAATGATGAATGGGAATTAACTATGGTATTTTAGGAGTTTAATTGTGTTTTCATTTCAAACTGTGTGTTTTCTGCCAATTTGCATTAGATAGTACAACCAGACTTGTTTTCATAAGCTATTCCAAAACATCACTATATTAAACAAGATAAGGCCGTAATATGCAATAGATTAGTTGCACTGTAGTTTAATACTCCGGAGATCAAAAAGCGCTTTAGTTCATTTTACTTCAAAGTTAGGATTATGGCATTTTAGTTTAATTATGCTCACCATCTTTCCAGTTTGAATAATTGTATTTTAGCCCAGTTGTGGTCACTGTGTTTTCAGTTTGATTAATTGAACTTTAGCTTAACTCTGTCATTTGTATTTCAAAATTGATTAATTGCATTCTTGTTCATCTTTTGCTTAATGTATAGTCAAGTCTCATTAGTTAGTTGTATAATAGTTCTATTTTACTAGACTAAGGCCTTCATTATTTACAAAGACTATTCCTGTTATTAAACTTTTCCAACATATCACCATGCAGATAGGAATTGGTAATATCATTTCACGGCCTTTACTATTTTTCAAATTCTCTTAATTGTGCAACTAGCCTTTTCCTCAAACTTATTCCAAAAGACTTTAACTTCTGAATAAGGTTTAGTAATAGCGTGATTAGAGTTGAAGGTAAGATTAGATTTGATTTCCTTGATAATTTGATGAATTAGCTACGTGTTTGCAGGAGTATCTTACTCCAAGTATATTCAAGCAAATCTAATTTTGGATAAGATGCTTTGTGATATGGTAGAATTGTTGTTGGAAAGCATCATATAAATTACATCTTATATTAGAAGTCATTAGCTCTCATAACCAAAAGGAACCAATTTCAGACACATGTTGTGAGTTACTGTCTAGTTTTGCATACCACACATGATTTAGGACTGTTTGTAGTGTGACCAACAACTGCTTTTCACCAGCATTTAGTTCTTTCCCTTTTTCAAATATAAAACCATAAAACCAAAAACATCAGAAAACACTAAACACAACGAAGTAGGAAGAGGTTACTTAGGCACATATGGTGCACTTCACTTCAGCAGTTTACCAACCCTGGTTGACAATTAATGAACTCAATTTAGGACACTAGGTTGAGCACAAACATTTTGGCGCCGTTGCCGGGGAAGTGTAACTAGGTAACCTTATTTCTTACATCCAAAAAAAAAAAAAAACTTCAATCACCTACCACACCCACTATATCATGTGGTGCAGTAAGAGCCACACATCCACATCATGAATTCATATTTTTGCAGGTAGAAGAAGAGGTGACAAAGCAAGTTGAAGAAATGGATGGAGATGATGACAATGAGGAAGATCCTTTTGGATTTCCCATTCAAGAAACTGATATCAACATTCAAATGAAGAACATCCATCCATTTGTACTTCCTAACTTCAAAGGTATGAGATCAGAAGACCCGGAAACCTTTCTTTTTGAATTTGAAATAATTTGTAGATCTTATGGCTACTCATTTCACATGCAAAAATTGAATTTGTTTCCGGCAACATTAAAGGATAGAGCTCTTAGATGGTTCATGACTTTAGGAACAAATTCTATAAGGACATGGGATGATATGAAAAGAGTATTTTTGGAAAAATATAAAGATTATTGCATGCACCATGACCTTAGAAATGAAGTCTTTAAGATGAACCAAAAAAGAGGATGAAAGCCTAGAAGATTTAGTAGAGAGATTTACTTATAATATCAAAAGATCTAAATTGCATAATTTAGGATCAGATGCATTAAAAACTCTCCTACTAAATGCTATAAAGGATGAATGGATTGATCTTCTTAATCTTGTGGGAAAAGGAGATGTTTATTGATTGTCATTTCAAGAAAGTTGTGAACTATGCAAGAACATATCAAGAGGAAAAGCAAAGTGTGTAAGGTCCCCTCAAGATCCATTTATGGCAAAAGTAAGTAAGTCAGCATCAGGATTGGTAAGTCAAACTGAACCTAACAATTTGTTAAAGAATTAATTTAAATGAACAAACTGACATGCTAAGAATGCAAAACAAGCAAAAAGTTGTTTCATTTATATTTTTCCCTAAATGTAGAAAGAAACATGCTTTGCATGAATGTCCACTTGATAACATTAAAATGTGTAAAATTTGTGCAGGATCACATACTACTAAAGATTGCCCATCATTACCAGGGTTGAAGGCAATTTACCAGAAGGATAATGGAGCAAATCAAGCACAAGAGCAACTTTGTTATGTAGCTCCAAGAGGGATATGGCAGCCTCATCAACCCAATATGATGCAATATCCTTATGCACAGTTTCAAGGTTATGCACAACAACCTCAAGGTAATTGGAGAACACCCTTGCCTTGGCAACCTTGGCCATATCAATCCCAACCTCAAAACCAACCTTCGAAACCTTTGCCATCTCAATCCAAACTTCAAAACCAACCTTGGAAACCTTGGCCATCTCAATCCCAACCTCAAAACCAATCTTGGCAACAAGGTTGGCAAAGGCCCTATAAAGGAAATCCACCATATCCTCAATCTTTCCCTCTCTATCCTCAATACCATCATCAATGTTATTCATACCATTCGCCTCCACCACAACATCAAAATCACCCTCATTTGACCTCAATTCAACCTTTCCCATTACCATCCACACAAACACCCCAAATATTCCCCACTCCACTACCTCCACAACCCTTTCATATTCCCAGCAATAAAACACCTCAATCAACTTACAATTTTGAGGTAGTGAAAAATGATTCACTAGCTATCATTGAAGAACAACAACCAGAAGAAGAAGACCCAGATAAGGTCCAAGAATCAGGAATGTCTATTGATAAAGAGGAGATATTGGAACCAGAGATTGAAAAGTCTCATGCATGCCTATCACTAGATTCTATGAATGAAGATCATATCTCCGAAGACTTGCATTTCGTGATAGAGGAAAGACAAGGAAGACAAGATTACATTGAATCTTGGTTCAATTCATTCATCGGATTCCAATGCTCAATTATTCAATATCTTCTGACATCATCTCAATCAAGACAGTTGGCATCTCATATACTGGTACATATCAAAGAGTATCTTCCAAACCTGCATATGAGTTTATCTATCATCTTGTTACAGACATGGTTCCATTGGAAATATTCATATACTTGAACAAGATTCTCTTTTTCAAGTAGAGTAGGACACAAAAAAAAAAATAAAGAAAAAAAAAAGAGTAAAAAGAAAAAAAGTCCTATTGTGAAAACCAGCTTGCTGGCACAATTGGACATGAGCTTTGCTTGAAAACCAGGCAACTGGCAAGAAAATTTCACAATAAGTTCTGCAACTTCATGATGGTTTCAATATTTCATGGTTCTTCAAATCATTCTTGGTTCTATGCTCGAGTTGGATGATGTGGAATTCCTTAAGGTCCACCTTCCAACAGATCTTGTCCCATCGACCTCAACACTTTATCTGGGATCAATATTAGAGATTATTTGAAGTTCCTTGGAGCTTGCATTCATCAATGGCAAGCCTCATCGTTGATAACAATGGGAATATAACAATGTCTCTTGATTGTCAAATCTTGCAGGCGACTCGACTTTGACACATTCATTTGTCCCTGTCAAGATGCGCTAAGGTACCTTGACACTCATTTACATTATCGGTGAGTTGTCTCGCATTGGTTAATGATTTTCATTATTGATCAGTAATCCAATGATTTCTTCCCATGCTCGACTTCAACACATTTATTCGCATGGTAAGAATTGTACCGTGAATGTTGGCTTTGATGAAGACTAATGGTTTTATGGAATCAACAACAACTTGCAGCAGTTAATTTTATTAGTTTCTTGTAGCAGCATGTTCATATTTTTTTAAATCCAATAACAGCTGCAGAAAGTGGCAGTTTCTGCAGCTATTGTTGTAGCAGCATGTTCTTGTTTTTTTGCAACTTTTTCCAGAGGCAGTTTTGGCGCAAGTATTGCAAGAGATTGGAGAAGAAATAAAAAATTCTGAGCTTCTGGGTTTTCTCAGAATATGATAAATTGAGTAAAAAGCGGATAGAATTTGAAAAAAAAATAATTTTTAGGGGCATTTCAGATGGGTTTTTAAGGCAGATTTTCATTTTTCAGCATTATGGACAGATTAGGACAGATTTCAGTATTTTTTCACAGCAGTGCCTTTTCTTCATCAAAATGAAATTTTGGAAGCATGTGGCAGTAGAGAAGGTAAAAATACACATTTTCCCTTTTGAATCACTCAATTCGGCCTTAAAATGAGTTCGTGGCGTACTTTTTTGTTGCAACATTGGGCAAAATGAAGGGTGAAACAGGGCAGAAATTTATTTTATCATAACTTTCAAACTGTGCATCCGTTGGTCTTGAAATTTTTATGATAAATGCATTGAGGTAGGTTGAATAAACACAGAAAATTTCAGAAAATTTCAATGTGTATTTTTCAAGAATTTGGCCACTTTCACCTACAGCCATTTCTCATTTTTCGGGAGATCCGTGCAACCAATGGCAGAGATTTTTCATCGGAAGATGCATAATAATATTGGTAACAATATCAAAAAATTTCAGGGAATTCTGATGTACCATTTGAGAGAAATTGAAAAATTCATTTCATTCTACAATTCCACTCCATCTCACTCCACTTTCACTCCATCATTTCATTTCACAAGTCCTATTCCACTTTCACTCCATTACATTTCACATCCATCTTCCATAGCCATACATCATTTCTTTTTACATATTGCATGTTGCAGCCACATCTTTTTCAGTAGTTCTGACACAGTTGTACAGCCTACAAAGAGATGATGATTACAGGAAATTGAAGGATTCTATTTTGAAGATCAACATCCTAAAAGAAGACCAAAGGAACAACATCAAGCACAGCAATTAACAAGGTCAAAATTCTGAGGTAAATTGTGAAAATTATTTTAATAGAAAAAAGTTAAAACATGAAATAGATACAATGTGTATACTCATATGTTTCCTAAAACAACCTATCATTCGAATTGATTAACATATCTTGGCCATATCCCTTATCCAACATTCCAACCTACTATTCCACATCTCCTTAAGATTGTATCATTCACTTATTTCACCACAAGTTCATCATAAATTCTCCATCAGATCCATAGCCACTTCATTCTCCCTTATAGCTTAATTACCTCCATCCATTCACCTCCATTACACTTTGCAGCCAATCCATCTCTAAGTGCAGAAAGGTAATTCTGAGGGTGAAGCATCATTCTTCAACTAATCCATCTTCAGACACAGAGATACAGTTTCAAAAATAAAGCATTAGAATCTTTAGTCAATCTAGCTTCAAGCATAGAAAAGTAATTCTGAAAGGAAGATAATCTGCATAGAGGAGGAATGTGGCTAATTGTCAGGACAGAATTAGCTGAAGTCAAGTATTTGGAAGGATATCCACAAGTCAAGGAGCTACTACAATAAGCAGGGAGGCTAAATTTCATAGAGAAATTTGATGGCTTCCATAAGGAGATTACAAAATATTTTGCCAAATCTTTTGATGGAGCAGAAGAAGAAAAACTGACATGGTTATTGAAAATAAACTTGACACTCCACTACAAGAGGAAGATGAAGAACCAAATTCTGAAAAGTTAACAGAGATTAGAAAATAGATTAGGGCCAAAAGAAGAAGAAAGATAAGGTTGGATGTTTTAACATAGGTTTCAGAGCACATGGAATAAGTTTTGATGAAATTGCATGAGGACATGCAATAGTCTTGCAGTGGGGGTATGTTGAGCCCTAGAATTGCCTTCTCTTTTACAAACCTTCACTTCATTTCATCATTCTTTTATCACTTCATAAGCCTAAAATCAATGAAGAATGATTAGGATTGCTTAAAGGTTACATGCAATTGATTAACATATTGTATTTTCATGATTTTTGTTGTTTTAATAATTTTCTGCAAAATAGCTACAGAATACAGGCGTTCCGTAGCTGATCACACGTTCCGTAGCTGATCACGTTTTCCGCAGCTGTTTTAGAGTTTAAGTGGGTTACAGGTGTCGTCTCAAAGAAAGGCGCATATGGCATCCTCATCATTCGTTCTCCACAAAGTCCGAACAAAATATCTAAGTGGTTATGCACGTGGGACACCCAAACTAAGAGTGCGCTCTCCCATTAAAACACCTGATTCTGCTGTGTGTTCCAGAATGAAGTCCAGGGTTAATAAGAGTTTTAATTTGATTAGAAATAGGAAAGACATTTATCCTTGTTTTTCTTCAAAGTGTAGTTTGTAATTTCATTATAAGTAGGACTCGGGAGACCGAAACTGGTTAGATTTTGGCTTTTGCTGCTAGATTTCATAGAACCGTGAATACTTTGTTTTAAGTATTTTTCTCCTTTAATAAAAAAGACATCGTTTTAGTGCAAGAGATGAGTCAAATTTAAGTGTATTTGCAAGCTAATCCAGTGGTAGAGGGCCTCTACTGCCCGAGAAGCTCCGTTCAGATGATTTAGATAAGTAGCCTTAGCTTGATTTCATTTTCAATTTCCAATTTCAATAGTTTTATCAACTTCATGATTTTATGCTCATTTACATTACATATTACAGTTAGTCCCGTTCTATGAATTCTTCACAAATACCTCTAATGATGAATGGGAATTAACTGTGATATTTTAGGAGTTTAATCGTGTTTTCATTTCAAACTGTGTGTTTT